>OY282610.1:56396230-57110559 GCA_958298945.1 Atherix ibis | reverse complement strand
CAATAAATTTTACAGAGAGACCTCAAATTGTATTTTTTTGAGGTCTATTTGATTTTTTTTTGATTCCCGAAATTTCAAGGATACTCCAATTTGTTCGTTTTCATATTTAAAAAAAAAAAAAAACCAAAATTGTACTTTTTATTTATGATTTATTAAATTTTTTCCAAAGACCCTAACTAGTGAAACATAATATTTTGAAACAAAAAAAAACCCTTAATTATGATCTTTTATATTTCTCAAAAATAACCAAATTTAGGGTTTTTTTCCAAATTGTATTTTTTTTTTATAAATTTATTTTTTCCGTTTTGTGATTTTTTAATATTCTTTCTTTTAATTATTTGCAAAGAGACCCTGCATTGTGATTTTTTTATATATTTCCTCAAGTTGATATCGTAAATTTTAATTGTTCAATCTTTTTCTCACAAAGACTACAATCTGTAATTTACAATAGAAAATTTTGCAAAAAGACCCGAAAATGTATTTTTTTAAATTTCTCAAAAAGGCCTAGTAAATCCAAAATTTAAAATATTTATAAATTATCATTTCTTTTTGTTGATTTTTTAATTTTTTACAAAAACTCCAATTAGCGACTTTTCCTTTTCTTTCACAGAGACCAGAAATAACTGAATTGGCTTTTTATGAAGATTTTTCTCTTATTTTTTAGAGAACACAAATTATTAATGATAAATATTTCTTTTGTAATCCTACAAAATTTACACTAAAAGTAAAAAGGATTTTTTGCAAATAAAAAAATGAGGGTCTTTAACTACGACTGATTTCTTTAAGGAAAAAAAAGAACAATTTTTCCTTAGATAAAAATAGAAAAAAGGACTCCTTTCAACTCTGTGCGACAAATCTTAACGTTGATAAATACAAAAAGTTTATTATTTCCGTTTTGTTAATAATTCTCATTTGCAAAAAAAAAAAAAAAAACCTAAACAAACAAAAATATAGAAATTACGAAAATGAAAAAAAATTCTTTCGATAAAAAATCAAAACGGAAACGGAAATGCAAACAACGACAAAACTTTAGCAAATTGGTTCAGAAAATTTCCGAAACGGGAAAGTTCTCTTATTTAGCACAGCATCTGAAAAAGGATTGAAACGAAATAAAAATAAAAAACAAAACCCTACACTCTGAATCGCGAAAGTGTGTGATTGGCTGTCTAATTCGGACACAATTAGAAGGCCGCGACAAAAAGGGGTAAACGATGGGATGTGACCATGAGCAGCGCTGCTTCCATTCATATGTGACGACGACAGAGAAAAGGAGAGCAAAGCGACTAGAAGTACTTTCGAGTAAGTACATACATTAATGGAATGGTGGGCGTCACTTATGATGAGGCAAAACCAAGAAAAACCAAGAAATGAAACCAAAAAAAAAAAAAAAAAAGCCGAAAGAAACAAAAAAAAACATCAAAAACAAAAGGAAACAAATCAAAAGAGAGGAAAAAAAACGAAAATTGTAGAAATTTTGTTCATGTGCGCTACTCCAGCCGCCAGCCACCCACTCAGTTAGATACTTCGTCATCGGGTTTAGTTCGTCGCCACATCCTTTCCGGTGACGATTAGTTAGCATCACCATCGTCCTGCTTGCTGTGTTCGCTTGACTTTTAATTTCTTCTCAGCATAACATCATCCCCTCTTCATTGTACATATTTGTGAATTTATGTCTGTGTATGTGTGTGCGCGTCTATACATATGGCTTTGAACGAACTCTGTTCAAAGAACAACCCTTTCACGTTGAACTGTTGCCTTTAGTATGCCAAATATCAAAATCGCATTCTATTTGTTCATTTGCTCTTCTCTCTCAATCCTTTTTTTATGATGCCTTCGTCCCGCCGTTTCTCTCTCATTCCCCAAACACCTCCAATCATAATATATCATACTCATTTTATTCATTTAGCATTTGTTTCTGTATCCTGTAATATTTACTGTGTTTTGTTTTCTAAGTTTTTTTTTCTTTTCTGGTACTCAACATCCTGTGTCCTCTTTGGTATGCTGTGAAAAACTTATGAGTATGTGTAAAAGGATACTTCTCTATGTTCGAAAAACAAATAGAAAATGCGAACAAATTTAATTGAGAAATTGTGTAATTCGCGATTTAGTGAGTGTGCGATAGTATCGAGAAACATTGCAATTTTATTCAGGTACAAAGATGGAATGCGTTTTTTTTTTCAAATTTTTTTCTCTTTCGTTTTAGCAACTATTGTGAATTTGTTCTTAGTCGACTAGATCTGATTGTATGCGTTAATAACTGAAACAATTTCTGTCTTTTTTTTCGCACGATTTTCCATTACAACGAATGATGATCATAGGGGTGAGATTTAATGGCTGCTTACCTTATTCAAAACTATTTGAATAAAAACTATTGGAACTTATTTAGTTGAAAAGAGATAACCTTTACAGAAAAAAAAAGAAAAAAGAAAAAAATGAAATTAGAAAATAGAAAACAAAACGCTTGCACGCACACACGTCCCAGTTCGGTTCAGGTAAAATTCGAAAATCTGCTTAACTATATTTGGCACAGGATGTAGAACTTTTCTAATGAATTACCAATATCCTGTTGGCCTTATTTCAATATTTTTAGTTTTTCATTTGTTTTTTTTTTCGCATCGGCAATTACCCCTCCCCATGTAATTTTTGAATTGCCATTTTTAGTTAGCTTCCTTATATGCCTACCCTCTGCCATTATGACAAATTGCCTTAGGACCTGACAGAATATTAAAAAAAAGTGTGATTGTAAAAAATGAGAAGAAAAAAAAATTTCCTTGCTCCTGATATGAATGATAAAAATTCTAAAATCGCCAATATTAATAAAATTTGAAGAAGAAGAAAAACGAAAATCTGCACCCGAAGAGGATGGATGATGCGAGTTAAAGAGAGATCGTTGTAGTGCTTGTGTAAAATTGTAGATTAGAAGAAAAAAAAGTTCTTTCTTGTACACAGAATAGAAGAGCATATAAAAAAGGGCAAGGATCTGCCGGGTATATAATATTGATGGTGAAATTATTAAATGGGAAAAAGGATCGCGAAGGTTCAAACTCTTTTGTGAACGAAACAATTCATTCAGTGCCCGAATATTGAGAAGGTGAGAAAAGTGTAATATTTCCACTTAATTGCTTAAAAAGGATTCTACCTATTGATAGTTTTACCTATCGTATGCTTCCTTTTTGGTGTACACCCGTTTTCAGTTACAAAGTTTTAGGGCGACCTTTATTTTTTCACACTCAAATTTAATAAATTGTTACTTGGTCCTTATTTCTATAAATGATTATATTTAATTTTTCCACGTTTTTCAATTAAAATATTTTCAAAAATTTACTCCATAGAAATCCTGCAGTAAAAAGGATATTCATAAAAAAAAGGATATATTTCCAAAAAAAAAAAAAACCTGTTCTCATATGAAAATCCTTATTTTAGTTTGTTTTCAACAACAACAAAAAAAAACCTCTGCCGTGTTCTTTTTTCTTTAAAATTCTTTTGCCAAACAATTTTCAAAATTTTCTTTTTCTTCACAAAAAAATATACTCCATTTAGCGCCATTTTGCTTGTTCTGTTAAATTAATTATTATTATTTTTTTTTTTTTTTTTGGAACGTTCCCATTCCTTTTTTAGAAAGATTTCATTCAGCTTATCTCTTTCCTAATGAAGGATAAAAAAACAAGTCGCTCTTTCCTTCTCAAAATAGATTTCGAATTTTTAAATTTTCTTATTAAAAATTTTCATTTCCTTAAAAAAATAAACCCCAAAAAAAATAGAGAAGCAATCGTTTCTCTTTTGCCTTTGCTTAGTAAATATTTGTGGTTGTCTCTTTCTATTTATGAAAAAAAGTATATTTTTAACGGTAGACATTCAGTTTTAATGATTTTTTCATCTGCACATTTGAGTCTCGATACAAATGCAAACACAATAAAATCGTCTGTGAACTAAAGTAAACACAGGTGTGCAGATTACTGAGAAAAAAAGCGAAAATCACCTTTTTTTAAAATGAAAAATAGTCCCAAAATGGAGAGAGAAGAGAGAATAAATAAAAATTAAAAACCGACGATAAATAAAATGAATAAAAACACAAGGCAAAATGTGTTCATTGTTTGGTGTTTCGTTTGTTTGGTTTTTTTTTCGCTTGTCCTTGTCGCTCGTTCAATTATTGACCATCTTCTGTTATTAGTGCTTGTCCAATGCATGTTGGCTATTGTCTAACGCCCGGTGGCTCCTTGAAAATGTCCACATCCAATACGTACGAGAGAACAGGAGATCGGCGGACGGGCGATGTGCACGCTCTCACTTAGACCTATCAGCGCCACCCATTCCAGTCGCTTTAATTTGCATACACTTCGTCTCACTCCAGTCAATTTTTTTACTCATATTCGTACGTGTCTTATGTGATTTGCCTATCCAATATTTTATTGGACGAAATTGCCTATCTCTCTGTCGGTCACCTATGGTTAAGTGGATCTGATTTGCTTACGAGTGTTTATTTCTCTTTTCGCCTGCAATTTAGTGCGGTTTTTTTTCTCATCAAGTTTTTTTCCTTTCTGAAAAAAAAAGCCAAATCGATCGTTTTTTCCTCTCATATTTACTTAAAGAAATTTTATCACATTGTAAATTCTGAACATTTTTTTGTTATCCTTTTCTTAATTTACTGATAATTTTTATCTCTACTTCTTCTCTTCACACGTGATATACATTTGCTTATTTTTATCTTGCTTTCTATCGTCTGAACGTGAGTGCGTTTTTAATTATTTACTTTTCAAATTATTTCTATCATTTTTTAAAAGTTGAGAGTATTTTTTATTTAATTAAATAAAAATAAATGCAAACTAGTTGGTCTGTTATTGGGAGGGGTAAAGGGGTGTGCGAAGATGGTAGTCTGATAAATTGAAGAAACTGATAAATTTTTCAGTGTTAAAATTTTCTAAAAAATGTCTTTTTTTTTCATTGATAAAATCCTAGGGGAGTAATAATTTTATAATAGAGAATGTCAAAAAAAGGGAAAAGCTCTTACCAGAGCTTTAATAAATTTTAATTTAATAAATTTTTCAAATTTAATTTTATTTTGCTGTGAGTTTTTCTCCCAAAAATAATATAATTTTCAGAATTATATATGGCATATATTTT
Source organism: Atherix ibis (assembly GCA_958298945.1). Taxonomy (NCBI): domain Eukaryota; kingdom Metazoa; phylum Arthropoda; class Insecta; order Diptera; family Athericidae; genus Atherix; species Atherix ibis. Next base: position 57,105,438 of record OY282610.1, on the reverse strand, counting down.
CCTTTTCTTAGAGGACTTTTGATTCTTTCAGTTTTGTTTTATTCTGAAAAGAAAATTTTTAATAGAATTTTAAGTAAAATTCCTTAAAAAAAAAAAAAAAACTCTTGATGAATGAGAAATGCGAGAGGAGATAGAAACGATAACAATAGAAAGAAAATAAATGAGTAGAACAATTTATAATCTTCCTTCCATAAACAATAACCCAAAAAATGTTCATACAAATTGCCATCAGTAGAAGAGCCATGTTGCAGTATCCTTAATATTTTGTTCGTACTACTTTACTTTAAAAGGATCAAGAAATTAGTATGGAAAGTATAGGTAACAGTACGATTTAAGTTCCGAATATGCACACCTATTGTAATAATGTTGGATTTTTTTCGCTATTGTTCCGTCGAAACACCTGCACATTTTTGGTTTCTGGAAAATCTATCGTAATAACTAAGCGAAAATATTATAAACTGCAATATGCATACGCTGTTAAATTGCATTGTCTATGCATACAGCAAAAAAAAAAAAAAAAGGAAAAAGGATCGACCCAAAATGAGAAAATGTTGTGAAAAAAATTAAATAATGAAGCAAAAATTCTATGCCATAAGCCTATATAGTCGGTTGAATGTTCTGTTGTGTTCACTACCTACTCGTCCTTTTACTACCTGGAAAATATTGTTACTAAATGACTGACTGATTATTATGCTTCTTGCCTATTCCCGTTTTCGTTTTTCCTTTTTTCGTTCCATATGCCTACCTGGTATTAATAAATACCATTAGAGGATACAAGAATGCCGACCCAAATGAGTTCCAACACGTCACGAATGTGTGCTACTTTTTACACTCTAGGATAGTATTTTTTGTTGCAAAAATACCTGAGAGAGATCCTTTCTGGTTTTTAAAGATCCGTTTTTGGTCCCTTGAGATCCGTTTTAGGACCGTAGAACACAACTTGCAACACAAATTCGATCGTTTTGTTAATAGCTTTGTTTTCGTACGTTTCTCTATCATTTCTTTTCGCAATATCCTTCTCTGTTATTACCGTGTATGTGTTTTTTTGTCTATACATTTGTACATATTTGCCTATGTATGTGTGTGTGCCGTAATTATCATAAAAATATAAAATTATATTTAAAAAATTAACGATTTAAATTTTTTAGTACTTTTTTTTTTGCTATATTTGCTAATCGAAAAAAATAAACAAATCCGCTCTCAAATAAGTCGAAAAATTTTTACTTTTGCGCGAAAAGTCTATTATTAAAAAGGCGAATAAAAACTAAAAAAAAAATGCGATAATTTAACTGAAATTGCAAAAACAAATCATACACAAATGTTCTCAGGGGACCTCTCTTTGACAGTAATTGTAATATTAATAATAGCAGATAGTAGAAGTAGAACAGAAGACCTTGGAAAAGAAGAAACAAAAATACTTAAAATTCCTTTAGTAAAAATGCAAAATATCCGTTTGAGACTATCTACCCTGTAAGGATAATAATGCAGTTGTTTTTTTTTTTGTGTCGGTTTTGGTTTGATAGCAAATCTGCAACTTGTACCGATTGCGTTGGGTCTTTGTTGGTCATACACGTACAATGGTCAAGGATAAGTCTGTAGGTATTCGATAAGCGACAATGCCAGTTTGGTCGTGTAACGTTATACCTTCGTGCAGTAAATCCCCTACCGGTAACACCTCAACGAGAGTAAAGATACTCATTTTTACGAGGGTAGCTACGAGCACTTTAGTAGTTGACGCAATAAATTAAGCCATTAATCATATGCGAATCTATCTTCGGCCACAATCTGATGAGGGTCAACTAGGCTATATCTCGTCTCGAAAAGTTCTCGTATCAATAAGAGAGTGGACCTTTTTTTTTTTTTTAAAAAAAAAAGGGAGTGTGGCCTTTAATCATTTGTGCATATACGAGAAGAATGTCCTAACCAATTCCAGGTTTGTCATCGGATGCGCTCAGATGCCCTGTCATCCTTCAACTATTATCCTTTTTTATATAGTTGCAAATACTATTAAAAACCAGCTTCCTTTTAGCAGCTTTTACCGTATTCCACCAACATAAGTTAGGAGATTTAAAGGAAAACCAAGCGACGATAATGTTAAATGTGAATTTTTGAAAAGGAATAAAAACGAAAATAAATTTGCCTAGTCATCATTCGTATTTGCGATCGCCTTCAAACAATATTCAAGAGAATAGAACAAAAACAAAGTAGAAAATCTTCAATGCCATCAGGCTATCGTCTTGACTAGCTAAATCTGTCAACCACCTACGAGTACTGTCATCACAAGGACTACATACCATCAGCCCAACAGCACAAAGGACACCGTCTACTGCTAAACTGAACTGTTGGATATCATTTAATATGCTAACTACTTTGATACGATTTGTGGCCAATATTCGGAACAGCATGCCTCATCCTCAAACTGTCTGCTCCTTAGCTCCATTTCAAGGACTCTACAAACTCGAAGTCCATTCGAATCATTTGACCGATCAAAATTCGGCTGATTTTAATACCCATTATAAAATGGTATCCCATTTTTACCGGTAATCTTAATGCAATAATTAAAAAAAGGATGGTAAAGGACATTGTATCCTTTTTTCATTTTTATTGTATTAACTTTATTGGAACTAATTTTTTTCTTTTTTATATAGTTTGTTTTTTTCAATAAGTTTTCGTCCTTTCTCAACAAAGCAGAAAATTCTAACGCTGATAAAAACAAAAACGCAACCGCAAATTAGGAATTGCTTATTATATTTCTTAAGCTTTGGTTTTCCATTCACAATTCTGACCTTTAAATGGCCGGTGATAGGAGAAAGATAATTTCTGGTGATAGATGTCTACCTTTAGTTGGTTTTTTCTTCGTTTGCAAATACAAGCTTTATAAAAATTACTAGAAAATAAAATAAAAGAGAGAAATGAACCGAACAGAAAATAATAATAAATAATAAATCTAGCCTTGTTCTTAATAACGTAATATTCTTGCATGGTCTTGTATCATCTTGAAATTATCTCTGCAACGCCAATTTCTCGTATATATTCACATCCCTAGACTGGACATCAGATCACAGCACGCTAGACAGACAATATCATCTTATCCCTAATCCATCCGCCAGAGTCTACATTTATAGTTGCCCAGTCCTGCGAATATTATCCCCCTCTCCCCACAACCATTGCCAAACTCTCATCATCATCCCCATCGTACTCGTAATTCTATCCTTTGTCGAATTATTGATGCTTATTTGTTCCGTCTTTTTTTACTTATTTCTTATTTTTAGTGTATTTTGATTTTATTTTAGTTTTTTTGTGGCGTTCGTCTAGAGCAATTTTTTTAAAAGATATTTCCAGATTTTTCTTCTTTTTTTTTGCTGTGTATAGCACTAATATTAATGGACCCTATCGAAGATGCGTTTTTTTCCATTTTGCTTTCGTTAATTCTAAATTAGATAATATATCACCGGTGCTGATTGGCACCATTTTCTATATCTATTTAGGTCTTCAAAATAGAATTGGGGTTGATTGTAGTTTTATTAAGTGTTGTAATTTTATCGTTCAGCTAACAAAACAAAAATTACTCTTAAAAAAAAAAATCTCCACGAGCAACTAATAAAAACTTACCTTTCTCGCTCCTCCCCCACCACAAAGATTTTTTAAACTTTGAATGGAATTTATGTCAGGCTGTTTTGATTATAAAGAATAATGCACAATTTTTTTTCCCGTCCTTAAATAATTATAAGCAAAATTTTGTAACTTCAAAAAAAGGACATTCGATAGTAGCATTCAAAATTAATTTTTCATAGATACATTTATTTTTAAAAAATTGTTTACAATAAACTACGTTAGTTTTTATTCAAAATGGAAATTTTCCAAAAAAAGGACATTCGGGTAATATACCTAAACAGAATTATTTCGAAGTTTTTCTCATTGTAAAATATTCTTGTAAAGAAAACACGTCCTTTTATTGTGCATTTTCATTATTATCTTATAATATTCAGTTAAATTTTCTATTAAATCACAAAATCTGAGACTTTATCTCCTATATACTCGTTAATATGCAAAACAGTAAAAAATTACGCAATAACTTAAAAAAAAAATTATGTTTACAAATTGGCTGTTTAAGAAAATTAAAAAAATTCAATAGCCAACCCTATTCGAATAATTGGTAAAAGCGAAATAAAAGCTCAAATTAGAAAATACGAAAAGAAAACATGAAAAAGGATAGAACGAATTGATGAAAAAAAAAACAACACTAAAACAAAAATCAGCGAATAAGCATAACATTAGCAAAAAGGGAAAAAGAAGAAAAACAGAGAATGCCGAAAACCCTTAAAAGGAAAGAAGCGTTAAAAAAATATGATTGAAAATAATAACAAAAGAGACAGCAATAAACTGATTGGAAAGACAGCAAATCCAACAACAACAACAACAACAACAACTAAAAGGGAAAATCTTACGAAACAGTTGACAAAAAGCAATGAGAAAAATGGCACAAATCAATTCCCATATTCGTTGTTATGCGCTCATTAGTCGTACATCGTTTATTGTCGTTGTCGTCTTCGCCTTTGCCTTCGTCTTCATTCAACATCTTCGCCATCATGTTTGTTTTCGCCTTCACCTTTGCAGATGGTTTCGCTTCTCGACCCCATCTTAACATAATATACGTACGAGTGAATACATACGACATACGCACATGCTTCCCGTTCCTATGCTTTCACATATGCAAAATTCACATGCTCCATTATCGCACGTCCCCCCATACTCGTATAATTATTTATGCACAGCTACGTGTGTACGTACTCGTGGGCATGGACGTATGGGACTGAGCACGTCCGTGTCCCGAACTATAATTCGTATGCATGCCTATGTGTGCATATGTGAAAATAGATTTTTGCCAATGACATTATTGTAAGGGCTGTGAAAAATTTACGAGTACCAACCAACAACTGCGCGGTGCCAAAGCATCTCCGTGCGACTGTAGCTGCGTTTCCAGCTCGTACGAGTGAGCCAAAATTGCGAATGTGGTTGCTGGCTGGGTTGCTGAATTGTGAGTGGAGTTGGGCAACGGAGTCCGGAGGCTGGCTGACTGACTCTCAATCAATGGCAGGAGCAGCATGGTGGTAGCAAAAGGATCAAAGGCACCAGTCAGAAACCGTATGTGCTCGTATGTATGTCGAGTCGAACTAACAGAACGCATACAGAAAGCAGAAATGCCAGTCAACACGTCCCTACCACGTAACGTACGAAAGCTCGCATCCTTGCTGGTGCTTGCGTTCACATATGATGATGCCGCATTTGTGTACAGGGCATATGTGAAAGGATGCCGTGGACGGATGTTGATAGGATAGGATAGGATACGGTGTTATATGGAAAAACGGTAGATATTCTGGCGCATGGAGATGTCGATACTGTGGGCACTTTTGCCACCGGTAGGGATGGGCGATGGAGAATGGGAATTAATGACGGTGCACGTACGCACATACATACAGACTGACAAGCATTCGAAACGAGAAAAAATTGTAATGTTTAACTTGCCAGGACACCAACCCATACACTGGAGTGTAGCGACACATTAGAGCGTACCAAGCGGGTGTGGAGAACGCGCGAATAACTAGTGGCTGACTGGCTGGTTGGATGCTGGCGCTGCTTCTGCTGCTGCTGCTAAATAATCTTAATTTTTAGGCGTTTCATTTTGCACATTACATTGTTCCTATCTCGTTTTGGTGGCATTGGCTATCCCACTCTTCCCTTTGGCCGGAATCGTTCCCTCATTTGGGCCATCGTCAACGTGTGCCAGTCCTAATCGACTCGTTCGCTTTCGGCACTCAAACTCCGTGTGTGCGCGCATATGTGAGGAGTACATTAGAGTACGTTGTCCCCCAATAAGCATATGCACATTTGGTACACAGCTAAGCTGCCATTAGACGAGATGAGAAAATAGATGTTGAGTTCTGAGTCCTCGCATCCAGTTGTCCTTGTCGGTCTACTTTCTTGGCCCCAGCAACCGTATACCGCTGTTTATCCTACTCACCAGTCCCGGTTCACTAGCTCACATGGCCACATGGGGCAACAAATTCTGCTCGTACGTTCGAAATTATTTAATTGTTGTAATTGTAAGCGAAAATGGAAAAAGACAAAGGATAACAGCGCCAATCCATTCGAAATGGTAGAGAAAAGGAAGGCAATCTGAATGGAAACCACACAGTTTTTGAGGTGTCTATGAGCGACTTGAAATTTTTTTCTTTTCCCCGCCACCGTTCCCATCTAACATGTCTTTCGTTCAACCACGCACACACACACACACACACACATATGTTATAGTATTTTTTATTATCCATTTTAATTTTCTCCCCAAATCATAAATAATTTTTCTGTCAATAGTCTTGCCGAGGGTGAGGAGAAATTCGTTTTCTTATCAAAACATTTTTTATGCCGATTAATTTTTTCGTTTAAAAAGGCAAATTCGAATTGGAATTTCGATTTGTAAATTTCAATTTCAATTTCAATTTCTCCCTTAGATAAATGAGTAAATATCATTTAATCGAATAAGGGATTTTTATAAAAATTTACCCAAGAATTTCGAAAGGGATTCTTATTATTTTTACTTGTTTTTGTTGCAGCGTCCAGAAAAGATTCTTAATTTTTTGGCATATTTTTTCCTTTGGCTGTCCTTAAATTTTATTGTATTAAATAAAAAAAAAACCAATTCAAACAATGGTTGTTGTATGGGCAAGGGTGTGGGGGAGATCTGATTGATAAGGTCGAATTGGAGATATTTTAATATTTTTTTTTTGTATTTTTGCAAATTATTTTTTCCCAAATTTCCTGGGGATGTCCTTCAAAGCATTTATTTTTTTTATTCTTTTGATAATCATACAAAAAAAACGAAAGAAAATAACAAATTAAAAAACTTAAATAATTGGTTTTTATGAAAAAAAAAAAAAAAAAAAACTCTTAATTTTAAAACAAAATATTGAATTTTTTTATCCATTCGAAAAAATTTTAAAAGAAAAAACCAAAATACAAAAAAGAAAATATGCAAAATCGAAAAACCGTTTTTAAGTATTAGTGAGGGAGAAAGAGTGAACAATAATGGTCAGTGCACGAGAGGGGGCGGGGGGTTGTGGAGGTAATTCAACTCTCTTATTAGTAACGAAATTCTTACTTCACGCAGAATTTTTTTTAAATTCTTTATCCGCAATTAGAAATCTCTTTCGCTTTCTCTGTTTTTGTATTAACAATATGAACAAAGTGAAAAAAAGGATATTGGGAATTGGATGAAAAAATGTCTGCACAACAAATTGTTATTAAAAAATGCTAAAAGTGAACTTCCGTTTTTCCCATTCGGGCAAATTTTAAAAAATATCTTAAAATATATTTATAGAAAATAAGGAAGAAAAAATTTGCATTAAAAAATTATAGAAAAAAACCCAAAGTGGAAAGGTGAATAAGAAAAGAAGAAGAACAAAAGTTGAGAGTTGATGAGAACTAAAAAGATACGAAAAAGCGAGCAATTGGTCAGTGGCCAAGCGATTGAAAGGATGTGTGCTTGTATCAGAAAAGCTCCATCATCAGGCGAGGCAACAATAAGAAAAAAAATCAAAATAAATAAAAGGGAAAAATGAGCAAATTAAAATTAAGTGAAACAGAGAATTTCCATACGTTGCCTGGTGCTATTAGTTCGAATGAGACAGATCTACGCATACACGTGCATACGTGCATGCATGCTCGGTCGCACACGAATGCGATCACAATCGTATTATTGAAAAACAATAAAGAAGAGAAATTTATCGTTCTCTCATCGAAAGTATACTGGTATTGGTGGCATTAGTTTCGAATCGTAGTTATTGGAAGAATAGTTTATAAATTGCCTATGGTTGTATGGGTGAATGAGGACTTATCGAAATTATTTTTGTTAATTTATTTTTATAGGTTTGTGCTTTTTTGTTGTTTTTTTTTGTTTCTTCTCTTCAAGTTTTCCTACTTCATCCATTTTGTTTTCTCTAATTTCTAAAAAGTCATCCTATAAATTCTGTAACGAATTTGTAAGTTGAACGAAAAAAAAATGGATCGTCTAAAAGGATGGAACTTTATTAATTATAAAAAAAGTTTCTTACGAAGAAAATTTACTAAATCATTTTAACTATAATAATAAAAAAAGAGATGAAAATTCAAAACCTTCTAACACCCTCCTCCCCTTCCGAGCAAATATACTAAATCTTAGAAGAAAAAATTCTATATGAAGGAAACTTATTTGATAATACAAAAAAATATTAAGGACAAAAATCCTTAGAAAAAGTTTATTTGTAAATTTATTTAAAAAATAAAAATTAAAAAACAGTTATTATAAAAATTCTAAGAAAAATATCCAATTTAATCAAAATAATTTATTATATTTCAAAAAGGACATAAATATTCTCGCTACCCCTTTCCCCTCATAAAACCTTAAAAAAAATATTTGTTATAATTATTTTGAAAAAATGAAGACCCATTGCATCTGGCAAAAGCTCCTTTTATTATTTCAGACAATTTTTTTTTCAAATTGTTTTTTTTTTTTAATAAATACAATTTTTTGAGAAAAAAAATCCACTTTAGAAAAATTGACTTTTATGAAAAATTCACTTTAAAAAAATTCACATTAGAAAAATTGACTTAAAAAAGTCTAAGAAAGTCTTTTTTACCAAAATAGGAAATTTAAAAAATGAAATGACAATATTTACAATAAGACCCGAGAAAAAAAGGAAGAAAAACAACGTTGAAATATTTGCACCAAATTAAGACCCACTGTTCTTGGTAAAAGCTCTTTTTATTATTTCAGAAAAAATTTTGCTTAAACCGTCATTTTTAATAAATACGAATTTTTGAGAAAAAAATTCACTTTCTACAAAAAATTCACTTACAAAAAAAATTCACTTTTAAAAATTTTTTAAGGATAACAAATCCCCCAAAAAAAAACGTATCTTACCAAAATAGGAATAAGAAAAAAATTGGAAAATCCTTTAGAAAAATTCTTTTTATTATTTCAAAAAATTGGTTTTTTTTTTACATTTCAAATCGTTTTTTTTGTTGGAATAAATAAATTTTTTTGAAAACAAAAAATTCACATGCTAAAAAAATTAATTTGTAAATAAATTTGAAGGACGCCAAATCCCAAAAAAAATTGTAAAAAAAGGGACAAAAAAATATCAAACTTATTAGCATTTCAGTTTCTGATCCTTTTTCCAATATTTCTACAATACGTGGGGGGAGGGGGGACAAGTTCAGATTTTTATTTATATTGAACAATTAAAATTCAATGTTTTGTTAATAATTATAATATATATGTGCATGTGAGTGCGTGCGTACGTGCATCTGCTTTAGACTCAGATTGTAATCATTGGAAGAGGGTTGATATAACCCTTATTAATTGAGTGCGAAATTTTTATCCAATCGCAAAACCAAACTATCGAGAATCTCTTTCTCTCATATTCGTTTTGTCTGTCAATTGTCTTTTTCCCTATAGTATGAGGGCATCAAAATAAACCAATGGCGCCAGAAAATATATCCTTTTATATATAATTATTATTGTTTGAAAACGTTATAAAAATAATGCATGAAAATTATCAAATTTCAATCGATTAAGAAATAATATATAAAACAAGTGATACAATAAAATTCAGATCAAAAACATTACCCTTAAATTAATAAGTAGAAATTATGAATTAGAATATCCATTTTGTCATCATCATACTAGCCAACCAACCAGCCAGCCAGCCAATCATCATCCTTTCAACCAAAATAGATCCAGTCCAAATCATCCACCATCGAAGTACGATTAAATTTTTTTATTCGCTTATATAGAAAATGGTGTACGTTGGTGTTATTATCCACCATTTTGTTAGTTCTTTTATTTATTTATTTTTTTATTTTGCCATCTATCAAATTGTTTTCTTATTTTGTCAATATTTATGTATGAGATGAGCAAAATGGTGGGAAAAAATAGGGGAGTGCTGTTAGCGGCCCTCGAAGATAGATACTCGTAGTAGCGTATTAGAAACCAACAAACTCATTTTCACCCTCAAAGCAATAAGGAAACGACTCATCTAAGTATGTGCATATATTTTCTTCGTATTGTTTTTCTATTTTTTCATTTATTTATTTACTTTACCATACATAAACGCTTTTTGTATACACAAATATGTAAAATTAGGAAGAAGCAGTATTGTTATTATCGCCAAAGAGGAAAAAAAATAACCAACAATCGACCAAATCGAAATGAACATCAAAATAAATAAATATAAAAAAAAAAAACTACAATCCCAGCACTATACGCGCACACATGCATACATCCCGTATATACAATTCGGGGACTGTTTGTGTGTATATAGTCGTAATGATTGCGCGCCAATAGGACAGGGAATCCCAAGAAAGCGAAACACTTCCAATCAGAGCTTCTAATTACACAGCATCCAATCGTCCATTCCGCAGTATTACGTTCTCTTTTACTCTAATTAACCTTAGTTAGTTTAGCTATATCGTGTAAACGAACGAATATAAAGCGTCGAAGTGCTCGCCCCCTTTTTATTATTTTGTTCTAATTTTTTGGAGGTTTCTCTCTTTTATTATCCGTTTTTCTTCCAGTTTTTTTCTTCTATATATTTTCTCTATTGTTTTTGTTATATTTTAGCAAAACAAAATGAAAATTGAATAAATTCAAAAAAATTCAAATTAAAATTATTCTTTTAAATCAGCAATAATACAACTAATAAAAGGAAGGAACAAAAATGAAGCAAAGAAACACCAAAAAAGGACATGCGTTAATAGAATGTTGTATAAATCAAACGAAAGAAGAATAAAAAGATGGGAAAAAATTAAAAAAAAAAGAAAGAAACGTGAGTCAGAGAGTGACAAATATTTAAACAAAATCAACAAAAAAAAATAAAGAAAAAAGAAAATAGTTTTAGGTGAATACCGAAAAAACAGTAATTTTTTTTTTTTATAGAGGGCTGGCGGGCTTGTAATGGGGAGTATCCTTATTTAGTTAGTTTGATAACGTATTATTGTTAGTAAGAAAAATTAAGAAGAATCAAATGGAAAAGGAAAAAATGAAAAATCAAATTAAAATGTTTGTTGTTGTTGGGAACTTCCCATTCCATATTCTCTCTGCCATCTCTCTCTATCCTCTACCGTTCGTTAGTAGACATCTTTTTTCCTATTTTTCTCTAATTTTCTTTTCCGTTTTTATTGAATATTATTTCATTAGCTTCTTCTGACTTGTTGGTTCTTTTATTTCCTTTTCTTTTAATTTTAAAAATAATTTTGAAAGTGTTTTTTTTGGTTTACTTTCAAAAATTATTTAAAAAAAAAAAAAAAACAACAGAAAAATATTAAAATAAGTCAATTTATTTAAGAGAAGAAAAATCCTTGTTACTTGATTTAAAAAAAAAAAAAAAAAAACAGAAATAAAATACACAAAAAAATTCTGCGACTTAATTTAAAAAAAAAAAAAAATCCGAAAACAAAACTCTTTTGAAATTATATTCAAGACAATTCGAATCTCTCAACCTAATTTGGTCCTTTGAAAATTTCAAATTGGTAGCTCATTATGCGTCATTTTATGATGGTTTCTCTTATTTAAGTCTGCTTCGTTCTTTTTTTTTTTTTTTTGTTGTTGATATTTTCAATTTCAATTTCCTACCGACCAATCCCGTAAGATTAGTCCTTTTTCTGGTCATTTAAAGATCAAAAAAGGAGACTGGAGGAAATTTTTTTCCAAAAATGTCGAATAAGAAATTTTCTTAATTTGGGGGAAAAAACAACAAAATTTTGAACAAGGATAAAATTAATAAACTTAATGAAAAAAAAAAAAAACATAAATTATTCCTCCTGAAGGGGCATAAGGGAATGGGAGGGTAGGTGGAGGTGAAAAGGATGGTGATGTTTGTAGGGAGATGAGATGGTTTGATTTAAAATGGATAGGACAGAAAAATACTTACACAGACGTAAATTGTGTAATTTTAGTTTTTGTTGTTCGGTTTTTTTTTTGTTGATTTTCTTATTTGTTTTTTTTTCGTTTTTTTTTTTGGATCAGCTTTTGGTCATTCATATAAGCGTACGTACATAAGTTAATATAAGGCGTACGAAAAATGAAGACTAAATGAATGGGATACGTGTGCATATGAGAAGGATGTGGATGAACATTAGTGATGGAAGAGAGTAACGGTGGCCACATTAGTAATGGCAACAACAATGGCGACCCAACAAGACATCAGCTATGCGAAGGACCCACCTACCAATCCTGAAAATAGGAGTTGGAAATATCACCGGTTAGAAAATTTGGCAAATGAGCAGACACACATATGTGAAGGGGATGCTGGTGAGCTTCTTGTACGAGTATTGAGTTGCACCACAAGGGCTGGATGAGACCGTAACCAGAAAATGGATGGCTGATCCCGCCGATAAGGGTAGCATATCCTTAAATTTGTGCATACACACACGTACGCTAATGTCGAGGCTCTTCTCATTTTGGTTTTGGCTTTGTTTTCGCCTTTTGGCTGGGGTCGAATTCGGATTCGCTCCGATTCGGTTCACTGTTACAGCCTCATCACTTGCATGTGTGCGCTCGCTCATTACCCTCAACTCGTACATGGAATGTGGTTCGTTACTCCCCACACTAATCATATGCGAAAGATTGTCGAATGGCAAATGTACCAAATGTTATTCTCTCCGCTCCTCTGGTATAATTTCTGCTTGTACTAATGTGAACGAGTTACAGCAACAACGACTGGAGTCACACCAACGCAACGGCAGCAATCCGCATCATTCATACACGCTACCGAATCGGATTTACTTTGCTAATGTCACCACCACCAGTTAGCTGGTGACATTACCACTCATCATCCACTCACCCAAAACATATTACTCCCCAAAAACCCCTAAAAACCATTGCAAATCGTCACTATTCATCACCACTACAAATACTATTTCGTACCAGGACTTTTCGAATTACACCTTACGAAGGACGACTCTTATTTGTCCTGCACGTAAGCATATATGTACCAGCAAATTATGAGCAGATCTTATTTACTTATTTATTTATTTACCATAACTCCTCTTTATTCTTATTGTCCCTAACTGAAACCCCTTTCCACCCCTTAACCCAAACACACCCCCCCCCCCCGCCCCTTCACAACTTCTTCAACGAATTCATTTCTGTTTGTTTCTATTTTTATTTGTGTATTTCTAATAAAGAAAAATGAAATTTTAACACATTCAACGGGGCGAGACAAAATTTAAGTCCTTGCAAATTTTTGTTTATTGTTTTTTATTTTCTTTTTTTTTGGTATAATTTTGAAGAGAAAAATCAAAAAGAGAAGCGACCAAAAGCTTGCTGAAAGAGTGAGTGTGTTTGGTGAAGGAGAATAAAAATGGATGTTTTGCTTAAACCCAACCACACCTTCACCTCCCCGTAAACTTTCTTAAAATTCTCCTTTTCTTAGTTTTCATATTTCAATTAATTTTTATAGAAAAACTATTTATGATCAATTTGACAAAATCTGAGACAACCGCATAATTTAGTTGTACGCTATAGAATTTCCAGGATAATCATTCAAAAGAAAAAAACAAGAACAGGACAGCAACAATAATAAAAATACGGATAATCATAATAACACGATGATGGTGTGATAATAACGGCAATAAAAGGAAGATGAACGCGTTCACAGATTTCAATGTCGTACGAATAAATTTTTGGTTTTTAAGGATTCAGACTTGAAATTCCAAAGACTGCAGCATCCTTCAATTTTGCGCCATCCTTTTTTACATTTCAAAAACCAAAAAAAAAATCAAAAAAAAAATTAAAACGAACTTTTCTCATCAGTTTTGCGTTTCATGAAAGGACCAGGGGAGCTTTTTCCTTTGCCCAAACCGGGCCTTAATTTTTTATTCGTTTTTTTTTTGTGTTTTGTTTTTGGAATAATGAAGAATAAACAATTGCACCAGCAATAAATATGCAAGCAATCGTTTTCTGTCCATTTTTATGCTCGCCATTAAACGTGCCATTATTACGGGTACTCGTCGTGTCGTATTGTCTCTTGTTTAGTCTTTTCGCCATTTTTGCCTCGTAAAAAATGAAAATAGCCCATTTTCAGGTTTATTTCGAGTGTCGTCTCTCCTTTATGTAAACATCATCCACAAACACCCCACAAATTCTTCTCTTCCGCCTTGAGTATTTTGTAATTGGTCCTATTTTTTTTTTTTTTTGATGGGTCTCAATGTTTTCGATTTTTATTGTTTTAGTTTTGTTGCAACGAAAGCAAAAATTGAATTAACAGCAATATTAACGGTAACTGATCTTATCCATGGGTGGTGGTGGCGGGAAAGTTTTTGTCCAAAAAAAAACCACCTAAATTGCGTTTTTGTCTAAAATTCAAAAGGCTCGTCACTTTAGGTTGATTTTCACAAAAAATATCGCTGATTTTATGTTCATTTACTAAATATTGTATTAAGTGAAAAAGTTATGGAATTGAAAAATGTGGTGGGAATAGGGGTGGTATGGTTAGTGGTAAAACGATAGTTGTTTCGTAAAAATTCTTATCCACTAACCTCGATGACAAGTTATCAAAATTGGCCAAAAAAAAATAACAAGTTCTTCATTTTACCTCTTTAGGAGGCGGAGGAGTGGGGAGGGACTCAGCCTGATAGTTCCGAATGTTCACAAAATCAACACAAACTATAAATAATAAGAAATTTTTATGTTATTGTCTATTTTCAATTTTCTCAACAACAAAAAAATGGTCGGAATCTAACCAAACAAATCAACACCTGATAATCCCCCCTCCCCCCACCAATAAACACCAACCAAAATTTCTCCGAAAATTGTCTGTCTGTCCTTTGTTATTAAGGATGACATGAATGACAGCAAACGAATCTCAAATTGGCAATTAGTAGTGAGTGGATGGATACACGCGAGATGTGCGCAGATCAGATCAGACCAGACCAGACCTGGGGACCAAACCAATTGTCAACCCTTTTTCGTGTTATTATTCCCCTTCTCGTTTTTATTTTTTGTTATTAATTTTTTTTTGTTCAATTTCACTTTCTGCGATCCTCTTTTCGGTACACCACACAAAAAAAATGTCAAGAGAAAAACTTTTGCTCCCCTCTCCTATTTCTACCCCAATTTTTATCATTCGCATACTATTCATTATGCCATCCTTTTCTGTTACCACTCCTTCTCTTGTTGTTGTTTTTTTCTTTATTTTTTTTTGGCACAAAATTTACTTTTTCCGTCTCTCTCCATACTGGGCTCTCTGTTTTTCTAACTCTCTCTCTCTCTCTCTCTCTCTCTCTCTCTCTCTCTCTCTCTCTCTCTCTCTCTCTCTCTCTCTCTCTCTTTCTCTGTCGGATTGTTATTGAAATAATGCCAATTATATTTGCTAAAAACAACATCCTGTATATTAGTGCGTATATTTATGTGCATGTGGGGATGTTTAAGTATCTTTGTGTGTATGCATGCGCTAGTATATAACAGTTTTTTTTTATGTATGGTTAAGTGTACGAAAGATATGCCCTCGTGTATATAAACAACAATGGAAAGAAAAATAATCGCGCGCCCTGATTCTTATCCTTTCTAATTTTAATAATTGCTCCCTTATTTCTCATCGCAGTTACCCTTTCATTTGGCTTAGCTTTTTGACTGTCTTGAATTTTTCAGCTTTTAATATTATTTTTTTGCAGTCTTTTCCGTTACGTTACTTTTTCCCATCTCCTTGTCTCATTCATTTTCTTGCCATTTTTGCCCACTCTCTGCTCTCTCGAGATCTGCCGCCAGCCCACTCCATCGCTAAAAAATAAATCAAATTTTTGTAGAAATGTTTTCCATCTTTATCAAACGTATCGAACTCATTTGCGAATAGATTGCCTGCAACTTTTTCTCTACCCCCACTATACTACCCTAACCTCTTCATTTCTTTACAACCCCTCTGCACCTTCCCCCATTATTAATATGGTATGTGTATGTGCAAAAATATATATTTAACTGAATATAATTTTAATGTAGGATAAAATAAACAAGCAACAAAAAACTGACAAAAGGCAAAAGTAAAATTTTCTCACGCCTACACAATTTATTTTTCCGTATTGTTTTTTTTCTCTCTTCAATTTTGTTTCTTCTTCTTTGGTTGCTCACATATAACCTTTTTTTCCTTTCTTATAATTTACTGAATTTCATTGTTTTTTGCTTAGTAAAACTCAATCGTAGATAAATAAATTAATTCAGCATAACCGTTCTATGCCATCAGAAAACGTGAGAAAAGAAAGATAAATTAAAATGTGTAAAATTAACGAGCTAGAGAAGGAGCACGAGTAACAGGAGTACAACTAACAGAAGTACGACTAACAGGAGTACGATTAACAGGAGCATAAGTAACAGAAGTAAGAGTAACAGGAGCACGAATAAAATGAAACTTAAATATTACAATTCAGGATGTAAATTGAGCAGATAGATAAACATTGTAATATGTTTTTTTTTTTAAAATTAGATATAAACCTAAAAAAAATTATGAAAATGGAATAGAAGCGATAGGAAAGTAAGTAAATATGATTTGAGTCATTCGGCGTTCATCTTTTCTTTTAATTTCGACTTTCATTAAATTCCTATTAGGTGTTAGATTAAAAACGGAAAAAAAAACAATAATAATTTTTCTCTTTCATCTTCTCTTTGGGCACCCTTTTCCAATTCCCATTCGCCAATAATAATAAAAAGAAGTTAAGAACGCCTCCCTTAATTATTAATCACCCTTCAGTCTCTATTTCATATTCATAAATTTGTACATAAGAATTAGGAAATTCTTCAACTCACTCCGCTCATACGAGTATATTCCGATTGCCACCACCTCCTTTGTAGAAATATGCCCGTTTACAAAATGGCCATAAAATCTTAGAGTATGTATTCTCGAATTGCAAAAGTAACAGCATCTCCTGGATATCCAAAGAGACATATTGTAATATTTACGAGCAGTTATCCCTTTTTCGTTATTCCTTTTGGCATCTTACCATCGCCACCCGCTACTCTCATCCAAAAGTTTAGACAGACTAATATCCATTTTGTTCGTTAGTTCTTTCGATTCTGTGTTGATTTTTTCTCGTCCCTTTTTCTGTTCGTTTTTATTTCGGCTGTCAAATTTTGCTATTGTAAATAAAATAAAATCAACGAAAAGACGCGCGCTCAAAGTCTCGTATGTACGGACCGGGCCGGGTCTGGCTGGGCTGGGCTGGGCTGGGCTGGACTGGGCTGGGCGAATTCCAAATTTACCCCATTAATTCGCTAAGGGAAAATTTCCATTTACACCCACACAGGCATACGTACACAAACTTCGAATATCAAAAGCCAACCAAAAACTTCATTTAACCGAGCGTATGTACTTACTTACTTACCCTCGTAAGGGGCTGTATAATAATTTCTTAACTCTCATACGTTGGGTTTTTTTTCCCATTAAATACTAGGACATTTTTCATATTATATGATATTAAATACGAATGTACATAAGTTCGGCTATATATTCAACGGTAAGATGATGAGCGAGAAAATGAGTGAGAGGAACAGAAAATGATGATGGTGATGGAGGGAGGGTGGGCAATGTTGGAAGAGTTATAAGAGAAGAAATTAACGGAGTACACAACACAAACTCGTATAGTTGGAGCTGAATCGAAAGTCGTATGTGGTTTGTCTGATACTGCCACGGCTTGGAACCATTTTAGCCAAATCTCAGCAGCATCCCGTTTTGGTACAGACCAACCCGACTACGGTTCAGTTCCAACTAATTGATGGACGGCATATACCAATGCCACCCGACCACCCGACCACCCGACCACCCGACCACCCGACCACCCGACCACCCGACCACCCGACCACCCGACCACCATCCACCCGAATACTCGATTTATATTCTTTTGTACTACAATTAAGAGTTTTTGGTTCAATATAAAACGTTGCAACACTATTCGTATTATATTCATTCACTCTCGTTCTAAATATCCTTGGCAGTGTCCTTTTCTATTCGCTCGTGCACGCTTGGTGGTCGTTGGTGGTGGTTGCCTTTCTCTGTTCAATACAGCTTCATTTTCAGTCTGAAGACTCTGAGTTTTTAGCGTCTGCTATGATGCTGTGCTCATTACGTAGTCCTCTTAGTTAGTCCTTCATTAAATCACTTTTTCCTTTTCGCACACTTCTCTCAGCGTATAGGTGTGAGCAGCGTTGAGATTGTGGGCCTGCACATGTGCAAAATAAAAATGTCAATGTGGAAATGATCCTGATTCGGTGTGGTGTATTATGTCGAGCGCACAAGTAACAGAACTCATTCTAGTCTCAGTTTTACACAGGACTCTAGCACACTAACCCCTAACAGGGGGATGAGCTGCTCGCAAAAATGACAACACAGTTCATTCGTTGGATTCACGATTCCTCGAAATCGTCTCTCTACACCTATTGTGTGGGTGGGTGATGGTGAAATGTGCAAAACAAAATGCCACAATAAATATTCCATAGACGGTGGCGACGGTGAATGGACCAGCGTTAAGGACGATTGGGGCGAAAAAGGAAAAGACAAACGACCCAGCAGCTGCAGCAACGGTACCGACGACGACTAGTCGTCAATCAGACCACCCACAAACCCACAATTCACTCATCTATTTATTCACTCACTCTCTCACTCTATCTCTCACGCACACACTCACCCACTCACTTGCTATCCGTCTTGGGGTAAAATGCAAAAAACTCCCCCCGTTCGTGCACGGCCAAAAGATGAAGAGTGCCGAGCTATCGCCAAAGCCCGCTAGACCGAGTGAAACGGACGATGCCCAATTGATGCGAGACAGCATCCTTTCATCATTGTTTTCAGATTTCTCTCATTTTCATTTTGCAAATTATTTGTTTATCGTTTCTCTCACTCAATACCATTTGGATTTTTTCTCTCGTTCTCATACGTTCAATTGCTGGAATCGGTCCGGTCGGCTGGGTCGGCCGGCTGGCGATGCTTCTCGTCCTTAAAAACAAAAAACCAAAAAAATATTTCGCGCTATCCTTTTCCCCCATCCTATTGGAGTCCGGAACGTAATCATAGTCTTACCCTTTCTTGGCTTTATTTTTGGTTGCGAAATCGCAAAATAGAAACAAAAAAAAACAAAAAACCTGAGAAATTTCCCAGCACATGAGAGCATCTTTTGGATTGGGTCTGCCAATAATGATAAGAGCGAAAAAATGGTTTTTGATTGGGTGGGGGTTGTTAGAAAGGGTGAATGAAATGGTGACGGTGGTGTATGGAGAATTGACGAGATTAAGGATAAGGATTGAAATGCTCTGTGAACAATGACAATGATAATAGAGGGGTGGGGAGAGGATGCGATTAGGAAGCGAATAGAACCGAAATGACAACGGAATACGAAGTCGACGTTGATGACGAACGGCTACAGAGCCGCGCACATAACGTGTTGTTGCTATTTCATCAAATCCAAAACTAACGGCACATAATATTTCGTCGCATTTGTACGCGATTGGGTTTGTTTATGTATGCGTAGGCGTATGCTGGTATGTACGTTTGTTTATATATACATATGTGCTCATATGTATGTGCGCGCCTATTTTTCAATTATTCCCAATCACATATGCAGTCGCTGTTCGCTCTCACCGCTTTTTACCTAAATATTATAATTTTTCGTTTCCCTTCTCCTCTGCATTGTCCTTTACTCATATTATTATTGTCTTTTTTTTTCCTACAATTTTTTCGATTATACAGAACGGAAAAAAAGTGCTTCTTTTTGGATTTTTGCGGTCGATTGAGGGCGGGGAATGGCAATTGGTTAGATTTATGGTTTTCATAATTTTTTCCGCCATTATTTAATGAAATATTTTATTTTACAATCTTTTTATATATAAAATTGAGATTTTTTGTCTTATTTTATGTGATGAGAAAGCTAAGCGGATAGATGGAAGGCGGTGTAAAGGGGGCATAACAGTTCTTTCAATAATGAGTTGATAATTGCCGACAGATACGCCTTCAATCAATAGAAATTAAATTGTGCAAT
This sequence comes from Atherix ibis, assembly GCA_958298945.1. Lineage (NCBI taxonomy): Eukaryota > Metazoa > Arthropoda > Insecta > Diptera > Athericidae > Atherix > Atherix ibis. Next base: position 57,085,386 of record OY282610.1, on the reverse strand, counting down.
TTTTCTACAATATCAAAAAAACCAATAGTTTTTCTTCTCTTCGATTATACTTTTCTAAATGGTATGTTTAGGCAAAATTATCATCATTTAGTTAGTAGTAGTAAGTAGTAGTGGTAGTAGTAGTAGATGTAAAGAGCGAGATTAATACTAAAATCTGTCTTTTAGTATCGAAATTGCCAACTCTTATTGGAATAAGTGCAAAAATTGCAACTAATCTTGTTGATGTGGTTAAGGTTTTTTTCTTCATGAATTTTTGATCTGGAAAAAAGAGAATCCACAAAAATAAATACTAGCAAATATATGGAATTTCTTAAAACATTATACAACCGCAACCACCACCAACCCCCCCCCCCACCGCCCTGTTAAAATCGTTTCGTACGAATATGAACATTTCATAGGAGCTGTTTGTTCTCTTCCTTTTTCATATTATTTTCCATTCCCGTCCGTAACAATATTATGTATAGCGAAAAATCTCCCTCATTCAATGAGCTTTATTTATACTGCATATATAGCATATTGGTACATTCTCCCCTTTTATACTATCAATCTTCAAATCATACAGTCTCGTAAATGGGGGCGCCTATACATACCTCTAAGCGTATACAAAGATACCCGCGTAGGTATACTGTGGAAGGGAGCAGCAGTCAGTAAGAATTGCAAAAAGTAATCAAAAAAAAAAACTATATAAACGAATCCCTTAATCATATGTACGTGAAAAATTTATGCTCATATACACGTCACGCAAACACTTTCCAGCATAATTTTCTGTTTTTTATTCCTCACAATTGAGGGGGGGGGGGGGGTAGGGGTTTGATTAGTAGATTGTTATGTGAGGATAGAGGAGGTTAGTATGAGCGTAAAATGAATGCGACCAAAGAGACTTAAAGATCTGAGGGGAGTGTGGGTTGGGGTAAATGGGATATGTTGTATTGGAAATAAAAATTTAGATGGGAACGGATGGATGAATGATGGAAAACGACGAATATATGAAAAGCGATGCTGATGAGGGTGAAAATCGTCCCTTCGATTTTTCTTTAAGAGAAAATTTCCATCTTTCCTTTTGTTGAATTAAGTTACGAAAAAAAAATATATATTTTTTGTTGGTTGTTTTTTTTTTCTTATCAAGACAAGTATTTTCTCGCCATTATTTTTTTTTTTTTACTTTCTTATATCCTTTTTCATATCACATACAAAAGGAATTTGTTTTTTATTTTTATTTTTATTCAACTCGCTCCCTTTTTGACGTTTCTCTCTATTCTATAACAGTTTGTATGGAAATATTTCACGAAATTATAAAAAAATTTTAACTTGGATAAAAATTTACTCTTCTCTTTGTACTCTTAGTGATAAGAAAACGAAAAAAAATATCAAATTTATAAAATTAATATAGTAAGTTTAGTTTTTCAGTTCGAATCTGGTAGCCCTTTAATAGTTGACGCCACCAAATAAACTGATTTTTGTCTTCTACAAATTACATTAAAAATATGTAGAAATAATGCCAGAAACAAACACTCAAATTCTAAACCCCTAATCTATAATCATAGACAGAAAGGTATCTGCGACCATTACAAGTACCTACTCTACTCCATCACCTGTGGATAAGTAAATTTTCCTTTGTCTACTATTTCAAACTACAATATAAAAATATTTCTTGTAAACTTCATAGAAATATCCTTTCATCAAAATTGATAAGATAAAGCAACCCCTAATTCCCCTCTTACACTTGTAATTTATTCGTATTCATTTTATAAGAATTATCCTATTTGTGGTATATAAACGGGGAAAAAAATAAGATCTAAAATAAAATTGGTGTACTCATATTAACAATCGTATCTCTACCCCCCCTCCCTTCCCCCCATCGATTAAAAGGTATCGAAATTGTCCAGTTGCAATTCTCTTAGGGTGGTTAGAAATTTTCTGTTTACCTAATTTTTCAGACGAAATTGCAATCACAGAATTACTCTTTTTCGGCGAACATCCTCCACATTGATTCGGAAACATTTAAAATTACAATATTTACAGTCATTGTCCCACCCTTCCTCTCCGAACCAGAAACGGAGTGTTGGTAATGCAGCGGAAGACTTATCCAACCAGTTCTTCATAATAAGTAAAATCGAATTAACAACAACAAAAAGACGAAAGCGGAAGAAAAAGGCAAAAAAAAAAATCAATTCAATTGTAGTCGCATACGCCAGAATGATGGTATGTGAAGGTATCGACTTAAGATATTCGAACAATGCGCGAGAATGGCCCAACGGACACTAACAATACCGCCAAGAACTAACTGCAAGTAGTGGTAGAAGACCCGCCAGTACCGAAACGCGTAATTATTGTCTCAATCGGAACCAGAATCAGAATCAGAATCAGAATCAGAATCGAAATCGTTTACTTAGTTTTCATGGCGATGATCTGTCGGATCGGATCGCCTTCAGAGAGTGTCTTTTCGATGGTGTATGTGTATGCCTTTGATCTGTACATAAAAATTGTAATATTTGAATAGTTATGTGCCTCCGTAGCACAAGCGGACTGCTCTGACAGAAAAGAAGCGCAAAAATTCCCTTAGCAAGACTGAATTACTGACACCCACAAAATTCTAAAGATTTAACAGCGAGACTGGAAGCTATCAAACCAGAACGCAAACGAAAAACCCGTCTCTTCATATCCATACGTGCTGGCAGACATTGTTACTTTTTGGAGAGAGAGGAGATCACGTTATTAAATCGCATAAAACAAACACATCACCTCAAGTAAGTAACAGCCACCACCAACAACAAAGATCAGAAAAAAAAGTAAAACAGAAAAAAAGAAAAAAAGAAGAACAAATTTTTGGGTGACAAAAGACTCGAAAAACAACAGAAAACAGAAACAAAACGACAAAGACGAAAACAAGGAATAAAAGGCGTACCAACGGAGTTGTTAGTAAAGCCAATGCTGGCAGGCAGGTATGAAGGAGATTGAAGGCGCGCTTACTGTCGACGAACGGCGAACGACAGCAGGCGACAGACGAAAGCCGATGCACACCACAGGCGAAAAAGAAGTTGAGTCGACGCGTATAGAGTACCTTCCAAACGCACTCACCAACACCAGCAGCACCACCAAAACCCACCAACACTGCAATCCTTTCATCTTGCCAGCAAGCGCAACACTCCGCGATCTGGCAAATCGCAATCGACCATTGCGCTCTTCGGAGAGCAGAAATCTGCACTGATGCTGTGTGTTGTTGCCGGTAGCATCGACTACTCACTCACTCTCTTTCGGACTCCGTTTGCTGAGCGAATACGTCGGCACGCGTTGCAGTGCGACTTGGCTCGACCAGAGAGATGCCGTTGCGTCAAGCGCCGACGACCCTTCGCTGCCACGGCAAAGCAACTTCAGCAGAGGCCTTGAAGTCACCGTTAACGCGTTGCCTCACAAGTCCTGTACCATGGCGCGAATCCTCATCGTTGAACAGCGGCGCTGCGTGTTTTCACACAAATTCTTACCTTGCTTCGTCCACTTGCTGCGGTGGCAGTGATTGGCGTGTGTTAGTGCACTGGTGCCTTGCCGTCACCGTTGGTTGCGTTGCTCATGCATTGGCGCAACTTTTCGAAAATCTTCTCGTCCGCTGTGGTCTGTGCCGCCTCCAAATCGAAATTCAATTCAATCGTTCGCCACACTCCGAGTCGGGCTGAAACTGTTCACGTTAACTCGGTGCGCGCGCGATGTTCGAACTCTGCATCCTTCGGGGATCCGTTCTCATCTCGTCTGTGTGTGGCATCGTGCCCAACCTACATTATAGGCTGCTGGCCGACCAGGTGGTTGACCATTTATTATATACTCCGACGACTGACGACTACGGATACTAAATAGTAAATAGCCTTTTTGGATTTTGTTTTATTTTTGTAAATTTTTTTTCGTGTTTTTTTCTTCTTCTTCTTCACTGAAGTTGTTTATTTTTCTGCAATATTTTCTTTTCTCACTCTCTCTCTCTCTCACTCTGTCTCTCTCTTTGTCTGTCGGTCTCTCGTTTTGGAAATCAAAAAAAAAACAACAACAACAAAAAAACAAAAAAAAAAAACCCACAAGTTGCGGGGTTGGTTCGTTGTTTGGACATTGTTGGCTGTTTAGTTTGTGTTATTTGGTCGGCTCGGTGCCTTATCGGCTTTTTTGGTGATGTTAATTTTGATGGACATTTTTTGTTTAGTTACGGTGGTTGTTGTTGTTGCTGTTGATTCGGTTTTTGGTTCGTAAAGTTTCGCGCCTCTTTTAACAAAACCGTTTTGATGTGATCGAATTGTGCGAAAAGCCGCCTTTTTGGCTGCCGGGAGTCCCAGTTGACCATCACCGCTATCGGGGAGAACTCGCCAGTTCGTTGTTGTTCATCGGCATTTCGCGTGTCGCGTCGCAATACATATACGCTGGTATGGACGGAAAACGTTTAATTCGCTTCGCAACGGATTTGATTTGAATTAACCGTGACCAAGTCAGTCGATGTTAGTTTTGGTTAAACAAACAAAAAATTGATTTTCTTTTACAAGTTTTTTATTTGCAACAATATTTTTGGATTTATATCTTTCCATCCCGTTTTGGATATATCCACGCATACGATCCGTTCGTTATCTGCTCATTCATTCACTAAATTGTGGAGCCCCAACTACTCAACTAACCAAGGAGCTAATCGTTCCCCATTTAGACATTCCTATCTGGAATCTATCGATCTATAATAACACAAATATTGTATAGAAACCGAAAAATATTCGCAAATCGAGAGAAGTACATCGTCTATAATTTTACTGACCAAGCAAACCCTTCGTCCATAATTTAAGTTTTAAAGTCCAAAAAAATATACTAAAAACTCCAGCATTAAAGGTCAAAAAGCTGGAATTTTTTAAATTTTCATAAAAATTTATTTACTGTCAAATTTTTGGAATAACATAGAAAATAAATAAGAAAATTTGGAGTTTTTATGAAAAATAATAAAAATTTTCATAATTTTTCTTTTATCTTTTTTTTTTTAGTTTATTTTTTCCGTCATAATATATTATTTGCAAAATTTTACTTACCAAGGAAATTAATGTTGTTCTCTCTAAAAACGGATATAAAAGTGCATAAAAATTGTTTTTAATATTTTATTTAGAGATTTTTTCGATGGTGTGAAAATTCTTTAAAAGAAATTTTATTGTTTTTCTTATGTGTAATTTTTAACTAAATTTTATCACAAGTGGAAATGTGCAAAATTCTTTCAAAAAAAAAAAAATTGCATTAATTCTATCACGTAAGAAAAGAAACAAAAACAAAGGAAAATTATCAAATATCACCAAAAAGGATACCAGCAGTGTTTTTTTTTTAAATAAAAAAAAAGTGTGTTTTTTTTTATAAAAATAAAAAATGAAAGTGTTTTTTAACGAAAAAGAGTTAGTGCATTTTAAGAGAAAAATTTCTATCAAATTTGAAGAGAAAAGTGATTTTTATCAAAACTAATAAAAAAGTTTCTTTTTTTTTGGAGCTTGTTTATTTGTGTGTGATTTTTCCCACAAGGAAAATTGGAAAATTATCGAAATATATTTTTTTCCTAAATTAATTAAAAAAAATAAAAAGTTCATTTTAAAAATAGTTAATTTAAAGTTTAACACAGAAAGTATAAAATTGTGCAGAATTGTTTGAAAATATGGAAAAAAGTGAATTTTTTTTTATTTAAAAATTGGAAACTTTTAAAAAAAAGATTTTTTTTTTTTTTTGGAAAAGTGGCAAAATAAATTTCAAAAGAGGTTCGATCACCTAAAATGGGGCCTCATTTTCTTTACAAAGACACAGAAAGCTCCTAAATTGTAAATTTGTTTTGTATTTTTTTTTTTAAGAAAAAAGTTGATTATTTAAAAAAAAAGAATGTAAAAAAAAAATACACAGACATACGTACTCCTTGAATACCAAAATTAGAATAAAAAGTCAGAAATTTTTCAATTAAAAAAAATGTGTTTCTGATTTCGAAAAATCCATGAGAAAATTTATCTTTAAAAAAACTCGTTTTTATTTTCAAAGCCAAAGAAAATTATTTTATTTTTTTCCTCTTTTTAAAATGTTTTAAAAATGAATTTTTGGTTCAATTTTTATAGTTTCTTAAAAAAATGTTAGAAAAGTTTTTTTTTTTTTTTTGTCGCGAATAAAATGATTTCTCAAAAAGCTTACCAAAATCAACAACAACCAAAAAAAAAATGAATTTTCGAATATTATTGAATTCATTTAAAAATTTCTAAGAAAATTTCGAAATATCGAGCGGGTTTTGGAGGAAATACTTTAAAAAAAAAAACTCCAGTAATACTTTTGTTAATCTAACCCTTAATATATAAGGTTTTTTTTTATAAAATAAAAAATTACCAACAAGAGAAAAACTGAAACGATTTTAGGCATAAAAAATTATTTTTACAAAATACGTTTAGGCGATATTAAAAATGAAAAACTGCTAAATAAAAAATTCATGAACAAATTTAAAACTTTTCCGTAAAAAGTTTTTTATCAACTTTTACAGAAATATTCTTTAGGAAATGTGCAAAAATCATGAAATTTCTCCTGGAAAATCATCAAAATTTCTACAGAATTTCTTCTTAAAAAAAAAATATTCTTTAAAAAAAACTCTAAAAATTTAGTGAAAATTTTCATAAAAAAAAAAAAAGTTTTTTACGAAAATTTTCCATATTATCTAAAGTTTACTTGTAATTTTTTTATAAATATATTTAATTTTTTAAAACAAAATAATTTACTAATAAATATTTTTCTCTTTCAATCAATTTTTCTCCATTCTAGAAAGAAAAAAAAAACAAACTTAACCAAAAATAAACGGAAAAATTATTAAGGAAAAAAGAATTTAAACATTTTTATTGTAACTTTTAAGTGAAAAAAAAGGTTCAACAAGAAAAGTGAAGTGAAAACTAAAAAAAAAAGTGTAATTTTAATTTCGGAAAAATTCTTAGGTGAGAAAATTTTAATAAAATAAATTTCCATTAAAGAAAAGAAAAATCGCATTTTTTTCTTACTAATTTTTATAATGAAAAAAAAAATAATAAAGAAAAATTAGTGCTTAAAAGTAAGAAAAATTGCTGAAATTTGGTAGAACAATTTTTTGTGATTTCTTTATTTTCTTTTGTGGTGAATTTTTCGAGAAGCAAATCATAATCGAATGAGAAGAAAAGTTCAAAATTCTTTATGAAAATATGAAGAAAATTCATTCAAGAAAAAGGAAAAATTATGATAAGATGAGATGAGATGAGCGTATAAGATTCGCATTGAAGCTTTTTTGTTATTATTTACGAAAATCTAAGTTTTCTTCCGTTTTTTCTTTTTCACATTTTCGAATTTTGTGTTAAGCATTAATTTTATCGATAATTATTATTATTATCAAATTTGTTCATCGATAAAATAGAAATAATAATAACAACAACAACAATAATAATAATAACATATAAAAAAAAAAGTAGTAAAGAAAGTAAAACGGACAACACGGTTTTTTTTTACACTTTTCAATAAATTATAAATAAAAAACGTGAAAATTTTTTTACTCATAGAAAAAAATTATCCTTTTTCTTATAAGTGCGTGGATTTTTCCCCATTTGTTGTTATTGATCGAAAAAAATTTCACTGCTTTTATTTACTTATCGCGCCACATATAAATTAAAAAAAATTAAAAAAAAAAGAGAGAAGAGTGAAAATAAAAATAAATTGTGAAATTGACGAATGGAAAAGTATTAAAAATAAAAATAAAAAAAACCCTACTTATTTCTCTAATAAATTTTGGTTTTATTTGTTGAAAGTTTAAAAAAATTTCTAATTTAAAAAATAAAAACAATTTGAAAAAATTTAACCAAAAGAACAATAAATTCAAAAGAAAAGTTCTAATAACAAATCAAATAAAACTGGTTCAAAGGATAACTAACAACAACACGCCTCTATTAGCCATTGATAAAAAGGAAGGCACAAGTGAGAGAAAGAAAATAATCAAAATTGTAGAGAGCAACGAAAGCCAAAATAAATCTATTCATTCGTTCGTTCATCACGTTAGATTTTATTATCGTTACTACTCCTCACTCCAATAGCAACAACACTAAACAACATTTAACGACAATAAAAAAATATTAGCAACACCAGAAACTGCATCTCAACCAAATGGCAATGTGGTAGACAAGAAGACGCAAACGTTCTCTCTCCCTTTTTCACACGTTCATACACTTCCAATCACGTTCAACCTAATCAGCCAATTGCAAAAGAAAACTAATTAAAAGAAGAAAAGAAAAAAAAAATTTTTTTTTAGCAGAAATACTCTAATCGCAAAAAAATAAAAAGGGAAAAAAAGAATTATTGTTTCCTTTTGTTCTTCTCTCTCATCCTCTTCTTGTTGTTTTGGCTGGCTTGCCCATCCATACAGTACAGCGCAGGAGGAGCCGTTAAATAGACGACGATATCATTCGTTGGATTTGCAAACGTTAACCAAAAAAAAAAAAAAAAAAACACTTCATCAATTGTCGCAACCGCCGCTCTCTAGTATATTAGTTCGTATTTGATATCGTGGCTTTGGGGGATATCAAAAACAAAAAGAAGAAAAAATAACAAATAATTTAGAAAAAAGAACAAAAAGAAAAAAATACGACCACCACCAACATCTACACAAGCAGCAGGCAGCAGGCATCAGCATCAGCACCTATAAAAAAACAACAAAAAATCAGCAAAAATGTGTAAGTGAACATTTTCATTTTAATTACTTTCAAAAAAATTTTTTCCATTTTAGGCTTCTTCTATTATTGTCCTTTTCTATCTTTAATAGATTTCTCCCAGTTGAGATGTGTTTTGTTTCTATGATAATTTTCTATATTCCTTTTTTTTTTTTGTTGATAATTTTTGTTTTCAGACAAAAAATGGCGACTTTTTTATTTATTTATTTTTTTTTTTTTTGGTTTGGTGCTATTTTTGATACGCCCACGTGGTTTTTTTTTTTTTGGTTTGATTTTATTTAACAAAATAAATAATTAAACTGGAATAATGAGAATTAAGGAAAAATTGTACACTTTTGGTTTTATGTGAAAAATAGTTTGAGATTTTTTTTTTTTGTACATTAACGCGTATTGGAATGACGAACGGAAGTGTCCCATTTCGGTGATGGTTAAATCAAATTAGGATCCTTTTTATTCCCAAATTAGCTGCAATTTTGATACAGAGCGAAATTTCTTATGCAAAAAAAAAAACTAAGCAATAAAAATTATTTCCAACAAAAAAATATCCTCAAAAATTCTTTTATTTTTACGATATTGCATAATAAGAAAAATTGTAAATTTCAACTAATTCTTTTTTCAACTAATCAGAAAAGAAAGAAAAAATGATTTTTTTGTTTATTGAAAAGCCCTAAAGTTTTTTCTGTTAATAAAACTCGCCAAAGTTGCTAGAGAAATTCCCCAAGTAGATAGAGTATAATAATAGAAACGGAAACTAGAAATCGAAAGAAGCATCTTGGTCGGAGTAGAGTGAGAATATTGTCTTCAAAGGAAAATAATAAAAAAAAAAAATTAGCAGGGAAATTGTAACTAAATTCAATTATTTGCGAATAAATAAAAATTATTCCATATCCACCCATACAAACAGATGACTATGACGTACTTACGACTGGCTTGTACAATATATATTGATGGATGATGTGCTAGTGTATCTGAAAAGGACTTCTAAAATATTCCTAAACCGAAATAAAATAGAGAAAAAAAAACCCCTGGCAATTATAAAAAAAAAGAAAAAAATAATCAAAGCTTCAAGAAAAAAGTTAAAAGAAAAATAACGAAAATTCTGAGACAGACGAAGACAGAATGGGTAACAGCGGTTAGAAAGAGAGTAGAGATGATGAGAAGGAAAAAAATTACGTTAAAAATGAAGAGCAGAAAGTTTTGTAATAAAATGCCAAAACTCCATTGGAAAATTCCATTAAGTGAAATAATAAAGAATTAAAAGGAAAGAAGAAGAATTGTTAACGATAGATGGCATGATGGGGCTGAACTGAATGGGCTGGGTGGGTGTTGCGATAAGACAAGTGGGCTGGGTAACGATATGGTACGGAAACGGGATGGATGCGACAGAAACTTCTCCTTGCTCAGAGACTGTGTATGATATTTGCTGAAAGCGGCAGACGGGATTGGTTGATTACGAATGCTTCATGGTGAGAATGTCCCCGATTGATGCACAGACGTTACTTTCCCGCTTCCTTTTTTCTTTTATCATTTGTTTTTCTAATTTTTATCAACAAAAATAAAATTATATGAAAAAAAAACATTTGCTTATAAATATAGGAAAAATATTTATATCGATTTGGAGGGTGGAGTGTGGAGCTAGACAAGCAGAGTAGACAAAAGAAATGGTTTTTCCGATTAACAAGAATTTTGGTTGATTAGTAATTTTGGTCATTTTGGTTTTTTTTTTGCTTTTTATATTTTTAATTTTTTTTAAATGGTGCATTTTTTATAATCTGACAAAAAAAAATAATTCAAAAATTAGTCCTTTTTAAAAAAAAATTGACAAAAGGAAATTAGAAATAAACTTATTTTCCCAAAGAATCCATAACTTTTTTTTTGTCATTAAGGTTATTTAGGTAAATTTTTTTTTTTTAAATTACAAATGGAATTTTTTCATTTTTAAGGTTTCTAAGACAAGAGCCAGTGGCAAGTTTGTAGCGCCACAACCACGAGGCCATTTAGTGAAAATTTTATAACAAAAAAATGCATATTTTTAGTTGAGCAATAAAATGAAAGGACCTAAGAAGCCATTACTATGACTATTGGGTCCTCAGAAGCTCATAAGGTATTGAGTCCTAATGGGATTATAAGTATTAAGGTCTTAAAGTAATTAGGTCTTTAGGTCTTGGTTGATTATTAATTTTCCAAGGGGATCATAAGTATTAAGGTCCTTTGGAGCTCATAAGTATTAAGGTCTTAAGATAATTAGGTCTTTAGGTCTTGGTTGATTAGTAGTAATACCAAGAATTGGCTTATTAGTAATTTTGGTCATTCTTTTTTGCCAATTCGCTTTTTATATATTTTTTTTTTTTTTTAAATGTGCATCTCTAAAAGTTAGTCCTTTTTATAAAAAATAGAAAGAAGCAATTAGAAATAAACTTTTTTTCCCAAAGAATCTATAATTTTTTTTTCTGTCGTTAAGGTTATTTAGGTAATTTTTAAAAAAAAAAAATACCAATTAGAATTTTTTATTTGCATTTTTAAGGTTTCTAAGACAAGAGTTAGGGGCTATTTTATAGCGCCACAACCACGAGGCCATTTCGCAGAAATTTTATAACAAAAAATGCATATTTTTAGTTGAGCAATAAAATAAGAGAACCCAAGAAGCTATTACTATGACTATTAGGTCCTTAGCGGCTCATAAGTTATTGGGTCCTCAGAAGCTCAACCCAAGAAGCTATTACTATGACTATTGGGTCTTTAGCGGCTCATAAGACTATTGGGTCCTTAGTGGCTCATAAGTTATCTGGGTCCTCAGAAGCAGGTATTAAGTCCTTATGGGATCATAAATATTAGGTTCTTAAGATACTTAGATCTTTAGGTTGATTAGTAATTTTCCAAGGGGCTTATAAGTATTAATGTCCTTAGGGGCTCATAAATTTTAAGGTCTTAAGATAATTAGATCTTTAGGTCTTTTTATTCATGGACCTTCATTTGTTAGGACATTAAGTTTTTAGGATAATATGTCTTAAGGTCTTTAGGATGATTAGATGCTTCAGTGGTCTAAGCTCGCTAAACGTTCAGAATATTGCAGTATCAGATTGCTATTTTTGTCTCTTTCCAGTCATGGCCTCAGCTTAAATAATACAAAAGTATGTGCATGTAGTAGGTGTATTGTGTATTTTAATGTGTAAGGAAAATTCAAAAAAAAAAAAAAATACAAAATAAAAACAAATAATCATGGCGGCAAACTGAAAGAAAAATGGCGTAATAAATAATTTGATTTATAATAATTTAAAACTACAATAATAATAGTTAGTTGTAAGATTATGCTTAAAACAATTTTCCATTAATATTGAAAAGAAAATTTTATAAAAAACAAAAAAAAAAAATACATAAAAAATAATTTAAGAAAAATGAAAATATAGCAAAAGAAAAACGAAACTGTAATTTTAGTCTTTTGCTCACATTTTTGTACACATATTACGAATCGAAAAGAAATGTTATTTTTATGGAAATATTTCTTATTTTAATTGTAAAATTTAATTGCTAAGAATATGCTTATTGCTACTATTTTACTAATACTACTTCTAATGCTTATACACATAATATTGTCACTGTTATTTTGATCCCATATTGCCGTTGACTATTGCACAATCAAATTCAAAAGTAGATTTTGTTACTACACACTTAAAGGCAAATTTGTGTAATGTCAGAATTCTAAAAAAAAAAAACATCTATAGACTAATCAGTTCTAGTCCATCCAATCATGGAGTCATCATTTAACCAACCAAACCAAACCAAACCGAACCAACCATTTTCTTATGTACTATATTCGAGCACAAAATACAAAATACAAAAACAAAATAAATAAACTAAAGAACGAACAAATAGAAAAAATAAGTTGCCCAAAAAAAAAAGAAGAAAATTCCATCCTGAATCCTTGATTTTCATCATTTCCGACTTAACTAACACCCTCTGGTGTGATTAAGCACAACTACACCCATTCTACGTTGGCTATATCGTTTGCGTCTTCATCTCTTTCTTCTTCATCATTTCGTTTTTCATTCCAAATCCATTTTGTTAGCCTTCTCTGTCTCTCTTTCTCTATATCTTTTTTCTCTGTTCGTGTGCATGGGTCTGTGTGTATTACTCGTACCATCGAAACGATCCTACAAGAAAATACACGCATTCGTATTGTAACTAATTAAAATCATCAGCGTTTCTCTCGGAAATATTTTCTCCCCACTCCCCCATATCACTCTACTTCGACTAGTACTCGTACATTCGCATTTCAAACGAATCTACATAGTCTACATAGTCTCATCTCGATGACGAATAAATTCGTAGATAAGAAAGAACCTGACTGACCAATGGCGCATTCGCTGAAACTCATTTCCCCTAAAATTCACACAGCATTCTGATTTGCCATTTTAGTTAAGTTTTGTTTTTGTCTCTGCTTGTTTTATTTCATCAACTTTGGTATAAGATAAGGACTTCAATTAACAAACCAATCGCCATAAGGAAAAGGGAAAACCTTAGAAAATTCCGGTCGCATACAGACAATTATTCAGTCACCATCGACCATCGCCCAACGCCCGTTCAGCTGAAGCTGCTAACCGAATCGGACCATCAAACAGGAATTGGGGCTGTACATTGTGCTTGATGGTTTGGTGGAATGGTGGTTAGTTAATTTTCGCCCGATAGATGAATGGGCAAATCTGATTTGCTCTCGCAACGTATTCAAAATAACTGAATGTCCTTTTTTGTGAAAATATAATATTTGCGCCATCTTTTGATTGTTGGAAACTTTTCCCTATCATTTGTGAAATGAATCAACTTCGAAATGTTGTCAATTTTCGAGTCTAAATTATTATTGAATAAGGATCCTTTTTAATATTTTCTTTTTTGCCATTCAGATTTCTTGTATGTTATTTATCGACACAATTAGAAGGTCCGGCGATCATCGAATGAATCGCGTCGTAGACTTTTTTCACAATTTTTTTTTAGTTCATCACTTTTTTGTCGAATTTTGTTGTTATTATTGCCTTCATATAACTTTAGTGCGTTCACAACAACACCGACGACAGACGATTGGGCTCCCCTTTTTTACAAGGTTTATTTATTACCCTCGGGACTGTCCTGCTCACAGCATCGTTATTGCAACTATCGCCACCTCGTCGTATTTATTTGTTATTATTTTCTTCGATGTTGTCTCATTTTTGATGATTTTCATTTCCAAATAGTAATCATTCAGTTAACGTTTTGTTTATGGACACGTATGGCCACTGTCTCTCCTTCTCCATACGATCACGATCATCAGTCATCATTATCAGCATCAAAATTAATGTCGTCAATATTGTTGTGCCATCAGTAATGTTTTTTTTTTTTTTTTTTTGGCCCCAAATAGTCCATTTTCTCACATAACGGCTGTTGTCTTTCCTTTCATTGTATAATCATTTTCGTCTCCATTTTCGGTTTGATGATTACAGCCATGCTTGAGCCGGAGCAGCAGGACCAGCATTAGTAGCATTGGCAGCTAGCGCAGTACATCCCCATCACTAGTACTAGTATTCACAACACTATTGTCATAGGAAGGGACCTCCTTCATTTTTGTCACCCTACACAATCCTCATTTTGGACCGTCATGTACACATGACCAGCACACACCGCTGACATACTCAAATACACTGTTACGATGGTCAGAAGCAACGCTGCAATGACGGCTTATTGTGCAAATTTATGAGCACAGTAAATAAGAGCACAAATGTCCCCGAGTAATGAAACAAACGAACCGAGGACCAATGACCAACCAACAACTACCACTAAACACCAACCACCAACCACCAACCACCAACCACCTTCTACCTTCAAATAACCAACTGGGGTTGAGAGTCCAGCTTAATTTCGTTCAGTTCATCTTTCGTACATGTTCGCTTCGGTACACTCAACAAACTTTCGCACCAACACCACTTACACATGTAGAGCAGTGTATCCTTGCAGCATCATCCATCGTTTCAGTTTGTCGTGCCATTTCGCAAATGGTCTGCTGCTCTGCTGCAGATGCTGTGTTTTTCTATTCTTCATTAATTAAAATGGAAAAACCAACCCACTCAGAAACTGTGAATTTATTTCTAGTTGTGCTATTCAAAATGAAACCATTTTTATTGGTTCCTCGTTGATGGTACAGTCCGCATAGCAACCAACCCTCTTCAACTTACAGCTTATCGTTCTTGATTACATTAGAGTTAGCTGTGGTAGTGGCTATCTGTGTCCATTATTATTAAAGAGAGAAAACAGAAATATATATACTTCATTGCCTGTCCTGCCGCTGTTGAGGTCACACTGATGATGTTAGCCCACACCATCACTATTCGTTAGCAAGTACTCTATCACACACCTACCATCATACTACTCCATATCTTTGAAAAATAATATCAACCCAACAATAACAACAACAAAAAAAACCTCAAAAAGAAAATTAAAAAGGATACACCTCATCCTAGTTGGATTATGGAATAATTTTCATTTGCACTTTGAAGTCAACACACTCTACAGACCCCTTTTAAATGAAAATAACACCCCATTCCGCCCTGGTTGCTTTCGCGCTGCCCTTTATCAACAGCTCCTATCGCTTTCTCCAATAAAATTTTTAATGAGAACGGGATAATAACCACTTTAGAAAGTCTTGAAAATCTGCATTCGAACACCCCCAATCGGACTCTCATCAAACTTTTACGACGAACATTTTTAAGCTACCCCAGCCCCAATGGCCATTGGAATTGTCTTCAACTCCTCCTTCTACTATTTATTCTCTCGTCTATTTAAATTTATGAGCAAAGTTGTTTCTTCCACTCTTCCACTTTTTATTTATTTTATTTTTATTATTAATTTTTTTGCTTTTTTTTTTTTTGCTTAGCTATAACACGACTCCGTTTATTGCTATTATTATTATTATTATTATTATTAGGTTTTTTTCTTCAGTATTTCTTCTCTGGACATTCATTAAAATTTAACTATTTGCCTCTTTCCACTCACACTAGTATTATTGGGGATTTGCAAACGAATAGAAAGTGATATTTTAGGGTGTAGTCCTTCTTGTTAATTGATTAATTTTCTTTTTTTCGTTTTGTATTCGCTGTCCTTTTTCATTCTTTATAATCCATGATGAAATTCGTCGGTGGTTGTACCGCACTTTCGTTAATCTGTTGGCAGAATCATTAAGCAATTTGGCTCCTCCTTCTTAAAACAAACTTGCGTTGCTTATTAAATTAGAACAGAAAACAAAGCGGGATAGAAAACGCGCAAAATGGCAAATAAGGAAAGAAACAAAACAAGATGGCAGAGTAAAAGACAAAAAGTGAATTTTTTTTTTGTTTGGAATTAAAACAACCGCCAGAATAGTCGTAATTATCTCCCATCTCGCTTGGATTCGATTTTATTCGCGCGCGAGGCTAACTTGTCTGAACACGCCAAAAAGCAAAGTGATAGAAGAGGACAAGTGACCAAAAGAAAATAGGAACAGGAACGATGACCATCATAAAAGGAGATATTCGTTGTTATTCTTCTCTTTCTTGGGTCAGTTTTTTTCTCTTGTCTGGTGGCGTTTTTCATTTTGTTTTCCTTCTTTTTTTTTTTTATTGTAAGAAAAAATCTTTAATTTGATTTATTTTCTATAATCTATTAAAATGGAAGCTAATCAAAATTAAACAAACAAAAAGGATGAACTTAAAAAAAATTTTTGAGTAAAATTCAATTTTTGAAAGTAAGCAAAATAAAAAAAAAAAAAAAAACGGGGAAAAAAAAGTGCTAGAAAACTTGCGAAAGTAAAAAATCAATAAAATCCTTGAAAAGATACGAAAAGAGTTTTATGAGGAAAAAAAAGTGCTAGAAAACTTGCGAAAGTAAAAAATCAATAAAATCGAAAAGCAGGTGGTTATTGGGAACATTTAGGCTGCAGAATATGTCCTTTTTCCATGTTGCTTGTCCATGTTTTATTTATATTGGCAAACGGAAACAGGTAATAAGACTAGAAAAGGAAAGAATAAGGTTGTCTTATTCAGGAGAATGCATCCTGATTTTTATTTTAGACAAGAACATCCTTAATTTTATGACTTTTCGCATAAATGTGGTGATTTTAACATCCTTAAATTGAAAATAGCCATCGAAGGACGATAGCAGAAATGATTTTAATGCTGTTTGGGTACATTTCCTTTTTGACTGCCTTCATCGGCCAGACTATCCTTCAGAATTTTCGTACCTGAATTTATCGCAATTACTTCTTGTAGTTTGGTCATAACATCTGCAAAAGGACTCAACTAGACAGGCTCTTATTTTTTTATCTTTCTAACAGACAAAATTTCTGTTTTTTTTTTGAAGAAACTTGAAAAACATTTTATACGAAAATTGTGAATTTGCTAGAAAAATTGTTGTTGACCGAATTTTTTGTAGGAAATTTTTTACTGCAACTTTTTTTACTGGAAAACTTTTACTAAAAAAATGTTCACTGGAAAAATTATTTACCGAAAAATTTTGGACTTCAATAATTTTTACTGAGAAAATTTTTACTAGAAAAGTTTTTGCTAGAAAAAGTTTTACTAGAAAAATTGTTGCTGAGCGAATTTTCTGTAGGAATTTTTTCACTAAAACTTTTTTTACTGGAAAACTTTTACTAAAAAAATGTTCACTGGAAAAATTATTTACCGAAAAATGTTTACTGCAAAAACTTTTACTGGAAAAGTTCTTAGCAAAAATATTGTAACTGGAAATATTATTACTGGAAAATTTGTAATAAAAAAATGTTTACTGGAAAAATGTTTATAAGAAAACTAGAAAAATTTTTAACAAAGAAATTATTGCTGAACAAATTTTTTACTGGATAACATTTTTTTGAAACATTTTTACTAGACATTTTTTTAATAGAAATTATTTGTTTTCTGGAAGAATTTAAAATAAAAAAGTTTCTAATTGAAAAAATTAGTCTGTAAAAACGTTTATTAGAAAAACGGTCACTGGGAAATTTTTACTATAAAAATTGTTACTGAGCAAATTTTTGAAAGGAAATTTTTGTGGAAACATTTTTTTTTCTGGAAAAACTTTTACTAAAAAAACCATTTTTTTAAAAGCGGACAATGCTCCGCTTTCAGATAAATTTTCCTTAAGTAAAAATGACCTTTTTTTATTTTGTATTGCAGGATACCATCCAACTCGTTTTTCTATTTGTAGTTTTGATCATCTTTCTAACGGGATGGTCTTATATATTGTGCTTTCTTTTTGCCTGTGTCCTTTTGCTTTCTTATATAATAAGTTCATGAAAGACAAACATTAATCGAATCGTACCCGAGAGGAGAATTTCGATGGAATCATCGTACGAGAAGATGTCTCAACTTGGGGGCTTTGGGATGTTAAAGAACTGCACTTAAACTTAAGATAATTTGCTCAGTAATATGTTAGAAACAACCCTCTCACTGGTGCCGCCATTTTTCATCTACCAAACGAACGTGTCTGTCCGTCTTCGGTGTGGTGCGTCTTTTTTCGGTTTTCCATCTTTTACTGACTCCCTCGAATTTAATTACGTTCAGTCCTTAGTCCTTACCACCAACAAGAACGGATCCAGGCGGAACGTTCTCATTTAACCGAACCTCTCCAGTCTTAAATGTGTGTTTGTTTGCCATATGGGGAATAGGAGGGGTGCAACCAGAACTCGAGGACGACGGTTTTGCTTATATACTGCAAGTCCATATAGAATAGCTGTTATCCCCGTTCACAATGGAGGAAAATATTGTTCGTATTAATTGCGAAATTCTGGATTGGTCTGTTTAGGTTTCATGTTCATCCAGCATCAAATTCCATCCCGTTGGGAATTTTGAATTCATCAGCACACCGCCCTTAACGTTCCTGCATGCCCCACTTGGGATGCTTTCCTGTTCGTCATTTCTTCTTAATTTTTACTTGACTTTTGATTTTTTTTCCATTATTTTTCTTATAATTTTTCCAATTATTTTTGTTTTTCTTTTCTTTCATTATTTCTTAACTCGATTGGGACTAACAGTATGATGGTGGAGTATTATATTCTTCTCTCTCTCTCTTTTCTTTTGCTATGGGGGATGTTACCTATACAGCAGAAGCGTTCCGATTTCTTTCTTTTTTACATTTTCAGTGTTTTTTTTCCTCTACTTTCGTCCTTTCATTAAAACTTAGACGATGTACTTTATGAACTCAGTTTTAGATTTCAACTTTTTCTTGAGCTATGGCGTACTCATTAGTCATTTCTATCTACTTCCCTCTCTTCTAGAGTGTAAATCGTTAAGGAAGTTTTTTTTTTGCATTATTCTCTGTACTAATTATCCCAAAAATAAAGTAATTTATTCGGAAGTGACTATAGACAATGCTCTTTATTGTAGAAAAACTGCTTGATGGGTCATGTTTCATAATACCCCCCTGCCTAAAAAGTGAAATCCGAACAAAATGTTCCGTTGCGTTTTGGCCCGCAACGTATCGTCCTCCATTTTTATTATAAAATGTTTATTTTCTAGCTAGTTAAGAATCGAAAAATGGAATGGGAACAGGGCAAGGGGGTTGACTAAATAAAACTAAAAACCTTTGTAACAATGTAACTAAGAAAAAGATGGCCGTTAACGACGTGGTAGCATTCAGAGGGCGTTGACATTTTTCCTAAGACCTTTTAGCCCAAGCGCGGTTTACTTGCTTACTAATGTTGGCTGTAGTTTCTTGGCTATTATTTTATTCTAATTTCTTTCTTTTTTGAAGAAGAAGAAGAAATTCTATTGTAAGTTACTTTCCTGTTGTTTGACCTTTTTTTCCCAATTAGACAATGCATCCAAGCTGCACTTTTTTAAAAAGCTTCGGGTTTGTAACATTACAAAAAAAAGGTAAATTTTTTGTCGATGGGTCGCGTTACACCCTTGCATCGCTGTAATGTCTAATTGGAATTTTATTTCATGGCAATCAAACTAATTAGAAGTTTGGGAAAATATTTCATCTGCCTGCACCCTTCGCCGATTTTAGTGGACCACTCCGGAGTGCTAAAAGGATTAAATTTTCATTATTTTTAACTATCGCTAGCCCGATGCGATTCAATATTGCCGACATTTTCTAACGGCAAAGACTAGTCATTGGTGGAGATGGATTCGTCTAGTAATGGCAAACCTCCTCGAATGTGGGTTGGTTAGTTGCGCTTGTCGGATTCAGTTCCATTCTTCCACTATCCACCCACTTTACTTCGCGTTTGTGTGTATTTATGCAATTTTTTTTCCTCTTCATCCCCTAAACTTTAACATTAGAGACTTCGAAATTTTTGTCTTCTCCATCAATGTTCGCACGTGCATTTTGTTGTTTTAATCACAAACATTTCCGAATTAGTTCATCGTCGAATTGGTAGTTGGCCGAGCAATCGTCATCATCCAAAAGTGTACGTATCCGAAATTGTGAGTAGAAAAGTAGAAATTTATCGTCTAGAAGTGATGGGATTGGCAGATTTGTTACGCCATCGGATGGGTGCTTGAAGGAAGGGTGAATGTTAGACAGTTTTGATTGTATGGAGAGGGGAGGAGGGGAGCGCCGCAACGAATTAAAACAAGAGAAGCCACCAATAACGAGACTAATGTGAACGGTTGAGCTTACAGCACTTGACAGAATGAATAGTCCTTATTGGTTTTGTAGAGTTCAGCAGTTGCTCTTATCGTGAGGAGTTTTACGAAGATTCACGGCAGAAGCACATGCCAATGCCAATCGACAGTCGAATTCTGACTGCAGACAACAGACTCCCCAACGTGTATACCGACGACGGACGAGCTGATACCCAAGCGCCCCTCCTCGTTTTTTCCTTCTCTTCAAGTTGGTCGTTTTCGTCGTCAGACAATATATTTTCTCTTTTTTTTGCTCCATGTCTCATTTTATTGTATTTCCAACCAACCACCATACTCCTATCCACTCGATCGCATCTGTACTAAACTAACTTCTGTTTAACCATATTTTCGCTAATGTTCAACTCCTGCTACTTTTGGTTAATCTTATTCGATTCTAAGATGAGATTCCGCCCAAGTTTTTCTTCATTGGCTCGTTATTCCACCGCGCTGCTAAAACCCATTTCCCCGCGCCCCCCCCCCCCCCCTTTATTTATGCTGCCATAAACTATCACGGAGCATATAAAAATGGAGGACGACTAACAAGGAATCCATCTCTAGAGAGCATTCGATTTGGTGAAGTTTTAGTAAATTTTATTCTGCAATACCGCTAATAGTTGCGAATCCTTTTGCTTCTCTGCTAG
Organism: Atherix ibis; assembly: GCA_958298945.1. NCBI lineage: Eukaryota > Metazoa > Arthropoda > Insecta > Diptera > Athericidae > Atherix > Atherix ibis. Next base: position 57,064,419 of record OY282610.1, on the reverse strand, counting down.
AATCTCTTTCGAATTGTTGTTGTTGTTTTTTTTCCATTTCTATTCAATATTAAAAATGATCCCTTTTCAGCTTTTTGGTCATTTTTCTTATCCTTTATTAATTTTCTTTTTAATATTGAATATTTTGTTGATTGTAAATTCCCCTCTTTTAGTGTCTGGGAATACGAATATGAACGGACGTTTTGAGTGAAGACCTAGTTTATAAAACTACACGGTAATTGGTGCCACTTGCTTACCTATTACCAAATTGGCTAAGTTGAGTTTAGTTATCATCAAATTAGCGCTGAAAACCTTACTCAAAAGTGTCATTAAAAAAAATTAAAGACAAAAAAAGTACTATCGTCCAAGAAAAAATTATCAATTTTTAGATATTTTGTTTACATGTAATTTTTGTAAAAAAAAAAAAAAAAAATTTTTATAGACAAATTTCACAAAAAATTGTTATATAAAAATTTGTTCACCATAAAAATTTTGGACCTTAAAAAATTTTCTTTTCAATTAATTTCCCTTTGGAACATGTTTTCTCTCCAAATTTATGAATGAACAATTTTTTTTTTGCTGAAAATTTGTTCAGTCAAAAATTTTGCACCTTAAAAATTTGTTACCTTTTACAAAAAAATTGAGCAAATTTTCTTTTTTCTTAACCAATTTGCTGCGAATAAAAGATATATTTTTTTATATATTAGAAACGGCCGAAAATACTCTTCTTTATATTTATTTAAAAACCCAATTTTGCCAGAACGAACCAAAAAAAATTATACCAAAATTTCGTGTTAATTGGGATTTTTTTTTTTTTGTATTTTGCGTAAGTCCAAATTTATCAAAAAATTGATATTTTCCATTCAAATTGCAAATTACTGGATTTTTTCCTCGTACAGCATTTTGGCCTAAATTAACGATAAAAAGTACGAAAAACAAATTCTTTTATTATAATAAATTTCAAAATACAAAAACGTCCACTGATCCCCAATCAATTGGTTGAAAAGTAATAATTAACAAACTAAAATTCCTTTTCTGCCATTTTTTTTATTAAAATTTTTCTCAACAATTAATAAAAAAATCATATTTTTTACCGTGTTAAATACTGGCCGCCATTCCCCATATCCACCCAAAAGATAGGTGCGAAGGTAAAATCGATATTTTCCACGAAAAGACTTATTCGAACTTACGGAAATTATCGACGATTTCATTGGAAAATAAAATAAATAAGGGAGAAAAGCTAAAAGAAAAATATCCAAATCAGATCAAAAGTGAATTTTTGATTAGCCGCCATTCATTTGGTGTGTCCGTCCATTCACTAATCAATATTGAGGGAAAAAAAACGAAGCAGAGCAAAAATGTACGAAATAAACGAATTTGCCAATAGTGAGAGTGTGATTCTATTGTGTTTGGTCGTTGGGTGGGAGGGGAGGATTGTTCAGTGTTTAAATAAAACAAAACAAATGAGAAAGAGAAAAAGAACACAACAGATCCGAGTGGAAGAAAGCAAATAGCAAGAAGCCGTTGTTAATTGGTCCACGAAAGGAGGCGTCGAATATCTAATTTCTCGCTGGTTTCGTATTTGCCGCTTTGCCATTGCTGTTGGCGTTGCCGTTGCCGTTGGTGTTGGCTTTGCCGCTGTCGCTGCGGTTGTTGTTTCAGTCGAAACGGAGCTGCGCCATTGATCGCATGCTGCCGTTGCCGTCCAGTCATTTGGCGCGTTTGGTATCGAGTGTCCGTCTGGCTATACGTCGCTGTCGAATTTTTTCTCTACATCTCATCAAATTCGTCGGATTCGAGTTTTGCAGCTTTTCGCTCGCCGTCACTTTTCCATGTCTGGTCAACGTGATGCGAACTGGACTAGAGACCTGACCGGACTTGGAGTAGGCCGTGGAGACGATTTTTCTAATCTAGTCCGGTTTGACTTGGCGCCGTTCGTGGTTGTGCTACTCGTGGTGGTAGTGTCAGCGAACAACTGGGTCCACCATCAGATTGGCGCACACGGTCACTCGCATCCATCCAGTTGTCGACTACACGTGCACACACGAACGAGAACATCCCAGCCTAGCCTGGGCGCATTCTTCTCGCTTGTCGGTGCACTTGTTTGGTCACTTGCGCTTTGGCCACACAATCGTCATCAATCGGTAAACGTCTGCTAAATAGCGCCCCAAACCCCTTCGATGGACACGCAACCGACTGTTCTCATTCGTGTTGGCAGATTTGTAGTGGCCACAGCTGGTCAGCCAACAACAGCATCGGCGCATGTACAAACAGAGGGCGAGAGATAAAGAGTCCGATTTGCGATTCTCTGCCAAACCGTATCCACACATGCTCCCTGATTATGGGACACGGTCAACTATTCGTACACGTGCCGCCTCTGTGCGCAAGAATTTCACAAAAAAAAACTTCCCAAAATAGTGTAAAAATCTTGAAGCACATCGAAATCCACTTCTTTTTCCTATTGTCAGACTGGACAAATGGACTCATCGATAGCTAGCCGGTGGTGTAAAGTCATCCCCCTTGCAAAAAAAAAAAAAATTAAATGAAAACAAACAATGCCAAACAAAAAAGGCCTTTCCGAATCGACTTGCTTAATGTTGATGGTGGGTGGAGGGAAATCGCTAGAAATTGTCCACCTGAACGTGTCTAGTGGGCAACAGAAATGCGTTCTGATGGCGAATCGGGTCCACTACGACGAGACGGTGGAGTACACACAAACGGGTCAAAGCCCACAGAGATACGCTTTCCAATATAATCTCTTGCGTATGTACATGAGATCCTTGGACGGGAAGTTGTTTGTAGACAGGCCATCATCGGTTGTTGACCGATAAATTCGACTTGAAATTCACCAAAACACCCAAACAGTTTAGAAAATTTAAAGTTCATTTTTGCCCCATCTTTAAATTTGTTTTTTTTCTCCAAATTTTTGTGTAAATTTTTGTCTGGGGTTAAAAATATTTTTTTTGTGGCGATAACAAGTGGCAACATAAGAAAAATTTAAATTTCACCGCCAAACACCTGCATTTTCTTTTTAAAAAAAATTTAAATTTAAAAAAAAAAGTTTAATTTTTACTATATTTTTTGTGTTTTTTTTTATGAATGAAAATTTCAAATTTCGAATTATTATAATTAATTGAGAAGTTACCCCAAAAAAAAAGATCAAAAAATATGGGGAAAAATTGCATTTGTCCAAAAAACCACAAATTTTCATTTCGTACACAAAAATTTACTTCCAAAGTAGCCATTTTTTGATGGTTAAGACAAGCCCCATAATCACGGACAATTCTCGGAAAAAAATAACGACATTTATTACTGCACCAAAAAAATGGAAATAAATTTCACTTTTTTTTCTCGCCGATTGTGAAAATATCGAAACAGCAAACAAACCCCTCCCCACCTCTCAAAAAAATGTGATAAAATTTTAAGTAAAGTCAATGGGAAAAAAGTTTAGAAAAATGTAAAAAATTTCTTTCGCATTTGATAATTGTTGCGATGATCGTGATGATGGCGCTAGTGGTGGTGATAGTGTGGAGCTGGAGCGTGTGATGTACAATTTGTGCTTGTGGCGAGATTGGGAACGCCATCGCAAAAATTACATTAGATCGACGCCATTGTCTGCATTCTGCGAAACAATCGCATCTGATCGTAGTAGCTGTTCTGTTCAACCGCGCGATCGTAACCAACTGGAGTAAGCAGAAGAGCGATACCAACGCACTGAGCACATTGATTCGATCACACCACGCGAGGCACACGATGGAGGTATGTCCGTACATGCATTCATGGAAGCCGCCATTCCTTATCATCCAACGATCCGGTCTGATCGATCTTATGCACTGGATGCGCTCTCCAATGCGACAAAGTACTTACTACGCTGTGCTGCGTCAAGTTTGTAATGCCACTTAACCACGATTACCGCTGCCGTTCTTATCGCGTATATCATAGCTTAGTGTGGTGCGTCAAAGCGTTTGATTTGCGACTTTTCTCAAACGGGAAGGAAGGCCTTCGCATCAGTATGAGTGTTATTACCAAACTTGTGAGAGTCCTAACCGATTTTAAATCTTCGATTGTTTTGATCACATTTATTGACGTTCATAATAAAAACTTATGAAATTCTATAAGAAAATTTAAGATTCTAAACGCCATTTTGAAACTCGTTCTAAGGAAAAGTTCTGATTTTAAAAAAAAATGGTTAGTTTTATATAAAAAAAGGAAATATATTTTTTTGCAGGTCTTAATTTTGTAAATTGTAAAATTCGAAATATTCGAGAAAGTTTAAAAAGTCTTGGAACTGTTTAGAGACATATTGTTTTGCGAGGTGACCCAAAATTCAAAGACATTATTTTGAACAAAATTTCTGAAATAGGAAATATTGTTGGAGGGTACATCTTATTTTTGTGAATATTAAAAATTCTCAACTTTGAAAAGTATTACCTGACGTTATACGAGGTCTGTTCAAAAAGTATCACGCATTTTGAAAGCTCCGCGGGTTACGTATATTCGATTTTTTCGGTTTTTTATGGCGTTATGTTGGTACTCATGTCTCTCACTTATGCCGGCAAGTTCGGCCATTTTGAATATTCAGTTAATTTTTGACAACTGCTTTGCTTACACGTGTTTTGGCTCGTTTTAAATTTTTGCCCATTCCAAAAAATGGATCAAAGAATCTGTTTCGGGAACAAGAAAAAGTCACAGGGCGTCAGATCTGGGGAATACGGTAGCTGCGGCATTATTAGTGTGTTGTTTTTGGCCAAAAATTCGCGCACAAGTAAAGATGCGTGAGCAGGGGCGTTATCATGGCGCAAAAGCCAATTTTTGTTCTTCCACAAATCCGGGCGTTTCTTACGCCCAGGTATTATTCCTTATTGACCGTTACCGTTCTACCCTGTGGCAAGAACTCATGATGCACCACGCCCTTGCAATCGAAGAAAACTGTAACCAAAACCTTCACATTCGATCAATCTTGGCTCGTGCGGCAGCTTCCATTGGGATGATTGAGCTTTGGTTTCCACGTTATAACCATAAACCTATGATTCGTCACCAGTTACGAGCCTCTGGAGCGGACAGAGTCTAAAATCTCCTTAGCAAAGTTAATGCGATGCTGTTTTTGGTCGAAAATGAGCAAAAATCGAAGACGAGCCAAAACACGTGCAAGCAAAACAGCTGCCAAAAATTAACTGAATATTCAAAATGGCCGAACTTGTCGTCATAAGTGAGAGACATAAGTACCAACATAACGCCACATAAAATCGAAAATCGAATATACGTAACCCGCGGAGCTTTCAAAATTCGTGGTACTTTTTGAACAGACCTCGTATACGTAAGGTCCTAATTTGAAGAGTTTATTACGTAAGAGGTCTCAGTTTTAGATATTTATCTTACAATTTTGAAGATACTCATTTGGGGGGTCTCAATTTGAAAAAAAAACTATTTCTCCAAACATATTGTGCAACAATTCCCTTTCAACATTATTTCCAAAATTTCTTTAAAAAAAAATTCCCTTTTTTTCATTTTATTATCTTCTTTTTTCTTCTTCATACAAATAAAAATTAATATTTCTTAATGTCATTTTGTATTTTTGAATTATTTTTGAATAAAACGAAATTTCTAATTCAGAAAATAAAAATTAAAAAAAAAAACAACCATAAATTTAAAATAAGAGAAGAGAGCAAAAGTAGCAAAAAAAAAATTCTTTGGCAAATGAAATTTGTCAATCGGCTCTGTTCCTTTTGATGTTCTATCACCTAATCGACAAATAGTAACTAAATTTAGTAGAGACTTTAATCTTTTCTTTTATAGAAATTAAATATAAAAAAAAACACTTTTTATATGCCAAAAATAATAACGATATACAATATGAACTAATCTTAAAAGAGAAAAAAAAAGAATAATTTCAACAACAAAATTAGGAAGAGTACCAAAAAATAAAAAAAAGTGGAAAAACAAAATTTGAACACGCGCTCGATCGTTTTCTCCATAGTCGACCTCACACCTAAACTACTTAATTTGCATAAAGGACACGCCGACACCAAACACAAATCAATCGTCGTAATTGGTTGATTTATTTATTGCTATTGCCATTACTCCTACTCCTCCTATTCATCTTCCTATTCCTAATTATAATTATTGGTGGTTCTCGCTCTCCATCTGTGGCAGTACCACCACCTCGTTTTCTATTTTCTTCTCAATTCTCAATGCATTCATTGAAGATTTTCTTCCCGTTCTCCATGCATCACCGTCACCACCGACTCGACTTCAATTTGCTATCTCTTTCCTGCCAACTATTAATAACAACAAGCAATATATTGTATTAAATATTATCGTTCATAAATAATGAGAGAAAAGAAAAAAATTTGCTTTTGAGGAAATGTGCTTTGTTGGTGGTTTGTTTTGTTTCAACATTTTCCAATTTTTCGGTCTCGTTTCCTCTAACATTATTATTATTGCTATTTGTTGCCTGTTCTTATTAATAGCGTAACCAATTCGCTTTTGTCTTTCATCAATGGACTCTGATATAAATCGAACTGAGAAGCCGTTCTTCTTCGGTTTTCTCCTCCTTTTTCCGGTTTAGATCATTTTTTTTTCATCACTTGTCAATTTCTGTTTCTATTCTAAAAGAATTTTTTTTCCTCTTCTATTTGTGATGTGCACATAATTTTTAATATTTCATTACAGCTAAAATTATAATAAATTCCAAAAAAAAAAAAAAAAATTATTCTACAAAAAATTAGATTTAAAAGAACTTTCTGTGAAGCTTTTTATTTTGTAATTTTCTTTTTCAAATATTTTTTTATAAATTATTATTTATTTTCCTGTGCATTGTTTTTTCTTCTGTGGTTTAATAATAAAAGCTTATTGAGGAGAGAACTTTGAAAATTGAAACGGGAAAATGAAGACAAAAAATCTAAAAATAATAGAAAAAGATGAAAAATAACAGCGAAAACTAGAAAGAAAAAGAGAAAAAAAATTATTATTTTAAGTATTTCCGTTTCTTTTTGTTTTCGTAAAAATATCATCGAAAATGGATAGAAGGGAGGGAGGCTGAACACAAAATAATTATTTTTATTTGTATAATAAAACGGGAACTATTGATATTTTTCTAAAAAAAAAAATTAAGAAAATAATAGGAAGACATTAAAAGAAGCTTTATTTCTGTTCATAAGATAAAACCAATTTTTTTAAACCAAAAAAAAAAAAAAAATGCCCATTAAGGGAATCTATCACTTCATACTCACCTAAACTAGTGGTTAATAATAATAAAAAAAAAGTTTCTTTTTGTTATATAAATTTTATTCCCTAAAAGCACAAAAAATAAAACAACACCAATAAAATATATTCTATAAAATTTCATATTTAATTTGAATTTTTGTCGTTTTTTTTCCTTTTCTTATTATATATTTATTTTTGAGTTAATTTTTATCTAAATAGAATTTTTTTTTGAATTCATATAAAAATTTTCTGTATTTTTTCCTTTTCTCTAAAATATAAAAGTTTAACTAGAAAGCTTTAAGGGTATGTTCTAAGCGTGGCGAAATATATATTTTTATTATTGGTGTAATTTAACGAAATATGTTTGCATACATTTTATTTAGAAAATATTAAATTGATTCCTTGAAGGAGGAGGTACCGTATTTATTTATTAAAAGATTTATTCAATATACTGGCGAATTCTATGCGGTTTCTGATTCGTCATATCGTCATTCCATCAAACATTTCAATTTCGAAAAAAATCAAAAAAAATCGCTATATTCATGAACAATGAATTTTCAAAATAAACACGTGATTCTGATATCGAACACGTGGTGTACATATGATCTGTCATTATTTTTTCATTAAATATATGCACGTGGTCTTATAGTCCGCCATTTTTATCCATTATATTTTCTTTATTTTTCTAATAATTGAAATTTTTTTGTATAAAAATACCCCTGTGGTATTGGCAGCTACCATGTCGTTCTTAATGTGTGCCATTTTGTCTGTCAAATTTTGAGTATTCCCTAAAGCTTATCTAAAATATTTTTTTTTAACAACAACAAATTTTTGAAATGGTCGTGGTAGTTATCATAGCTACCAAGTGTTTATTGGGAGTAACACGTGACCTCTGACCCAAAATTTTGTTCATATGAAAAAAATAACAAAAAAAATTCGCTGTTTTTAGGTTACCAAAAAAAAAAAAAAATTTTATTAACTCAAAAACAAGAAAATTGAAAAAAAATATTTGTGGAAAAATTAATAAAATAAGGACAACTCCCACAAATGGGCGAATTGTGTGTGGTTTTTTTGTTGAAAACAGCAAATTTTGTTTTTTTTTTTAAATTTTTGAACTTTGAATTTTTATTTTTCTGTTAAATTTTTATTTTTCTGACTTTAGTTAAAAAACAGAATGATTTTTAAGTAAATTTAAAAATATCTCCTTAAGAATTTAACAAAAAATAATCGGAAAAGATTACAATTTTTTTGGGAAAATTTAAAAAAAAACAATTCATTCTAATTTGCAGTGCATTGACACCTGACTTTTTATTGTTCATTTGTTATATATTTTCATCAGCAAAATTCTAAATTTTCTTTGATTTCCTTCTTTGATAAAAATCTTTTTTGTTGTTATATTGATTGAACGGGAAAACGTTTTTCTTCTTGGTCGTATTTCTGCTGTTATTATTAATAGTAAAAAATATCTAATAAAATGTAATAAGTAAAAATACTTCTTTTCTTTTTGCATATTTATTAACATTATTTTTAATAATGAAATTATTTTTTTTTGGTAAAAGAAAGAAAATTCATTGAAAAGAATTTCCAGCATAATATTCAAAATTGTAATATGAGAAACAACTGGAAGATGGTATTTTCTTCAATTTATTTATTTATTAATTCAATTGTATTTCTAAATGAATTTATTGAAAAGAAATCATTTTTATACCTTTCTTTTCATAATTTCAAAGCTTTTATTTTCAAGCATATTTAAATAAATAATTCTCATTAATAAGCATTTTAAGAAAATAACTAAAAATAAAATTATTACTGAACGAACATAAATTAATGAATTAAAAAATTTCCGAAGATTTGTTCCAATACTTCCCGTTCCTCTTCTAATCTCTTCTAACCCCTTTCAATCTACAAAAAAAAAAAACATTAAAAATTATCAACAAATAAAAAAGTCATAATTTATAAGAGAAAGAAAACAGAATTTGTTACCTAAAGAAAAATACTTTTAAAAAAAAACAGCAAAGAAGAATAACATCATATTTTTGTTAAAAGAAATAACCGGAAGACGACTTAATAATTTGTTAGGATTTATGAAATTTTCACAATTAAATCGAAGAAAACAGAAACAAAACGCGAAAAAAATGACTACTTGAATTGAATACAACATCATCGTACCTCGTGTCCGTAAACAATCAACACACCTGTTGATAGGTAAATGACCAAAAATTTTCTAAAGACAAGACCTAAAAAAATAGCTAACAACAACAACGCTAACAATAATAATAATAATAATAATAATAATCAAACGCGTCTAAAAAGAAAAGAAAAATAATATTATTAATAAAAAATTTACTATTAACAAATTCTACTATTTAAAAAAAATTTGCTACATTTTTTTTATTGACTGGAAATGGGAGTATAGGTGAAGTTTCAGCTTTTATTTCTTAAAAAAATTTCGCGTTAATTTTCTTTAATAAAAGATGAATTATTTTTTGTACACTATTTTTTTTTTTTTTTGAGAAATTTATGAAATTATTAAACTTCTTCTTTTCTTCTTCTTCTTCTTTATCCTTTTCTCTTTGGCAATTCTTCACTTTTGTATTTATCGAACAAATACGCTTTTTCTTTATTATAGAAAATTTTAAGACAAAAAAAAAATTATATAAAAGAAAATACAGGAAATGAATAAAATAAGCAGCATAAGGGGAAGAAGAGAAAGGGGACGATACAAATTATTAATGCTATCCTACTCTCGACCATCTTGCCCCTCCCACCTTTCACTACTTTTCCATATAAAAAAAAGTTTTGGAAACGCATATAATAGCTTCGATCAAATATTGCGGATCATCTATTCATTCAGTTTTGATTGCAAATAAAAAAATTAAGAGTGACCAAAAAAAGGTATATTTAAATTTTGTGCTTTACTAAAAAGCACAAAATTTTAATATGGAAAAAATTAAAAATATTGTTACAAAAAAAAATGCAAAGAATAAAAAAGCTCAGTTTTGTTACGATATGAATATGTACAAATAAATCGTTGCAATTCGAAAAGAGGTGTGGTGGGGGAGAGGGTAGGTGGGTCTTATGCAGAATATATTTTTTTTTTCGCCAACGGAAAATATTTATTCGGAACAAAAGCTCGAAAGCATAAGAAAAATTCGAACTGCAACAAAAACGAAAGACATTTCGAAGGGAAGCTTTAATTGAAGAGGACGAAGGGTGCGGTTAGAAAAGTTTGTAGATAAAGCTTTTCTGTTTTATAGTTTTATTACTGAATTTTCTTCGTTTTTTTTTTAACTATTTCAAATTTGAATAATAAAAATATGCGAATGAAAAAGGCACTAAAGTAAAGGAAGAAGAAAAAACAATTTTCAAAAAGCAAACTAGTAAAATTATTTTGATAATGAATTTCGTTCGCTTCAACTAGTTAAGATATGCTTTTCATTAAATCTGTTAAAGAAATTATTTAGTATCCAAAAAAAAAAAAATATTTAAAAAAAAATCCCTTAAAAAATTCCACATTTTCCAGAAATTGTTTGGGCTTTTTTTGATAAATCTGTTTTTTTTTTCGAAATTTTTCGCCAACTCTCGAAAGGTGATAAACTATCTAAAGCGTCACGTGGTAATGGCAGATACGACGTGTCCACTGAAATGGATTTTTTTTTGTTCTGTTAAAAATGCCCATCTGATTATGGAGGCAAGTACGTGCTTATACTGGCTATCATGTGGCTTTTTTTATACCGTTTTCCAGCTCTAAAACACTGTCATTTTTTAATGCTAAATTATAGAAAACGCTAGAAAAATTGCACTCATTTACTAGAGGATCATAATCAGAATATTTTTATTTCCTTCAAAAAAGGTTTTCTTCAAAAAAAAAATAAAAATGGAATTTGACCAAAGCGAAAAATATCCATTTTACTATGCACCTAACCTGGACCCTATAAAAAATCTAAACTGACGTTAAAATAAATCTGGACCTCATCAAATCCTTCTCCCCGCAAACAAATATAAACCGTCTGTTCGCGAACATTCAATATAATTCACATCTATTTGCTAATCTATTAGTTAAAAAAAAATTTATTACTCTTAAGAATACCCTTAATAAGCAGCAAAAAAAAAAAATATCGAAATAATAGTCGTTTTTATTGACCTATGAATAGTAGTGAAAATCTTACAATTATTAATAAAAACAACAAAGATATTTTAACGTCTTCCAAAAATCCAATAATATTAATGATAGTCAATAAATAATTACAAATTTTCATGTTGCCATCTCTTTCTAACGGGCAACTTGAAAAAAATTTCAAGAACAAAAATGGGTATGCAGGGGTAAAATACTCAAAAATAGACAAGAAATCATTAAACAATCTTAAATATGACTTAATCGAATCTAGAAAATTTCTTCTGATGAATAGACGTTTAGACGTGTTTTTCTTCTTCTTTTCTCTATACGAGTACGTGCATCTTTAAGGAGGTACAGAAAGCTAGAAATTTTTGATTATTAGTCTAGTCGTAGACCCAAATTCTCTATGGATGGGGCCTCAATAATGACCACTTCGTAATAATTAACAGACAAAAGTGTATAAAATTATAATAACAAGATTAACTGCTTTAGCAGAAGACGGAAACGAAATTAATAATAATTACCATCTCCTCCGCGGCTAAACTACATTAATTAATTGGATTGTGTGGATTGAAGAGAGTCAAATTAGAAAAAATTTTTAAAGTTAGCTGGGAAAATTCAAAAATATATTTTCCAAATGGATCCTTAGTTAGTTATGCAAATATTATTTATCATCATTAGAAGAGGATCTGATCAAAAATGTGCACTAAAATTTATTTAAAAAAAATGCCCGAATATTTATTTGAAAAATAAAATAAAGCAAAGAATATTGCGCAATTAACTCCTTCCTACAAGACCCCCCTCTCACCCTTCCCCAATACATAAAGTTTACTGATAAAGGAAGCAATTTCTTAAACTATTTTTTCAAGAAAATAATTTAAGCAACATTTTTCGACCATTTTCTTTTTGGAACAATTTTTTCCCTTATCATTTTATTACTGGTTTTAGACCAATTTCTTAACTTAACTAGTTGTTTAAAATACTTTTTTTTAAGGACATTTAATTTGATTATATTTCAAAATTTTTCTCTTTAGACCAATTTTTGTAAAAATTTCTAGTGCCATTTTAAAATGCCTTTGCATAATCAATTTTTTTTTACAAATTTTTGATTTTCATTTCTGGTTGAAAATCTTTATAATTTTTATGGTAATTTTAAATATCAACTTTAGACCAGTTTTGTATAAATGACTCCGGCGACATCGAAAGATTATTTTTTTAATAATCCATAGTCGTCGTTTTTAATAAATTTTCTTTAAAATTTTGATGATATTTTCAAGCGTCATTTTTATACCAGTTTTTTTGTAAACCAGTCTAGTGCTTTTCTGAAGTGTTTTCTAGAAATTTACTATTTTGTCACTTTTAATATTTATTTTTAGCCGATTTTCTGCAAAAAATCAATACAATTTTCAATCGTCATTTTTATACCAGTTTTTTTTTGTAAACGAGTCTAGCCCATTTTTGAAGTGTAATCGTAAGATTTATTTTTTAGTAACTTTTAATAGTTATTTTTAGCCGATTTTCTTGACTCTTTAAATAAAAAGTTTGAAGCGTCATTTTAAGACCAGTTTTTTCTAAACGTTTCCAGTACCTATCTGGAGTGTATTCGTATGATTTATTTTTTAATAGTAACTTTTAATCGTCATTTTTATTCGATTTTCTGCAAAACTTCAATAATATTTTCAAGCGTCATTTTTAGACCAGTTTCTTGTAAACCTGTCTAGTGCCTTTCTGAAGTGCCTTTGACACATTCTATTTCAATAATATTTAATCGCAAATTTTTGATCAATTTTCTTCACCTTTTTAATGGTATTTTCAAGCGTCATTTTAAGACCAATTTTCTGTAAATAATTAAGTGACATTTTTAGACCATATTTAATAATTATTTGAAGTGGAATTTTTTGGAGAAGATTTTTTTAAAATAGTTTTTTTGATGTCTCTTATAAAATTCAGTTTTTTAAACAATTTTTTTTGGTCGCTATTTTCAAAAATTAGTTTTAGACCAGTTTTCATTAACAATTCCAGTACAATTTTTAATAATCCTTTTAAAATCATTTTTTTTAATTATTTCTAATCATTATTGTTTTGATTTTTTAATAATTTCAAAATTTATTTTTATACCAGTTTCTTGAACACCATTCTCTAGGGTTATTTTGTGATAATCTTTGATATTTTTTTTCCAATTTTTCTTTCTTTTCCTAATCAAATGAAAGTGATAATAATGGTAAACCTCTAAAATAATTGATTATTTTTGTCACTGGTTTCTGACTGAATTTTATACCAGTTTTCTGAGTATTCCTGAGCACTATTTTCAATACACTTTTTAAATTTAAACTGTTTTTAATAAACTTATACTCATAGTGTTCTCTTTAACTTTTAAAGTCCACTTTCTATTTTTTATTAGTTTTATAATATTTTAAGCAGACTAGATTCGTTTATTTTATAAAAGTAATTTTTTGAACTCCTTCCGACGTGTAGAAACTAAACAAACACTGAAAAATTAATCAATATTAATTAATTTATATTTAAAAAAAAAACACAAAAGACTCTTCAAAAAAAAACTCTTTCTTCAAATCTTTAAATAATTTTAATAAAAATATTTCGTTTTGGTTTTGTGCTATTATTAATGAAATATAATTTAAATAAAAGGTGCGGCCCCAATAATAAGAATTTAAAAAAAAAATAGATTCGTTTTCTTCATTAATTTTTCCGCTGCCTTTTTTTTTTATTATTGATCGCCTGAATCTTAGGTCAAATTGATTAAAAAAAATTATCAACAATAACACTTAAAAGAGAAAAAAGCAGCTGGCGTCGAAAAAGCTGAAAAGGTGGGGCAGCGGAAGAAGAAGAGGAAGCAGACAATAATCTTAATATAAAAATTTATAATAATAATTACGATTATACGATATTCTAGCTCTTCACACCTTGACCATAACTTGTCTATACTCCAGCGCACTTACTTATGGGTCCCCCACGACCACCTTCGCTTCCAAGCTATTCACCGCTTCAGCATAAACTGGTTGGAGCATTTAACAATATTTTATTGATTCATTAATCTTTCTAATAATTAATTGATAGCTTAAATAAAGCTCATTAATTTTATGATGACTAAAGTATTGCTCGTGTGGTGGTGGTAAGTGCTGGTGCCTCTGATGGTGGCCATAGTGGCGTGCATCGATTGTAGGAGTAGTAATACCAGTAGTGCCAGTAAAAGTAGTTGGTCGGTATACGTCACTCGCCAAAAGCCCAAGACAATACAACAGAAAAATGTGTCCAGGACATGTTTTGAGTCCCGGCACTTTAGAAGGCGGTAGATGATAAGGGCAAGCCCAAACTTGTCTGGTAAAAGACAAAATTGATGGACGACCACGAATTTAAGAGTATAGTTTCTGAGATTAATTATAAGAAATTCTAGGTGTGCTAACAGGTATGGTTAGTTTATCGAAGAGAGAAAAAAATGCGAATTTTTATTTGAATTCTTTTATTTTTCTTCTTCTTTTTTTTTTTGTCGAATTTAAATTATTTTCTTTTGTTTATTCTTTTTGGAATTTTCGAAATAAATTTTGCGACTTTTTTAAGAGTTCTTTTTAATTTTCTATCTAATTTTTGATAATATTGATTTTTTTTTTTTTTGGTTTGGTTTTGTTAAAAATATTTTTAAAAAAGCAGAAAACTTTCTCTTCTATTTGATAAAAAGTTCGTAATAGTTGACCCTATTTTTGCATTTATAGAGGGCTAAAAATGAGTACAGGACCTGAAACCATCGACTAACATTGCAGGACCTCGAAATGCTCTGAAAAGAGGTTCTTCGATCATCTCCATTGACGATTCTTTGTCGGAAAAAAGAAATTCCTGTTGTTCCCCATCTTGGTACTATCAAAAAAAAAAAAAACACTTCGAAAAACGTTATCTTGGTACTATCGATAACACCGAAAACAGTGTAACAGAGAAACTGAAAGCGATTCCAGTAGTGCTATGAAGAGTAGACTTTTCTGCCATACCTCATATGTCTTTGCAGTTGGATTGTGCTTTCTGTTATCACTTATCCACCCAGTCAACATTGGAATCCTCAAAACCCTATTAACGTCAACGCTCCCGCACAGGGGTATTCTTATGAGAGAATGATCCATAAGGACTGCACCAGAAGTGATAATAGGTATGGGGAATCCGCGATCCTGAGGTAGCCTAGCAGTGCCAAAGGAATTTTCAAGGTTCTTCACTGTAACTCTTTAAGAGCGGTAATAAAACCCAGTACCACGGGGGTCGAGAGTCCCACGGTAGTTCGTCCGCCTTGCTTCTTTCTTTGGCAGAAACGTGGTAGCTGTGGTTTAATACAGCCTTACGACTGGTGGTGAGGGATGCCAGAATCCCGGGTGCTATCACTACAAATGATAGTAGAGGCTTAGGGAGGCCATGCTACCAACAGTTAGGATAACTAGCTTATAACTGGTTACTGACTGTTAGCAAATGGACCAATATATAAGATGGATGTATCTGGTCAGGTGTCGGGACCAGGTAGTTGCAAAAATGTGTGTGGAACAATGAGGAATTCATAGCTGTTATGAAATGAGATATTTTTAAGAGTACCATGCAAAGGAGCTGATACAGTTCTCATAGGGAGGTAGCCTAACTCATAGCGCGATGCAGTCCAAGCAGGAAATAACGCATTGGTAGCGAGCTGGGTTGCGATTGAGATGCATGCAACTATCTGGATCTAACCGGCTGAGCTGGCGAAATCCATTATGCACAGTTCTCTAAAGCACGTTGATTGAGCGTGGTATTATGTCTAATGACCGGTATGACACGTTAAAGAAAATTACATTAACCTCAATGCAACCAAAATCACTAATGGCGTTGCCATCAATTAAGGAGGAGAATAACTATCGTGTCGATGCAATGTGGTGATATGGGATAGACATTTTGAGTTTTGTATTTTATAAGTTTCTCCAAAATGGCGGCGTATTGAATTCAATGAGAATTTACGCATATTGAAGTGCAGGCAACACTCCTCCAAGGATTGTTAATTGCCCAGCAATTGAACGTTCAATTCAGCTTATTTAATGGCATCACAAAATAATACGACGAGTAATAAGGATCCAATGGAGGCTGCTCACAAGAGGTTCCACCTCACCAGGTAATGATGTTGGGAAAAGTGACATTGTCGATAGTGGCGGAACGCGTTCATATTCGACTATGTATGGAGTCATCATTAACCATTAACATTGGTAGCCACAGCACCTAATTAAGTCCAAAACAAGCGACTGTCTTAACTCGTTTCGTACACTTAACATTAAAAGTCGAACGTGTTACGTGTAAAATGGTTGAGCGAGCGTTTTTAGAAGAAGAAAAAAATAGAAGAACGAAACAGGAAAAAAAAAGAACAAACGACATAATAGTAAGAAGAGAAATGCCTGCATGATCACCAAAAAGGAAGTGAAGTGTATTCGATTGAATGGCACAGTCCCCATGGGGATACGATGCACAGTCGAACTGACTCTCAATACGATAAAGACGAATACACTCCATCAGTATTTGGTGGGTGGATGCTGCTTAAAAGAAATTCTTCTGAGTTCAATGTGGGCCTGTATGTGATTAACGAGAGGTAGAGAAGGGCTGCGATAGGCGAACCTGGGAGATCCGTACAAGTGCATAACAGCAGAAATCGGCTTTTTTCACATCATATCGTAATAGTTGCCATTCCATAACATGGAGTCGCGATTTATCGACAGTGCACGAATCCCAGAGACACTTCGTGCAGAGCGGCTGCCATTGCTGATATTGCTGTGCATATGGCATGGTCTTGTATGCAATCGGTGCAGTACCTTTCTTCCATTTCTCTTAAGTGGATGAATGGCAATGGCAAACGGCAAACACTAATAATAACAGCAACATCCGAAGGCCAATTTCGTGGCACAATACGACCGCGCTGACTGACTAATGAACAAGCCGAACAGAAATCCAAACAGCTAAACTGGCGAGATTTTCCAACAAGCCAAAATAATAGACAGCTAGACGCAAACGGACAGACAGATAGACGTGAGGATCGACTAGCACGGCGTGATATCAAATCTTGTACCAATGCGCTAAAAGTTAATCAAATTAAGTCGATTTTGCATGGAAACCAAGAAAATTCCATTCGCTTAATTCAGTTTTTTGCACAATTTTTTTTCCTTTGATTTTTAATGCTATTGTCCGTGTGTACTACCATTCCTCACTGGTACGATCAGCTTCGTTCTCCCTCAATCGCCATTTTCCTATTTTTCTAGCAGTTTTTCTAGCACTTTTCTCTATAACACCCTGCAGTGCCACCTATCGGCGATAGATTTGCGCGTTCTTCTGCAGGAATTGTTTTTCGGTTTTTTCTAAATAATTTTTGTTGTTGAAAATACTTTCCGAGCAAATGCATTCCGATAAACCTAACAGCACATGTCCACATTGAACAGCTGAATGCCTTAAGATCTCAACTGCAACATTTCTGGATCTTTAAGCCAAAAGAGTTAAGAAAAAAGTGAACATTGGATGGAAAGTAGCACGTTTTCTATCTTCCGTTTAAGATGCCATTGTTGATCGGATAAATAAATGGACAGGTACATAAATAAGAGAAGATAAATTTACTCGTTTTGTAGTGATTCTGTGATTCTTGTACACAAAAAAAAAGAAGAAGAAAAACACAAACGAAAAGATCGAGAAATATTTCCACTCTATGGGGGAGAATAATGCCCACCACCGGTGGCTTTGGGGCTTTGGCTCTTTAAATCCAATGAAGAAGAAAATGTGAAGGCTCCTTATTGGAAGTGAATATTTATATGTAATTTTTTTTTCTTTCCTAGAGACGACTTTTGTTTGGTTAGGGAATATTTTGACATTGTGTGATATTATATTCGTAAGTCACGTTTTTAATCGCACTGCAAAAGGTGACAACAAAACTGGAAATTTTTTTTTTCTTTTGATTTTGAATTTTTAATGAGTTTTCCTATTCAGAATGTATCTTTCTTCTCCGAATTTTGAGTGAAATCTATAAGCATGAAAGTTTTAAAAAATATTGGAAGCTGCAAGCATCAAAGTTTAAACAAAAACCATTCCTTATCAAAAAGGGTTTTTACGAAAAACATATTCAAAAAACAGTTCCTTTATAAATTCACTATAAAATTTTAAAATCTAATCAAGGTCGCTATCAAAAACACTCATACACAAAAGAAGCTTGGAATTCTTATAAACAGATATGTGAACAAAGTAGATGAATTCCTTAAAAATAAGTGTCTATGAAAAAAACTATCTTGCATGAACAAGAGTCTTTATGATCTTGAAAAAACGAATTTTAAAAAACATCGTTAAAAACAATAACCCAAAAAATTCCCCAAAAAAATAACAGAACAACAGCCATGCCCCCCCCCCCAATAACAAATAAAATTCTTAACATTATTTCTATTTAAAAAAATTACAAGCAAAATTCCTAAAAAAAATTCCGAAAAAAATTCACAAAAAAAAAATCCCAAAAAAATTCTACAAAATAATTTACAAAAAAAAAGAATAACCAAAAAACCTCCCAATAAAATCACCAGCAAAATAAATTACAAGCAAATTGCCTAAAAAAAAATTCACCAAAAAAAAGAAGAAAAATCAAAAAACTTCCCAATAAAATTTCAAAAAAAAAATCTTAAAATAATTTCCAGCAAAAAAATTACAGGCAAAAAAAAACTCCCCCAAAAATTTCAGAAAAATTCCAAAAAATATTCCAAAATAATTTTTGAAAAAATAATTAAAAATAAATAAAAAAAAGAAGAAAAATAAAAAAAAAGCCCAAAAAAATTCTTAAAATAATTTCCAGTAAAAAAATGACAGATAAAATTCCCAAAAAAAATGTCCGATAGAAATTCCCATAAAAATTTGCAAAAAAATTTCAGAAAATTCTAAAAAATATTCCAAAATAATAAACCAAACAAAAAAGAAAATAATAGTCAAAAAAATTCACAATAAACCTAAAAAAAATAATTAAAAAACTTCCAAAATGAATTCCCAACAAGAACTATGAAAGTGCCTGAATTAATTCCTATGAAGAAAAACAGAAATCAAAAAGCAAAACTATTTCCCAGGAGACAACAAAAAAATTCCTAAAAACCATTCCCATAAAGTTATTGACAAAAATTTAGGACCATCAAAAATTTAGCAAATAAAATTTCCTATAAACATTTTGAGAAAAATATTTTTGCTAATAAAAATTTCCAAAAAAAAAAGAATAAAAAATTCTAAAAAAAAAACAACAAGAAACCACAAATATAAAAAGCCAATCACAATTAAATTATTCAAAATTAAATTAATCATCATCAAAATAAAAACTGATTAATAAATTTAATACAGACGACAAAATTATTCATTTAACAATCGAAAATGTCATTAATCAAATTGCTCGAAATGAACGAGAGGAAAGGAGTAGAAAAGCTCTCAAGGCACAAACAGAAAGTTTATACAATAAATCAAGGAGCTCTATGGAAAAATTATTTTCAAATTCGTTAAACAAAAATTAAATACAAAAACAATAAGTAGTAAGAAAAAAAAAACAAAACAAAAATAATTAAAATTACTTTCAAAGCGTTTATCTTAATTGGAATCTAAAATTGCGCACCTCTAAAACGATCCAGAAAAAAAAAGAAATTCAAAATAAAAATCCGAAAATTATTAACAGAAATCACATTTTTATCTAAACTACTTAATAAAATAATTGTCATTTTATTGTCTGTAGTAAATTCGATCACGTTTCGGTAAGACGAATGAAGAGAGGTTGGCAGTCAGTAATTTAAGGGGCAATTCAAATGGGGAGGTTTCTTTTTAATTAAAATTTTTTTAAATAATATTTAAATCTGTCAACTTATACGAAGTTGGTTTTATTGTACAGACAGTGAAATGTGGGAGCAATTAATCACATCCTCCACTCGAACGGTTTTAATTGAATTTTCTGTACAAGAGCTCAATTACAATTGAAATTTTAATTTGGATTTTTTCTTCTTCTTCTTTTTCCTTCAAATTATTATTATTTTAATAAACAACACGTAGTCTAACAGTAAAAAAAAAATGTAATTATTTTTTTTGTTTTCTTTGAGTTATTTTTAATTTGTTTAGATGTGAATTTTTCACGTTAATTGTTTGTTTCATTTAATAAAAATCAAATTTTTTAAGAAGAAAAATAATAACAATACATTAAAAAAACTGGAAACTGTAAAGAAAAACTCAATTTCAGAATTTTGTCAAAATAAAATTTTCAAATTATGGAATTTTACAACAAACAACAAAACAAAAACTGCATTGGTAAATTAAAATTTCCCTAAAAAGATGACAAAGTGAAATTACTCCTCCTCCTTTTAGCTAATTGTATAAATCCCTCTCCATTGTCTTATCCGTTCGTTTCTATCTCATTTCTCACTTGTTCAACCTGTTCAGTTTCGATTCTATTGTCTTATTAGCTCTCATTTAGTAATCGGCTGTTAATCAAAAATCACCGCCTTATTTTTCTCTTTTAATTAAATCACAGCATTCGATTGGCAGTGAAATGTCATCGTTCTCATTCCTTTACTACAGGTTGAGCCTACCTTGGACTGACTGATTTAAAAAGCACATAACTTTTGTATTTATCAATGTTTTTTTTTTTTTTTAATGAAAGTGTAATTTATGTAATTTTTTTGTTAATCTAATTATGAAAAATAATATCCCTTAAATGGCTTCCATTTTCTTGGTGGCAGTTACGGTCCGCAACATTTATGGTCCCAAATTTCCAATTTCCGTACGAATATTCTGCTTAAGTTCCTCAATGTTTTGTGACTTGTTTACATAAGCCCGTTCCTTTAAGAACCATCACAAAAAATATTAGCGGCTGTCAAATCTGGGGAAGGAGATGGTCAAGCGTAATTTGCCTTTTTTTAAAGTATTTGATCATCGAAAAGTTTTTGAAGAATCGCCATTATCGCTCTCGTGGTATGAGCTATAGCTCCATCTTGCTTGAACCATATTCCTCAGTTATTCAGACCTACTGGACGTAAAAAAATACCTTACATTGTCCGGTATTTTGTCTCAGAGACGGTTTGTGGATGTTCGGTCTCATCTTCGAAAAAAAAAGAACTGATAACCCTTTTTAAGTAAATTATTAATAAAAATTAATTATCGATTATAAAAAGAGATTTAATTAAAATTATTGCTTTCTGCGCGATATTTTTTTTTCAGTCAGTCATTAAAAGTGTAGTTTTTTGTTCTTTGTATCATTTCGAAAAGAAGAAATTTGTAATTTCTTATTATCGAAACTATTTGTCAATTATTTAATGTAATAACAGCAAAATGCAAAAAAAAATGTGTGCTAATTTTACATGAAACAGATGATGGCAAGATGGTAGAATGGGGAGAAGATGGCAGGGCGTCAACAAGCTGATACAAATTATAAAATGATGCCATACATTTTCATGGGTCCGTACTAATTTCAATTCTTCAAATCCACAATAATAAAAATGGAAAACAAAACCGAAAAGCCCAATAAAATCTACCATGCAAAATAGATAATAAATGAATAATTAAATGCAAATAAGTATTAGTAAGTAAACACGGATGCGTATATTGTAGCTACTAATTGATTCGTCAACTTACCCCCCTCCCCCTGCCGCCATTATACATCGAAATTGCTGTTCGTTATTCCTTTTCCCATTTATTGTCTGCTTGCTTATTTATTGTTCATTCTGATTATTGTTTGATTAATTTTCCATTCGAAAATGACATTAAACAAAATACAATCTAGAGACGATCGAAAAAAAGAACAAAATTAGATTCTACAATAACAATAACAACAACAAATTATAGATAAATCGAAACTTTAAAAAAAAAAAATTACAAACATTTTCAGAAAAAACAATACAAAATTTAATGCTTAAATAAAAATTCGAGATCAGCAAATTAAAATGGATTTTCAAAAAAATCCATTCTGACCACAAAACAATAGATAATAATAATAATAATAGAAAAATAAGTGAACAAACGGAACTATTTAAAAACTTATCGAAAGAAATTATTCTTTAAATATAATTAATTAAAATAATTTTAAATTGAATTCACCACCGCCCAACCGACCCCTTCCTTCCCCCCCCCACCCAAAGAAATTCAGTAAAACTTTCGTTAAAAATATGATTTATACAAATTATGAAAATATGGAAAACTGAGGAAATTTTCCAAAAATTACTAAACATCAAACTTTTCAAATACCAGAAATTTAAAAAAAAACTAAAACTGTCTTAAACGAAAAAAAATTCTTTTAAGTAACCTTTTCGAATATCCTGTAAATTACAGTCTAACAAAAAAAAAATAAACAAAAACCAACAAAAACGAACTATAGTTTTTACGCGGTTGCAAATTTTTCATCAAACTCAACATATTTTTCGATCGTACTGTACTTGCCAAAATTTTCTCTTATTAACCCTGTTCGTTTGCTCGTTTTCTCCACTCACCCTTGTACGAATTTTTCCTCCTTTTCTTCTGCAACATGAACGAATTTTGTATTTGTCTTTTTGCTTGTTCATTCGCGTAAGAACGTGCTCTGGACCGAAACCGATCTTGGCATATCGCACAAGTTCGGTATATGTAGGGGGTGTGTCCTAGCCCACATGCTTTCATACGAAAAATATTACATCATTAAAAACGAAAGGGCAAAAATAATCAAAAAATATCGAATAGAGAAAAAAAATTAGTTCAATAGAGGAGAGGGTATTAGACGAAATGGGAGAGAGATTAAACAAGAAATTAAATAAAACCAAATTTAACCAATTCTTTTTAGTCTGCAACCAAAAAAAAATTCCTTTCCGTTTTGTTTATTTTCGTTTTTTTTTCAACTTTTTAAAAAAGATCCCTTTTAAAACTGGCTTCCTCCTTTTTGACCAAATTTACTTGATCCGATTTATATTGAAAACCCTCTCAAGACCCTTGCCAAAAGGTAAAAGAGTTTGATTTTGTATTCCGTAAGTTCAAATCGAACTAAACTTTAATCAATAACATCTTTTCATGTGCATTTGTTCAGTGAAATTTTTTTTTTGTGTGAACATGTGAAATACCTCCTTTGTTTGAATATGACACGTCTGGCAGATATGGTCTGACGCTACCCTTTTAAGGACCCTCAAACAATCATCTGCTTCATTATTCTCAGTATATTTTTTGTGAAAATATGTCAGCATAATAGAAAATTTTCCAGAATAAAAGTAATATGAATTTTCTCAAAAGATACTCCACAAAAATCCGTTCATATGGTCATAAAGGGTACTATTACTAAAGATGAAGTTTTTTTTTATTTGCAGTTAAACTACAAGTGATTTGAAAATCGAATTGCTTAAGTGTAACGTCATGTAATTTCTACATAAGAGGTCTCAAAGCGACGCTTTTATTTCATGAGACTCTGTTTTTTCTACACATATTGATCAAAGCACTTACAGAATATCGCTCATTAGTTCAATTCAATTTAGAAGGCTAAGGTCCTAAAAATTGCTCTTTCATAGAGTCTTAAGGCAATGTTCCAAAAATCATAAATAAATGTAAACCAAAGACTTTTATAGTAAATCTCATCGAAAATTCAATCAAGTCGAGAAGGGTAAGGTCCTTAAAAATGTCTATGATATTTTATAGGGTCCCTACAAATTTTTTAAAGCCAAACAATGCTTTAAATATAATAAATAAATGTTGACCAAAGCATTTACAGCAAATCGCCCAAAAGATGAATTTAATTTAAAAGGCTAAGGTCCTAAAATGTGCTGTTTCGTAGGGTCTTTACGAGATTTTTGAAACTCCAGAAATATTCAAAGCATCATAAATAAATGTGAACCAAAGAATTTTATAGCAATTCATATCGAAAATTCAATGAAGTCGAGAAGGGTAAGGCCCTTAAAGGTCTATAATATTTTATAGGGTCCTTACAAATTTTTTAGAGCCAACCATCTTTTTAAGTATTACAAATAATTATTGACCAAAGATCTTACAGCAAATCGCTCGAAAGTTGAGTTTATTTAGAAGGCTAAGGTCCTAAAAAAACATCTATGATATTTGATAGGGTCTCTAAGATATTTTTTAAAGCCCAGCATCATTTTGATAATCAGAAATAAATATTGACCAAAGCTCTTACAGAAAATCGTCCAAAAAATCAATTAAATTACTAAGTCTTAGGTCCTTAAAAATCTATGATATTTTATAGGGTCCCTAAAATTTTTTTTAAAGCCCAGCACCATTTTACTTATCAACAAATAATTATTGACTGAAGGTCTTATAGCAAATGGGTTGGAAATTCAATTAAATTGAGAAATTTCGCTGCTTCGAAGCAGTTGCCTTTCAAATATCGAACAAAAATGACCTCAAACCTTTTCACATTCGGAGTCTTTCACCGAATATTAGTTCATTATCTATCAATAATTTAGTTGGTTGCTCGAATTATTTATTGATTGTTACAAATAATAATAATAATTATTATTATTATTACTCGTATTATTTGATTTTAACTTTAATTTGTAACAAATTTTCTCCTCTTCTGTGTATACTTGACTCCATATGATAGGAAAAATTAATTTTTATTTGATATTCGATTGTGTCATTCCATTCGTTTATCGATTATCACCATTGACGTCAGTTAGTCTCTTGTTCACATTTCATGTTCAAATATCAACTTTTGTTTATTATAAATTGAGAAGATAATAATAGCAAGTATTGCTGGTAGTAGTGGCGATAGTTGTACTTGTGGTTGTTGTGGCAGTATTAGGCGTCCACAAGCCTATTTGGAAGTGTCTAAAGGTTCGATGATATGCCAAGTGCTATCAGACGTTTTGCTAGCGGAAGGGGATGGACGGTATTTGGTTAAAGGAGGTTTAGCAGCCGCCTTATTTTAATAGTATTGAACTTATTTAATTTCTGCTCTTGTTATTATTTCTATTTTTTTTTCCCATCTTAAATAATTTTCCTTTCGATTTGATTTATTTTACGTTCAGTTTATAGTTATAGTGTTGGACAATTTTATTATTAGTTCTGATATTTTACTTTTTTTGTTGTTGTTTTCATTTAATTCTTTAATGGTCAATCTCCATCCATGCGTTTTTTTTGTTGTTGTATTTTTTCCTATTGACTGTCTTCTGTCTTTTGTACGTATTCATTTAATTGATTCTAAAATCAATTTTGTACTTTATCGACTAAAATGCTGTACGCTAAATTGGTCCCGATTTTTTTTTTGCCGATGATCAACGCAAAGAATTCTGAACCATTTACGAATCTTTTTTTACTCGAACTAGCCAGCATTGTTGGGATAATTTTTAAACGTTCCTTTTTGATAATTTTCCAATTCATTACGAGTATCCATACTGCTCTGGTGCCTTATTATGATCTTGATCGACATTTATCGATTTATTGATTGTTAAATGCTACTCTCACTAGTTTATGGGATGGTAATGGTTTGTGCTGGGCAGTTGAGAGAGTTGAGAGGAATGGGGAAGATCATGCCGATAATATAGATGTCAAAATCAATAGTGTCGCACGATAATGATCGTAATCGTGATTATGGCATTTAGTATGAAGACTAGACGTACCAAGAAGGTGTACATCAATTATTGCGTCCACTTGCTAGTCGATTGTAACAATTTCTATTCAAACAGCTCGAGGCGTAGAGCAGAAAGCTTGAGGACTTATCGCTGTGCCGTGTCTCACATTTCAAATATGTCTAGTCTTAAGTATCTAGTCTTCAATTCGATCTATTAAAATTTCATGTCTCAAGTTACTAGCCTGAATTCTTAGGCTTCAATCGTCTAGTCTCTGCCTCTAGTTTTTTTTGTCTTCAATCGTAAGCTTTCAATTTTATAGTTACAAGTCTGAGTACCTCTCTCTCTCTCTCTTTCTCTCTCCCGCTCTCTCTTTTGTAAGATTTAAATAATAGAAAAAAAATTCAAAATTGGACATTAAATGAATATACCTACAGGCTTATTACTCTCGTCTATTATTATTTTTATTATTGTAACTATTAACATAACTCAGGAATAGTATTATTACTCTTAGTTATTGCTTGAAAAATTGTGACTAAATTGAAATTTTTTTTCACAATTGACTCTTACTAACTTGTTTCCTTATCCAAGAATCATTTAAATAATCAACTTTTCCATTTATTCTATTATAAACTATCAGTAATAAAATTGATAGTTACCGATTAAATCAAATAGAAAAGAAAAGAAAGAAATCCATCACCTTTGGATAACCTTTTATAGTACATTTTACAATTTTTATAAGCATCACCTCTGAAGCATACACGTATTATTACGTTTATTATAACAACTGATTATGTTCCTCTTGTTTCTGAATATAAGTCGAATAACTGAATAATTTTAAAGAGTATCGATAATTTTTTCAAATAGAATTCAACATTAAAAGAAAGTCTACTATAAAAAATATATTTCAGTAGTTTGTAATTTGGAAATATTTTTACTTTTAGAATAAAATATTTTCATCTTAACTTTAAATCGTATTAAACTGGACCAAAAATAAAAAAATTTAAAAATAAAACAATAAAAACCTAAACAAAATAATGAGGAAATTTTTTTCCATAATAAATTCACCATAAAAAATTCCCCACAACTCGAATTCGTTGTCAAAACATTTACCATAAAAAATTCACACTAAAATTATTTACCATAAAAATAGGCTTTTTTTATCTTTTCCACCGTCAAAAATATTGCTTTCCATAATTAACTTCAACCTAATTATTGTAACTTCGAAAAACTCTTTTAGACTTAACATTTTTTAATTCATATTTCAAGCATCACCATAAAAAAAATCACAATAAAAAAATTGTAACAACTCGAATTCGTTGTCAAAACATTTACCATAAAAATTTCACATTGAAATTATTTACCATAAAAATAAGCTTTTTTGATCTTTTCCACCGTCAAAAATATTGCTTTCCATAATTAACTTCAACCTAATTATGGTAACTTCGAGAAACTCTTTTAGACTTAACATTTTTTAATTCATATTTCAAGCATCACAATAAAAAAATTGTAACAACTCGAATTCGTTGTCAAAACATTTACCATAAAAATTTCACACTGAAATTATTTACCATAAAAATAAGCTTTTTTGATCTTTTCCACCGTCAAAAATATTGCTTTCCATAATTAACTTCAACCTAATTATTGTAACTTCGAAAAACTCTTTTAGACTTAACATTTTTTAATTCATATTTCAAGCATCACCATAAAAAAATCACAATAAAAAAATTGTAACAACTCGAATTCGTTGTCAAAACATTTACCATAAAAATTTCACATTGAAATTATTTACCATAAAAATAAGCTTTTTTGATCTTTTCCACCGTCAAAAATATTGCTTTCCATAATTAACTTCAACCTAATTATGGTAACTTCGAGAAACTCTTTTAGACTTAACATTTTTTAATTCATATTTCAAGCATCACAATAAAAAAATTGTAACAACTCGAATTCGTTGTCAAAACATTTACTATAAAAATTTCACACTGAAATTATTTACCATAAAAATAAGCTTTTTTGATCTTTTCCACCGTCAAAAATATTGCTTTCCAGAATTAACTTCAACCCTAATTTTGGTACCTTCGAAAAACTCTTTAAACTTAAAATTTTTTAATCCAAAAAATATAATATTTCCGTATTTTTTTAACTAAAAATTACTTTAGGTAAACGATTGTATTCACATAACAAAAAAATACATTAAATTTGCCAGGATTAGTAGGGAAAACGCAAAAAAAATTAGAAAAATACCATAACCATTTTCTCACATCCTTTTAAAAAAAAACTAATAAAAAAGCATACGAGAATAGGGAAATATGGAAAGATTTTTAAGATGAATGGTAAATTCTGCAATGTGGAGTGAAATTCTTGTAAAATTATTTACTAATTATTTTTAAAAGAAAATTCAATAAATTATTTTATAGTTACGATAACAATAACAATCAAATCAAAACCAATTCAAATAAATGAAATTAATTAAAATAAGTTACAAGCATTATGCAATAGTTAAATCAGAGGTTGTTAATTTTGTTATTGTTTTTTTATCTTTTATTTTTGTTTTTAATTTTTTTGCCATATTTTTCTCTTAATTAAAATATGTAAAAATGACAGAAGAACAAAACGTTTATATGCAGTTGATAGTTAATCCATACTACAATAAAAATTAAAAAAAAATACAATACAATATATGAAATACAAGAAAATTGGTCGTTGATTGAAATTTGAATGAAAAAGTGAGACGGTGAGAGGCAAGTGGACATTGTGGGAGTGTCATATATTAGCTACCAGTATAAATTTTGGTACGCTCGCATTTTGGAGGTGGAGGCTGAGAGGATGAATAATTTTGAGCATAAACGACAAAACAGCCGAGCAAGCGACGAGCAAAAACAAAACCATATACGCGCATAACGACTAAAATTGTTCAATTGTTTTTCTGTCCGTGCTAATTTTTTTTTTGTGTGTGTGCATGTTAAGTTGACAAGGTAGGCAGCCTAAAGAAATGAAAGAAAAAAACTATAACGCTTAATATCAGAGTACGAGGATAGGTAAAACAATGTCAAAAAAGAGGTGGCTGCTAGAGGAGTGAGGAGCTGATCGAAAGCAATTGTGGTACTAATATAATTACAGTAAATGAAAGGCAAACACATACAGCAGATGAGCTTTCAAGTAATTAGCACTGAATGATGATGATCGGACTTTATTTTCTGATTTAGTTCTTTTTAGCTTCTTGTGATCTTCGTCGTCCCCGCATCACTACCGTTTTGTAAAATTGTTGATTTCTTCTTTTGTAATTTGGACTTTTTGTTTATTCTGTAATTTTTATCTGTAATTTTGTTCATTAATTTTCTCAATTATCTGATGACAATAAATATAGCAGGACACACATACACACACACACACAAACTTGACAAATACATCGAACGATCGAAATGGCAAATGTTTTGCGATATTGGAAAAGGTGCGGACAATTTCCTGTAATTGTCTTTTGATGATTAAATTATTTCATTTGTATTTGATTTTTTCGCCATTATTTTACAATTTTATTTTTATTTTTTTATTTTTTTAGTTGGTATTATTTT
The DNA here is from genome assembly GCA_958298945.1 of Atherix ibis. Taxonomy (NCBI): domain Eukaryota; kingdom Metazoa; phylum Arthropoda; class Insecta; order Diptera; family Athericidae; genus Atherix; species Atherix ibis. The sequence goes on along the minus strand of OY282610.1, from coordinate 57,035,017 downwards.
GATTATTATTATTATTGGTTGTTGTTATTGTTGTTGTTGTTGTTATTGTTGTTGTTATTGAATCTCATTATTTCTATACTAAACAGACACAAAATGTATTCAGACATCCAGACATAATAAATCGGAAGTACATTATATGTAATTAATTAATTTGAAAACCAACCCCTTCTCCCACTACCCCGGCCCCTTACCACCCTATTACAAATATCACATTTTATTCATTATAATTTTATTATTTTTATCTTTGCCTCATTATTGTTTTTTTTTTTTTTTTTTTGGTATTAAATTTAAGTTAGATGATCATCATTTGTAGTTAAGTTTAATCGCTTCTAAAAAGTTATTGCGAAACGCAGTTTTTTTTTTAAAGATGTGACAAAGAAAATATTATTAAAAAAAAAAAACCTAATTAAAAATTGTTTTTTATTTTATATGGGGCAGAGTTTAAAAAAATTTCGTATCTCTTATTTTCACTTTGAATAGTAAAACTAAATAAAATACATTTTAAAATTAGATTTAGATAAAAAAATTTATTTCTTAATATTGTTTTGATCTTGCCAGTATGCATTAAATATATTCTTACGGGACTCGATCTCTTTGAGATAATATTTAATGAATTTTTCGCAGATTTCATTTTGTAAAGTTATGGGAATGTCTACACTAGTGCCATCTATCAGGTAATTTTACAAGAAATGCTCCAACGGCGTGAAATTCCAGCCCAATTGCCGTAATCAAATCCTGGGATCATTTTGCGCAATAAAGAAAAAAATTTCTCGTATTTTGGGGCTTGTGGTGCCAATTTTTTTGAAACCACATGTGGTCTAGATTAAGATGCCCAACTTTAAGCATAAAAAATTTGTTGTTAAGAATTGACGGTAACGGTCTTTTCTTCTGCTTTGTCAGACCGAAATGCACACCAGAATACAATGGCTTATTCACAGTCACTTGTGGGTTTTAAGTATGTATCCATCGAGCGAGAACTAAGACACATTGCTGACCATAGTTTTCTATACTTTTGAAAATAGTTTCTATAGTAAATGGACATTTTTATGCTAAATAGATACTACTATGGATAGCATGTATATCTTAAAGCTGTCAAATGAGACGACTGTACTTTTTGAAACGCTCAATCGATAACCCTGCTTATTTTCTCAAAGACATCTTCTGAAGGTCGTAATATCAAAATGTATTGTATATTTTTTGAGGAATTTCTTCAAATACCCATTTTGATATTCTACGACGTGATTTCTGCAAAACATATTTTATTTTGCTGTTTTTTTAGTCTTAATTACAGCAAAACATTGAGAAAAACGACCTCAACGAACTGAGTTTAATGTTTTTTTGAGGTCCTGTCAATATATACAACGTTACTTTAGGAAATTATCTTTTTTAATCTTTTTTTAAGGTCTTAATATCAAAACTTTTCGGAGAACCTTTTTAAGGTCCTAATATCTTTTTGGAGAAACTTTTTCAAAAACCTCAATTTGGGGTCTTAAAATTGCAATATGACTTATGAATAGTTTATTCTTATGAAAAATCTGAAGGTCTTAATGCCAAAAGAATTTTATAGAGGTCCCAAAATATATTCCTCGATTCATGTCAAATATTCTAAAAAAAGTCATTTCTAAAGGTCTTACCTTTCTATGTCGATTTATTTTTGCAACGAAATCATTTTTGAAGATTTTATGATACAAATTTTCTGAAGGTGTTATATAAAAAAATTCAACTTAAATTAAGGGCAAAACAAATTCTAAAATCAATAACAAACAAAAAATCGGACATATTTCTTTTGGTCCATTTTGTATATTTTTTCGATGATAAAACCACAAGCAAACCTTTACAAAAATAACAAACAAACCAAAACTTTTTAGTAAAGAATCAATCGAAATCGATTTGTGAGAATATTTTTTTGGTCGGGGATGTATTTAAATTAAAAAAAAAAGCATTCAAGTTTTCGTGTCCATCTCATATACAGACAGCTAAGAGGGAATAAATAAGGAAAGAAAAGGATTGTTTTGAATTTGTTTTCTAAAAACTTTTTGTCAACTTCCAAGATAAATCGACAACTTTCATAAAAACAAATTTAGATTTGCTAAACCTATAATCGACTTCAATCTTAAATCATTTGATTGTCCGTCAGTGTCGTGGTAGTATATCTTTTATTTCGTCCTTCAGAATTTTATCATCCGACAGTAGGTCTGTCATGATCACCCCAAATATAAATGGACTCCCAATATTTACCACCATCCATGCCATACAATGAATTTGTTGGCAAACGTTTCCAATCATCTAAAAAGCTTCTTGTCTTAGCAATCAATGGTGGTAGGTGGATGGAGGCCATTTAATAGTCTTAAGTGTTTCCTTTTGTCGTTTTCACCCTTTGCAAGTTCAAGTGGACTTAAAAACTCCTCCGAACGGTTAACATCTTTGGTCGTATTCCGTATTAATTCCTGAATAAATTCTCATCTACAAATCGTTCTCATCTACGGTGTCATCGTTCGTCTGTTCATCTGTCCAATTCTCTGTCTGACCGTTTGTCCTTTGGTCCATCTGTATAATTGATTTTCTTCTTTAATTCATTGCAATTTTCAATTAAAACGAAACAATTTCCAATAAAATCTCCATAACCAAAAAAAAAAAATACTCTTAAATGATTGGAAAGGGGTTAACGGGCGAAGGTAGGAGGATTTTTATAAAAGACAAAAATCTTTTCTTCTGTTTTTTTTATTTTGGAGAAAAACGATTCCGAATTATTTTAATTGCAGAAATTATATGGCCCGGATTTTGTTCTTTCTAATTTTTTGTTACCAAAAAAAAAACCTTGCACAATAATTATTGTTAATTTTTACTTATTTTCTTTTTACTGAGATGTTAATGGTTTTTATAGAATTTGTAATTAATTTTTTTACAGAAACAAAAATGTCCTTTCTTATTAATTGAAAAAGAAAAATAATAAAAATCACAGCCAAGATAAAAAGATCGAAACCATAGCCAAGATAAAAAGGCTTTTATGTACAATATAATTTTTTTTTCAAGTAATATTTTAAATAACAAGGATTTTAGCTAAATTTGTTATTTTTTTAAATTTATTCTTGCTTGAACTTTATTCCACTTGAATTCGACTGAATTTCCTCACTGTTTCCAATAGATTTTTAAGGAAAAATCAATTTCTATCCAGCGGTTTTTTTAAGGAAATTTCGTTCTTGCACTTATTGTGCGATTGCTGTTTATATTTTTTGGGATAAAGAGAAAATTTTTCTCTTTAAAAATAGTAAGACAACAGTACAAAAGTACCAAAAAATTATAAAAACGAAAAACAAAATCTTAAGGTCTCAAAATAATTTTATTTTTATTTTTAAGACCTTAAAATAAATTATTGTTGGTGCATTTGTCAAAAGCTATGTTCGGTTTAAAGGAATACTTCACATAAAATTTTCTGAGAATATTTCTCCGTAAAGATTTCAAAATGTGTATAGTTTTCATGTAAAGACCTCCAAAATCGGTTATTTGAATATACATATCATTAGTTAAGTGTTGATGCTGAGACCTTAAAAAGAATTTTGTCTGGTCATTTACCATAAATAACGTATTGATTTAAATACTATTTTTAGAGACTTTTAAGGCAACAAAACAGGTGATATATGATAATATTAGGACCTCAAAATTGACACTTTAAGGTTATTTTTCCTAAGATTCACTTAAATGCATAATATCTTTTGAGGGGTCATATTGTAATGTTAATATTCTAGAAAAAAGTTTTTTAAGATATTTCTTCAAAATTACATTGCTAAGACCTTAAAATGAGTTATTTAAGAACATTTATATGAAAATATTGATTAATGATTGTCTAAGACCTTAGAGAAATGTAAAGGAAGAACTATTTTCTTTTCAGTGCCCTAAAAATAAATCTTTCAGAATAATAACGAGTTGTTGTTTCGATATAAGGATCCTAACAGTATCTTTATATCTGTTTCAAAGACCATAAACAGAGATTTTTAAAGGGGATATACCCGGTGTTATATTGTAATTTCAAGACCTCAAAATAAACTGTTTTTGTTTCAGGATATTTTTCGAAATATTCATGTTAATGATAAGACATAACGAAAATTTTAATGAATAATTTTATCAAGGGTCACATTTTTCTGGCTATTTCGCTAAAGTCGCGTTTTCATGTTAAGACCTTGAAATAAGTTATTTAAGAATATTTTTAAAAATAAGTATTGATTGATGTTAAGACCTTAGTCAGGTGTCTTTCAGGACATTCCTCAGAGGCTCAATTTCAAGTTAAGGCATTTTAGAGTACATGCTTTCCCAACTCTAAGACGAAAACGTCTTAGAGTTGGGAAAGCAAAGTTTTCGCTGAAAAGAGAGCATACAAAATTCTTTCGGTTGGTTAAGGCGCTGGTCTTCTCTTTCTAGTTTCAGGTCATTTTTACTTTTCCTCTTTTGATGCTAATCAGGTTTTCTTTAATTATGTAAGTGCATTTTATTTTTCAAAAATTGTGCGAATATTTTTTTTGACCGACCAATTTTGATCGGCCATTTTTTCCCCCTTCTTTTATCAACCATCTTAGTTCTTTTCATATTTTTGTTTTGTTGTTTGTTATTTTTTGTAATTTTCCAATTTTTTTTCTCTCGATTTTGTTATGGTGTTTTATCGTTATTTTTTTTTACCTATAATTGTCCATTTTATTTAAGTATTCGATATGCAATTAAGTTGGGCGCATTTTTGTAAAGATTCTCATTAAAAAATCATTTCATAGACCAGCAGGTATTTAATAATAATCCTCGGGCAAAATGTATTTTTATTCTTTGTGGACGGGGAATTTTTGTTGTTGTTTTGTTTTGTTTTTTGTTGTTGTTGTAAATAGTAAATAATCTATGGCCATCATCTGAAGGAAGGGGGAGGAGAATCAGAAATGACATCTGAGAGAATCGAAAGAAAGCAGAGCCGATATTTTCGAATGTTTTCTTTTTATTTTTGGATTTTTTTTATTAATTATCCTAAGATAATTATTCTATTGTATCGGCATGTAATTTTTATTTGCAGTGGTTTCTCTCTCTCTCTCTCTCTCTCTCTCTCCCATAATCTGCCTCTCTATGGTTTAGTGTTATTGTATTAACGCTTTTGGCTGTGGTGTCTTCTCCATGCAGAAAACAAAGAAGTACAAAAAATTCAGATGTGAAGCGTAAGTGAAAAGGATAAGGACGGAGAAGAACAAGAGTTGTGGGGAAGGGAATGGTCGCCATTTGTGGGTGGGGATGATAAGAACAGTGAAATTAAGGTAAATGAGGGAGAGACGGAAGGTAAACAAATCGAATCGAACTGAACTACGGTAATTCAAGGCGAGAATGTAATTTTCGATGTTGTTTTTTTGTTTGTTTTTTTGTTGTTGTTATTGTTATTGTTGTTGGAATTTTACTTGGTTCCCTTTTAATTATTAACTAGAAAAGTAATTTCATTCGATCCGTAATTATTGTATACGTGGGTGGACGGATATAATCGTCATCGTATTAGTGTTCTCGAACAGCAATCATTTCGTCTCAACACTTTCGATCCTATAATTATCCGTACCTGTTTATAATTCTTAATTACCGTAATTAATAAAATAGCCAAAGAATAGGTGAAAGAAGAAGAAGAGAACGTCTGTGGGCAAAGGTAAGTCGAACCGAAAATGACGATGGCATCGGTGTAGATTAGGAGGGACTGATGGACGGTTGATTGGCGGTGGGGTGGGTCGTCAGCCAGTCTATCAGAGTATCACGTTGACTAGTCCATTCGGAAGAAGTTGAACTGTGGGGTCAGTTAAAGGATATGTGATGATGATTCCAGTTTGTTGATATGAAATAAGTCCTTTTTTGGAATCGTATTTTAATCAAACGACCTCCCCCCCCCCCCACCACCTCTTTCTATCCCCTCGACAAAACCACAATTTCAAAAAAATGTTAGGGTAAGATTTGGCTTAAGAAAATTGGTGGTTTTTCTTTTTTCTCTTCTCATGTTGAAATAAACGTCGAACAAAGCAAACCCCATTTTTGTTTTGTTAGATGGAAAAAGTCAAAGACGGTTGGGGGTAGTGTTGATTAGGTTGGTTTGAAATTAATTGATGAGCGATTATGAGAATTGGTTGCGGACTAAAAAACTTATAATAAATAAGCGGAAAAACTAAAAATAACTGATTACCAGTCATTTTGATCGAGTGACGATGAATGGGGAATTTGAGGATGGGGTGTAAATTTTCCAAAATCTCTAATATTACGTTTCCATTTCGTATATAATAATCCGATAGCAGTTATTGTGTGTTACGTTTGTTGGAAATTACACAAAATAATTGTCATCGTTTCCAAAATTTGACGCGGTGATATTTGGTAGAAGTTAATTATTTATTGGGCGGCAAAAGGGCGGTGTTCGATAGTAATTATTATTATTATTTTTTTTTTTTTTTTGTGTATTCGAATATTAATACTTGTAATTAAACATCAAATCGTGCTTAGTATTTACCGGATTAGAATTTTTTTGTTTTTGGTTTTCAGTTCTTTTGTTGTAATTAACGCATTTCTTAAGGTTCTTTTTATTTCTTTTTAAGTTTCAATTTTTTTTGGGACTTTTTATTTTAATATCATAGATTGTGATCTCAGTTTTTTTTGTTGGTTAGTTAACATTTAGATTTTTGAAAAAGATTTTGCGAAGAAAAAAAAAATTACCTAAATTTTAAATGAAAATTTCCCTATTCGCGATGGGACCAGTTTGGACATTATCGATAGCGGGACATTTTCAGGTAATATTTATAATCATGCGGAAAATTTGGGATGTTTTTAAGAAAAATTAAATTGGTCGATAATTTTTTCCTCAGTTTTTTTATCAAATTTTTTTTTCACCCCATTTTTATGGCATAATTTTAAGCAATATTTTTCTTAATTATTTTTTTGTTATAATTTAATGACAAATGGAATATTTGTTAAAATTCTTAAAGCAGTAACAAGCTATTTTTTTTATAACATCCACTAAGAAAAAAAAATTGGAAAATTAGCAAAATGTATTTTTTTTCAACATTGCTTTTTCGAAATTCTCTTGAAATATCAACTTTTTTTGTGGCAGAGATTAGGATCTTTATAATATCCCTTCGCCTACTAGCTCCTTCCTTTGCCAAATGAGAAAAAAGGGAATTTGTTTTAACCCCTAAAATGTTTATGTTTTGTTTAGCAGAAAATTTATATCCGATTTTTGTTGTTGTAATAATTCATACAAAAATTATTTTACTAAAATTACTTATAAAAATACCGAAAAAAAATTCTTAAAAAAATATTTCGAAAAATGTCTTGTATTTTGTGGTTCTTCTGTCTTCCCTGCTCTCATCTCCGCTCACCTTGCATTGTTTGTGAGTCAGAGTTTTTTTTCTCCTCTTCCTTTGCATTATTCCCTCTCAGGCATGGTCCATAAAATATCTTTACTATTATTTTTTTTTGCCATAATTTTCAATATGAAAACTCTCTTTGACCAACACCTAACATCCTGCACCGCCTAAGGGTGCCGTTCATCTTTAATTTTCATTACACGTCAATAATTATTGTATGTCGATGGGGATCAATTTTGTTTTATATTTCAACCATTGCTGTTGTTGTTGTTATTATTTCTTTATTCTCCACATTTTTCCTGGTTTGTTTTTTCTCAATTCGCTATGCTGGTAGTCAGTTAGTTACCTTTGCAGATTGTTTGTGTGTCGATACAATTTCGATAAGTTTTTTTTTTTTTTTGGTTATTCTATTGTTTTCTTATAAATAGATGCCCTAACTGAGATCTCGTTGATTATCGTAAGTAGTGGGGAGATGGTGGTAGTGAAGAAGAATTTTTTGTTTTGTTTTTATGTTAAATAAACATCAATCGAATCGTCGTTGTCTATCCAAAGTCTGTCTGAGTATGATTATGATGAGTACCAGGTGAGAGGCGATGAGGTTTTTGTGGTTTGATTTTCTTCTTCTTCTTTCTTACGAATAGTAATCACCATCATCACTCACAGCATCATTTACGTATCGATCGATCGATTTATGACGACGAAAAATGCCTTCGTTGAGAGTTAAAGAAAAGTCCTGACTTGGTAGCTTTTGTTTTTTTTCCCCCTTAATTCTTTGGTCTTTAAAAAGACGATAGTCTCTCTACTATCAACTGGACATAATCACGGTGGTCGTCGGATGATAGGTGACATGTTTGATGATGCCACCGTTTTTGAACGATGACAATTATGAGCGGTGACTTTAACAACAATGGCAGTTTTTCTTGGGAGTTTTTTTTTTTTTTTTTTATGTAATCACACGAAGCCACGAGGGCATTTCTTTTTTTGCTTTTTTTTTTTAATACATAAGCGCACAGGCTAATGTGATACGAGATTGTGAGTGACGATGACAATACATAACAACTATCGACACCACCAATACTGAAGGTAGAGTCGCCCGATATACGACGGCATCAATAATGGTTACGTTAATGGTGACTGTCGAATATTAGTAATCAAACGTTAGTTATTCTTTTCGTTTCATTTTTGTACAATAATTTATTAACGGTGGCACAAAGTTACCATGTCCAATTAATATCACCATCAACGCCACCATTGATAATTGTTATTATCGGTAAATTGTGCAATCAGTGGTGCTCCTAGTCGTGGTTAGTTGTCTGTCAGTTAAGAGAAACTCCAAAAATTCTATAGTCGTCTTGGTTTGATGGTACTGTATTATCGATAGTTACTACTACTATCATTACTACTACCACTACTCTTATTATTGTTATTCTCGGTTAATAGTATTACTGATGTTTTGATTGTTATTATTATGATTTCTTTGGCACGTTTCCATTGCCACCATCATAACAGGGGCTGTCCTCATCAACTGCTGACAGAACGTAGTAGCTTCAATTTGTTCCTTAACCCAGAACCATGTTAGCAATTCCCCTTCTCTGCCACCATTTCGATTTGATGTGATTTCCGTCAATTTTATTCTTTGTTCAGGGAACGATCGATAATTACTTAGTAACACGATTTTTTTCGCTTGACTTTCAAATCAAAATCAATAGAAAATCATCATCTGCAAAACAACCACTAATAACCCCACCACCATTACCACCATCATTTGATATTGGAGAAAATTTTCGACTAAAACAAAACAGTGGCTAACAATCGACTACCACTATTAACATGCGACGATATTTGCGTAATAAATAAAATACTAGCAAAAATAAAGAAATTCACGTTCAATTAAATGAAATCAAAAGAGAGAGAGAGAGAGAGCGACATTAAGTCAGAGAGAGAGAGAGAGAGAGGGAGAGAGCGATTAAGATGGCAAAAAAAAATAACGAAGAATTAATAATAATTTGATCAAATTAAAAGCAAAACTTTAACGAAATAACAATAACATAACAACAGCCCAGAAAAAGATTAAATAAAATAAAATCAGTTTGGAGGAAGAAGAAGAAAAAAAACATGGCCGCAGATACCGTAGATTAAGACCATGTACAGATCGAGAGAGAGAGAGAGAGAGAAAGTGAGCGAGCGATTGACTACGAATTAAAGTCTTGGTTGTGAGGACTATAAAACCGATGGCGTAATTATAATTATTAACCATCCACCAAGAGATCCCCAAGAGATGGTAAAGAAAAGAATTCAGCAACGACGAGTGCCAAAAAAAATAAAATTAAAATATATATATTGTTGTTCTGAATGGTGGATATGGAAGGACGCGAGGGTCTGGTAAAATGCCAAATACTGCCTTTTAAACATTTCGTTTTTGTGTAAAGTCATTTTTGGTCATTTGCCTGCCTGCCTGCCTGTGCCTGTTGATTATTTTTGATGGCGTTCATAGTAAAAATTTTCCGTAATTAGCATGTGAGCCATTAAAATATTTACGATTTAATCATAACGCCATCGATAATTATTATTACAAAATACAAACGCAAATCCCTGGACTGTAATAGGTTTTTCTGTTTTTTTTTTTTTTTTTTTTTTTTTTGCAATGGCCATAATGATGGGGATGATGATCGATGTCGACGACGTTGACGATAATGACTCCTCCAGTAATTATTGGCGATGACGATAGTGGGGCTGTGCCTTCTGGTTGAATTCCATTATTGTTTTGGGAAAATTAGCAGATTAACTTGAAATGGCAACAAGTTGTTCAAATCTTTAGAGTTCCTTTAAGGATTACACTCTGAAAGTTTTATGGCATTTTAGGACAAGCATTGCAGTATGGTTTGTCACATATTTGAACACACTCTATTTTTGGGGACCGTATTTTTTAGACAACATTTTCTAAATTTCTGTTCTTGAAGAACAAATAAAAAAGAAAAATTATCCTAAAGTATTTTAGGACCTCTAATTTTAGAGACCAAATTTTAAAAATAATATTTTCTGAATTTCTGTTCTTGAAATGCTCCAAAAAAAAAAATTATCTAAAGTATTATAAGACCTTTATTTTTGGAGACCATATTTTTTAGACAACATTTTCTGAATTTATGTTCTTCAAGTCCTCCAAAAAAAGAATTTTTTTCTAAAGTTTTTTAGGACCTCTACTTTTAGAGACCATATTTTTTTAGATAATATTTTCTGAATTTATGTTCTTGAAGCGCTCCAAAAAAAAATTATATTAAATTTTTTAGGACCTTTATTTTGGAGACCATATTTTTTAGACAACATTTTCTAAATTTCTGTTCTTCAAGTGCTCCAATAAAAAGAAATTTTATCTAAAGTTTTTTAGGACTTTATGGACCAAATTTTGGAAATAATATTTTCTGAATTTCCGTTCTTGAAGTGCTCCAAAAAAAATTTATCTAAAGTTTTTTAAGAACTCTATTTTCTTAATTTTATCTAAAGTTAAATATATTTTTAGGGGCCTAATATTTTGGTTTGCAAAATGCTCAAGTTAAATATTTGACTATATCTTATAAAGCCCTTTCTTTTAGGACCTACATTTTGGGCCTCCATCCTATAATTATCATTTATAGTCTATCATTTTCAGACCACCATTTATGATCCTAACATAGTGATTTTTATACTAAATTCGTTTTAAAATTAGTTACAAAAAAATTTATTGTAATTATTTGGCAGAATTTTAAGACCCCTAATACATTTATTTGTTGAACACACTATTTTTATAGTATGATTTGTTAAATCTGGGAAAGAAAGCCTCTTTTTATAATTAAATAGTTTTTGGACCACTTTTTGTAATTTTATTGAAAATTTATTTAACGAATCTGCTAGTTCGATAAATTTATCCAAACCATTTCAAAGTTTCCTTAAAGAAAGACGAAAAATCTTTAAAAAAAAAAAAAATTAAAATGGATCCAAATTTTTATAAAAATAACCTCAATAAAAAAAATTATGATTATTTTTACCTCAAACCTTACGAAAGACGGAAAAAATTATTATTTCCAATTCTAAATAGTTAGCGCCAATACAGGTGGCAGTAGCAGAGCAAAAAAAAAAAAAAGTAACAACAAAAAACAAGAAGCGAAACAAGACCTTAAAGATACCGAATTCCCAAATAGTCAATTTTGTGCATTGATTTTTTATTGTTCATTTTTCGGTTGTGATTCGTTTTGAAAATCTGGTTCTGAGTATAATTGTATTCAGAAGATTTGCTGACCCATTGATTAATTCTTAATTTTGTGCAACGAATTAAAGTTCCTTGGACTAGAATGGTCTTCACCTCACCACAGGCCGACTGGCTGACTGACTATGCTTTTCGTACAGGTAGGCATATTTTTTTCGGCACTTCTTTGATTCGATATTGTTTGAATTATACGATCGACGAGGTCGAACAGAAGCTGATGAAGAAGACTAGAGCAGTGTCCTTGGATCCTGTTGTTCTGGTGACGAAAATTCGTATAATCTTTAACCAGAATTTAACTTCTTTCGGCGTTCGACTGTGATAATGCCATTGTTCTTCAAAACAAATGCAACGCTTCAAATTTTCTTTATTTTCATTACGCAAAATATTAAACACGAATCGTTGGGTCCTGGATGGGGGGAACAGGAAGATTGGCCAAAGAAGAAACGAATGCCGCTCGAGAAGGGCAATTTCAGTCAGAATTTACCCATCCAATGTGGCTGAAAAGTGCCGAAAACCACTAAATCACTCGACATGGCTACCTTTTGTCTTACAAATAATTTCTGAGAGTTTCTTTATCTTCTTTTGGTCAACAGAATAAAAATGACTGAAAATCTGATTTTCAAGTTAAAACTAACAGCAAAAAATTTCTAAAAGAAATGAAAAATTGTTGGCAAAAAAAAAATAAACACTTTTTTTGTGTAAGAACGCGCCAAAAATCAAAAGTCGAAAAAAAACTACGATCAAGAGCAACATTGAAAAGTTCAAAACGGAAAATGCTGAATAAATAAACTCGCATGGTAACTTGTCGTTGGGGCTTATGATCGTACGTGGACACAATATCGCGGAACCTATGAATTTCATAAGAATTACGACGGAACTTTTGCTGCCAAAGCGATGATTATACGATTGACTAAGAAGTGATCTCAACAATACTCGTACAAGAGCGAGCAGCCCGGAGGAGAACAATAGGATTGAGTTTTGGGCTTGTTTTTTTTTGTCGCTGTAAAACATGAGGAAAAACGAAAGATCCTCACCGACTACTTGCATCCACAAAGCCTATGCTGGAAGGTTTCACGCCCTATGCAGTAACGCTGCTATTAAAAAAAGAGGTGAATCCATAACAGGATCGTCATCGTCGTCATTAGTTGTTATCGTCTTTGTTGTCGTTGTCTCCATCGCCATCGTCGCGTCGTCTTTTGTTGTGGTCACTTGGACTTGGACATTATCGCTTCTATCTACCTTCCCACCTGAGTCCACCCTTCTCTGTCGTTGGCATTGTATTCTTTGAGCAAGATCGTTCGGCTTCGCTTTCGTCTCGAGCCCTTTCAGTGGTATCCTGCAATAACTGACGATCGGTTCGATCGTGTACGCCCGCACTCCAAAAGTATGCACCACAATAGCCCACCAGAAGAGCAACAATGCCCAAAATTGAATCGTGCCAAAATCACAATGGTTAAAAGCCAGTGCACAGACTGATCCCCTCGATATTTGGCCACAATTAAAGATCGAATTGTCTCTGAACGACTGTCTCGGCATCTTTAACAGAATCGGTCTGGCATCTTTCAAAACTTACACTTTAGATTATTCTGCATTTAAATTTAATAAGTTTTAAAAAAATCCTCGTACTTCGGTGTTTCTGCTCCTTTTTTCTCTCTGAAGACACCTTTCTTTTTGCTTCTATCCTTACTTAGACCCCTACTTAAATTGCATCTAAGCTCACGTGTCTTAGCCGATAATATTCGCACATCCTACGCGTAGGGAACCGTCACTGAAAAATGGTTCGGTGACAATAGCAGTTCCCATTTCGGTTGTGCCTGTTTTTTCTTAACTCGAGTAATATTGGGATTTGTCAAAGTGTTTGATTATAAATAAAATGGAATTAAAACAAATATCAGGTCTGCATAAAAGTCATTCGAAAAATGCCTGAGAGTGGGAGGCTCAGACAATGCGACGTGCAATGAATACCATAGAATAGAACCGAATAACTGCGCCGAAACAGAGTCTGAATCTAAATCTGAATTGGCATCAGAAGCTGAGCAGATCGAGACCGTCTAGTGTATACGTAATAAAACCGACCTAAATGAGCCTACCGCGAAAAAAGCCTCAATGCTACACGGTGGACAAGCATGCCTGAAATATAAAATAATTAAAATGGCCATAAAAGTATTCCAGTCCAGTGGCTGTTGATGACTGTTGGTTGGTCTGGCGATGCTGGAGACAATAGTCGAATGGAGCAGATTATCATTGTTTACCCACATTGATGGATGGTATGAGAACCAGAACAAATCCAACGTCAACGTCCATACGAGAAACGAAGGCAAACGAACCTCAAGCAAAGATCGAAATCAGGCTCATTGTTCCTGTGTTCCTACAGAAATGTGCCAGCAGCAAAAACGAGTGCGACAAATTTCTGCTAAAGTGCCAACTGATCATCAACGAAAAACTGCGCTAGTCATTTCCGAAAGTCTTTCGACCTTCATTTTATTCCTCATCGCCACCAACATTTCGGTCTTGAGAGGCGAAGAGATCGAAAACCTTCTTTGACACACCTTCGGATACTTGAATAGCGCAACAAGGAATGATAATTGCCGCCGAAATGGTCCTTTTTCTTTCATCTGCTGATCTTGATTGGCTTCCATTTGATTAGACCTTTTCCCTTTGCTCTCCTCCACTCTTCCACAAGACATCGACACTTTTTTTGCTTTATTTGAATAGCATTTGAATTTTATACCATTTCGATTTATATAAAAAACAAATTATCAGAACCTCTGATGATCATATGCGGACTAAAAAAAATATTCCCCATTTTTCTGTTTGGTCTTTTCTTTTGGAAATTTTCGTTTAATAGTTTCTGATTTTCTAAGCGATCCAAAATACCAAGTTTGAATTTGGATCTAATTAACAACTAATAATGCGAGATAAAACATTTTGCATTTTCCATTTTGAAGGGCCTTGACACATTTGCTTCAAGATAGCTAAATGAAAATCGAAAAGAATCTTCTCAGAATTCTTTGAGTCTGCAATTTTGAATGTTACATATGCAATTTAGTTTCGATAGTAAATAGTTTCAAATAAATTCTACTAAACAGCAGCAAATATTTTATTTTGCTCAGAAGTTAGGAAATAATTTTTACTACTGAAAAATGAGCAAATTTATATTTGTTTTTGCTCAGATATGAGCAACAATGATAAATTTTTAATTGAAATCCTATAATATGTTTGGTTTGACTTCATTAAAAATTTTGGTTCGCTCAGCGGCCAGCAGAAAAATTTCATTTTCTCAAACATGATCACTTAATTTTTATTGTTTTTTTTGCTAAGATATCAATAAATAAGAACCGTAATAATAAAAAATCTATAAATATATTCGATTATATAGAAGTAAAAATCTTGGTTTGCTCAGAAGTCAGCAACAACTTTTATTGCCCAAACATGCGCATTTTTATTTTATTTTTTTGCTTTATTTTAGTAAAAAAGAAAATTTTTTTATAAAAAAACATGCAAATTTGTTCAAATTCAAATATCATCAATTATTTTATTTTGTTCAGTAGTCAGCAAACGTTTTTGCTTACTCAAGTATGAGTATATTTATATAAGTTTTTGCTTAAATATTAGCAAACAATAAAATTTGTTAAAAACAATAAAATTTGTTAATAACAACACATTTGCAAATTTATTCGATTGTCATCATCAGTAAATATTTTATTTTGCTCAGTCGTTAGTAGACAATTTTGCTAGCTCAAATATGAGTAAATTTGTATAGTTTTTTGCTCGAATATCGGTAAAAAATAAAGTTTTTTAATTAAAAAAATCTGCAAATTTGTTTGAATTTAAACATCAGCAAATATTTTATTTTGCTCAGAAATCAGCAAACAATGTTTACTACTGAAACAAGAGCAATTTTATTTATTTTTTTGCTTCAAATCAATAGAAAGTACAGTTTTTTGGGTTTGATTTAATATCGGCAAATACTTTTTTTTTGCTCAGGAGTCAGCAAACATTTTTGCTTACTCAAATATAAGTAAATTTATAGAGTTTTTAGCTTAAATATCAGCACACAATGAAATTTGTTAATAACAACACATTTGCAATTTTATTCGGTTTTCATCATCAGTAAATATTTTATTTTGCTCAGTAGTTAGTAGACAATTTTCCTAGCTCAAATATGAGTAAATTTGTTTAGTTTTTTGCTCGAATATCCGTAAAAAATAAAGTTTTTTAATTTAAAAAATCTGCAAATTTGTTTGAATTTAAACATCAGCAAATATTTTATTTTGCTCAGAAATTAGCAAACAATGTTTATTACTAAAACATGAGCAATTTTAGTTAATTTGTTTGCTTCATATCAATAGAAAAGACAGTTTTTTGGGTAAAAAAAAAGCTGCAAGTTTGTTTGATTTAACATCGGCAAATACTTTTTCTTTTTGCTCAGAAGTCAGCAAAAATGTTTGCTTACTTAAGTATGAGTAAATTTACTTTAAACATTTTTTAAAAAATATCCTTGACTATACAATGGCTTTTATAAATCATTTTCGATATCATTACATTTTGGTTAAAACGAAAATGTTTAAAAATGGTCCAGTTTTGGTATTGCCAAAACTAAAATTACAATAATTTACACTTTCAAAAGTAAAACAAAAAGCATTCCTAGGGAAAAGAAAAAAAGGTACAAAATTTTGAAAGAAGTGCGGACACTTTTTATTTCGAATGAAAATATTTTTTTTCTTTGTCGTTTTCTGTTTAGGGCAATTTTCATTTAATATTAAAAAAAAAAAAAATTATTTAAATTCTTCCATTTGACTAGATTAGCGATAATACCCTCCTCTGCGCCCCTGACAACAACAGCAAACTGATCTTAAACAAAAATCGGCACAAAATATTTGAAAAGCTATTTTATTGCCGCAATCATTAATTGTCGATTATAATTTTTTTGTTTTGTTTTTTTTTTTTTTACATAAAATGTGGAGCAGAAAATACGATTTATTTTACAATTATTCCTAATGAATACAAAATAATCAGTGGATAATTGTTTTGTGTAATTACCTGAGTGCAGAGCTATAAGCTACATGGTAAATGGTATGTGGAGCAAGGTGGGAATTGTAGGGTTGGTTGGTGGTTGGTATATGAGATAAATTGGAATTGTAGAAATTTGATTTTGAATTTTTTGTTTGGTTTTTTTTTTTGACGCTATATTTTTATTTCTGATCTGAAATAATAAGTCCCACGCACAACAACGAGGATATTTGCATTAAAAAAATAAAAAGTAAACCACATAAACACCAACATTTCAACAACTAAATTGCTAGCGGCCGGCCAGTCAAGGAGGGTGAGTTACCGTTACGAGTACGAAAATGATTGAAATTTTATCCGCACCCAGTTTTTATGTTGTTGAAACAATGTTGACTAATCGAATAGGAGACAAACGAAACGTAATTAATTATAATCCCTAGGCCTTAGAGAGATAGTGTTTGTTTTCCTCTCTGTTTTTAGATTATTTTGAATTTTTTTCTGGTCTTTATTTTGACGTGATACGTACAGAGAGATCCGTACTGTTAGGTAAGTGGTACCTATGAGTACCAATTCCCCAATAATAAACTCTATTAAAGATAATTAATTAATGCAAATATAAATCGGCCGCGAAATTTTCGTACAATAATTTCCATTGTGCTCATATTTAATCGTATTTGATTGTTTGTAATTGCCTAGATTCGTAGCAGAAAAATAAAGTAAAGGAAAACTTTAGGAAAAAAAAAACATTTAAAAAAAAGCACAGATACAGGTAATGATATTGTATAAAAAGCTTATCTCTCTTTAAAACCAAACGAATAATGAATGGAAAAATTTCTTAATTTATTATATTACAACTTGGGCAACCTCGACCTCGAACCTTGATTTTCTTCCATTCCAGGCTAGAAATTTCATCAAAAAATCGTGCACGAACATTTTGTTTATCGTACATTCACTTACACTCCGAACTTATGCCATGTGGGTGAACCTATACCAGATACAATATATGTATGTGTAGGGATGTTAGTGTACGATCGTGTACGGGTCCTAAGTCAATATGGAACTGATTGCACTAAAACTTTTATCTTAGAAACTAAATCTTCGGTTTTATATCTTGTACAGAAAATTCAAATCCATACCAAGAAAGATTTCCGTACTTGCTGAGCTTTTTTCTCATTACATTTACCTGGAGTCATATTCATATCTGAAGAAATAATTGTGAATAAATCAAAGAAAAATTATTTTGTGCATGCATTTCCAAGGAGTAGATCACAGCTGGGATTCTGGTTTGGTCCGGTTTCCCCGTACGGCTCGATATCTGCGCGATCCGTCAAGATCGCCAAAAGTATACCAAAAAAAAAAAAGATCACCAATCAACCAACCATCGACATGAATCTCACCGGGACCATAAGATACCTACTGTTGTATGGTATGCACGCCCGTTAAAAGAGTCTTCATACCCAAACCCCCCACTCCTCCCCCCTTTACCAATGGGAAACACACGTTCATTCATTTTCATCATTTTCATATGATGTTAATTATTAATGCCTTCGGAATTGACTAGATTTAATAGTGTTTTTATTATTATCATTATTATTTCTATTATAATTATTGTCTGTTTTTTTTTGAATTTCATTCACTCTCCCTCCCGCAAGCACTTGAATTTAGCAAAAAATCGATAGGAAAAATTCAATAGTCACCATTCTATTCGTAAACTTCCCATTTCAAAATTCGATACAAAACTTTAAATTTAATTAAAAATAATCACCGCCTATCTAGACAAACGATCTAATTTTCCATTTTGTATTTGTGCAGACTAATTTATAAAGTTTTATTACATGAATCAATGATGGTCGTCTTATTCGATGCCAATTCAATATTTTTGAACAGAAAAAAAAACAACGCAAAAACGATATTTTTTTATATGAATAGAAAATTACGAGAAAAAAAAATGTTTTACTTTAATCGAAACTTAATAGAATTTAATTATTGGAAGTGGTGGGCGGGCGGAGGGGGGTTTGTCTAAATGTTAAACAACCCATCAAAAAAAAAAATTAAAAGGAAGAAAAAAACACCAAAATTTACAAGTACAATAATACCACACCTAAACGAAATAATTTTTCAATAAAAAATCATTCATTATCGATCAGTTAACAGATTTAAGGGTCTTGTTTTTGTGTTTCTAAGACCGCCTCATACTTTTTGTTTTCTCTTTCCTTTCACAATTCTTTAGAAAATCATACAATATTTGAATTAAATAATTTCCACATAAATAAAAATACAAATCCTTGTTAATTTTCATAGAGGGAAATTTGTTCGAAAATTCTTTTTTTCCCATTCAATAATTTCCCTTTTTTTTCTAAAATTATCTCCACTAATATTTCGTTGTTTTGGCAAGGATTAATATTCGTTTTTCTTATTTAAGAAAATAATTTTTTTTTATGGAAGGCAAATTTTTTTTTATGGAAGGGAATTTTTTTTTAGTAGAAGAAAAATTTCTCCTTATTTCTAAACTGATGCAATCTTTCTATAGGTATAAGAAAATTACCCCCCATAATATATTTTCGTTTTACCAAGCATTTTATTGGAAAAATGTCCTAAAATACCAAAATTTCCCATTATAACCCCCGATTTTGCGATTAAGGGAAATTTATTCAAGTATAAGTCTTTTTCGTTGGGAATTTTTTTGTATACCATTTTTTATTTATTTTCCATCAAATCATTTTTATTCATTAAGAAAATATTCTTCTCATTCTTAGAAAATTTCGTTTAGGTTTTAGGACAATTCTTATTTGGGGAAATTTCATCAATTTGTTGAGTTCTTTCTTTACAAATGTTGCTAATTTTTTTAAATATTCATTTTTTTTAATTAAAGGAATTGTTATAAATTATCGACCAATTGTTTTTTTATGGAAAGGAAATATTTTTTGGTGGAAGAAAAATTTCCCTTTTTCTCTAAACTGATGCAATCCTTCTATAGGTGTTAAAAAATTACCCTTAATAATATTTCTTTATTTTGCCAAGCATTTTATTTGAAAAAATCCTAAAATACCATAATTTCCCATTATAACTCCCGATTTTGCGATCAAGGGAAATTTATTCAAGTAGAAGTATTTTTCGTTTTGTAAACAATTTTTTTCATTCGGTTTCTAACAAATTATTTTTATTCATTAAGAAAATATTTTTCTAATTCTTAGGAAATTTTGTTTAGGTTTTAAGACAATTCATATTTGGGGAAATTTCGTAAATTTGTTGAGGGAATTTTTTTTCATATTTCCAGAGGAGTTCTTTCTTTATAAATATTGCTAATATTTTTTTTTATATTCGTTTTTCTTATATTAGAGATTTTTATAAGTTTAGGGAAATTCTGTTTTGTGGAAGTGAAATTTTATTCAAATTATAGAAATTTTTCGTTTATGAATTTTTATTTCTTTAAAGAGTTTTTTTTTATAGTTGTTAAAATACACAGATTTATGTTGAGAAGAAAGTTCTAGTCTATTTTCTAAGGGAAATTTTCTATAATTTAGAACTTTTTTTCGCTGTTAAGATTTCTTTTTTTTTTTTTTGTTCTGTAAAACATAAAATTTGAATTTTTTTTTGTCGAAAATTGTATAAATCCATTTAGTTTGAGTTAAGAAATCAAAATTCAATTGCCGTATTATCGGGAAAAAGTCTAGAAATTTATTTAATTTGTGAAACATAAGAAAGGTTCTTAAAGGCGAAACAAAAAAAAACAAAAAAATTTTATAGGCAAAAGACCAATTCAAAATAATATCAATTGCAGCAAAATCCAATTAATTTTCTATTCAAACTAATCTGAAAAAATGATTCCATTAATCAATAAGGAATTAATCCATTGTCTTTAACTCATAATTAACAGTAGTCTCTTAGCATATCGTCCCTCCCTTCTGACTCCTATTCAATGTAACAAGCTTAACATATGTAAGACATATAAGTTACCCTCGCATTAGTTATGTCTTCATAATACACACCCTCATACGAATTAAGAGAAAAACGTGCAATAGTAGGACAAATGAAAACGAAAATAAAATGTCCCAATTTCGATTTGGTGTAATTTGATTTTGATTCGAATTGATATGAGCTCATAATCACTATTCACAGATTTAACTAAACCGAATTTCTTATCGACATTTCGACTATCTACCTAGTCATTTGGTTGCCGACTATTTAACTAACTACCCTACCCTAATAGTCTGAAAACTCGGACAGCCTGGTTCGGTCACCCCTAATTCCACTTGATGCACGGTGGCCACGATAAATGGCCGATCAATCGATGATGATGAATTCTCGTTTGGGTGAACAAGCATAGAAAACATGGCCATCCGTGTCCATCTCTTGTCCATTCTTAATACGAACGATTACGATTATTGGCGTTGCGTGATGTAAGTCCCTCTTCTTGTGTTCGATTCCCATCCCTTCCGGGTCCATTTTCCGCATTTCATCATTTGAGTTCTCAAACCCTACTGCCGTTACTCTCCATTTTGAGAATATCCTCGTATGCGTAATAGGTCAGTGCCCATTCTAATCGTGACGACTGTTTTTTTTTTTTTTTCATTAATATTCAATGCATTCTTATATAATATAATTACCTGTACTCGTTAACTATGAAATGAATACATTTGTACACCCACGCGGAACCAATACACGCATACACAAATGAAATTATCTATTTTTATTTATTTTGATTTCTTTTGATTTTGAGTCAATTTTTTTAATGAGGTGGTTGCTTTTCATTTTTATTGTTTGTTTTCCTTTTTCTCTGCCATACACGATTGACTTATATTTGTAAACATGATCGTTCAATTTCGAATACAAAAACGAAAAATGTCGACAGAAAATATGATCAGATATTGGGGGGAGGATTAAGAAAAAAATATGGTGCCATGAATGTCGTGCAGTTTACTAATTTTCATTACCAAAACGCAATTCCGTTCAATTATTATATATATTTTCGTTAATTTGATTTAGTTACCGCAGCTCCCCCATCATTTCACTCCCGTCTGCTCCCATTCTTGTTATAATTAAAATTTGGGCGATTTCTTGACCACATAATCAATTCTTCGAATATGTTCAAAAAGGTAAAAGAAAACACAGACAAAAAAAAAAACATTCCGATTACGCGGATTATGAATTTAATTACGCTTCAGACCCCAATTGAGATTGGCATGGCACACAAGTAGGCGATATCAAACGATTGCATTCGAGGGGTGACATACGCTATTGTCCACAAATGACCAACGAATAGAATATATTTCCCTATACAACCAAATAGTCTCCACACACACACACACACACACACACACACACACACACACACACAAAGGACAATGAAATGATTAGAAAAGAACAATCTTTGGTCGATAATCAGTGCGGGAACAATTAAATGATTTCCAAAAGGGATTTTCCACATTACAAAAGGAACCGGATATCATCTTAAGACTATATTGTTATAAGATGTGATACTCCTTGTGGCAGTGGGATTTTTCGTTTTGCAGAAATAATATCCAGCATCGTTCCTTTAATAATAAAAATGATAACTCTCGCCCAGATGGACATCCAATATTAACGTTAATGTTCGCGTTGAATAAATTCATTCGTTCGTATTATATGTGCATTCATTTTGTTTCCATTTACTACAACCTCTTACTGAGTCCTCGTTCTGGACAATGCCATATATAAAAGTGGAAAAAACAAACCCTCGATAATATCACATCAGCTATTAGAAGCTTGGCATTGTGCGATTCTGTAAATCACATCGCGAAACTATCATTTCCTTTATTCTGACTCTAATAATCCTTAAAATGTCAAATAAACGTCTACTTCTACTATGATAGTCTATTATATCCGCAAAGATACTTTATTACATCTTATTTCATTGATTTAAGTTTTTTTCCGTCCTTTTGGAAAAGTGTAAAATTTCCGAAATAAATTGTTTTGTCTTTTGATCCTATTTAAATTGTGATTCTGATTATCTTTTCCTTTTGTTTAGAGCATTTTACATACTCTTCCAGCAATTGATCAAATACATTCTAAGGGTCTGAAAAAAGTAGCAAACTCCTATAGTTTTCGATAATTCAATAACATTTTTTGTGTGATATTAGCAAAAAGACTGATAAGAGCTGTTCTTTTTTTTTAAGACAATCGAAATCGGTTTCTTTGAAAGGTACTTTTTGACTAAATTAATGTCCTTTTCGCACTATAGAAGGGATATTATTTTAGCATCGAACAAAGTTGATATTTTTGGGTCAGTATTAGTAAAGTGATCTTTTAACTTATTTTTCTGATCAAATAAGGACTCGTACTATAAAAGGGACAGTTTTTTTTTTCGAGAGACCCAAAGTATAATTTATAGTCAAATTGGGACCCGTTGTATGCAAGGGATGTTTGTTTTTCGAGAGATCCAATCACAAAAATGAAGGATAATTTTTTATAGTAGATTTAAGTAGTGTTCTTTAAACCTGTTTTATTAGCCAAAGGATATTTACTGATGAAATTAGGATCCTTAGTATGCAAGGTTTTTTAAGAGATACCCAATCACCAAAACGGAGGAAGATTTTTGCAAGTAGATTTGATTAGTGTTCTTTTAAAATTATTTCATTAGCCAAAGGATATATGCTGATCAAATTAGGATTCGTAGTATGCAAGGGATGCTTATTTTAAGAGATCCAATCACCAAAAATGAAGGACGATTTTTTAAACTTATTTTATTATCCAAAGGATATATTTTGATCAAATTAGGAACCATATTATGTAAAGAATATGGGTCCTAAAAACGAAGAATGATTATTATTAGGTTATTCTAAGTAAAACTAATTTCTAACCTTCTTATTACGGTTAGAAGGATATTTTCCGATTAAATAATGATCCGTATTATAAAAAGGATAGTTTTTACCAGAGACCCAATGACAAATGAAGGAAGATTTTATTAGTAAAGTATTTTTTCATTATTTTTATTAAACAAAGAATATTTACTAATCAAATTAGGACCCCATACTATAAAATATATAGTTTTGTTTTTGCAAGAGACACAAAGAAAAACGAAGAAAGATATTTACGGCCACAATAAGTGAAGGGTTTTTTCATCCTTTTTACTAGTCAAATAATAATTTCTGCTCAAATTAGAATCCTTACTATGCTGAGTATAGGCTTTTTTTCTCGAGAGACCCAAAGATATAAATAAGGTGGTTTTTTTTGCTAAATCAACTAATAAACAATAAGAATCGCTAATCATAAAGAAATTACAAAATATAAAATACACCAATAGATGGCGTTCAAAAAAATTGGTTTTCATCTATCCAACTAATCAACAGATGGCGTCTAAAATTAACGAAAACAAGCTTTTTTTTATGTTCAAATATTTTTCATTTCGAAGAATCACTTTTTTTTTAATTACTCTTCAAATACTTTTGAAAAAAAAAATACTAACACTTATGGTATATGCGAACTCGTATTTTTCCAATTGTCAAATTATTGTCTTTCCCTCTCAATTTCACGAAAGCTTCAAAAGAGAATATTTTCCATTATCCTAAAATCAGCCTACACAGCTACGAGTATGTTAAGACTGTATAAGTACACAAATAATAATAACTAATGTTGAAAAAAGTAAATAATCAAATTTAAAAGTGACCACATTTGATGTTAATTTTGTTTTCCAAAAAAGTGTTCATAAACATCGATTGTAATTTTTTTATTTTTTTATTTTTTAATGAATAATAACGTGGGCATTATTACCAGTTTTTATTATTAAATTAAAAAAAGGAAATACTATCAACAAATGCAATTGATAGTCTAGTCAGTAAAAAGAACAAGAAACTTATATAAAAAGCACATAAAATTCACCTACTCATACTCGTACAATTCATAACCGACAAACAACAAAATTATATAAAATCAGCAACAATAATAAAAAAAAAAAAAAAACAGATTTTCGTAGGCGTTAAATCGTCTTCAGCAATAGTGCCGTCAAAATAAATCATAAATTCGGGGAATACCCTTTTAAGTAATAAGAAAATTTCAAAAGAAAAACTCGACATGAACACATGCAAATGAAATGTTTCTGTTGGTATTTGTCCGTTGAAATGGGAAATTTTTTTACGTTTTTTTGGGTGGATTGCCCCATTCCACACTCACGTAAGTTATTTTTCCTCTTTATTTTCCAAAATATTTCCCCAAACACCTTTTCTCCACTCCTCACTTAATGATCTATTCAATTATGTTCATTTTTTAAAAGTGTTTTTTTTTTTAATTCTATTTTTGAGTTTTATCTATTCCGAAAATTAAGGAAGTTTTTTAATTGAGAAAAGTTTTTTTCACACGAACAAGTAATATATTTACTAACATACAAAGATGGCCAAAAGTAATGCAGAATTGCCATAAAAATTTTGTTTTGTCTTAGCTTTTTTCTCACCATAGAATTTTTAAGGACTACCTTCTTCTACCTTGTCAATTTGTCCTTTTGGCTTGATTGCTAATCCTTTTCGTAAATTGTCTCATTCTTTTTTTTCGTAAATTTTCTGTTTAAAAACGAAAAATTAGTGAGGAAAATACCATTAATTTTTGGACGTTGATTTACCATAAAAATTTCAGTTTAAAAAAAATTATTTTAAGTTTTTGTGTATTTTTCACCCACTATTAACACAAGTAAAATTTTGAATTTTTATTTTAAATATTTCTTGTTTAATAGGATTTATTTTTTGGGGAAAAAAAACCACCCCTTAATGCCACTTTGGAAAATGTATAACAAAATAAGATTCTTGGGGAGAAAAATTATTCTTTCACAATTTTTTTTATTTATATTTGATATAAATTCCAGGTCAAATTCTAATAAGCATTTTTTGTACCTTTAGCATTTTCTTATATTTTTTTCCTATGCCCATCCAAAAGACATTGAAAAATTATATTACGAAGAATTAGTTAGTTTTCATCTAGAAAAAAAAAACTAGAAAAAAAACCACTAAACATGGCAGAAATTAAGTTAAAAAGTAACATTGCAAAAAAATATATAGAGACAGACTCTTTGAAAAGAGAAAAAGGAAATATGCAACAACCCCAATAAAATGTCTACAAAAAATAAAAAAAAAATAAGGAAAAACTAATCAAAAGCCTCGTCGTGAGCGTCATCTTCATTATTAATTGGAAATCATAAAAATCAACTAACAATTAAGACGAATCAATGGCGTTCGCATTTACGCCAAACAACATTTCATTAACGGGAGATATTTATGCAAAAACGTCATGTTCAAAATGCGATCGGATCCATCCATCATGTCCACTGTCCACCAACTTTTCCTTATGTAGGACGGACGATACTCTGGTCAGAAACGTTGTATAGCTCATTTATTCGTTGTATGTGTTTGTGTGAGAGAGAGAGGAGAATGGTTGAATATTGTTTGGGCCAACGTCTTAAAGTGTCCGATGCTCAAGTGCAGATGTGCAAAGATTCTCATAGACTATCTGGACGATAGTGCTCGGAGGTCAGCAAACAAAATCAACTAAACTTGTGTCGTCACACTTGTTCACGGACGTATTTGCGTGCGCACGTAGACATGGAGTCGCATCCCAAATAGGCCCGGGCATGAGACATGCATACGTGACCGCTATTAGACAATTTCGATTTTCGTACAATAATAAATATCAATTTTATTTCAATTAGTCTACACTTAATTACTTGATGCGATTTGCTGCCTTCTCGATGTGATAACTCGACGGTCAAGCGGTTATTCGGAATATGCTGACCATTGGCCAGTGGAATCCTATTCACCATAACGTTCAACTGTGCTTTCAGGCACTAAGCGAAAGCGTCGACTTCTTTCAGTAAATAAGTACAGAGTTGGACATTTGTGCACACACAATTCTAAAGATGCAGGAGACCATAGAAGAAAGCAAGACGACGTACACGGGTATCTCCTCTTAGAGACTATCTAGCATCCCAATAAATGCGTTGAAGATGAAAATTAAGATAGACTACCACCACCACTTCTGCGAATATATAGAAGCCGACAAGTTCACTTAATAAAAACTACAAATTCTAATTAGAATAGAATCCCCCACTGAGCAAAGTGGTGTGTATGGTGTATGCGACGAATCAAGTGTTCCCATAACCGCTAGCTGCATTGCATTAATTTGACACAAATAAAAAAAAATATATGAAAAAAAATCTCATTTAAGAGTCGTCTGTTGAATCTCTCTTTAAACGGACAATAAAATCAAAGCAATATTAATGATACGAACTGTGGACATATAATCAAAGATTAATTGGGAATATACATGCGGATGGGTATAGGGGATGGGTATTGTTTAAAAGGGGTTCCAAAATTCAAAAGAAACAGTCCACACTGAATACCGGAAAACCGTAAAGGGAGGCATGAATAAAGAGATAATAATAATAATAATAATAATAATACCAATAATAATAATATAAAGAAATAGAAGAAGAAGATGAAAAATAAGAAGAAGAAGAATCACAATAATTACAAGTAAACCAAGAAGAGAAGAAAGAAAAACTCGAAATCAAAATAAATAATTCAGAATAAAATTTCAAATAAACGATGTACAAAATATTAACTAATCAAGAGTCTCTCATTTTTGCTGGTTGAATTCCGTCACAAATGACGTTCAATCGCTAATAAATCTGACCTTACACATTACACTGGCGCAATTTAAACTGTACCGTACGTCGTGTTCTTTAAAACATCCACCCCGCCTATTGCCCGTCGCCTTATACTGGCTCACCAGTGTCAAACTATTCAAACCGAATGCTCCCCATTCACGTATCCTCCATCACTTGTTCATATTTAGTCACAACTTATTAACTAACAATCCATCAATTTAGGTAATAGTCCCCTCCATCACCTCAACTCTGTCGCTATTATCGCCGTCCATCACCATCGCTACCACCATCACCTCCTTCACCAACACCATCAAGGTACGATTTGCATACGCGTTCCAAGTGCTCATAACGCGATTCATTTTTGCAAATTAACACAACAACAAAATCAACGCATTCGTGGAGACGAGCGAGCGCATCTGTCAAATCGGTAACTTTTGTACGCTGATGAGGTCTATGAAAATCTTTCCGAGATAACAGCCGCATTATACGCACATCACTTTTGACTGACTTTTGGAAAATGGATTTTTATGCTGCAGGACATTGATTTCGATTAAAGAAAATTTTTTTTTTAATAATCCTTTCTTCTTCTTGTATTAATGAAAAAAATAAGAATTTTTTTTTTGGAATTTTAGTATATTTCTGGTTAATTATGGATTTTTGGCAGAATTTTAATATGGTTCTTAATTTGGACTTTAGCAGTTTTCAATTAAAAACAAACTTTTAGTACACATATCATATGCACACCAATTGGAAATAAATGAATAGAAGTTTTTCAAATCAAAGGTCTCAACTGGAACCTTTTCTAGTTAATTTTTTTTTTTAATTTGTTTCTGACCACTTTTTTGGCATTATCTCAGCTTATAAAAAATTTCACGATTTAATAGTCTTAATTAGGACCTCAACATACGATTATTTGAGAAGATTAAATATTACGAGTATCTTAATTACGGCCATTGCTTCTGAAGATTAGCTAGAATTAATGTCTAATAAGGTGCTTTTCGAATCAGAGGTCCTAAGTGAAACCTCTTTTTGATATTCTTAGTTAGAATTAATTACTTATGGGAGATTTTATGAATTGAGGGTCTTAACTCCATTTATTTTTTTCTAAAAAAATTTACCGTCATATTAGAAATGTAATTTTATTTTAGTTAGGACCCTTGATATTAAATTTTTGGCTTAGTAACTACTTAGAGGTTTTTCGAATAACTGTTCCTAAGTGAAACACTGCTATTTATTAGGAACTTATAAGAGATTTTCGGACCTAAGCATGTTAACTAAAACATCATCATTTTTTTAATTCTAAAAAATATTGACGCCATATTTAAAATTAAATTTTACTCTAGTTAAAATACTTGATTTTGAACCAAAGCTAAAATTAATATTGAATAAGGGGTTTTCTGAACCAAAAGAATTAAATGGAACCACAATATTTCTATCTTAGAATTAATGACTAATAGAATATTTTCAGAATTTGGGGTCTTAACTACGACCTCACCATTACTTTATTTTCAAACACCATTGATTTTATTTTAAAAATATAATTTTACTCTAATTAAAATCGTTAATTTTTTTTAGTCTTATCTATAATTAGTATCGAATGTATAGTTTTCTCAATCAGGGGTCTTAAATGATACCTAAATACATCTTTATACAGTTTATTTTAGAAACTTAGGAATTAAATGAGAATTTAAATCACTTTTTAGCCATACTCAATAACTAATAGGAGATTTTATGAGTTTGGGGTCCTAACGTAAACCTCACCAATCGTTTATTTTCAGACATATTTGATTTTATATAAGAAATGGAATTTTAACCTAATTAAAACTATTGATTTTCTTAATCTTAGCTTGAATTAATATCGAATGTATGGTTTTATCAATTCTTAAATGAAACCTAAACACATCTTTATGCAGATAATTTTTGGCTACTTTGGAATTAAATGGGAATCTGAATACCATCTAAGTTGTAATTAATAACTAATAGTAGATTTTATAACTTTGGGGTCCTAACTAAGCCATCAGCATTACTTTATTTGTAAACACCTTTGATTTTATATGAGAAATAGAATTTGCTTTAATTAAATGTATTGATTTTTTTAGCATTAGCTAGAATTAATATCGAATGAGGAATTTTCTGTATCAAGGGTCTTAAATAGAACCTCAACATTTCTCTGCACAGATTATTTTTGCCCACTTTAGAGTTAAATGAGAATCGGAATCCCTTTTTAGCTATATTCAATAACTAATAGAAGATTTTAAGAACTTGGGGTCTTAGCTAAGACCTCAGCGTTACTTTATTTGTAAGCACCTTTGATTTTATATGAGAAATAGAATTTGCGTTAATTAAATGTATTGATTTTTTTAGCATTAGCTAGAATTAATATCGAATGAGGAATTTTCTGTATCAAGGGTCTTAAATAGAACCTCAACATTTCTCTGCACAGATTATTTTTGCCCACTTTAGAGTTAAATGAGAATCGGAATCCCTTTTTAGCTATGTATATTCAATAACTAATAGAAGATTTTAAGAACTTGGGGTCTTAGCTAAGACCTCAGCGTTACTTTATTTGTAAGCACCTTTGATTTTATATGAGAAATAGAAATTGCGTTAATTAAATGTATTGATTTTTTTAGCATTAGCTAGAATTAATATCGAATGAGGAATTTTCTGTATCAAGGGTCTTAAATAGAACCTCAACATTTCTCTGCACAGATTATTTTTGCCCACTTTGGAGTTAAATGAGAATCGGAATCCCTTTTTAGCTATATTCAATAACTAATAGAAGATTTTAAGAACTTGGGGTCTTAACTAATACCTCAAGATAGCTTTATCTTCAGATATTTTTGATTTTATATTAAAAATGTAATTTTACTCAAGTTAAAATCGTTGATTTGCTTAGCCCTATCTAGAATTAATATCGAATGAGGAATTTTCTGTATCAAGGGTCTTAAATAGAACCTCAACATTTCTCTGCACAGATTATTTTTGCCCACTTTGGAGTTAAATGAGAATCTGAATCCCTTTTAAGCTATATTCAATTACTAATAGAAGATTTTAAGAACTTGGGGTCTTAACTAATACCTCAAGATAGCTTTATCTTCAGATACCTTTGATTTTATATTAAAAATGTAAATTTACTCAAGTTAAAATCGTTGATTTGCTTAGCCCTATCTAGAATTAATATCGAATGAGGTATTTTCTGTATCAAGGGTCTTAAATTGACAATTTTTTATTTAGAATTGTTGTTTCGATTTCATATGAGAAATGAGATCACACTTTTATTACAATTACGATAATAACTGTTTATGGCTTTCCGAAAAGACTCATCTTAAATATAAACTTGTCAATTTTTTGTTTGAACAGTTTATCTGTACTGTTAATCTAGGCCTAATACTATATATGATATCCTAAGTAAACTCCAACTAGTAATAAACTTCTCCTAGAACAAATAAGTTGCAATATGAATTTAAGTGTCAGCGAGAACTTATCTGAAACTAGTTTATCTGCACTGAGACCACACATTCACCTTTCAATGGCTTGATTTCTCTTTCTGTTTCCATTTTAATGCTACATTCTCGTACTCGCCTTCTACGAGCATACCAAAAATTCTTCAATAACAACCATTGAGCATACCATAGCCATTAATAAAAACTTGTCATCTTCAAATAACTGAACACCAACAAAACAATTCCTTTATTATCTGGTCATGTTTTTCAAAAGACAATCAAAAATATAATCGATTCGAATTTGGATTTTTTTTTTATACAATATTTATTTTAATTTTTAGTTTCGGACAAATTCTTACCTGCGCGAGATTATTAATATGAGAAGGGAAGGTGTAAAATTTTTGCGATGGATGAAAAAGCTCCACAAAAAGTTCTCATTCTTATTTTATTTCTTTGTTTTGTTTCAGGTTTTCTTTTTCTCGCGGGTTCCATTTTATTTTGTTATTCGCTTTTTTAATTGGTTCTATTCTTAGTTATATTTTTACTTTTTTTTTAAAAATATTTTCTAAAGTATATTCACCGGTTAAATTCTTATCAGATTGTAGATTTTTTTTCAATCTAAATACCAAAAAAAAAAAAAATTATTGTATTTTAAGAGGAATTTTGCATATTTTGTGTATGAAATTGACTCTAATTAAAATGTTTCTATTCAGTGGTGAATCAGTGTTAGTGATAATGAAACATATTTTTTTGGATCAATTCTTCTGGATTAGTGATTCTGGAACTCTACTTTTTGGAGACCTTGTTTTTTTATATATAATTCTTCGAATTAGCCAGTACTTTATCCATTAACGAATAGTCTTCGGTTCAGCATCACTTAAACATAATTTTTTGGATCAGTAATTCTTTGGATCACTTTTTTTCTCAAATATTGTTTTTTTTTATGGAAGCAGTAGGTCTCAAAAATCGGCAGCTGCTCTCAAACAATTTGCAATGAGTCCGTGCCTCTCAAGCATTTTGCACAAGATCAATGGTAAATCTTTTAACAAAAATACCTGATATCACGTCTTATAGGATTGTACAATTTAATTCTGGTTTATTTCTGAGAAAAAAAAGCATAATTCCACATCGATGTGGGAATACCCTTGACGATGAGACGCACTCAATTGTTTGACAACCACTGTTGATCATCAACCTACGGTATATAGACAATTAGCTATATTTTATCAAAAAATCGAAATTATTATAACTCACAGAAACTATAAGAAAAATTAGCTAAATTACAATAAAATAAAATGAAAATTTCTTCACTTCGCATTGTGCCTCGCAGTAGAACGAGAGCAAAAATTACTGTGTACTCTTTTCCATCATTCTCCTATGAAAAAAAACAACAACAACAAAAAAGAATACAAAATTTAAAAAAAAAAAAACAGGTGGGACAAGGTACCAATTTGATTAGTAAAACATGCTCGTATTGAGAATTTAATGTGATCACGAGAATTTCAGATAAGCGACGACGATATTCGTAGTTTCTGCCAACAACCCATCATTATTCGATGGGATTTGAAGGGATTCACTTTGAAATTGTTAATTTTGTGAACAATTCGATTCTTCTCTTGACGAGAATATACAAAGAAAATACACGACAATGTTTTGAAGTCGAATACGGGATTGAAGAAATCGAGAGAAAAAAAAGAAACTTTTTAGTCTTGACTAAGAACGATTTACAACCAACGAGCAATAATGATGACAAAATGACAGTGAAACGAAGAAGACACACGGCACAACAGCTTCAAAGACCCAGCAGATAATTCAGCGTTGATTCCGTCACACATTCCACAAATTCTGTGCAAAATTCTTTGAGCCTTTTGTCTTGTTCGTCGATGTGTCTGGAATATCTTTCAGATTTGTAGAACGGTGTCGTTGGATGAGACCAGAAGGTTCTCCTCCATTCGCGCGCTTCACGTCATCCTCGCAGTCTCAATCATTCACCATCGACAACGAAGCACTTTGTTTTCACAGAGTCCAGTGTTGATGTTTTCGTCGCTCGATTGCCACCGGACTCATTTGGCTCTGATCCCCACGATCAGGATCAACCTCAGAATCCATCCATTAGTATCAGATTAAACCATCCTAAAGGCTATAGACAGTGAGTCAGTCAGCCACTCAGCCACTCACTCAGTCAGTCAGTCAGTCAGTCGACTATCCATTACCGCCCTCGTTCGATAGATTTATCCAGAGCCCATTGAATATTACTGCATTTTTCTTCTTCTCGAGCGTACTCAAAACCGAGGAGAGAGATTTTAGACTTGTCTATAGTGTCAGGAATTCCAAACTGACTTTTCTGTTTAATTTATCATTTTTGTTTGTTTCCGTTCTGGCACATCATTGGACCCATCAATAACAATAAGAATACCTCACAGCCCTGTTTGTATTATGTTTTTCGTTATTCCTTTTCATACAAAGTAAAACAACAACAAAAAATAAAACCAAACAAATCAAGACCAGCTACTTACTGTACGTGGTAGATGTGACTTGACAACTGCTTGATAGTACACATCGAAATGTGGTAATTTTTAACTAAACGCATACCAAATTGAGAGAGAGTAGCCCATCATCATAGGACACACAACCACCCCCCACCCCTCCACCCGACTAATAAGTAAACAAATCTAAAAATTATTAAGCAAAAAATTGTGGATTACAGAGAACAAAATAACCAGGACCAAAATCAGTTTTTTTCTTCTTCTTCTTTTTTTTGTTGACAAGTTACAAGTATGACAACGAGTTGAAAGGGTAGCATTTAAGAAGAAGAAGAAAAAGATTCAACTTCTTGTTGCGTGTCATACGTGTAATTTTCCCCTTTTATATATTATACATGTGCGCTCTTTACTTTTTCCACCTTTTAATTGTTAATTGTATGATGCTATGCCCCAGAATGGTGTGCATATCATTGTTTAGCACTTCAGCGAAAATTTCACATTTTCACTGATCATCGATAATAAGTCGGAAATTATTGACTTAAATTTGAAATTTTCTTGAATTGGTTTTTATTATTTTTACATATTTTCAAGCTCATTTTCCATACTATCGATAATAATAGGTTTTTTTATAAAAAAAAAAAGTATTTCTTATTTAACTTTAATGGAATTTGATTATGTATTTTGTATGAAATTCTTTTCTGAGTATCAATAAGAAATTGTGAACGACTGTGTTAGTTGACCTCAGAGTGAGAAGGGTGACCAATCATTGATGATATACATCAACTCTTTTGGAAATAATTTTATTTAATATTTATGCCAAGGTAGATTTTTCGACTCTTTACAATATAGTCGAAAATAGTTTCTAGCTAAGATGTGGTCTATCGAATTATCAATGAGGGCTAAAACGTCCATTCTTAATTTTTTAGATGAAATTACAATTTTTTAAATTATACATTTTTTTTGGAAAGTTATTTTCTAATAAAATCTATATTCTATTAAATGTTCAATAATAAAATATAGATTTTATTAGATCAAATTCAAAATTTGGTTCAAAATAAATTTAATTATAAATACCCACAAAAACTCTTCCATTTCGTTCTTTTAAACTCTTGAATTTTTAACTAATTGTTCCAAGCATGAAACCATCAAAGCAATCCATCCGTCAATTATTACTTAATAATAACAACTGTACCATTTTTTCTTATGCTTTCCTATAGTCTTTTGGAGTAAGCCATACTTTAACTATTGATAGGAAGACTAATATAATATCACACACCCGCAGGACCACGTTTCAGCTAAAAGCACCTCACCAGAAAGCACCCGACTACAATTCGTAGTACCCATTTTTATATAAACAGATTACATCAAATTCTGCTGGTTCTATCTTCGTAGATAAGACAGCGCTTAATTACCTCCCTAAAGGTGTGGGTGGTCCTGGGCTTCTCGGTATTAACTTTAGACTTTTGAAAACCTCAAAGGAAAAAGTCCAACGGCATTAAATCACATGATTTGGGCTGCCAACCCTGATCACAAAAACGGGAAATTACACGATTAGGACGTGACTCAAAATGTCAGAGAGTTAAATAATGAAAAAAGTTATAATAGCTCTTATTCAGTAGGGTTGTGGTGGTGATACCCCTTCCCCCTCACCGCCATCTTTTTTAGCCAATAAAAACAATAGTCAACAAAAATAAAGTATGTCCCAAACAACACGCAAAAAGTAATTGTTTCTGGGGCTGTATGGCATGTGGTATCGTCTTGTTATAACCACATGTCGTCCATATCCACATTTTGCAATTTGGGCACAAAAAAAACTAGTTTATCATATCGCGATAGCGGACACCGTTAATTTTTACTGCCTGATCAGCTGCATTTTTGAAGAAGAATGTTCCGATGATGTGTCCAGCTCAAAATCCGTACCCCAAATTTACCCGTGGATTTTCCGAGCCTCAAATGCGACAATTTTTTGTTCAAAAAATCAGCATCAAATTGAAAATGAGCCTCATCGATGAAGATGAGTTTATTTGGAAAATCATCTCTTACTGTTGTTGTGCCATAATCCATTCGTTGTTCGTAGTCAGCAGACATCAGTTCTTGAGTCAATTGACCTTTGTAAGCATGAAGATGCAAATCTTTCATGAGAATATGCTGTAGAGAGCTTCTCAAAATGGCCTGGGACTCTCCGAAACAGTCGCACAAACTGCTGCGATATTTTGTGTTGAACGAATTCTTGAAGGACGGTCACAGTATTTAAGATCGCCAATTGGTGCAGTTTCCCTAAATTTTGATGAAGTTAAATCACCATTCCCCGATCATATTTTGTACGAAAATTGCGAACTCCAACTGCCAAACGTTAATTATTTTTAAAATATTACTCAACAATGGAAACCTTGAACTGTCAGCTGCTGTCCTTTTTTTCCAAATGGCACAAAATTCAAATCTTGCGTATATTTTGAGACACCCAAATAATATATCTAAAATCCCCGATATTATTTTTGAATGCAACGCCATGTAAATTTTCATGAAGTGTGTCCGAATTTCTCATATATTTTAATTAAGATAAGAAATTGTATTTAAAAGAAATTATCTTTTAACGCTGAGGTCTTACGTGAATTGGAGTTAATAAAATAGCTTATTTCTAATAAAAAAAGAGCTTATCTCTTGAGAAATTCGTTATTTTCGGCAAAATCCAATACCATCTACTAGTCTAGTTATTCTATTTTATCCACAAAGAAGACTCATTCTTTTGGATGAAATTTTGTACAATTTGAAGCATGAACGCAATTAAAATCCGATTGAATTTGTTTATAAATGCATTTACTCAAAAGGGGATAAATAGCAAATGAAGCAGAAATAATCGTAACTGTGGATACATTTAATAATGGATTCAGATTCCAGTCAACATGTGAGATAGATGAAAAAATGACGCACTATCAAGTCTTGGTGGAGAGTGCAGAAATTGTCACGTTTGGGATCAGATATGAGAAGCGTGCAAATTGAGTAGATGTGGTGCGGGGTGCGAACAGCAACACGACAGATGGGTTTTGGATGAGACGATTATGCGGGCATACTACTTGATGCGCTCAGATCCGTCTATTCAGCAGTGCTGTCTGTCTTGCCATACTTTTTTCGGATGGGTACTTATCGTGCCAATAGCCGACATATTTTTTCACACAATATAACGCCTCGGGCTACCGACATAAAAATTACAATATAACACACTCGGTTCGATCGTAATTGAGGCAATAAATTATCTCTTCGATGGTTGTTTTGTCGTCTGGATTGTCAATCGTTCACTTTGAACGGACACGTTTGACATTGCTCTGAGGTCTTAAGGTAGGCCTTGCTAATTTCTAAACGATAGATTCATCATAAAAATACTATTTTCAAAATTACTCACAAAGCTTCTGCTCCTAATCTTAACTAGCCGAAAATTAGATAAGATTTTATTTCAATTTTTTTTTTTAAGTAGAATTTCTAGAATATTACTGAATTTTTCTCAAATGAAATTTATATTTAAATCAATTTTGCTTGTTTCTTTTGCAGAATGTGTCACTGACTATCGCAGCCACGGAGTCGATACAGTTCGACGGCCGAGCTATATCGCTCGGCTCGGCATCAACAACATTACCTGCCCCGCCAAATCAATCATCAACAAAAAGTGGCGTAATATTTGGTGGTGGACCAATTATTGGTGGTCCACGGAATCTAATAAATAATACTAAACATAAAAATCGATTAAGTAATAGTACATTGTTGACATCCTTACCATCATCACCAGCAACTTCCTCCTTACTATCGTCATCGACGACATCAGCAACAGTATCATCCCCACCGGCATCACGATATAAGCAAACGTCCACGATCGTTTCAACAATACAACAGCAACGAAAACAAAAGCCAAAACAAAAACAACAACAACAACAACAACAACAACAGTCACCATCGTCATTTTCGTTTAATACTAATTTGGCAAAAGAATCAATTGAAGAAGATTTCGAACATTTAACGTCTTCATCTCGAAAAACCTCGCTATTTGTGGACCCAATACAAACGTTGGTGAACCACCATAATCAAAACTTTAATAATTATTTACTAAATAATCAAGAAGATTTATTAACTAGCTATTACGGTATAGCTAATAATAGTAAATCGGATTCTTCTATACAATCTCCAATCAATTTGAAAATAGGTGGAGATCAACAGCAATTAGCTGAAGATTTAAGACTGATTGGTGGTAACCAAGAAACTACACCAACACGACCAATACTATCATCGCTATTATCTTCTGAAACATTCTCACCAAAATTACTATCCGAATTATTATCCGGAAGATCATCAATAAACGAAACAAACGCTGCACAAATAAAGGCAATAACCACAGCTGTTGAATTGCTGTCATCATTTGGTGAAAGAAATTCATCAACGATTTCCGCTGCAATTCGCCATAATAGAAGATCAACACCAACGCCAATACCAACAGCAGCCACATCATCATCACCATCATCATTATCAGCTGCGTATTGTAACGAAACATTAAATATGCCACCACCTCCAGATTCTCCGCATACTGAGCTAGCGCCTAGAAAACGTCGACGGAAACGTGACGATCCGCAAAGCTGTTTCACCAATTCGGAGGTGAGTAGTAGTTATTATTCCTTAAAAAAAAACTAAAATTAAAACGTTTTTCTTTCAATTATCCAAAAAGGACATTAAAATTTCCCATGCCACACCAAAGCAAAGAGGTTAATTATATTTTTGATAATTTTTTTTTTCCCTTTTGTGTTGGCGATTGGGGTTGATGCATACAGATAAAAATTCTAACAGCGAACATCCCCCAAAAAAACCACAATAAAAAGTTTTTGGGAATTTTCCCAGAAACACATACCCACTCCTTTTGCACCACAAATTTAAATATTTTGTACAAAATAGCAAAAATGATTACTTTTATTGGGGAAACGTTGGATGGGGTTTTGTTGGGATGGTAATAAATAAATGCGCATTTTTAAAAAATTATTATTCCATCATAATAAATAATATCGACTGGAAAAAGTAAACAAATAATATTCGTACAAGTACAATTGTCTGTTTCGAGGGATATTCAGGATATCGTATGGCAAATAATAACACATTAAAATGCGATGCAGTTGGTTTGTTTAGTTTGTAATCGATATGAAAGAATGGCAAATTTACCATACCTGTTAAAATTCTATAATACCAAACAATAATAATAATAATAATAAAAATAATAATTACTAACAGGGCTAGTAAATAGATCGAAAATAGATAATATTAACGCGAATATGGTGCAGTGTGCTTTTCTTCGAAAAACATTTCTCTTTGGTACATACTCGTAGTTCCAGTATTTGAGTGTATATGCAGCAGTTTGATAGTCGAATGTGTTTGTCGACAATGCGGCACCATTAAATACCTCCATCTATCCGAATTTTTACAATTACACAAATAAATCGCTACAATTCCTAGAGAAGTTGGCAGATAATCTTTGAAGACCCATATACCACCCCTAACTAACCTACATAAGTGTACGGGTGTAATTTGTACCGGAATGCTATTAAAGCAACTAAATAATGTAGACCAACAAACGGTTCGGTTCTTTTTAACCCTCACCTAACCGGTCTTTATGGGTGAAGTGTTGTGGGGGGGGGGGTGTAGGAGGGCGAATAGGGGAGGTACGTATGAAAATTGCAGAAAACTGCCCGCCAGCAAGGGTTACTTTACCAAAAAGGCTATCTGTCCATGGATGATTATTATGCAAAATAATTGTGTCTTATTTCAATAATTTCCACAAACTACTTACATATGATCTGCTGGACTCCTTCTTTTGTGTCCTACCCCTTCCACAACCCGCAAAAACCAGCAAATTGGCCTTAGAAATACTACCATTAAAAGGGAATTAAAATTAATATTTTAAGTAGACCGTGAGCTACGGTAAAATAGTTATTTCGCCAACGGGGATTTTAGATAATTTCCGAACAAAAGGGGAAAAATCCCCTTTCGATTTGGGGATTGTTTTTTTTTTGTGTGAATATTTTGATTTTTTATATAATATTAGCACACAAAAACATTCAAAAGTTAATTATTTCATAAAAAGTTATTTTTTCTTCATATAACATAAAATTGCGCGTTACATTTTCTAAGCCGAATGAACGTCCTTTGAGTAGCCATGCAAATAGAAAATGTCGGTAAAAATTAATCAATTTCAAAAAGTAGTAGGGAAATTCATACGGAAAAGCACAAAACAATTGATTCTAATAAAACTTGACATGAAATGATGAAATTTTAAATGGGCAATTTTCTGAAATGTGCAATCAAAGCTACAATCGTCCTTTACTCCTTTTTATTTAAAAAAAGCACTTAATTTTTAAGCAAACAAAAAATAAATATTCTCATACACTTTTATCTATACTGAAAATGCACAACTTCTTACCTTACTTTATGTCCAAATGAATATTTTAGCAAAAAAAAAAAAACAAAACAAAACAAATTCCATCCCACATGGTTAGTGGTTTTTAGTTTAATTGCAATGGTGGCTCGCTCATATGCTCTGAGACCCAGTTGGGTAAGTCAACCCCAATTCTAAGCCATAAGAAAATTTCCTAATTACACGTACAGTTTTTTTTTTTTTTTTTTGTAACATACCCAAGAAAATGCAAAAGATACAAAAGTTTATAAAGTTTCTGATGCAATTAATTCACAACACTGCCAATTTGAATATCCTTCGTATATAAGGTAGGTAGTGAATGTTCTTTATGAGTTGTTTTAGTTCTATGAGAAAAGGTGAACTTAAATGCAAAAAGGTAAACTCTAGAAAGTTCCAAGTGCAACTAATTCACTTTGTAATTAGGGTAGGTTGAGGGAAAACTCCTACAATTGTTAATTCTTTTATGGAGAAAAGGATATTTTTATTTGTTTTACGGTGTAATTTCCCAACATTATCTTTCATGCATTTAAGCAATTTTCACAAAACAAATAAGGACTTTTTTCTATACACAAAACTGCACAGACAATTTTTCTAAAAATTCTTTTATTTATTTTTAAATTTCCATAAAAACAATATTAAATTTTCACTAAAAGAAAAATTTCCCAACCAAATCTTGAACTAGCCAATAACGCTTGCGGATGAATTCCTTCAAGGGAACCAGACATGGCCCGGACAAGATTTCTTTTAAAATGATTAAAGAGACACTTTCGACTTTTCATATTAGAATTGTCAACCCCTTAAAAAAAATGGTGGAAATGTCCACTTTCCGAAATTCGTGGAAGATTGCATCAGCCGTTCCAGTTCCCAAGAAAAATATCTCCAATTCTTCGGCTAACAACTTTAGACCAATTTCATTATTGCCTTGTACTTCGAAGATCCTGGAAAAGTTCTTATCTACAAGATTTAGACAGGCGCTTGACAATAGACTCAATCCCCACCAACATGCCTACGGGTCAGGCAGGGGAACTCTGGGTATGCTACCTGAACTCCAATATTCAGTGCAGAATTGCTACAACTGGCAGAACTTTCACGGTACGCGCCAACAGTTATTTTTCGTCAAAACGCGAAATCAAAAACGGCATCTCACAAGGATCCCTTCTAGACAATATTTTTGTTCTTGTATCTGGCACTGATCGTCAACAACAAATTAATAACGCCTTCCACAATATCAACACTTGAAGCACCTTGTCTTCATATTTACAAGAAAAAAATTGGAATGCGTCTGATTCGTTATTGGGCCCCTTCGTTCCTCACCCAAAAAAATTCCATGAAAATCCTGGTTGTTTCTCAATTGCCCGCGGAGGAAGATGGAATCTTGAGATTAACAATGCTGTTGATTTCGAATCAAGATGGAACCTTACTCTATTTTCTCACTATATGTGTCAGTAGTCCAATAGGAGAGAAAAAGCTAGTTGAGGCAGCGGTAAATCGTTGTATTAGACTGGCTAGTGGGGCACACCGACCATCTGCGAAACTGGTCCTTCTCACCTAAACTTCACACCGACCATACAGATAGAAACTGGTCCTTCTCGCCTTAACTTAATTTACAAAAACTTATGCCTTCCGAAATAACCCCCTCAACACTTCAATCAAAAACATCATCAGTTCTCCCAGTTCAAAAGAAATTCATCATCCTTATCCTTATTAATATCCCACCTTGAAAGTAATTCCTCCATCCTCCCCCTCGATTTCCAAACTTTCCTTCCTCACCCAGATTGGATACCATGGTTGGGGGCAAAGTGGAAAATGTCTGCTTCTCTTGACAGCTTTAAGAAGGCTACTACTGGTTCCGTCCACATTTAGGAAACTTATCCTTAAAGAGTTGAACGGATTAAAAGATCATCGACTATTGTTCACGGATGCTGCCGCCGACACCGATACTACATCTTTTTCGGTTGTCGAACTTTTTGACTGCAGCACCCGCGCACTGTATTGTGGAATTTTCTCTTATATGGCAGGGCTATCAAAATAGTAATTGGAATTGCGACCCCAACGGGCGGCATTATTTTTAGCGACAGTCGTGCCACCCTTAAAGCCATTTGTGGCCCATCGAGTGATCCTATTTGTCATAGCCTACTTACCTATAAGAGTGTTGTGTTGCGATGGGAATTTTAGGTAATGACAGTGCCAACAACTAACACCATTAGCCATCCGCAGCCACGATGACTGGACCAAAAGCGTCACTTTTTTGTTAACTCATTGGATAACCAACAATTAATTAGTCTATTTAACATTCATACTGATATTCTGGGCGCGGAAGCTCCTCAGAATCCAAATTGGACATACTGCTCTTAGTCATAACTTCCTTTTTGGCAACTCCAATCGTCCCTTATGCCAATCCTGTGGCACCCATTTCACTATCATCCATATTCTACATGAATGCCACATAACCAAGAATTACTTCGCGCGCAGTATTCCTCTAATTGTGGAGCTACTGGATCCAACAGCTCCATTCCCTAGTCCAATCCATTACAACATTTACACCCACGACATCCTTGTCACAGTAATATCCTTACTGCAACAAAAGTAAGAACAGATACGGAAATTTCTTTCAAGTCCCCAAATTCATAAAAGTTCTTATATTTTTTTCACCAAATTAAAAAGTTCCTTTCGAGTTCTCAGGAAAGAAAATTTTTTGAAATCTCTTCAAAAAAAAACCAAAAATATTGGAATATTTTTAATAAAAAAATAAATATTAAATTTTTTTTCACTTATCCTATAAATAAAGGATGTGAATACAAATTGCAATAATTCGAAATTAATTGAAACTTTTTCTAGGCGATATTTTTTACTTCTTCTTTAAAAGAAAAAAATGTATTTCCTTATTTGCTTTTTGCTGTTTTAATGATTTTTATTTGCTTTTATTAATCAAATACCAGAAATTTTCTCTAAATCAATATTAATTAATGCTTAATTGATAAATCCAATAAATTAAACTTGATACGAAATATGTGCATTGTAAATGGTCATAAAAGGTGGAATACATCCATTTTTAGGAGGAGGAAGGGGGTGGGAGTTGATTGTGGCCGAAACAGAAAAGGCAAAAATTTACTGATCGTTTTTCTATTAAAAACAAGCTTTTCTGAGCATAAAAATGACCATATTTGTTTAGTTTATAAAAAACTGACCGGGAAGTGAGAGGAAAGGGATGAGGGTGTTACTGTAACTGTAATAATGCCAAACCTTTTAAAGAGTTGCAAATTGTAAAGGGAAAATAAAATCTAAAAATCCCAATTAGTTATTCGTATGTGTATGTATGCATGTGCATCGTCCAAAAAGGACAAATTATGTTAAGGAAAATATAACAAAAAACCACAACAAATTAACCGAAACTCTATAAAAATTACTCCGTTTCGATATTCGACTGAGAAAGAAATAAAGAAAAAGACAGAGCTAGAGAAAGGGGAGAAAGAGAGAGAGAAAAGAAAAATTAACTAAAACCATAATTGTAGAAAAAGTTCAAATAAGAAATGTAAAAAAATGAAACGAGAAAAAAGCTAGTAAAAGAAATTACACCAAAAAAAAAAAAAAAAAAAATCCACCTATTAGAAATGAACCCACGTTCACTGACCTGCACTATCGCCGTGTCCTCAGCCGCCATCTCCCGACGCCGACGTTGCCGCCGCCACCGCCACAAGAGCCCATACTTCATCTTAATTTTCCAATTAACAAATTGCTCGCACGAGTTGTAAATTCAAAACATGACCAATAATCAATCAATAGAGTTTCTACAGGTAACATACCTGCCTGCCACATTACACAAGATTACAGATGAGCGGGTGGGGCAAACTCGAAGGCGGATAGTCGATAGGAAAACGTTGTAGTTTATTGTGAATTGTTCAGTCGAGGTGAGGATGGATAATTCCGAGCCGATATGAACCGATAGCCAGACGATGGTGGGAGGCACAAGCCGCTAGGATTGTTGTTGTTGGTTCTATATTTTTTGCTTGCAGGATTCTGGTTTCCCGATTCGAATCCAAATTCGCATTCAGATTTAGATTCAGATTCAGATTCAAATTTGGACTTTATAGACCCAGAAATGCGGCGGTTGATACTACACATATTTGCGCTTGTAGCTTGCAGATCGATGGTCTAACGTACAACCGATTATAGTGCATTATTTTGACTTGTACACCACATCACCTAACCCCATATACCCCAGCCCAACAATTTGCCCCTCTCTCACAAGCACAGTGCTTAATATAATAATTTCCCATTTGTATCTTCTCTATTCGCAGAGATTGTGTTGTTTCGATTTGAAAAAAAAACAAAAACATTTCGAATACCTTTCGGCATTTACCTGTGCACGTATGAATATTTTCATATCAAAAAGAAATTATTATGATTATTGTACTGCTAATAATGTTCAATAAAATAAAAATTGTAGCCAAAAGAGAACAACAACAAAAAATATACAAACAAATTCTCTGAAATTTGATTTCTCATGTAATCATAAATGGAAAAATTCTCCAATGAAAACTTGAAATTAAAAATACCCGCAATTGATGAGTGACGGAGAGAGGGGAAGGGGGGGGGGGAGTAGAAAAATATCTAC
Source organism: Atherix ibis (assembly GCA_958298945.1). Lineage (NCBI taxonomy): Eukaryota > Metazoa > Arthropoda > Insecta > Diptera > Athericidae > Atherix > Atherix ibis. The sequence goes on along the minus strand of OY282610.1, from coordinate 56,990,802 downwards.
AAAAAAACAAAACAGATTCTGTAATAAGAGTACTTGCCAATTCGTGTACATATAATCGAGTACAAAGTGCTTGTAGCACCTTACAATAAATAATGTTCAATCAATAGTAACAATGTAATTGGCGAAAGTTGGGAAAGGGAAAAAAATCCATGTAGAAGGGTTGGAGTGGGAGGGGACTTGTGTCCGTTTGACTAGTACAAGATTCATCGTAACATGCAACTCGTAGTACTGGAGCATCTAAAGAGTGTACCTTACTAATAAGTGGAGAGGTTCACACACGATTTATTATATTTTCTTATATGGCAAGAGGACGTTTCTATGCTGTATTCTCAGTTAGACCGTCTCTAATGTATCTCAGAAACGAGTCTCAATTAAGCCAGTTTATCAATAAGAATTTAATTGTCGACATTTTCTTATCTGTAAGTAGAGGAACAGGAGTTTTCTCGACCATTCAAAAAGGACATTCAAGCAAATATTTTCGATACAATCAAAACTTTCATTTTCGGCTAAGTATTCTGAGTGCTCGAATTAATAAATCGTCATTGTTGTGACACCTTGAAACTCTTAATCCTTATACCGTCAAATAGTGTCTTTAATAGTTCATTTTCAGAAAATCTGTATTTCTTAAGGGCTGCATTTTATTACCAACTTTTCATCATACCTGGGGCACTCTACTCATCAATAAGGGTCTCAATTTATATGAAATTAAATGAAGAACAAAAAAACAAGAAGAAAAAAATATTTGAACTTATTTTTTTTTAAACATGACAGAAAGTTAATGATTTAAAATTAATATCAGGATGAAAAATAACTATTTCTTCAACATAGAAAAAAAAATAATTTAAACCAAAAATATGAGTTTGCAAAAAAAAAAGTTTTTCACAAAACAAAAATAAATTTACCATCGAAAAAAATTTAAAAAAAAAATTAAATTAAGAAGCATCGTTACCGTTCTGGACAACCATCCAAGGGGTAGTGAGTTCGAATCTCACTGAGGCATGGTCCAACGCTAATTCCCAATAATTCAATTTTCCTTTCCGTTTTCTACTTTAATTTTCTTATCCTGATATCCTTTGTCGTCAAATGGCCTTCAGCGTCATTACTAATGTTACTTCAAATGATAACAAACAAAACAACAACAACAAAAACAAATAATTGGAAAAAAATTTGCTTACAAAAAATACAGTTTATTAAAGGATATTGTTTTAAATGGAAAAAAAAATACAAGGTCAACAAAAAAACCAACAGCAAAATTATTTTAAAAACTAGGAAAATATTATTTGAAAAACTTAAAAAATGGTGAAATATAAAAAAAATCCTTTTGAGTAAACATTTGTAAAAATTCACAAGAAAAAATCTTAAAATTTATTTAAAAGCAAATTACAAAATAAAACTACAGGAATTTTTTTTAAAAACTAGGAAAATTTTAAATTGAAAAACTTACAAATTAACAAAAGTTCAGAAAAAAAAATGTATTCAATACAAAAAAAAAAAAAAAACTACAAGAAAAGTCCCACTTCGGTTCTTGGACAACCTATACTTTATAAGGTTTCAGATCAAGATTTTTACGTAAAATCTTCCACAAAGTCGAGTAACACAATCCCAATATTGCTGTGAACGTCGACGGATGGACCAAGCGCAGTCTTCACCATCACTGGACGCTGTATTTTCCTCTGCACGCACTCTAAGATGTCCAATAGCATAAAATTGCTGCGAAATTTTGTCTCTATGGCTTGAATTGCTTGTTCAGTAGGTCGATTATGGCAACCATACAATTTTTCACAAAGTACGAATTTTTTTATAATAAAACTCAATAATTCGAGTGTAAATCTTTCCATGATAAAATGGCAATTCTGTCTGAGCACTTTTGACTTTGCGACCTGTCAAAAATAAAAACATTAAAAACCAAATACCAAAATAATCAACTGATATTTAGCTGCTCATATAAGTATTTACCAAAATTTTAACAATTTTCCCAATCAAACCGGACAATACTGATGATTTGTTGTCTCTATTTGGCCCTCCTCATTCGAACAAGTCCTCCTACCAACCAACTTTTCCCCTCCCACTCTTGCATTCATTGTTATCACAATTATTATTACCATATTCTTCTAGACAATTGTTTTTCTTCCTCTTCTAAATTTTATTGATATACTCTCTTCTTACCCGTTCTCGTTCATCGCATTTAAATACATGCACACACATACACATTCTCGCAGATGCCCTCGTATGTCAAATTGTTATGGAAATTCTTTTTGCTTTGCTTTTATTTTGTATTTTTATCATTAGTTATTAATTTGTTTGCTGTTATTTTTTTTGTTTTGTTTTGTTTTTGTCAGTTTATTAAAAAGTTTCTCCATGTTACAGGGTTTAATTCGAATTTTTTTTCTTTCTTGTTGTGTTGCCCTTTACTCATCGATTCCAATTGGTAGTTTTCCAATTCTTTTGTTTCTCTTACGTAAATCATAATTTTCCTTCTTGTCCCATTCTTTCTTCTATAATTTTCCATTTTGTTTTATATCAACAAACTCTCCCACAATAATTTTCCGGCATGCACACAGCAAAAACAAAATTTATAAAAAAAAAAAAAAACTAAAGAAAAAAAAACAAATAAAAAGAGTTCCCCGCCGTCATCCTTTCATGCGTGCCACGAATGTGCCGAAGTTAATAGAAGACAACAAAAAGAAAAAAAAGAAAAACAAATGAAGAGAGAAAAACGAACAGCAAAAAGAGAAAATGAGAAGAAATAATAAGAAATTAGCCAAGTAAATCGAATGAACAAGAAATTAATATAATTGCACCTCGTATGCGTATTGTTGTTTTTTTGTTAGTGTTGCTCCACCGCCGTACGTTATTCAATTTTATCCAAAAGCACAAGAAAAAAAAACACACAAATTATATGCATTCACGTACGAGTAAGTATGCACGCATATGGACTTATGTATGGGCAAATGCATGAATCGAGGAAATTTTTTTTGTTTTTTTTTGTTGTACGCTATCAGTATTAGTTTGGCATATTTTTTGCCTTGCCTTTTCCTTTTTATCCGTCTGATTTTTCCGCATAAGTATTTGTTTTTTATTTGTTCCCTTCTCTTTTAATTATTTTTTATTCTTTCTCTCTTACGGTTTGTTCGCTCTCACATTTCCAGCATTCTCTGAATTTTCATTACCGAATAGTCTTACTTTTCATTTTTATTGACATTTATTTTCGTCCTTCTCGTTGTTGGTAATAAAATATTTAAAAAAAATCAACAACAAAAACAAAAGTATATATAAAGGGGAAAGGGATTTTTTTTTTAATTACATCTTAAGCGCACCAAATAAACGCACTTTTGTTAAATATTTCTTATTGAAAATTTTTATCGTATCTAAACACCCCCGCTCCTGATTATTAAATAACCATTTTTTTTTTAAATTGCCATTTAGCTTTTTATGTCTCCTTTTTAAATTTCACACAAATTTTTTTTTAAATTTCATATTTTTCTGTCATATTCTTTGATAATTTTGTTGTTAAAAGTTTTATTTTTTTATATTACCTTTTTTATAATATTTTTTTGGATATTCATCCTCTCCCCCTCGTCCCCCTCCTCCTCTCTTCTTGTATCGCTCTAGTTTTCATAAAGATATCTTTTATTTTTATTTGCAAGGAATTTACACTGTCATATGGAAAATTCGGAAATTTCTTTGTATACAATTTTTTAAGTAAAAGTTTTATTAAAGGACTTGAATGTGATTTTTTTTCGAATTTCTTTCCCATGAGTTCCGCTAAAATTCTAATGAGTGTCAAAAATCGGAACACTTCAACGTGATTCTCAAAAATCCGGACTGGTGGTTTTTATTAGATTCCGTATTGGTCCTTAAAAATTTGAATGTGCGAAACGACAGATTTAATGGGAGTCTTAAAAATCAAGTGGAGTTACTTTGTTAGAGAAAATGTGAGTCTATAAAAAAATTCTCGACAAAAGATGTTTATTAGATTCTTAATGATTCTTTGAAATTAAATCGGTAGAAAGCTTCAATTTTCAGAAGAGTTTCAAAAACTCAAGATACAAGAAAGCCTCAAAAAATTTCAATTATGAGAAACGTCAGAATGTCAGATTCCAGGTGAGTCTAAAAAAAATCATTAAATTTCTCGCCTATAGAATTTTATTAGATTCCCAGTGAGTCTTCGAAATTCAATTGTGAAAATGGTTCAAAATTCATTAAAATTTCAAAAATAGAATGAAAAAAAAAACTTTAGCGTCCATGTGTAAGCCCGAAAAATTCTTATATGAAAAACGTTAGCTTCCACCGGAGTCTCAATAATCGGAATGATGGATTTTACTAAATTTCGTATTGGTCGTTAGAAATTCGAACGTCAGCATGAATGGCAGTCTTAAAAAATTAAGTCAAGATTCTTTATTAGAGTCCATGTGAGTATATAAAAAAATAATCGACAACAGGTTTCTATTAGATTCCAAGTAAGTCCTCGAAATTAAATTGTGAGAGCGGTTCAAAATGCATAAGAATTTCAAAAACAAAATGAAGAGTCCATTTAAGACTCAAGAAATTCTTATATGAGAAACGTTAGCTTCCACGTGGGTCTCAATAATCAGGTTTTTATTAGAACGACAGTAAGTGTAAACATTTTATAAAATACCTCAACAACATATGTTCATAAGATTTCACGTCAGCCTTCGAAATACCGAGACAGTCTAACAAAAATCAACTATAGTTTTTATTAGATTCCACGAGAATATCAATAATCCAAATGCTGCTATTGATAAAAAATTTAAATTTAAGAAAAATAAGATTCCACAAAATCAAGTGCTACGAGTAGTTTTCAGCCTTAAAAAAATGCTTTACGTTCTATGTGCATTACAAAAACGTATGATTTTTGGGACCCTCCGCAAACAACTCTTAAATGCGAACATAAGACATTTTCCAAATAATTTTTTTTGATTTCTACTTTCTAAAGGAAAATAATTAATTAGATTCCATATAGGAATGGCTTAGGGTTATTAAATATTTTGCTCAATTTATAATGTAAACGAACATTTGATGTTTTCCCGTAAGATGGCTCTTTTAATAATCGTCACGTTTTTTTTGTCCTATTATTAAAAATAGTTTTTTTTTTGGGAAATTATAATAATTTCAAGAAGAAAAACATATTCTTAGCGTTGCTGAATTGGATTTATAAAAGTACTTATTGACACGGAAAAATAATGAAATTCATCTGGTGTTCGAGCAGAGCCATCTAGCAGATTATTATAAAGCTTTCACTAAAAATTACTTTTCATACATAACATCATCTTCATTATCCGCTTAACTAAGGTAAATAATATTTGTTTTCCTCAAGAACAAAAAAAAAAAAAACAACAATAAAAACTTTTAACAAAATCTCTTCCACGTGTTCCAACTGACCAACCGAATAATATAAATGAAAACTCCTTGGAAATGGTCATAAAAAGTGAAAATTTTCTTCTGTGTGCAAGAATGTTACTTTCGTTTCCTTGTCGTTAACATTTCAACGATAAAAATGAATTTTTCCGCATATTTTGCAAATATTGTCAAAGTAATAACTATGATTACTTTTGCAATCTTAACTATTTATTACTGGAGCTGCTCAGGTATGCGTATTTGTAATTAGTCGCTCGAAGACTTTCTTTTCTTTTCCAAATCTTATTTACCTTTATTCAAAGATTTTCTTATTTTAAAAAGGAAAAAAAAACACTAAACTCAAATAAAAATGGGTTTAGTGTTTTGTTTTTCCTTTTTAAAAACGATCATAAATATTTATTCAATTTGTGCTCTGGAATGTACAAATTAATAAAATACTTCTAAAATGCAGATTTTGATAAAAATTTTATATTATTGTATTGGTTAAACTTTGCCATTATTGACTAAATATACCATTATTGAAATGGTGGGATTTTATAGTTGTCTAAAATATTATAGATCTCAATAAAGATTTCCATATAATATTATGGATCATGTAATCACCAAACAATGTGCAAAAATTGTGAAAACATTCTACAAATTTGAGAAGTCTGTTTTACTTCGGACTCGGTGGATACAACAATAAGCAAAATTGCCATATTGGAGCTCTAAAAACCCAAATACTATTGTGAAAAGGCTCAAAAATAAAAGGATTCACAAGCAGATTTTATGAACAGAGAAAATAACAGGACAGAAACATGCGAGAGTAAATACGCATCGGTGTTTCTCTATCTAAGGCGATATTTTAACTTTTTTAAAAATCTCGTTGCCAATTTCTTTTTAAACGCCGACGACTATAAATATGGCAGATAACAGAGGAAAGCTTTTTAATGAGAGGATTATAGTCGAGAATGAAACTTTTTATAACGAGAGACGCACAAATTATGAACGAAGTGGGGGACATTTAGGTTATGGTGAATAAATTTATCACGAACATATAACGGGGCATTAACAATTTTTGGGAGGATTTTGGATTGAGCGGATTGGATGCGAAATGATTTGGAAGCCTTGGTAGAACCCTACAGTTCAATACCGTAAGTCCAGATCGGTTTTAAAATCGTGTTTGTAAATTAAAAGTTTTTTCTTTGGTATCAGTTTCGATCGGTTGTTTAGTCGTCTAAGAAGTAGTCAGTAACGTCTGTTAAGTTCAAATCTTTTTGACGTCATATGAGCGTTCCAAGTAAGTCGTTTGTCTAGGGTGTCGTCAGCTAAGGTAGCGGTTATAGTTTTGTGATTAGTTGGGATATCAAAGATATAAATATTGTATAGGATTCGACCAAGAATACTGCCTTGAGGAACACCAGCTGTAATAAGGGATATTTCGGAATGGTCAGTATTAACTGTTACTTGGAAATGATGTTGGAAGAGATATGACTTTAAAATAAGGAAGTATGTAGAGGGTAGAAAGCTTTTGAGTTTTCAGAACAGTCCAGGGTGTCACACTCGATCAAAAGCATGGGACAGTACTGTTTTCGCTCAAGAGACGATGCAATATAATCAACCATACGATGACATTATTGGGTTGTGGAGTGTTCTGATCGGAAACTGAATTGATGATCGGGAATAATTTTAGCATTTTCAAGAATAGGGTAAAGACGTTTTAAGCGGAGTTTTTCAAAGATTTTTCTAAGAATTGGTAACAAGCTGATAGGTCTTTACGAGGATGGGAAATTAACTGTTTTTTTTTGGGTTTGAGTATCATTTTAATAATTGAAAAATTCCAAAGTAACGAAAACCATGTAATACGAAGAATACTGTTGAATATGTACGAGGTCTGTTCAAAAAGTTCCGCGGGTTACGTATATTCGATTTTAGATTTTTTGTGGCGTTATGTTGGTACTCATATCTCTCACTTATGCTGACAAGTTAAGTGAGAGACATGAGTACCAACTCATGTTGGTACTCCAAAAAATGAATCAAAGAATCTGTATCAAATTTTGTGTGAAAAACAAAATTAATTGCGCGGACGCATTCCGAATGTTGACTGTGGCATATGGTGAAGCTATCTTGGACTGACGCAATGTTTATCGGTGGTACAAAATGTTCTCAGAGGGCCGAGAAGATGTGAACAACGAAAAGCGTTCCGGACGCCCGAGCCGAAATTACTGATGAAGTGAAGAAAATAGTATTGGCCAATCGTCGAATCACCGTTAGAGAAGTTGCTGAGGACTTAAACATATCGATTGGCTCGCACCATTCGATTTTGACAAATGATTTGGTCGTAAGACGGGTCGCCGCGAAGTTCGTACCAAAATTGCTCAATTTCGACCAAAAACCGCATCGCATTAACATTGCTAAGGAGCTGTTGGACTCTGTCCGTGACGACCCAAATTTGCTCCAGAGGGTCATAACTGGTGACGAACCATGGGGTTATGGTTATGACGTGGAAACCAAAGCTTAATCATCCCAATGGAAGCTGCCGGACGAGCCAAGACCGAAAAAAGCGCATACAGTTTTCTTCGATTGCAGGGGCTTTGTGCATCATGAGTTCTTACTACAGGGTAGAACGGTCAATAAGAAATATTACCTGTAAATTATGCGCAAGTTGCGCGAAGCAATCCTCCAGAAACGCCCGGATTTGTGGAAGAACAACAATTGGCTTTTGCACTATGATAACGCCCCTGCTCCCGCATCGTTGCTTGTGCGCGAATTTTTGGCCAAAAACAACACACTAATAATGTCGCGGCCACCATATTCTCCAGATCTGGCCCCCTGTAACTTTTTCTTGTTCCCGAAACTGGAGAGCCTCATGAAAGGACGACGCTACGCTACGATTGAGGAGATAAAGACGGCATCGAAGGAGGAGCTGAGCAATATCACAAAAAATTTTTTTGAAGTGTTTCGAGGATTGGAAAAAAACGTGAATAAATAAATAATTTTTGAAAAAACACAAAATTCGCGATACTTTTTGAACAGATCTCCTAGGTGATATAAAACGAGAGTTTTTTTGATGATTCTTTTAAGGATAGGAGCTGTTATTAAATCATAAACAAGTGTTTTTTTCATGGGAAGTTGATGGATTATATTTTTAATACGGATAGGGTGAAATTTTTGCGATAAAGACTAACAGAAAGTGGAATTTTGAGTTCGTCATCCGCTCTGAACTTAAAGATTTTTAACTAGACCATATGCGGATTCGACAAGACGGCGCCCAAAAACCACACAAGATGAAAAATTGTGGCTTAATTTTCAGGAACGAGTAACCCCATAATTGCTGATGTCAATTATGATCCAAGATCGCGTAATTTGACGCCATTGAACTTTCTATTCTAAAACTTTAGAGCATTTGAAAAAATTAACAATTTGCGTTCTTGCTATATTTCCTGTACAATAGCAAGATTAAAGCCAAGATAATAAAATGAAACTTTTATCCAAATCTGAATTATCCTTTTTTTTATTGCAAATGATCCATAGGGGGTCGAAGCCAATCAATACTGAAATCTATCATTTTAAATGAGATCAAAGGTAATTTATTGAAAACCAAAAATTTTTTTAAATTGTTTTTACCAAAAGGTATATTTATTTTTAGTAAAATATCTGTAATTATTCCATAAAATGAATTTTCTAATAAAACAAATCATTTTTGGCCATCTCCTCTTTATTAACTATTGTACATGTACTCGTCGTAATGGTTGCTGTTGTTAAGTCTTTTTTTTCTTCTTAGTTAATGATTGTTTATTTTACTAAATTACTAATTAACAATTTTTTCCCTCTTAAATACAATAGTATACCTGTAATTATATACAGCCGTTAGTTTATTAAATGACTTGTACTCGTTTGTGTTCTCTCTCTTCTTTACCATTTTTTTATTGTATTTCTAATAAAATATGCTTTTTTTTGGGGTTTTTCAACAATTTTCCATTTTTCATCTCATCAAATCAGCTAAACCCATAATCGAATTTTCCAACCGTAAAATCTGGGCGTTAACAATTTTCAATAACTTCTTTCAATAGAAATTTTTTTTACATTCATCAACCGTAAATATTTTTATGCCGTTGCTTCCAACTAACATAATTCTATCCATTTTGAGAAGAGTATTTATTTCTTCCGTTTAATAAAATGTCGAATTCTTTAATTTTATTTCTGTTAAAAAAAAATGCAGAAAAAAAACACCAATAATAAATAGCATACATTTTTAACTACATATAATAAAAAAGGTGATGTTTTTTTTCACAAATTTTTTTTATATATTGTAAATTTTTTTTAAAAAAAAAAATCATTTTCAATTGTGCGTTTTTTTTTCTTATTTTAAATACACAAATTTACAAAACTAGATACAAAACCGAAATTATTATGAATAGTTTTTGTTTTTTCTCAAAATACTTAATTAATTTTTTTTTTTACTTTTTTTCCCCTACTGTTATTATTATTATTGCATAATAGTTGTACTCAGTACCATCCCATTTTGTATGTTGACATTTAATGATCATACAGCAAAAAACAAAAGTAACCCACAAAAATATGTCAAACAAATTCGAATGCTTACCGATACTGGAAAAAAAGCCAGTTGATAAAACTCCAAATTATTATAACTAATTTCAATTTTCTTCAGTAATAAAATTTGAGTCGGTTTTTCTTTTTTTTTAAAAAGTATTTTCAATATTTTCAAATAGTAGTGGAGCCAACGGTTCTAATTTAACTAAATTTTTTCCTTATTTTTTCCTTGTGAACTTATTAGGTTCTGAAGTAAAATTGTCTTCTTGTTTTTTGAATATTCTAACAGTTTTAAATGATTATAAAAAGTCTTTAAATTAAGTCCCAGCATGTTTAAACAAATTCTAATAGCTGACAATAAAATTATACTGTTTAAGATGAATTCAAGAAGATTTAAATATATTCTAGTAATTTTAAAATAAATTCTTGCAAATTTGAATAAATGGTGATAGTATCCAATAAGTTATGATATTTTTATAGCAATTTCACATAAATTCATGTAGTTTAAAGCATACAGTCTAATGTTTAGTAGCAGTGAATCAATACTAACAATGCTGAATAAATTCGAGCAGTTTTTAAAAAAATCTCAGTATTATTTAATAAATAACATTGGAAAAGTCTACGAAGTTTTGAATAAATTCTAGCAGTTTTCAACTAATTCTAGTAGTTCAAAATAGATTTTATTAACTTTGAATAAATTCTAGCAGTTTTAAAAAAGTTTTTCAAATTTTTTTTAAACTGATAGCAATTTCACATAAATGCATGTAGTTTAAAGCACACAGTTTAATGTTTAGTATCATTGAATAAATACTACAATGCTGAAAAAATTCTAGCAGTTTTAAAAAAAATTTCAGCATCATTTAATAAATAACGTTGGATAAGTCTAAGAAGTTTTGGATAAATTCTAGCAGTTTTCAACTAATTCTAGTAGTTTTAAATTAATTTTAGTAACTTCGAATAAATTTTAGCAGCACTGAATAAATTATAGCAGTTTTCAAAAAAGTTTCTGTACTTTTGAAAAAAATTTCATAATTTTTTTTTCTTTAAAGCAGTTTTTAATGGTTTTCTAGTAAACTTGTATAAATTCTGATAGTTTCCAATAAATTATAGTATTATAGAATAAATTTTTTTTAACAATTTCAAATAAATTCATGCAGTTTCCAGCAAACAGTTCAATGTATAGTAACATTGAATCAATACTAACAACACTGAAAAAATTCTAGCAATTTTAATAAAAGTCTCAGCGTTATTTAATAAATAACATTGGTCTTAGATGGTTTGAATAAATTCTAGCAGTTTTCAACTAATTCTAGCAGATTTAATAATATCTTAGTAACTTTAAATAAATTATAGCAAATTTTTACGATATCTTTTCATAAATTTTAATAATTTTTAATATATTCTAGTAATTTTAAATAAGTTCTTGCAGTTTTGAAGTAGGTTCTAGTAAAATTTAATCTTAGTAGCTGTTTTAAATAAATTCTAGCAGTTTGAAAAAAGTTATTAATTTAATATTAAAAAATTTCTAGCAGTTTTGATTAAAAAATTAATAGTAGTTTGGAAAAGGTTCTATTATTGTAGTTGTCTTAAATAAATTCTAGCAGTTTTTTACTTAGCCTTCAACAATCATCAACAGATTCGATTAGTTTTAAAATAAATTCTTGCAGTATTGACAAAAAAAAATTATCATAATTTAACAGTCTTTAACATGAATTTTAGCATATTCATTTCTGATTATTTCAGCAAAATTTAATTTTTCTATAAATTACGTAATTTGCTCATGAAACCTTGCCAATCAATATAATTTATTATAAAATCAAATCCTCTCTTAATTATTAATATTTATTTTTTACCGTATTTTTTCTTTTGTATCCCAAAACCATCACTTCTACACAACCCCCCATCACCTCCTCGCGATCTTCCTCAAGTATTGTACCACCTTCTCACTTTAAGGCAATAACATTGATTGGATTGCATTCAACTTTTTGATGGAATTTGACACGACGACATAATGCAATGCAAAAAAATTAAAATAACAAACAAGAATAAGGGAAGAAATAATTATGATAAGGAAGAATAAATAACCAGGAATATGACTAACTCTGTTGAGATTGAGTTGCTCAAAAAATAAACTGCATTCGGTAGCCATACAATTAAAAGCACAAATTAATAACGAAGCGTAGAAAGATTTTAAAAAAGCCATCAGGCAAATAGTATACGACCAAACTACCCTTTTACACAATATTCGCACCCGCATACAATTAGTAACATTTGGAAAAAGTACCGGAAAAAAATCACAACATAACCTCATCCTAACATACTGACATTTGTGTATATAATCGAGTGCGGGCATATCGGAAGAGAGACTAATTATTGTGATTATAATAACGCAAAAAAAACAACTGGAAAAAAATTAGAATTAAAATAAAAATAATACGAAACTGAATACCAAAACCAGTCAAAGCAGACAGTTTACCCCCGTGCACATGGGGACTGATAGAAATTTTATAACCACCGGAATCGGTTGACGGTTGGCGATTGTTCATTGTTGTAGCAGCTGCTGCGTCTTAGCCTCATACTCCCTCGTCCTATTCGATGTGGTAACATATTCGGTAAGGGTGATAATGAAAAGACGCCGGTGTGCTGGGACAGGGTGTTCGACCGATGGCCACTGGGCGCCAGCACTTGAACATGTCTACATGCGTACCTGCATGGTTGTCCAATACCGTCAGACTATTATAGTCAATATCGCACCCGGCCCCAGTTACTCCAAATCACCAAATCCGAACCAGAAGATACCAGCAATATTTTGAAAATCGATTGGTTTTCTTAGATCCGGCCGGGGTGATTCCTTCACCCTGAAATGTATAATGGCCACGTAAAGTGGAGCTACCGTCTGAAGTTGACTGGGACCACCGGCTGACAATCATATTGGTGTGAACGTAAGGGGGTCAGTGAATTGTTTGCGCCACTATTGGAGTAATAGCACATATACAGTCGCGCTTGGTACAACGCCGGCCATAAAACACGGTTACGCTGGTATAGGCTTGAATGGATTTTGTTTTGATTTTCCACTAATTTACGTTTGTACTGTGTTTGTGGTGAGGTGACGGCGACACTGTCTACCCCCAAACGGAATGTTTTTCTTCGTTAAGAACCAAAAAAAAAAGAAAAAAAACTACCACCATTCCCTACGCTACCGTCAGCTACCATCCCCCTCGCCTGTCCTGCTTCCTTCCCGGCAACGATACCATATTCAAAGTTTACAAACACACACACAAAAAAGAAGAATTTTCTTATTATTATTTGCTTTTTTTTCTTATTTAATTATGCACGTACTCATATTTAATTAATCACATTAATTTATGGCTTCTTCGTATAAGAATTTTCTTTACATAGACTCGGATTTGGCATGAATACTTTCGTTCGAGGCTTTGGCGTTGTCGGTGTCGCTATCGCCTAATGCCCTTGTCGCCGTTCATGTTATCGTTAACAGTGACTTCTCATCACTATGGCCATCTGCCAGAATTGTCTGAACGTGTACATTGACATATTTTTGACAATAGTTCGTTTCCCCTTTTGTTTTGACTTTTTTCTGATTTTTTTTTTAAATTTTTAATTTCATTATTTTTGTTAAAAAGGAAGATTTTTGTCTTTTAAAAAGGACATTGGAAAATAGAGAAAAATATCGAACAGTGTTTTTAATCACAGCCCAATAACATCTCCTTACACCAAAATTCAGATTTAATCCTTTTCGTGCCGTGCCGCTATCATCCCTTCTTTCACTACACCAAAATCTTATGATCCATTCGCTTTTAATATATTTTGACGAAAAGAATTTTTAAATCCTAAATTAGGTCACTTCAAATTGAAGTTTGATTTCTATCAGCCGTAATAAAATCGTTTTAGGACGAAATAAAAATTTTACACATTCGCAGGAGAAATTAGGTCACTTGTTAAGTTCTCAAAAATTTTATAGTGAACATTTCATATTTTTAGTAATGAATTAGCCTTTAATTCGACAAGATGAAATTTTCGGAAAATTAAATCCGAAACTTAAAATTATAAATTAGGTGTCCATTTTATCAAATTAGATTGTTTATGCTTCTCTTTAAAAAAAAAGTAGATTATTTTTTTGTTAATTTTAGGTCTCATATTTGTTTTTGCCTTAAATCGAAATTAAATTTTTTTAATAATCCAAAATTATAGTTTTTTTTTTGTAAAAATTGGTTTCTAAATTGAATATAAAACTCAAATCTTCATTAGTCAAAAGAAGGACCTCTTAAGAAAATAAGGACTTTTTAAATCGAAATTTGTGAATTATTTTAGGTTTTTCTAAGCTGACATTAGTTTTTGTTTTGGGAACTTTAAATTCAATTAGGTCCGTTTAAAAATAATTGCAGGTCCTGTTTAATCAAAAGGTCAGTAACTTTTTCATTTATCCTGAGAGATCCATACAGACTTAAATATAGCTAATCTTCTAAATCGAGCGTAAAAAATTAGGTCCATCCGAAATATGATCAGCCACCAAAGCTGATGTTACATTTTCTTCAACTAAAAATTTGGTTGTATAGGTCAAAAATTGGGTCTGGTCGATCTGAAATTTGGCATCACGGCCATATTTAAATTTGTTTTAACTCAAAATTAGGTTCTTTTAGCTCAAAGTTAGGTTTTTCCAAAATAAGATTAGACACCAAAGCTGATGTTATATTTTCTTCAATTAAAAATTTGGTTATTTAGGTCCAAAAGTGTATCTGTTCGATCTGAAATTAGGCATCACTTAAAATTGTTTTAACTTAAAAAAAAGGTTCTTTTAACTCAAAATTAGGTCTTTCCGAAATGAGATTAGGCACCAAAGCCGATGTTAAATTTTCTTCAAATAAAAATTTGGTTATTAAGGTCTCAAATTGGATATGTTCGATCTAAAATTAGGCATCACAGACGTACTCAAAATTGTTTTAACTCAAAATTAGGTCCTTTTAGCTCAAAATTAGGTCTTTCCGAAATAACATTAGGCACCAAAGCTAATGTTAAACTTTCTTCATAATTGGTTGTTTAGGTCAAAAATCGGATCTGTCCGATCTAAAACTAGGCTTCGCGGCCATATTTAAATTTGTTTTAACTCAAAATTAGATTCCTTTAGATCAAAATTAAGTGTTTTTAAGTCAAAATTAGATCTTTTCTATATGAAATAAATTAAATTATTTTAAAATAATTAATTTTATTATTTTAATTCAAAATTAATCACTTCTCCTAAAATCACGTTTATTATTGCAATTTTATTAGTTTTTGTTGTATTTTTTTGTGTTAAATTTTTTGTATTTTGTGTTAAATGCCATTACAATAAAAAGATAATCCTTTTAAAAGAATAGAAACGGTTTTTTGAAATAGATAAACTTTATAAGCATTTTAAATAAACCTCTTCATCGGCGATTCTATCCCAGCATTTATAATTCGTAGGCGGTAGGTATTAATAATACACGATCAAGAATACGAAAAATTGCATAGTTAAAGGGTTGATTTTTGTTACTTGTTTCTTTTTTTACAATATTTGTTCACGTTCAATTTGTTTTGGTTTTCGTATTTCGTTAGTCATTTACACGTTTATGCAGTTTAGATGCAAAAAAAAACCATTTTTATCACATTTAATAGTCATTCTTGGCGTAGGGAATATGAATAGGTGCATCGACGCGACCGGATGTATAAGGGTTGGTATTTATGTTTGCATATTTATGCGGGAGGTATTGTACAAGAACGTAAGTAGTAACTGGTAAGGGTAAAGCAGAGCGAAGATTCCCATACATACGATTTATTATATAATATAAATATGAGGGTAGGTGGGTGAGTGGGTGGTATGCACATGTGCGAATAGATTCAGTTCGGCTAGGCATGTAAGTTGGTCTGTTTGCCTGTTTGTCTGTTTGTCCAATCTGTCCATTAATATTGGCTATGAGTATTTTGTTAATTGGATTTACGATTATATTTTTATTATTGTATAAAAGAGCATATATACATACATATATATGTATCGATGTAAGCTGAACAAAATATAATAATTGCATTTTTTCTTGTCGCCTTTTTTGTTTACTCAAATCGACTATGGCAAGCAGAGGATACCCACTCAAATACATTTACGAATGTTAGGGATGATAATTTAAAAAAAAAAAATAATTCATAGTGTAAATTATACTTGTAGCTTGTATTATGTTGGATACTGTCTCTGCCTTCCTCTCTCTGTCATTCTATTATTCCTCCTATTCTTACGTTCATATTATTATTTTCTATTTAATTCTGATGCTATTATTATTTGCCATATTTTATATTTTTGCAATTATTTCCTAAATACTGTCCTATCTTCTCTGTCCACTGCTACCCTCATAGTTTTACTGATTTTCAATTTTCCTACATGTACCCCCCAAGTTTTCTATATCTTTTCATTTATATAATTTGCATTTGTCTATACGTATTTATCACTAATATTGATCTAATTAGTATTTATATACGTGCATGTTTGTGCATATAAAAAAATAAGAAATTTTTTTATAGAGATTCCTATAACATAATTTTACACAAAGATTTATAAGAGTTCGATTGCAGTTTTTTTTCCGTATTATTATTATTGTTATTATATCTTCTTTTACTCGTCTATTATATGGTATTAATTTGTTCGATTTGAAATATGTTTTCATTATTAAGATAGGGTTGGAACGATACCATTTATAGTCTGAATATTTACAATAATAGTACTCGTATTTGAATAAATTTACCGTCGTGATTTTTATTAAATCGAATAGTTTTGATTTGGTGAATCAAATATTTTATAGTAAATTTCGGTAAGATTTCAAATAATTTTATTTATTTACTCTTCCATTTATTTTTAATAAATTTTTTTGTTTAATTTTCATATCATTTTATATCATATAAAAATTATTGACAAAAAAATAATCTTCAACAAACTGAAAGGTTAAAAAAAATAAAAATTTTGTCCATTAGGGTAATATTTTCTGAATTTAATTATTTACAATTTTTTTGCAACCGAATTAATTAAATTGCAATATTTGCACTATTAAATAAATTGAAGGAAAATTTTATCACAACTTATTTAATTAAAGGAATTTTTTCTTGCAATCAAATAATTTAAAGAAAATATTTTTATATTCAAATTAATAATGGGTAATTTTTTAGTAACAGGGAAATTATTCTTAATAATTTGTTTAGCGGGAATTTTTTTTATAAAAAATACACTTTTCAAAAAGGACCTTTTTTTACAATTTTTTTTTAAAAACCATAAAATTAATTCAGTTCAATAAATTAGAAAAAACTTTTTCAATACCAAAAATTAATTGCTAAACAATTACTTAACCATTTAAATAATGATAGAAATTTTTTTTGATTTATTTATAGCTTTAATATATAAAAAGTAATTATTTTAATTTAAGTAGTAATTATGTTAATTAGAAAAGACTTGTTCCAAATCGAATAAATTAAATGGGAAATTATTAATTTAAATATTTAAATAATTATTGATGAAAAATTGAAACTTGGGAGGAAATTTTTTCATAGTTTAGAACAAAAATTTTATAAATTTATGACGAAAAAAAAACTACTAATAAATGCTATTAAAAATTTGTGAAATAATTAAATTTGTTTAAAAAAAAATTGATCCGCAAAAGAAAAATTCATATTTTATTTTTTTTTTTAATTTTCATTCATTTTAATTTTGTTTTTATTTTTTAAAAGATCATAGAATTTTTTTAAAAAAATGTTCACAAAATTTTTTACAATTTTCTTTTTTTATTTTGGTACTTTTAAAAATAATGAGAAATTTTTATAGTTTTTTTTTCTATTAAAAATATTTAATTGTTAAAGTTATTTTTTAAAAAAAAAAAGAAAAAAATATTATTTCTCAAGGATTACTTAAATAATGAGTTATTTTTTTCCATTTACAGGATTACGATTCAGATGAGGCATCGCGTGCTTCATGCTCAGATGTTGAGAGTTTTCAGGGTAAAATCGTATACAATCCCGATGGCAGCGCGTATATAATTGATTCAGAAAATGATTCATTATCAAATATTTCCGATAATTGCTTAAGCGGTAAGCTAACCTCATACCTTACCTAACAATTGAAAAATTTTATTTTTGAATAAATTTGAAATTATCGGCATTTATTTATAATACATAAAATCATCGATTGCCTCTTTCCATAATTAACGATATAATTTTTGTCATATTTTTCTTTTAATATTTCTTTGGGCTGTCCTCGGTCTGTTGGAAAATGCTGCTGCAAATAAACAAACAAAACTTTTAGCTGGTATACCATCAACAAATAATCCAAAAATTCATTCGTTTCGTGTTGTAACAGCGCGTGATGCAACCGTTAATATATCAGAACCAAATAAAATACAAAAGCCGATATTAATGTGTTTTATATGTAAACTAAGTTTCGGTAATACAAAATCGTTTAGTTTACATGCAAATAGTGAACATACATTAAATTTACAAGAATCAGAAAAGTTATTATTAAATCGTGAATATTCGAGTGCCATTATACAGCGTAATGTTGATGAGAAACCGCAAATATCATTTTTAGAGCCGCTTGATATGCACAAACCATTATTGCAGCAAACGATAGCAGCATCAACAACAGCAGCGGCAGCAGCAGCAGCAGCAGCAGCAGCGGCAGCAGCAGCTATCGGTATAAGTGGATCAACATCGGTGGCAACATCAACAATAAATAATTCATTAACAACAATAAGTGGTTGTAGTAACAATAATAATACTAATAATAGTAGTTCTAGTAATAATCCTAATAATTCTAATATAAACAATAATAATTTTAACAATAATAGCAACAGTAATAATAATAATAATAATATTAATAATAATAATAATAATAATTCAAATAGTCAAAATCAAACATCATCGCAAATTGATACAGTAATAGGTTCAACATCATCAAATAATAATAATAATAATAATAATAATAATAATAATAATAGTAATCTAAATAAAATAAATAGTGAATTGAATTTATCGCCAACATCATTAACAGTAGCGACAGCACTTGCGGCATCAACAACAGCTGCTGCAGATCCGTCAACACCAATTGCATTGTCAAATAAGTTGATTAGTAGTAGTACAACAAGTGATTATCAACACCAGCATTCGCATCAGCAACAAATGCAAATGCAGGCAACACCAACAATAGCACCGCCGTCGTCAACAGCAACAACATCAAACGCGACAGCGACACCATCGTCTCTGGTGATAGCGAGTTCCTCAAATTCGACGTCGTCGTCGTCCTCGTCATCGTTGTCGTCAGCGTCCTCGTCCTCATCGTCATCGTCGTCGGCGTCAGCGACGGTGGCGCCATCATCATCATCATCAGCGTCAACAGTGGCGGCAACCGCGTCAGCATCTGTGTCCTCGGCGATAGCAGCTGCGGCTGCGGCTGCTGCAGCGGCAGCAGCATCGTCATCTTCGTCAGCACTGTCGCCTACCAGTAGCGCCGCCGCAACTGTGGCCGCATCGTTAACAGCCAGTTCAAACGATATTAGTAGTAGTAACTGTCATAGTAGTGCTAAATTATTGAATGAATTCCTTCAACAACAACATCAACAACAATTGCAACAGCAACTCCAGCAACAACAAATGAATCTAACATGCCCCGACCATCCTGGCATGAAGGGTATTGATTGTAAATCATGTGAACTAATTAATATCAATCTAAAATCACCGATAACACCGACCAAATCACCAAATAGTATTAATTTAACGCCTCCATCGTCGGCGCTGACAATGTCACCGACAACACCAGCGCCCAGCTTCACAATCGGAGCATGTCCAGAACACATAAATGGTCGGCCAATTGGTGTCGATTGTGCAAGGTAAGCGAAATTTCTCCCACTTTTTATCATTCACTCTACTTTAAGATACATTTTGTGTTTTCAAAAAAAAAAAAATTGTCTAATTAAATATGGGCGCCAATACAAAAAGTAAAAAATTAATTCTTCCTCAAAAGATATCATAAAAACCGACTGGACAAAATAATTTGAAATTTGTTCGGAGGATTTTAGGGATTATTTTCGATTGCGTTCGGCAACCATGATTTGGAACCACAAAAAAAACTCTTCAGTAGTAAGGACTTTCGCGTTCATATCGCTGATAGAAATTATTTCTTATGTAACGGGTGATAAAATGTCTTACCATTAATGTTTCCTTTACCTCACATTTTTTACTAGACAGTTCTTCTTGAATCAAATATTATTTTAACAAAATTTAGGACCTCAATTGTTCTTTTTTGGAAAACGTCACCAAAAAAATCTTTTAAAAATCATTTTTTACTGGAAAATTACGAAGAGTTAAAACCCTAAATTAGTCTATTTAGCAAAACAATTAATTTTAATAAAAAAAATTCGAATAAAAATTAGGACCTCAAATTAAAATTGTTTATTTAATAGAAAACTATCAAAAATTGATATTTGTAGGAAAAAAAGTTTCTTTATTAGGACCTTAAATTCATTTGTCTATTAAAAATATTCCGTTTATGAAAATAATTCTGAAAATTGGAACCCTAAATTGGAAACTAATAATAATTAGGACCTTAAATTAATCTTTATAATAAAATTTTTATTTATTAGAAAGCTATTGAAAGTTAACATTTTCAGTAAACAATTTTCGTTGATTATGAATAATTTAGGACTTTAAATTCATCTGCCCATTAAAAATATTCAGTTTATTAAAACAATTGTATAAATTGGGACCCTAAATTCATCTCTGTATTAAAAATGTTTGACCAAAAATAAAGACCATTGCTTTGTCACCTTGAGAAAACTTTTCTCATTAACGGACATATTGCAAAGAGGGGACTCTAAATTTTTATTCGTTTATCAAAACAACTTATTTTAATATAAAAAATTACTAATAACAATTAGGACCTTAAATTAATCTTTACAGTATAATTGTTTATTTATTGTAATAGAAAACTATCGAAAGTTAACATTTTCAGTAAACAATTTTCGTTTATTATGACAAAGTTAGGACCTTAAATTCATCTGCCCATTAAAAATATTTCGTTTAATATAATACTTGTAAAAATTGGGACTCTAAATTCATCTCTCTATTAAAAATGTTGAATATTTCGAATAAGCAAAAACGTTATTTTTTTCATATCCGGTCGGATAAGGTTTTGCAATTATTTTCGATTAGCTTAGCAAGTTTCTGGGCAAAGTGAGGTAGGGAAAGTATGAGCGGATAGAATCTGAAATTAAGCTTAAAGTACATAAATATTTTTTTCATAATTCAATAAGACGACATAACTGAAATTTTAATAAATACTACAGTCGACGTTAACGGAAAAGTCAAAATATTTATAATTTGTACAAAACTTTTCTCTTCTTACACATCCTATTTACTCCACCTCCACTTGCACTTCATCAATAATATTTAGTTATCTTTAAATAATCGAAGGAAAAAATTCTTACTCTTCCCTATTAATTTTTTTAATCCATTTTACCGTACACGAAAAAAAAATTGAAAGAAATAAAAATAAAAATGAATAACATTAAATGGTGAAAAATGTACTTACTTTCCACAGATAATCTTCGCCAATTTTCCGCTTCGAGCGAAAAAAAAAATCCCACATAGAATAGTTCTTATCAAAATATGCTTAAACATAAAAATTGGGGGAAAAAAAGAAAAGAAAAGAAAGAAAACAAATAATAAATCCTGAAATTTAGCTGAAATTTGGTCAAAACTAATTTTTTATATTTAGAGAAGAAAAAAACGGTTTATTTGTTATAATATTTGTTTTTATGTTATTTTTTGTATGTGTGTGTGTGTTTTTTTTTTTTTTAAATTTTGAGGTTTAGAGCTTAGCGCGTATGTGTTTTTTTCTTCTTGCAATAAGTACAACCTAGAACAGTGGCGTCCCTTGTTCTACATGAAATTTTATGCTTCGATATATTTTTTCTGTTGATGAGTCCATGGACAAATTGTAGATAACATAAATGAACTCATCAAATCCAAACAAACTCGTTCTTGTTCGTTTATTATTATTATTATATAAATGCACGTAAATATGCACACACACACACATACACAAGCACCCATATACTCATATAACGATGGGGTTTCGACTGAAAAACAACTAACATTAATTCTTTAAGAAGTATTAAAATTCAAAGGATTCATTGTCGATAAATAAAATATTCTCTTTTAATAATAGATAGTCGAAGGGGTTGTTGGTCAAAGGTGTTTAAAAGAGTGAAGAAGTGGTTAGATAAATTTATTTATCAATTATTTGTTTATTGCTTTATCTAATAAATCTGTGTACGGACATGCATCTCCACGCATATTCATTCATACATTTAATACGTATGCATATATGTATGGTGGTTATAGATTTATATAAAATAAAAACGCCAATGATGTGGTGGGGGTAAGGGGAGAAAAAGGTGTTATTTAAATTTTTACTTATTGCCCCGTTTATCATTCATTCGCCAAGAGTTATTATTTCAATTCATTACGAAATTATTATAACAATTTTTTGTTTTTGCTTCTGTTTTTGTTATAGTTTAAGTTAGTATGGCGCCAGTGTATTTTTTGTTGTGTGAGTGTATGTATTTTAATACAAAACAACAATAAAAAAATCC
The DNA here is from genome assembly GCA_958298945.1 of Atherix ibis. Classification (NCBI taxonomy): domain Eukaryota; kingdom Metazoa; phylum Arthropoda; class Insecta; order Diptera; family Athericidae; genus Atherix; species Atherix ibis. Next base: position 56,968,234 of record OY282610.1, on the reverse strand, counting down.
CATAAAAAAAAATTTTGTACAAAAATCAATATTGAAAATATTCTCTCTTTAAATTCAATAAGTCAAATTTGATATTAAATCAAAAGTTTTTATATAAAATAAACGAAACTTAATGAAAAATTAACTAAAATAATTTTTTTTTTGTGTTTTTTTTCTTTTCTGTAAATTTCTAGATGTGAAATGATATTGAATTCTGCTCGACTTAACAGTGGTGTACAAATATCGACGCGTAATTCATGTAAAACGTTGAAATGTCCACAATGCAATTGGCATTACAAATATCAGGAAACGTTGGAAATTCATATGCGTGAAAAGCATCCAGATGGTGAGAGTGCATGTGGATATTGCTTAGCTGGTGAGTTCACAAATCATTCAGAAAATAAAATACAATATCTAAAAACCATTTAAATAGAAATTAAGTAAAAAAAATTCTAATAGTTCTTTTTATAAACAATAAATTCCCACATAAGAAAAAAAATGTTTTTATTAAAGAAATAAAGCATTTCTGATAATTGCCACCATACAACGGCGGCAAAAGGTCTTAATACTCGTAACTTGAGGAAATTCTTATAATAAATAATTATAGGAGAAGAAAATTTGTTTCAAAGTTTTTTTCTTCTTCAAATTTCGAAACAGGCTAAAAATGTCCCTAATTTGAAGAAAAAAAAATCTTTACCGAATTTCTTAAGAAGTGAAATTAAAATTAATTTTATTTTTCTTGAATTCAAGATTTTCGAAAAAAAAAATTAATTAATATTAAAACTTGCAATTTACTTCAGCTTATCAAGATATCAGATTTATCAAATATTCTAACATTTGTAAAGAAAATTATTGAAATATTTCAAATTTTTTCAGTGAAAAATTTTAAAATTCTTAAAAATTTTGGTGTTGCTTTAAAATTTTTCTAATGACATTCCAGAAAATTTAATCTGTGAGGTAATTCTGATTACCTCATAAATTTTAATGAAATTCAATATTTTCAGTACTTATCCACAATAAAAAGTTTTAAATATTTTTTAATTTTCCTTCAATTTAACTTTAATAATTGAAATTTACAAAAATTTTGAGCAACCATAAAATTTCCTAAATAAAATATATCCGCACATGTAAATTTTTGTATATAGTTTTTGATTCATATTTTCCAACTAGAAAAATATTTGAAATTTCCCAGAAGCATTGATTAACCGAAAAAATTTGCTAATGTACATTTTTTTGTATTGTAGTATTTTTTAAATTTCCCGGAATGCGGATGAAAATAATTTGAAATTTCTTGAATTTTTACAAGACAAATTTTAAAAGTTCGCAAAATTTCCATTTTCCTTGGAATTCAGATAGAAAATATTTAAAATTTCCCAATTCAACTACAAAATTTATTGAAATTTTTTTTTTAATTTTCCCAACATTTTGTTTGACAGTAAAAATTATGAGAAGGGCTTTAATTTATTTTTAAATTCCCCGGAATTCGAAGAAAATATATACGAAATTTCCCAAATTTATTCGAAAAAATTCCCAAATTTGTTAAACATTTTTTTGACTACTTCCCAAAATTTCGATTGATTATAAAAATGTACAAAACTTATCACGACATCAAAATATCCCAAAAGGAAATAAAATATTTTTAAAATTCTCCGGAATTCGGAGAAAAAATATACAAAATTTCCCAAATTTATTCGAAATTTGTTTGAGTACTTCCCAAAATTTTGATTGCTCATAAAAATTTACAAAACGTATGACGACATAAAAAAAAAGGCAATAACATATTTTTAAAATTTCCCGGAATTTGAAGAAAATATTCGAAATATCCTAAATTTGTTCGAAAATTTCCCATATTTGTTCGAAAATTTCCCAAATTTGACTACTTCCCAAAATTTCGATTGATTATGAAAATTTATAAAACTTAATACGACATAAAAACATCCCGAAAGGCAATAAATTTTTTTTAAATTTCCCGGAATTTGAACAAAAATATTCGAAATATCCCAGATTTGTTGGAAAAAAATTCCCAAATTTATTCGAATTTTTTTTGACTACTTTCAAAAATTTTGATTGATTATAAAAATTTACTGAACTTAACACAATATGAGAATAGCCAAAAAAAACTTTCAAAATATTTTAAAATTTCGCGGAATTTGGGGAAATAATTCGAAATTTCCCAAATATGTTCGAAAAAATTCCAAAATTTTTTTGACTACTTCTTAAAATTTCGATTGATGATGAAAATTTGCAAAACTTATTACAACATAAAAACATCACGAAAGGCAATAAAATATTTTTAAAATTTCCCGAAATTTGAACAAAAATATTCGAAATTTCCCACATTTGTTCGAAAAAAATTCCAAAATTTATTCGAATTTTTTTTGACTACTTTCAAAAATTTTGATTGATTATAAAAATTTACAAAACTTAACACAATATGAAATAAGCCAAAAAAAACTTTCAAAATTTTTTAAAATTTCGCGGAATTTGGGGAAATAATTCGAAACTTCTCAAATATGTTCGAAAAAATTAACAAATTCTTTCAAATTTTTTTTGACTGTTTCCCAGAATTTCGACTGATTATAAAATTTTACAAAACTTATCACGGCATAAAAATATCCGAAAAAGCAATAAAATATTTCTAAAATTTCCCGGAATTCGTGGAAAAAATATTCGAAACTTCCCACATTTGTTCGAAAAAATCCCCAATTTAACTAAAATGAAAATTTTGAAAATTGCCAAAAATTCGATTAGTCACAAAATTGATAACTTATCTCGAAACAAAAATATCCTAAAATGTCTTAAAATATTTTTGAGATTTCCCGCAAGTTGGATAGAAGAAAATATTGGAAATTCCCCAAATTTGATTAGAGTTGAAAAAAGTACCAAAATTTATACGTGATGATTTCGAATCCCCAACAAAAAAAATTTACAATTTAACAAAACACGCTAGCAAAAATATAAAAATACGTAACCTTAACTCTGGGGTCCAAAAGAAAATAACACACAGAATAAATCTCCTAAACAACGGAAAGTTATGCAAATACAAAGAAAATAGCAGTGAAAATGAACATTGCCAACATGGCACTAATCGGAAAAGAATCCGCTTAAAGCCTTTTTAAAAAGTACGCCTGAGATGATCCAATTCGAATAAAATTTCACCATTGATGTCGTGGCACTACTCGAATGCACCCTCTCTTCTACGAGCATATTATAAATATTTCTGTGATGCCAATACTATTTTTTTTTTGTTCAAATGAAGAACTTATCATTCAGCGCATGCACCAAAAACCTAATCGAAATAAGACCAGCCCGAGCGGGGTAAAAAAATTTCCAAATATAAAATTAAATAAAAATAAATTCAAAATATTTCTCGATCAATAATATTATTACTCAAAGCACGCGTAGATGAAATATTCACCACATTCGGCTGGGCAGGCGCTAAGCCAAAAAGGCTGTTATCCTTTTTACATTTAAAATGATCCTTTCCATATTAAAGCAGCCAGAACCTCAATCGATATGTTAATATATCGGAGGCGATTATACGATCTCACCCTGCATTTCATATTAAATTGTATTAATTCATTGGAATTCGTTCATTTTTTTCTGCTTCCGACTGTTTTCTTTTATGGCATCTACCCCTCTGCAGCTTAAGTAGCAGGGGTGCATTTTTTAAAAATCAAATAACCCAATGACTGAACCTACTGTTATTTATTCGGTATTTTCGTATACAGTTTCGTTGTGGTACGGATGATCTGGCGTACGCCACCCAACAAGTTTCGTTGCCTTTCCGATTTTCTTAGCACCGATAAGGGTTGAGGGGGTAGCATCGATATGTTCGTATTGTTATGAAAATGAAAATTCAAATAAAACCCAAATGGTGTTGTGAGCAGCAGCGCTTCAACAGCAAAAAAACTCATTAAGTAAATCTCCTCAATGCTCCGAATATTAAGATAGATTTTCCCCTACCATCCGACGGAACACATGGTCACATGCCAACGGAACGCCAAAGTAGTGCACAAGAATCAACCGGAAAATCGGAGCAAATTCGCCTATAATTATGCACGAAAATATGAATAATGCTGGCAGCGCGTGCGCACACCACTAAGTCATCTGGCCTCACTCACTACCTTTCCATATTCAGTGCTCTACGGTGACGTGCGGCTGCAATCGAAGCCTATGTCGATCCACTATACTTTCTGCGTCTGGTACACTATTTGAGGTTAAGTAGCGTTTCGTTTGTCTCGAAACTAGCTAAGCATATGCGCGCGTGCCTCTTTTGTCGGCACTCAGACCACCAAAAAAAAAAAAAACAAAGTACTCCGACGAACTTCTTTGAAAAGTGTTCCTCTTCCATTTGATTAAAGTTTTTTTCTCCGATTTCCACTCATTTGCTTCCATTTCAAAAGATTTGCATAATTTTCCTATTTCACAATAGTCGCTAGCTCTTCTCATGTTTACATAATTTCCATACTTTTAATATGAATAGAAATTGAATATTTTTTTCAAACCATTTTTACTATTACTATTATTATTATTATTATTATTATTATTATTATTATTATTATTATAAGAGAGGGAAGGAGAAAGGCCGATTTTCTTTTTGTTCAACTTTATGTCATTGATATTATTCTAATAGTAGCCTAAACCTGGAAAAAGTTGAATATTTTAGTGTCATTCTCTCCTCCTACTCTCGATTCATTCTAAAGAATCTTGTTTGGGGTGATTTTGTTTGTGAACAATTTTTTCAAATATTTCATAAAAATCACTCAAACACAAGATGTTATATAATAGAATTAAGTAAAATCTTTTGAATTACGAACGGTCTATTGTCGAAATGTGTATGAGTTAATATTTGTTCGTATGTTTTTGTTGCCATCAATTTTTTTTTTGTTAAATAAATTTCTTTTGCGTTTAGGTCAACAACATCCACGGTTGGCACGCGGTGAATCCTATACGTGCGGCTACAAGCCGTATCGTTGTGAAATTTGCAACTATTCAACGACGACGAAAGGAAATTTATCGATTCATATGCAAAGTGATAAGCATCTGAATAATATGCAAGAGTTGAACAATTCGCAGAATTTGAGTAGTCAAAATGAGATTCGGGAGAGTCCGAAAATCATAATGCCAAATATGACGCAGCAGACGACAAAGCCGAAGCCGAGCTTTCGGTGTGATGTGTGCTCGTATGAGACAAGTGTGGCGCGGAATTTACGCATTCACATGACTAGCGAAAAGCACACACACAACATGGCCGTTTTGCAGAATAACATGAAACACTTCCAGGCGCTCAGCTTTCTGCAGAGCCAAAATCTGGGTCAGTTAACGGCTGCTTCAGCGGCTAATAATCTGCCCAATCTACCAAATCTTGCGAGCATACCAAATTTGGGACAGAATATACCAAATTTACAGAATTTCCTGCCAGAAGCGGCGCTCGCCGACCTAGCCTACAATCAAGCGCTCATGATCCAGTTGCTTCATCAGAATTCAGCGGCTGGTGCATTGGGCGCAGCAGCAGTGGCAGCAGCAGCGGCAGCAGCCGGCTCTGTGCCACCACAAACATCTTCGGCTTTATCTCAACAGACTCCATCGCAGTCGCAATCTGGCGGCCAGTCACAATCGCAAACGCAACAGCCATCACAATCATCGGGATCGGCTTCGTCTGGCTCATCGATTGTATCGCAAGCGCTGGGCGGCGGTAACGGCAATGGAGGAAGCGGTTCAAGCAGTGGCAATTCCGGTGGTGTCGGATTGGTCGGCATCGGTGCTGGGGGCCCATCTCCATCAGTTGCGTCGTCTCAAGCAGCAGCTGCAGCAGCGGCAGCAGCCGCAGCGAACGCACTGCTCACCGGGCAACTGGAGCCCGACCAAGGTCTTAATCCTGAATCTTTTGAGCCACCAATCGAACCAGATCAACGACCCAAAACCATCTACAGCTGTTTAGTGTGCTCGAAATGTGACACGAACAGCATCGACGAACTGAACAACCATCTCATGATTGACCGATCCAGGAACAATACGTGCAACAGTGATATTATGTTAATTATTAACAACAACTACATTTGCCGTTTGTGCAATTACAAAACGAATCTGAAGGCTAACTTCCAACTGCACAGCAAAACCGATAAGCACATACAAAAGCTGAACTATATCAATCATATCAAGGAGGGTGGCCCAGAAAACGAGTACAAATTAAAGTTTAATAACACAAATACGGTCCAATTGAAATGCAACTGTTGCGACTTTTACACCAACTCAATACAAAAGCTTAATTTACATGCCCAGCATATGAGACATGACACCATGAAAATGATCTTCAATCATCTGCTGTACGCGATCAATGCGTCTAGCTTCACCGACTCCCATCCTCATGCCAGTCAACAACAGCAGTGCCAACAGAATTTTCCAGTGTCAACAACAAATCAAATCTCATCATCTGAGGGCGGCGGTGTCGACGTTGACCATCAACAGTCCGATCCGCTTGGCCATCTTCAACAGCAACACCAACCCCAGCAACACAACAATAACAATCAATCGAATCTGTTGAACAATAATAATCAAAATAATAAATTGCTCGTGTGCCAATTGTGTGACTTCAAAACGCCCACCATACTCTCGATGGTGCAGCATGTGAAAAGCTTACGACATGTTCAAGTTGAACAGTTCATTTGCTTGCAAAGGCGCAGTGAGAACATGGAACCGCTCGAATTGGGAGACGTCTTCAAAGTGATCGATTGTGGTAAGTACATGAAAATACATTATACTCTTTCTTTTTTACTATTTATAAACTTCAATTGTCTTTTCAATATAAGGACAAGGTCCTAGCTACTTGATTTAAATATTCAATTTTTTTATTAAAAAAATCGTGTAGGTTTGCTGATTTTGAAAAATAAAACGAAACATTTGACCAGAAAATCGAGAAAAATTCAGAGTCGAATTGAAAGTCAGTTTGTTTCGTCATTTCAGCTTAGAAGCAAATGGGAAAATCTTCAACACAGTGTAGGTCATTTGCAGCTATGTTAACAAAAATAAAAAACCTGAACTCTTTGGTTTTTATGAGTCGACAAATTGAAAATTTCACTAAAAATAATTGCGGTCACTATTTTCTAACCATGCTCATACCTCGTCCAATGAACAAAAATTTTTTTTCTGTTCTTAATTAAAAAATACCATAAAAGTATCTTATTTTAATATTAATTTTGTATAAGCGGTTCGGAGGTAAAATGATAAGTAAAGGTGATAAGATCACTTTTTATAGTTTCCCATGAGCCCATTTTTGTCAGATTTGGTCCAAATTTTCATAAATGCTGTTTTTCAAAGTTAAACTTACTTTTCACACCCTTAATAATAATATTCTCATTTGGTTTGTTTGATTGTTTGTATATAAGGTCATTTAGCCGCCAAAAGGACCATAAGACCTTTCGGCGACTTCAAATTCCATGTGGGTAGGCGTGACAAGTTTCTTAAGCGAGGCTGGTCTATTGCTAGGAGGCCTGTTCAGTTAGAGTTAGTTAAATTTTGTGAAGCATTTTAGTATGTTTGAAACATAAAAAAGTGGTAATTTTCGGATTAAGGAGCTCCACAATTGGGGGGAATCCTACAAGCGAAGAAATTGAGGGTTTGGTATGCAGTGAAATTGAGGTTTTGGAGGAAGTGTATTGTTTCCCTATCTGAATTCTAAGCTATTTTTGTGGCCAGAATTTCAGTAATAATATTGCGTAGACTGGCTTGTTGAAATTGACCAACCCAATTATGGGCTAAAATACAAATTGTTTATTCAGCCTACAAAATCAAGTAAAAATATTAGTTTCTGTTTTAAAAAAAAAATAAAAGAATGGAAACACTTTTTGCAACTTTTCTTTATGTGAGAATCTATTAAGTGCGCCCTAATTTCACTCCTACTCTAACTATCACCTTCAGACCAAATTCCACTTGAAGTATATTACCTTGATCGACTATGCCACTCGCCAATATTCAATCTCCATTTTGGCTCGAAAATCTCCCAACTATAAAATTTCACCTCATCAAAACCTAAAAACCCAATCAGATGCATATATTGCATTCAATTTACAATCTCGATGTAAATGGTAGAATTGGTAATGCAACAAAAGCCGCCACACCATCGCCATTGGCCTTATTTCAAATCCAAAACACGGTAAAAGATTCCAAAGTCCCGATTTAAAAAGCTTCAAACAAAAATAATAGTAATAATAATACCACGAAAAATAAGAAATAAAACGAACTGCTGCGAATAGAATTCACTTAAAACATGAAAACACAAATTAAATTTGTCGTAATTTGAGAGAGAAAATTACAGAAGAGAAAGAACAATGTGCACAGGGAAAATATCAATAATTGTGTGTGAATTCAACTGTTTGGAATGGTTTGAAAATTTCAAGTTCAATGCCTGCGAGTGTACCTGTGAAAAGTTCGATGATCGTGAAAAGTCTTGGAGATTTTCCACGATTTCCACGATCGCCACATCAAATTTCCAAGTGAAAAGTATTTCCGACTCGACTCGATCGTCTGGCAAAGTCTGGCTTTGCACTTTGCCCACCTTCAGGGTCTCAACTTCATCAATTCGAGAAATCATCCCCACACACGCACACACACACACATACACCAAATCTCCCATTTCCCTTCTCAGCCTAATTGAAATATATTAACGCCTTCACCTAATAAATAACTTGATCATCATCAGCAAAAATTATAAAATCATCTGTGTGTGTGTTTGTGTGGGGTCTTAACGAGTGATGTATGTGTGTGTGTGTGTGTGGTGTGTAATGTGCAGAAACTATGGTATACTTAGATGGTTGGTAGGTGAAATAAGCGAATCCCGTCAATAATCAATTTTCGAATATTTCTTCGGGCGATTTTCGTGATAATCATTTTCAATAAGAAATGAACGACAAAATGCGAATTTTCACAGTGCCACGTCATTATTTCTGGTCGACATTTGAAATTACGAGTACTTGGAGAATTTTCTTATTCGCACGAATAATATAGATTAGAAAATTCCACAAAACTGTTCTTACTGAATTTACTTAGTTAAATGGAGTTAAAGTTGGTTTTAAGTTGGTCTGGTTGAATAGTTGGTATGCAGCTAAACTGAAAACCGCAAAGTTTTTCTATTTCCTTATAGAATTGTTGGTAAATTGTTGGAAAAGCATAATTCTATGTCGTTTTATAGAAATAAATAAAAATTTTAAACTCTCCAATTTCAGTGGAGACGAAATTGTCGAAAAATACTTCCAATTTCTTCTTGAAAATAGAAGAAAACATTTTCAGCAAAAGAAAAATTACGCAAAAGATGTCACGTGAAAATGGTTTCCATATTGTTCGGTCACATTATTTCGTTAAAAAGTACCTATTCCAACACCGTAAGACGTTTTATCCTAAATCTAAATAATAACTGCCAATTAATGCTAATTATACAATTATAACCAATAATGATATATGATGAGAGTCGGCTTACAGAGAAGTATCGTTACTCGATACTTGTTATTCGGTAACAATCATTTTCTGCTTATAATACTCGATCGTGAATGTTCGATATTCGACCCTCTGTACTCGGTACTCCTTAAGGATTAAATTGTCTTCATACTTTCGATACTCGATCCATGACGCTCGATACTCGATATTCTGTAACAATTATTTTCTGTTCATGCTTGCGATACTCGATTCGCGATCTTCAACACTTTATACTCGTTATTCAATAACAACTATTCTCTCTACAAACTTTCAATGCTCGATCAATGATACTCGATACTCGATGATCTGCATTCTATACTTGATACTCTAGTCAATCTTCAATAACCAAAACTCTATACTAGATACTCGGATCTCTTGTCTCTTTATACGTTCGATACTCGATTCCTGATCCTCAATACGCGATGATCGATACCCTCTAACGATAGTTCTCTGTTCATACATTCAATACTCGATCAACGATAGTCGATCTTCAATAATCAATACTCTATAGTCGATATTCTGTAGCAATTATTGTCTGTTCAATTATCTGAAATTTTTGTTGTTTTTGTACAATATAATTTTATTTGGAGTTTTTCCTGTGCCACTATGTATTCTCTCAGCTAATTCGAAGCGAAGTACGAGTACAAATCTAAACAGAGACAATAAAATTGGTATGACCAACGAACCGATCAGCCAACCAACCAACCAACCATCGACCAACAAATCAAGTCAACCAAGCACACTTAACCAACCAACTAGCCAACCAGCGAAATTGACCAGTCGACCAGTCAATGGGTATCCCCGATAAATTGTTGGTAAGAAAGCGAAACAATCTTGAAATCAGCGATTTGGAATCGATAGTATCAGCTCCAATGTTGTTGGTGATCGTGTGGTGATCGGTAACGATCATGATGACGATCGCGTTGCTTATGACAGTGTTGAGATATGCGGCATCGGATTGAAATGACAATAAAGTAAGAAGCATAAGAAAAAAAACGGGTATACAATAAGAGGAAGGCCCTACCACCTTAATTAACATCCATAAACACGATCATCCATGATCATCGATGATCATTTGGTATGCAAAGGTGCAAGTATGCGTACACTAACTAGCTGGCGGTCAATACCTTTATTTAATCAAATTGATTTAAATTTATTTTTGCTGCAATTTTTGCACGTTTCTGATCTTTTTTATTTTGTTAATTCTTTAGTTTTTCTTCATTTTCGATCATTTTTTTTAATAAACATCGTCAATATTCGAAATATTTGCAAAATTCGATCAAGAATAATTTCGATATTTGTTAATTTGGTTTTTTTCTCTCTTTCTTTTCCATTATTGTTGTTATTATTATTATTGGTGGATTTTCAGTTTTTTTGTAGAACCCCAGGAGGGTAGTTTTTTTTTGTATTGGTGGATTATGGGAAAATTTCTAAAGAAGATTATTCATCTTAGATGTGTGTGTATCAATATTTTCCTTTGATTCCATCTTTTGGATAAATCAACCAAATTGACACAAATCACTCTTGAGTATTTGATGTGACTCGCCCTGCCTAATCGCACTTATAAATTGAATGCTGATCGAATCCGTCATCATAAGTCCAAGCCATTATCGTTGGGACTCAATAGCAAATTGCAATGGGATCGATACCTCAAGGAACGATGAGTCATGAGCGCATTTCAATTGCACAATTGTCTGGTATTTTTGAAGTTCCAGTTCACTTAAATTCTGTGCCTATCGCCATTAATATCGTTTCGTATTAGATACCCATCATCGGAATCATTATCATTGCCAACCCTATCCGTTCGATGATCATCATCACGATCACCACCAAAACCATCATCATCACCGTCATCGTCAATGTTGGCTATCGTTTCTGGTGCTGTTATTATAATTTTTAGTGTTCCACCTATACTCATACCTATGGACTGGGGAGTATTCTTCTGGACAAGTACAACCATCAATGAGTAGACTGCCCATCGTTCTGGGCTATTCCGACATTCTCGACTATATCATCGTTCTTGTTGAGGCCATATCGTGGGTTTTTTTTATTTTGTTCTCGTTCATTTTTCATTTTGTTCATCCATTTTTCTCTCTCTGCAATTTTATAATTTGCTAACTCCCCATCATGTGCTCTGTAATCATTTATTTCGATTTGTAAATTAGCCATAATGTTGGAGATAATTATCTTCGAGTGCATAATTTACGAAAATTGATGATGATACACAAGTAAAAGCAGATTCAATCTGATTCGGAAAATTATCTTTCTCTCCATATCTATCCCTCTCTGTCTTTTTATTCGTCTTGTTGTGGCGATTAAATTATTCTATGTGTACTAGGGTTCTGTTCGAATACCTAAACCCTATCTCCGTTCTTTAACAACCCCCCAACTCCCATCCACAGTCCCCATTAACAACCATCACTTAATATTATTCTCTTTTGACTTCAACAAGAAAATCGATCAAAAATATTAAAGGGAAAGAAAAAATCTACTCATACACTAAAACATCATAATACAATATAAAAAGTCAAAAGTGAACAAATCATCAGAAAAGATATAATTCAAAGGCTGTAATTTTTTTCACACTTTTCTTATGATTGTATAAGCGATATAGTCTGGGCCATTATTTATGTTATCACCAATCAGAATAAACATTCGACATTGCAGCATCCGTACTATATCATAAATTTTGATTATCGTAATTTTGCTAATAATATATAAAAAAAAAATTCTGATTACTATCCGAATAATTGTGATTGTTCAACAAAAAATAACAAATAAAAGAAAACGAAGGCGAAAAATTATTTCTAGAATCTTGAAGAAAAATTACTGGTACGAGTCGAGCGTGATTCAAGTGCAATTCAATATTAAAACAACAAAAATAACTAATAATTTTCACCTAATCCTAATTAATAGACAAATATGAAATTCTAATTTTCTTAATAAATTAAACTACGAAAAACTGAAGTTCGATTAGAAAACCTTCTGGATGAGGTCATAGCACATGAATAGCAACTATTCTTAAAGCTATATTTTTAATAATCTAGCATCATTTTTAGTATCAACAAAAAGTATTCATTATTAAAAAATTCAAAGAACCCGTTTATCAATTATTAAAAATATGTTATTTTTAATAATTATATGACTTTAAATTTCTTTCTTGATAACAAAAACTCCGAAAAGTCCAAAAAAATTTTTAAAAATCGCTTAATCAAAGGGGTTGCAAAGCTAATCGATTAATAGTGTTTAGAGAAGTTTTACAAAAAAATTTAAAAAAAAAGTCATTGAAAAAAAAAATATAAGAAATAATCCAAAAATATGTTGGCAGATCGAGGAGACTCACTCCGAAAATATAGTAGATCTTATATTTCAAAAATATCCTCAAATTAATTCCAAAACTGAGGATTTTTTGGAATTAATTTGAGGATATTTTAAAAAAAATTCAAGAAGAAATCTGCAACCAATTTTTTGAACCGAAGACTCTGAAAAAAATACTGGCTTAAATTCTTCAACGAAAGCCGAAGTGATTATTTTAAAATAATCACTCCGAAATTACGCCATTTGAAAAAAATATCTGTCGGCATACAGACTCTGAAAATAAAAAGCTCAAAGGCTACAAAGAATCTCGAAGTTATAACTTGAAATAAAGACCCTGAATTAGCAGTGACAATAAAAAAAATTCCGAAAATAAATGTGCGACACAGGAACTCCGAAAATATTCTACCTAAAATATTGAAAAAATTTCCGAACTTTCAATTTCGAGAAAAAAAAACACCGAAATTGTGCCAATAAAAATAATACATTAGAAAAAATCCAAAAATATTTTGACAGATCGGGGAGACTCACTCCAAAAATATAGTAGATCTTATGTTGCAAAAAAATTTCCAAATTAACTCCGAAAATGCACCGTTAAAGAAAATTCGAGAAGACGCTTTGAACCAATTTTTGGACCTAAGACTCCGAAAAAATATGGACTCAAATGCTTCAACGAACTCTAAAGGGATTATTTTTCAATTATCACACCGAAATTATGCTATTTAAAAAAATTATTTTGCGATACAGGAACTCTGAAAATATACCACCTTAAATATTGGAAAAAGTTTCGAACTTTCAATTTCGAAATAAAAAACGTCATTAAAAATACGAGTATTACAAAAAAATTTCGACCATAACTTTGCGAATCAGCAACTCCGAAAATATACTACCCCGAATGTTGCAAGTAATTTCGAAAATATTGTTGCGAAAAAGAAATTTCGAAAGGATGCAAAGTTATTCAAAAAATGTTTCTATGCCCAATGTTGATAAACAATAATGATGAGAAGGTTAATGTTGCCAAATAGGGTTTCCTCATTTTCGGACATCTTAAAAGTTTTTAATTAAGAAATTTTTTTCGTTCTTAAAATAATTACTCATATTTTCAGAATATTTAATGTAAATAATAAATTTGAAATGGTCTAAATTTTTCGAGAAGAAATTCATTCACTTGTAAATACTTTTGAAAACACAAAAAAAAAACCAATTCATTGTTGTCGGTCGAGGTGTTTTCTCTCAAATCGAGTCAAAAATATTTTATTTTCTTTATTTAGTTACATAAGATAGTGAAAAAATTTCCATTCTTCAAAGGTAAACTATTTTTATTTCAAAAATAATAAAAGAGAAATATGTTAAAAACAAAAAAAATGGAATTTTTCTAATGGAAAAGTGTGTCTTAGAAAATTAAAAACTTTTTCTAGTATTTTTTTTTGTCTTGTTTTCTTGGTTTTATTCTAAATACTTTTATTGATATTGAATTTTACCATTTTCAGATAGTCAAATTCATTTTCGAATATGTTCTTTTTATAGAAATTTTACGATCTTTTGAGTAAATATTTTCTAAAGTAAAATGTCATTTCGAAAATCGATTTCTATAACCAAGAATGGACCATTGAATACCCTCTCAGCCATTCGCTATTCATTTGTATCGATCCCGATTGATTTCTATGGTTTCTATAGCATCGAAACTGGATGAAAGATAAACGATGATCATTGCCAATAAAGATCTATCGATTCATTGTTGTTTAATTACTCAACTTGTATTCCCTTGACTTATGCGGGTCCATGCGTGGTCTCTGTTGTTCGGTTTTGTTTTCCAAGAAGATTCTCAGCATTCCATAGCCTCTCAATCAATTGAGACGAACCTAAATCTGTTCAAACTCAATACAAAATTTTAACACAGCAAAAATAAAAGAACTTTTTGAATTCGAATCAAAGCAGCAGGAAAATATTGTAGGTACGCTGGCAGAGAAAAAAATTCATAAATACACATAAAATTATGATGAAGCAGAAATGAAAACCAAAAGGGAAGAGGGTATTCTCAATATGTTTTTGAAGCAAAAAAAAAATCAAACCTTCTACGAGGGGTCACAGTGTGAATACAAGAAAAGATTCCAAAAAAAAACTGAAACAAAAAACAATAAAAAAAAAAACAACAACGGGTAAATCTTGGAATTTCTTAGTTTAACTTGAACTCGAAAATTTTACTATTTTAAGCAATGCCTTTATGCTAATACGAGTATCATTCAATATCTTAACCTTTATAATAATTTACAGAAAATTCGAAAATATTATGTTGAGTTTTTGTTTAGTTTAGAGAAAAAATTTCATAGTAGAACATGTTTCTGATCCAGATAAATAGCGCAGCAACCACCATAGTCTCTGGAGGTGTGCAAAATAGGATCTAACAATTAAGGTGGGTCAATAATTAATAAAATTGCAATTATTCCAATTGTTAAATTCGAAATCAAGCGAATTCAATTAAATTTCAGTTCAAAGTGAAAAAATCAAAACTTTTAAATCATGAAATTTCCTCTTTAAAATTAATACAAATTTTATGCACTTTTTTAATTCCTCAAAGTTAAGGAATTGAAAAAGTGCATAAAAAAATGCAGTCATGAAAATTCATTCAAATGTTCTTTGTAATTAATTCCAGAATTTTTTTTAAATTTATAAATTATTGTTGCTGCCTAAATGACACAGCCGCTAAGCTACTAACGAGTTATCCATATCATAGTTAGGAAAAAAAAGTTCTTTAATTTAAAAGATATTAAATATTAAAACTAATTTTTTTATATCAGTTATTTAGTATAAACTTTCGCATTTTATAATGTAGATTATGTAATTATGAAACAATACGTTAAAAGTTGTCACGTTTTCTTGAGCGTTGAGGCTCATTTCTTGCTCGGTGAATACGTTAGTAATTAAAATTGCCATATATATAAGGCTTCAAAAATCCACAACTAATAGTATTGAATTTTTTTGTGTGGTGATCTTAAATATTCTAGTATCTTATATATGTGATTTGGACAAAATAGGCAATTGTTCTCCAAGATCAATTGTCCTCCAAGATCGTGCGTTTTGAGGCTACACGAAAGATTCCGTTTATGCATGAAATTTTTAAATTTTAAAGTATTTAAAAACTAACATCCGTTAAATAATGACTGAATAACAATCCGAATTGTAATAAAAAAAATCTTAAAGACCTCAAAAGGATCGTGTTCTGGAAGAACTCTTGTAACTTTCTGGCATATAAATTAGATAAGCATTTATTTTTGGGGTCCTTCTTCTACTAACAAGCACACGAACAAAATATGAATTTTTTTTTTTTTTAAAAAACCCTGTTATTTAAGGGTTTTTAGAAGTTTTTCCTAAAAAATTTTTTCCTTCTCTAACAAAATTATAAAATAGAAAAAAATATGGTTTTTTTTTACCATTTACCAAAAATAATTTTCAAAATCTTAAGAATTATTCTACTTTTAAATCATGGAATCACAAGTCAAAGGTCAATGAAAATCAATCGTCAATAATTAAATTAATCGTTTATAAAAGGAAAAAGCTTTTTTTTTTAATAATGAATAATTTATCATGTTTATTAATAACAATTATTATTATTATTATTATTATTATTATTATTATTATAGTAGAAATAGCAACAACCAAAAAAAAAAAAAAAAAAATGAAGAAATAATAACAAAAAAGAAAATTTAAAAAAAAAAAACACACACACACAATAAAAAATTATGACGAATCCTGACAATAATTACAAAATTAAAAGTTACAAAAGACGATCGAGTTAATCAAAAAAAATAAAAGAGAAAAAAACAAATGCCAATGAATCTTGTACAATGACTCTGGCAATACCTGGTTTTGTTGATTTCTATTTATTAATCACAGTTGAGATGCTGTGCAGCAAAAAAATTGACCATCATCATAACAAAAACAATAGCAACAACAAACTGAAAATAGACGAAGACTACTAATTTTTAATAGTGGAAACTAATAAGGAGTAAAAATTCCGGAAGGGGAAGGAAGGGCTTTCGATTAGACAATAAAAAGTATCCGAGCAGAATATCCAAGAATCTAGAAGAAATCGGAGCATACTCGTAATATTAGTGCGGCATCGTTGGTTGTGATAGGGAGGGGGCGGGGGGAGGAGGTCAAAGGGGACTCTATCCGATTATGTGGACAAGCCATCATCGAGTAAAATGATAGAGTAATTATTGGTAAAACTGGCGAGAATCATGTTAATGAACCGATGAAGTATTTGACGCGTTCTAAAGTACAATAATTTCATCATGTTCTCGTTCATCATTTATACTAGTTGAGGAGAGTTTAGTTTATACCAACAATGCTGCCAACTATAAGAAAATGTAAAAAAAAAATACTATATAAGCAACAACAAAAACAACAACAACGACGATGAGACTGATGATCAGTACTACTATCTCAACGACATTTCTTCTCATCTCGAGAGTATTTGTCTGCTTCTTCTTTTTTTCTCTCGATAGTTTTATGTTTTTTTTTGTTTGTTTCCTTTTTGGTCCTCCCTGTTGTGTCTTTTAATACTAATATGACCACTACCATCACCACCCCTCACCCTTTAACGCCTTTGGCATATAGTCTTTATAACACAGTCATCTGCCAAAGTTTCTCTGCTTCTCAGAGTTTCGATCCACCAAAACAGTAGAACGACAAAAAAAAAGAAACGATTACAACTTCGTGTATGGTTAATTTAATCATGCCGCCATACCATAGCAATCGAGTCATTCTTGGACCGTTCATTTCGTCTTGGACTAGCCATTCATCCAGTCTGATCCATCCATCCATCCATCTATCCACCTAACAATCCGTTCACTATTCATCAAAGTAGAGTGTGTATGGTCCATTATGATCGTTTTGTTCATAATACACCTTTGCCTCTGGTTACCTTTGCTAGCATCTAGTATCCACCATGTATGAAATGATTCCAGGTGTGGTAGATCCAAAGTTCTTTGGATGCAATAAGAATAAACAATCGACTAGAGACGTGAAAAGATTCTTCTCCAATTTTGAGTCCGTCTTCAACATTGTCGGATTGTTCTCCCATCTTCGATCGACACATCGAAAATAGTCAATCGTTCGTTCAAGCGCAGTCACTTTTAGGCAAACGATTAAATTTTTTTAACTAATATTTTGTCCGTTTTTTAGTTTTTTTACAAAAATTTTTTTTGAATTCTTTTTTATTCATTGAAGTTTAACAATCTTGTCTGCAAGGAACATACTCGTATTGTCTTCCCGATTGATGATTTTGATGAACAATCAATTCGATTTTGATTAAGCAATACTTGAACAGTCACACCAGGGAACCACCATTACAATTCAGATTTTTTTTTAATTTTTTCTACTTAAAATTTTATTTACAAAAAATTGTACTTAAAAAGAAATTAAAAATTACAAACGAACGAAAAAAAAAAAACACAGACTAAAAACAAAAACTAAACACGCATATTTAGAAGAGAAAAAGAAGAAGAAGAAAAAACAAGACAAGACATAAACTCTTCAATCTTTTTTAAAGAACAAACTTTAATTTTAACACTAATTGGTAAGGGTCAGGTCGGTCATTAGATTCGATTATGTTTAAAAGAGAAAAAATTGTTGTTGTTGTTTTTTTTTTCATTCTCTTGCATTTTTTTTTAAGTACTAAATCATAATTTTTTGGTGGACCAACTTTTGGAAAAAACGAAATTTTTAATGTTTTTTTTTTTTTTTAATTTTCTATTATAGTTGATTTGTCGTCATAGAAAATCATATATGGCAATACTATTTCAGAACCAAAAATATTCATTCAACTTAATTTTTATATGCTCGAAAATTTTTATTTTTCAACAAAAGAAAATTTTCAATTCGAAATGCAATAGTTTTCTTTAATTATGGCAACACTTGTTTTTCCTAAAATTCTACTACTACTACTCAATAATTTCCTTTTAATTAAAAAATTAATTATTAACTTTCAGTATGGCCACACTTATTCTTTAACAGTAGTTCCTATAAATTAGTCTTAGAATTAAAAAAAAAAGTTTGCTTTTAACAGAATAATTTTTGATTGTACATATATGGCAGCACTTATCTCTGAAACTATTTTTTTAATCTCTTTAACAATTTAAACTAGGAGTTTTTTTTTCTTTTGGTATTCAAAAAAGAAGTACAATAAATATTCATATTGGCAACACTTTTTGAAATATGGAAGTTATATTTAACTATGGTGGAAACCCTTTTAATAATCAATAATTATAGGGAAAACCTAGATTGGGGATTAGAAAAAAAAGGAAAATGACACAAATTGGTTTGGTAGGTAATTTTGTGTTGGTTAACATCTCTTTCGTCCTATGCATTGCGTGCAGATAGAGCATAGTCTGCAATTAGAGTAGGAACTTCCGTCTGCGTCCAATCATCAGTCATCTCCAGATCAACACTTCGAGATTCCCGGCAAACTCATCTACACAACAAAATGCCTCTTCTTGAAATACTTTTTTATTTTATTCTTAATTTCTATATGGCAACACGCTTCATAATTTATTGTATTCTCTTTGAAAATGATCAAAAATATATTCTGTAATTAAAAATCAAAAAATATGCCAACAATTATCCCTGAAATTAATTTTTTTTTGGTATTCAAAAAGAAATAAAATAAATACGAATATAGTACCACCAATTGAAATATGGTAATACTTATGTTATTTTTAACTATTAGGTGAGCATATTCTTTCATGCTCTGAAAAGTCCTTAGAAAAATATATGAACCAACAAAGAGCAAAACAAAGAGCTTCGACAGTCTTCATTTCAATATGTCAACACTTATTGTATTTAAAATTGAACATAATTTTTATCATGCAAAAAATCATCTAAACTGCTCAAAAAAAATTTGTTCACTTTATAAATTTAAATAGGAATTCTTTTAACCATAATAGAAGAGAAAAATTTCATTTCATTTTATTTTTATTTCTATATGGCAACACGCTACATAATTTTTTAAGTAAACAATAGTTTGCTCTTCGAATAATTTACTTCTGTTCTTTTGGAAAATAATTAAAAAAATAGTTTTTTTCTGTATTTAAAAAGTAAAAAATTCCTTTTCTACTCAACAAATTTCTTTCTTTATTTAAATATGGTAACACTATTTGTCAATATTATTTAACCGTTTAATATTATATTGTGAGAGTAAAATGCACTTTTTTTTTAAAAACCGGTTAATATTTTCTAGTAGTTTTTGTTTTAACTCAAAATTTTCACTTATCAATAATATAGAAATTCATCATTTAAAAAAAAAAAACTAAAACAGATCCTTTACTCAATTTTTAAAAGTACGAAAAATATCTTTCGATAATCTAATCTTCATAAGAGGAAAATTGTAACGGATTTTTGATCTCTTCAATATATAAATTCCTTTTACGTATCCTGACAAACCGAATCCATCTCATATCCATACACACTAACACACACACTCACACACATACACACCAGCACCCATATTTCCATACTTGAAAATATTGAGTTTTTATGAATTGAATAGCAAAAATTTTGTCATGCATGAGTAAATAATGAACACCTCAAATTGTAATGCATCGCTCAGTCATCAATCATTTCGTCTATTGTCCTTTACACTGGTTGGAATGTTTATTCCTTCCAGAAATGTGTTCTTTTTTTCCGATTTAAGTTTTCTAATAACAAAAACATCAAAATTAATGCCGTTCATTCGTTCGGCCATATACCCTGGCATGCATACATTCATTGATGTCCCTAATGAAAAAATTCAGCTAGGATTCAATTTAAATCGAAAATAGACAATACAGAATGAATCCGTTTGAAAAAAGGACATTTACAAATGAAGGAAACACACACATACAATACATTTTAAAAAAAATGTTTCCTTGTTGTTGATTCATTTGAGATTTGAAGGGATGAAAGACAAAAAATTGTTGTGGATTTTTTTTTTAAATATTGTAGAATAAAACAACAACCGTAAAGTTCCAATAGAAATAAAAAAAACAATAGAAAAAAGGTGAGGCAGCAGGACACATTTCCCCGATAGAATGGAAGCTGTTAAAAATTCTTCGTCTCATTTCGATATGATCTATTGTCCTTTTTAATGAAAAGGAAACAATTTGGTTCCTTGGATGGACAGTTGGCCGAATCGATGAGTTCTAGATTATGGATCATTGCCGAAATATATTGTTTAAAAAGTATTTCTTCGTTATTTTTTCCGCCAAAGCTAAACTAACAATTCTCCATTTACATTTACTGGTGTTGTTTATTATTGTTTCCTATTTTTGTTTCTTCTTCCTACCCCATCCCCTTTATTGCATTATGGTCATTTCCATTCTTCTTATACTATTTTGCTTATCTATTATCCTGATGGCAGGTAATCGTCAGGTTGGTCTCAGTCAAGTTGGATTTTTGTATTGATTTAGAATCCGAACCGGCAGATAGGTTTACTTTTGGTATTTGAAAAGATGAAATGAACTCAATGAAAAATGATTAATCTTCAAACAAAGGCGATTGAAAAAAGAATCCCTTTCAGGTAATGAACAACTCAGCCATAAGATTGGCAGAAAAGAAAAGACAAATCCAGAAAAGAATTAAAGAGAATCAATTCATCTGCACGGGGAACACTGCTCTCTGCTTATAAATGAGTATGCATTTTATCCTATTTGATTATGGCTACCTGAAATTTTTAAACATGGTTTTTTGTGCATACACTTTGTAAGTTTAAGTTATGCACCTTGAAAATCATTAAATTACCAGAAAATCTACGGTCGTATTCACACTCACAACGCTCTATGCATAACTTAGAAGATCAAGAATATAATGGCCCATTTGTATATGTTTTACTCGAAATTGAATTCCATTCGTTTTTATTCTGTTTATTTTTGCAAAAACATTTCATTTTAATCTCTTAGAAGAAAAAAAAATCCTTCTACAATTTGTTCAGCTTATCTCTTTGGTGGACATTCTTCATTAAGAAATGAGATGACAATTTTTTTCGAAATAATATAAATTACTATTTAAATTTTAAAACTTCTTCTGAAAGCTGGAAGAAGTCACTAATATTATTTCTAGAAAAGGTTAAAAAAATCTTACTTCAAATTTATGGACGTAAAATTTGTTTTCTTAAAAAATTATTGACCTAAAACTTAATCAGTTCATCTTGAAGGAAAATTACATTCCAAAATTCAATAACGTTTTTCAAGTAAGTTAACCTTTATCTACCCTATCTCCTACCCTCCCCCAACCTTATTAATTCAGCATTTTCATTTCCAAATGAAGAACAGACATTATGGCTCTTAGCCAAACGTGTGACCAAATAATTGACAAATCTGCAAAAAGAAATTTTGTTCATCTAAAATTTATTAACCTAAAATAGATTGATACAAAAATTATTGACCTAAAACTTATTGACCTAAAAACTAATGCCCTAAAATGTTTCGAGTTAAAACTTATTAACCTAAAATGAGTTCATTTACTCAAATATATTGACTTCAAAGTTCTGGACCTAAAATTTGTTTCCTTAAAAATTATTGACCTAAAACTTATTGACCTTAAAACGATTGCTACAAAATTTTTGGAGTTAAAACTTATTGACCTGAAATGTGTTGGTTTAAAATATGTTGAACTAAAATATTATTGACCTTAAATATGTTGGCTTCAAATTTATGGACCTAAAGTTTTACTTAAAATTTATTGACCTAAAACTCCTTGACCTAATAACTAATGCCCTAAAATGTTTGCACTTAAAACTTATTGATCTAAAATGTGTTAATTTAAAATATGTTGACTTCAAATTTATGGACCTAAAATTTGTCCCCTTCAGAATTGTTAACTTAAAATTTATTGACATAGAAACTATTGACCTAAATTTTTTAGAGTTGAAACTCATTGACCTAAAATGTGTTAGTTGAAAACATGTTGAACTAAAATATTTTTGACCCAAAATATGTTGACTTCAAATTTATGGACCCAAAATTTTTTTTCCTTAAAAATTATTGACCTAAAACTTATTGACCTAATTACTAATACCCTAAAATATTTAGAGTTAAAACTTATTTCATAAAATATTATTGACCTAAAATTTGTTCACTTCAAATTTATGGATCCAAAATTTGTTTCCTTAAAAATAATTGACCTAAAACTTATTGACCTAATAACTAATACCCAAAAATGGTTGGAGTTAAAACTTATTGACCTAAGATGTGATGATCTAAAATATGTTTAACTAAAATATTTTTGACATAAAATTTCTTTCCTTAAAAATTATTGACCAAATATTTATTGATCCACAATTTATTAATTTAAAAATTATTCATCTAAAATTTGTAAATTTAAAACTATTTGTCTAAAATATATTGATCTAAAAATATTTGACCTAAAATGGGTTGACCATAAATACGTTGAAAGAGATTTGTCTTATTTGGATGGTGAATTAATAATTTAAAAGGATACAAAAAAAACTGATCATTTTATTTAGATTCATTCGATTTTCTATTTAACAATTTCAAACCAACTGCCATTAAAATAGACCACATTCGAAAAACGGTTTTGTAGCAATTTTTGATCCTTTATTTAATAACAACCCACATTATTCTTCCCCTGCAGCCATTTCCATACAACCATATAACTATATACCCTTAATGAAAATATATTATAAAAAATCACAAATTGTAATGTACAAATATGTTAAGTAATTTTTTAAATAGATTTTTGCATTTTCAAATTCAATACAATCGAGCACAAGTCTATGTACGTCTATTAAATATGGCCAGCATAAATGAAAGGACTAAGCAGATGGTTTCAAATAATACTCTGCAATAGAATAGTGGGTAGGAGTGATGACGGTGTATAGTATATGGTATAGCATGCATTGTGGATGGCGCGGTTATGCGAATGCACATATTTCGATATTGTATCCGCTGTTATTTTAATAAATGTAAAAGCCCTAATTATGAACGCCCAAATGATCATACGATGCTTGTGGTTTTTTTTTTCTCCTATGCATAGGCAGGCACGTTGCATTTGATTTTATTTTATTCTAATTTCTGATAAAGACCCGATTCCCGACACACAAATATTCTATTATCATGATAGTACTCTCTCGGTTCACCGTTCACACAAAGGCCATAAAAGGAATGGATTGCAGAATAGAAATAGGAATTATTTACTTTTAGAATCTGATTTATTTTACTCCAACTAATTTGTTTGATTATATTCTTCTGATTTAGAGGTAATATTCTAATTCGAATTTATTTTTGTAAAATTACTCAAAACCAAACTCGACATTTAAAAAGGATAAAAGAAATGAAATTAAATAACACAAATAAATCAAAATAACCTTTAACATTTGGGGAAAATACCAAATTAATTAATAATTGAAAAAAAAAAAATATTCACCCAAATACAAAGAAATCAAGAAAATTCAAGAAAAATTCCTATATCAGGATTATTATTTTTTGTTAAAAGAGAAATTGAAATAAATAAAAACGGAGAATAGGATTTCCTTCCAGGCGATGCACCTATTCATAAATACTTACAAATGTACCTGCACTTAGATTTGATATTTTTATACGAGTATGTCCCTTTACGTATCCTTTTACTTAGCAAAGAGTTTAAGTGGAATAAATAAGGAGTGACAATTACCAACCCCTTTTTTTTGCTTATCCAATATTTAGGCTAAAGTACCAAATATCAAAGCAGAACCGATAACTATTCAAAAGGATAACAAAACCAAAAATAATTTATCCTTTTTCTCTACAATATTTTGGTCCTTTTCTTTTACGAAAAAAAAACAACCTGGAATTTTTGTATAACTGTTGCTACTTTGCTACCAACATTATATCATTCAAGGACTCCAAGCGTTAGAACGATTTATTATGTGTTTACTAATTTCGTTTTTTTTTATAGGATAAATAATCCTACAAAATATTCAAAAAAAAAATAAGCACTACATTATCCTGATTAAAAGATAATCTATTTTTTTTTTGTTTTTTTTTTTTTTGTTATTGCTATCAAACTCTTCCACACCCTTTAGAATATTCTTTTATAGACTCATTTCGCTTCCTGTATCGAAAAATCTTATGAGTTTTTTTTGGGGTGAACCCTTATTTTTTATTTTAATTTTCATTTATTTATTTTTATAAGTAATTTTTTTTATAAATTTTTTTATTTACTGTATTCATTCGAACGTTAACCAATCTCTTTTGAATTGTAATCGGATAAGAAACAGGAAGGATCATTGATGAATGATTCTATGTAGATGAGAGTATTTTCAGTTTTCCCCTCTGAAACTCCAAATGGTATATTTTATCACAATTTAAAATTTCTAAATAGAATGTGAAGAGAATTTTAAATTTTGCTATACAAAAAATATGTAGTTTTTATTTTGTAAATAAAGATTTTTTTTATACGTGTAACTATGAAGAAGGTGTAAGAAGCAGGAGTGATTTTTCTCGTTACTTATTTAGCTATTCACAACTACATAAATATTGTAACAAGCAGATTTTATGATAAATACACTACAATGACAGGATAGGAACATGCGAGAGTAAACACCCATCGGTGTTTCTCTACCTAATAAAATATTTTAACATTTTAAAAATCACGTGGCTAATTTCTTTTTAAACGCCGACGATAAAGCTTTTTATGAAACTTTTTACAATGGAAGACGAACAAATCGTCTTAAAAAAGACTTTTTAACGCACATAAAACGGGGCATCAGCAATTTTCCAGAGGATACGAATGCTGATTAGTTTAAGTTCGTACTTCCAGATTGGTGTTAAAATTGCTTTTTAGATCAAAAGTTTCTTCTTGAATATCAGTTCTGATCGGTAGTTGATACCGTCAATTAAATTTCGTGTACGGGTTCCAGGTAAGCCGCTCCTCTAAGTTTAATCTCAAGTAGTGTACTTTTTTTGTGGAGTGATATTGCCTTTAACGTATTCAGGGAGGGGTGGATTTTTACAAAGGGTGAAAGTATACCAGGCTTGGAGATTCTTAATAATGGATTGTAGGTTTCTGGAAGCGATTTTGATATTAGAATGGGATGCAAAAATTGTTGGGATGTCAAAAGTATAAATATTGTATAGGATTGGATCGAGAATACTGCCTTGAGAAACACCAGCTGTGAAAGGGGATATTTTGGATTTTAGAAAAAGGACATTGGTGGGTTGTTGAGTGTTCTTTCTAATCAGAAGCCAAATTGATAATCGGGAATAATCTTAGCATCTTCAAGAGTAGGCTAATGGCATTTTAAAAGGAGTTTTTTTTAACGATTTTTCCAAGAATTGGTAACAAGCTGATAGGGTTTCACCATCAATGAGATGCTATTGGGGAGAAAGAGGAGGAATTAAAAGATTTTTGCATTCGACTTAAAAAGTTTATTTGAACAAAAAAAGTGTTTCTTGTAAAAAAAAAATTCTCAAAAAAATCAATTCTAAAATACGAAAAAATTTCAAAATACCAAAAAGGATAAAAAAATTTTACTCAAAATGAAAAAATCAATAAAACTTCAAAAAATCTATAAAATGGCAAAAGCCTCACACTAGGAATGATGTACAAAATAATAAAAAACATTTATTATCATTCATGGGGAAACTTTCACCATATCCAACAAGGAAGGTATGGGACTAAAAGGGGTAAAGTAAGGATAGTTAAAACTCGAAAATTGTAATGAAAAAATATACGAAAAAAAAAAATTGCTAAAGTCGAATGCAGAAACAAATTGAAATCGAAATAGTAAGTAAAATTGTATGAGGAATAAATTAAAATAAATTAAGGACGAAAGTGGTTGTTTTTGGGTGGCATGAGACTAAAAAGTATAATTTGTATTGTTTCAAGTGCTGCCGCGTGCTAAGAAAAAATTATATTAATTTTATTCTTACAAATTTTTTTGCATATCTAATAAAATGATCAGGATAGTCATATGTGTATACACTTTGACGTACGCCAACGCTAAGGAAAGTTTTGTGAAATTATCTATCGTCTTGAGTGTATGAATGCTCATATAATATGGCAGACAGGATTCATGTAGACTCAGTCATTGAGAAGCTTTGATTTGTTCCAAGCCATCAAATGTAAGTTGAGTTAACCTTAAATCCTACCATAAAGGACGATGATATATCTGATGATTGTTATGGCAGCAGTGATGCGAGGAGGAGGGTGTTTTAGTTAAGGTGTTAATCATTATGCTAATATATCGCGTGATTAAAAAAATACACATGTACACGAATATCTATAAAAGAAAATTAAATTTCTTAAATATGTACACCTTTAATTATAAAACCCAAAGCAGCTACTATAAACTAAGTAATATGAAAGTGTCCGAAGTTCAGTACTCCACAATGCACGACTATATATAATTTTCTTACATTGCATTTTCTTTTATAAATATTTATATCGCCTCATAATCTTTGAAAAATCGAATCCTGTTATACAATATAATATTTTTCTTATCTTCTTGATTTTCTTGTACTTCTGCATAACTTTGAAACTAAACATTTCTACAACTTAATCCACCTTCAACCAAAACTCCTGAAAAATTACACTTGAATTTGATATTCACTCTTTTTGTATGTACATCCTGATCGAAACACAAAATTCAAAAAGCCAAAACCAATTATATTTTCAATGGAAGTCCTTTAAACTTTAGTGGTAAATATGAACGAATTGTAGTTCTCATTGAAACGATTTATACTTAACCTTGCTTGTATCCTTTTTTTAATCCTCTTTTACATACAATATAATTTGTCTCTGTCTTCCTCTTCCTCGTTCATTTTCTGTTTTCAATTAAATTTTAAAATTTTTGTGCACTATTAATTTTCTGTCTGATCTCCTTATTTCTCCTGTTTCCGTCCTTCATCATTTTTCCATTTACTACAATACTTTTAACGTGAACTATTGTATTTAATTTCTCTTCAGAGAATTTTCGTGACCAAATCCTTAGGGACATAATTATACTCAAGTCAAATTGCAAAATAGCACTCGTAATCATATACGATTATGGTAAGTCTTAGTTATTCCAGAACAGACCACAAAAAACTTATCTATGTTACATGAAACGTTCATAGATGGCGTTCAGATTTATATATACAAATGGCTGGCTGCACGTACTAAAAAGGCTGCACTGAATTTTCATTGTTTCTTCTTAATTTATTCAGTTTTTATTATTTTATTATTATTGTTTGGCCGTTATTTGGGGTGGGGTTGGATTTTTGTTAGTTTTTTTCTTTTTCCTAAAAGGGAGTCATTTTATGTTTAAATCCTTTTACCCTTTTTTCGTTTTTTTTTTTATTTATTTCTTTTAAATTCGATTTTGCCTAATCTAGTAAATTGCATTAATTTGCATTTGAATTTGCATTTCAACCAATCTGTGCGTTTATCTTTCAACCAAAAAAGGGATTTACTGGTATAAGAAGTGCATGTATTTTCTTCCTTTTTTTTTTGTGCACGTTTTTATACAAAACTTTGAACATTCAGTATTTTACGATATACTCGTACTCGTTATGTGAAATAATTTTCGAAATTATAATTTTTGTCAATTAAATTAATTGGTCTATATAAAAAAAATGTAGAACTTTTGTAGGGAATTCCCCCTCCCCCCGCCCTTTCTCTTTAAATCGAATTTATGTATAAAAAAAAATGGAATCGGACCATCTTATTCCTATTCAAACTATCTTCCAATTATTACAATTCAATGAGGGTACAATAAACTCTAATTGCTTTCGGATGGCTGTATGCTAAATATCAGACCAGACTGGCAATACCAAAAACAATCAACGAAAAAAAAAGGAAGGAGAAGTCAGTCAGTGCTACATAAGGACAGGCGTTCGAATTAAGTCAAGATTATTTTGTGCGAAATACTCATAACTGCTGTTATCATGAAATATCGTATAATATCCGATCATCTCCCCGCTCGATTACGTTGTGCACATACGAGTTGAATACTCGTCCGAATAGATTGAGAATGCAGACCCCAAATGAGAAATGGCCCCAAAGTTCACACCAACTTATACCGCCCAGGCAGACAGGTATGATTAAGCAAAGCCAGGGTCATCTGCATATCGGCGGACCGGTGAACGGTGGGTGCGCAACTACTCCGAGTACTCGAATGTGCCTTTATGCTCGGAATGGAAGAATGTATGTGGCTAAATGTGTATGCATGTACGCAGATAAGTGTCTTAAGGTAAGAGAAGACACGAAAAGAGAACAATCAAAAGCAAAAGGAAAAACTTATAAGTACGAGTAAATAAGAATTGGTATGTAAATTGGTAGTCATTAAGGAATCACCTGAAGCCAAAATCAAATATTTTGAGAACAGGTAAGGAGTGATCCGGTGAGGGGTGAAAACCGCCCTCGCAAATTACACCAATACCAATAATGCTCTCGAACATCAGCATTGAAAATTGCACTGATAATCGTGGGCTGCATCAAGTGCAGTACTTAATGTCCTCTCGTCCCACTTTAGCCTGTCCTCTGTTGTCCTCGATACTTTTCAACCGACCCAACCTAGCTATATGTACGGACATGCATGAATATTTAGCCAAAAACAGTCCCCATTTCTCGTCGGTGCTGTCTGTGAATTCCGTATAGTACAAAAGGAGTTCTGTGGTTCGTTCTTATTGTTCGTCGTCTTGATCTTCGTCTTCGGAACTCGTGCCATGGCCCATGTCCATGTCCATGTCCGTAGTCACCATCGGAGCATACCATCTCTTTGGACTTGTCCGTCTATACGAATACGAGTGCTGCCCATGAATGCGGCTGCATTTTTAGTCTGAAATTTTTAATGCATTTTTTTGTTGTTGCTTTTATTTTGCTTTTGTTTCGATTTTGGTTTTGGTTTTGGTTTGCTCTTGTGTCTAGTCATATCACGACCGTGGAGTATTCTCAAAGCAATCCAATCGAGTGCACGTTCTACGGATTCGACATTATTTTCCTATCCTTCACTCTATACTCTGCCATAGGAAATTGTATCTGCTACAAGTGCCTTTTAGTATTTTCCTCGATTTCATCGTCCTTCTGCTCCACTTCTAGTTCATTCTTACCGATTCTAAGTGTTCTTTTTAATATTTCTTATTTCTTTGGGAAATTTCCATTGCTCGCATTCAAAGTTGTTAGGAGGTTTTGCCATTTGCCAGTCGTTGCTGTCTTTTTTCGCCAGGCCGTTGATACTTCGGACTGAACACGGACCCCCACAGTTAAAAACTACTCCATAGAAATCATTCAACATCGTTCCATGCACTACAATTCATAGTAAAAATGAACTGTACAGAAGAGCTCATATAATGATGCACTTGCACATTAGTACCAAGTACGTGGGGTGAGTTTTTACCATACGAAGATATGCGTTTACATTTGGGGACTGTAGTGTATACTGTAGTAGTGCAGATGTAGGCTGTATGCTAATACACTACTACAGTAAATCAATTCGTTGAAAGGAAATAAATAATTTAATTAAAATTATTTGTTTCCTTTCGACGAATTCATTTTTGTATCTTATCAGAGTTTTTTTTTGGTTCAAATTCAAATATAAAATAAAAATTCTTCAAAATAAATTAATGTAATTTTATTGAAATATTTTGGAATTTTTATAATTCAACTAATCGATGGAGTACTTTCTTTCAATCATTGGAAGGTTATTGGTATAACTGTTGGTGCTAGCACCTTCATGTGTCTGTCGCCCTTTTCATATTAATGACTGAAAGTGATCCACCGAAATTGACCATTAAAAAAAAAAAAAAATTTGCATCTAAGCCTACGTGATCATAGTATGCTAATATACTAGTACAGTTCACGTTCGTTCGCAGATTTGCGATTTAGAAAAGATTACTGCACAATAGAAATAAGGACTTAACCGAAAGAAACCGAAGCGGTGGTTAGCAATTTTATCAACGAAAAATCGACAATTTCTTCTTCTTCTTCTTCTTCTTCGTACACTAAACAAACATTTTTCCTGTCTTTTCCATCCCTTCCCATCTCTTCTAAACTACTTGCATTTTAGTTTTTTTTTTAGTTCATCTCTTCTCATCTGCTCTCATATAATAATATTATTTTTAGTATTCATCCAATCAATTCGCTAATATATGCTCCAATTTATATGCTCGTAATTCCCAAGCACATCAATTCCAATTCGTATGCGTATTAGTAGTGCCCAGGCGAAAGGAGTTTTTTTTGCTTCATTTTTTACTGCAACGTATGATTTGTTTTCGAATATATAAAATATGGAATCGATGCATTCCGAATACAATGGCTATTTATGGTTCTATTCGTGGGCTATTTATAGAAATAATCGAAATTCATGTTTTTTTTTTTTTTTTTGGAAAAACGCAAGGATTTCGGATAATTAAAAAAAAAGCATAAATAAGTTTACGCCATCTAAGGGCATTGACTATAGTTTAAATAGTTCAGCGCCATTTTAAAAAGAAAATTGAAAGAAAATTTCTTTCAAACCATTTTACCGGCATGGCCATTTTTGAAATTTTATTTAATTTTCTCAACAAAACAAAAATTGATTTTAACATTTTCCCATTTTGATTGTGCCATAAAAAAACGTTTGACAAATGGAGGAATAAGGCGCTATTTGACAGCATTAAATGTCATTAACAATGAAAATCAGCGCCATCTGCCGGTAATAATTTTTGTTGTTGTTGCAAGAATCAAATTTACTTTTAAAAAGAAAAAACACTGAAATTTCTTATAATACAATACCTATTTGATGATAAATAAGTTTTGTTAGTTCAATTTTTAAAAAAAAAAGCACAATTCGAATTTATTTCGATACTGAAAATAATAATTTTGACCATCTGCTGCGGGTACTAAAAAAAAATACAACATTTTTGATAAATTCAGCGCCATCTATCAGTAATATTCTATTAACAGCTTAAAAGCAGCATTTCTTTTTAATCTTGAAATTCAAAAAAAAAACCCTCTACTGGTTATAATTTCACTTTAAAAATAAAATCAGTGCTACTTTTCTAAGAGAAATTCATCACATTCCGGATAATTTTATACTTTTTTCCAATATTGTCTGTGGTTTTTATTTAATAGAGAAATACTTTGGATGATTTGATATACTCACATATACAAAATTTACGTAGATTGCAGAAATGCACACAAATACCAATATTTTTGGATGATTTCACTTGAAAATCTGCACTATTCAATATGATCGGATGCGATTCGTTTTGATTTGATTCGATTTGAATTTGATTTAATGAAGAATGCTAGATGTGCACCCATTGGAAAGATTACATAATCACCACCCACACTGAAGACCCCTCCACTGCCCCCACCCACATCCGATTTCATTAAAAATTTCTAACAAACAAACAAAACTAGCATTATTTATTTATGCATTTTGATGCAGTTTCGTTGCTTTAAAAAAAAAAACACAAACATTTGTTGTAATAGTTTTACTCGAAGTAAGTAAATTATATGCAGTTTTAGATGAAATTAATTTTTTTTATAAGAAATTTTGTTTAGTATTTGTGTTAGTTTTAAATTGTTATAAAATTGTGGGAAAAAACTTGATAGAAAATTATGCATAAAAAAGTAAAACTTGCTGACTTTTTGTTACTCTAATAGTAAATTGTTGGTGTTGATTGCCGGTGTGAAATGCTATTTGATTAAGGTCTATGGAAGTTATAAGCTCCAATCGTACTTATTTCAAATAGGGTATTTATATGGAATGACTTAATTTGCTTCAGAATTTCGCCGTTTATTAATGCTTTTCTGGATCGGTAGAAATTTCGAAAAAATGTCCGAACAATGTTCTGTTTATCTATTGCAGCCTAGTTGAATGAATTTTTCATTAACATTCCAATAGTTGAAAAAGTCAAATCATCCCTCCACATGTGGGCATCAACATTTCTTCTAAACATAAAGACTCGTCTCAAATAGGGACAAAACATCTCAGATGAAATTATAAAAAATCCAAAAAAAAGTGTCCATGTAACTGTTACTATTTTTTTTTATTTTAATATTTTTCTGCTAAAGCGTTAGCTTTATCTATCTTCGAAATAGAATTGGATAAATAACAAGAACCAAATTAATTAAGAGGGAAACAAGTTTTAATCAGAAAAAAAATCAAAAAAAAAATATGTCCAACCCACTTTTACTATTTCAAATTGAATTTAGTATGAAATTATTAAATTATTGGTTTCAAAACTAACTTTCATATTTAACATTCATCAACGTTCCAGTTTTCTTTCTGAACGTCCCCCTATCCCTCCACCACCCGTAAATACCTCTAAACATTTCATTAGTCCGAACCAATATGGACTTACGATTTTGTTACAATTTTTTAAGAGTTCATTAATTTTTATCAATAATTACTAATACTATTCAAATTTTAATTTACCTTCAAATAAGAATAAAAATCAGTTCTTTTATTAATAGTCATTTTGAATAGAATCCAGTTTATTGAGGATTTATTGAATTTTCATTAGTTTTTTGCTGCTGTTGTGTTTGTGTTGGTGTTTTTTTTTCTCTCTCTCTCTCTCTCTCTCTCCTCGAATGCAATAAATAGAAATGGATATGGGAATCGAATTCAAAACTGGAAAAACTAATTTATTGTCAATCAATATAAACACGCTATCGAATTTAAATAGAAAATAAAGACAGGAGGATACTGGCATAGAACAGGACATACAATTCGAATTGAATTGAAAGAAACCCATTCGAAATGATTATTACGATTTTGTTACGAATTGTTTAATACCCTCTTTTCCCCCCATTTGTTTTGGACTTTCTATTAACTATAAACCTACTATCAGGTATATGCCATTGTACTATTCTGAATTCTAAAAACAATACAACAACAACAAAAAAACCTCTTCAAAAGTCACTGTGTTACCACCTTTATTCGTCTACATTTTATTACTTTAGTCATATTGAGAGCATTCAAATTTTTATATTTATTTTTATTATCGTTTCGATTGTTTTATGTTTAATATTTTGTTTTATGTTGGAAATTTTTTCCATTAATTTATTGTTAGTGGAAATTCTACTCCTTTTAATTGCACCCCTGATCTCTTACCGACTATTTAATCTGTTTTTGTCATGCTGCATAATTATTATTATTATTATTATTATTATTATTATTGTTATTATTGTTATTATTGATATAATTTTGATACTGTTGCATTGCTTTATGTTCAATTGTTATTCAATATTATTGATAGATTTCCTATTATACAATATGTATTGAGATATGGTGAACGATCAGACTGGCACTGATACTGTACATTATCAACTGTCTTTGAGACTGGCACTATCACTGACACTACCAACTATACCATACTACGACAAGCAGTACAATAGCCGAATACGATTAATATGAAGAAAATGTTTAATGGGACAAGGAGTAGGGGATGTTATTTGTCGAAATAGTGATATTGAATTATTTGTTAAAGCCATAAGAAGGGTTAAATTTTTATTTCAATACAGAAAAGTTATACAAAACCAAAATTATTAACAAATATTTTTATTATTGTATGTTGGTTTTATATGTCCTTCTCGTCTTCTCCAATAATAAATTATTATATCCTTCTTCGCACAGTCATATAATAAATTAAAAATCTTTATGCATGAAATATATTACTATGAGTCAAATCAATAATCTTGTTTTAATAGAAACAATAAGAAAGAAGGAAAAAAAAAACAAAATCAAAACAAAAAATCGATTAATAAAAAAGTTTTTTTTTAAAAAAGATATTTTTTAATATCATTAAGAAAATTTCGCTTAAATATAGAAAAATACTAAACTTCTTGTGTTTTTGTTGACAACAATAAAAATCATATATATGCCATCTGGTAGCTACAAGAATTATGAACAATTAAGAGTCAGCGCCATCTGACAAACCAGACTAATAAAACGTGAAAATATTATCACTTTAATAAATATTGTAATTTAAAAAAACCATCTCAGAAAATAAGAACTTGGAGAATATAGATTTTATTTATTAGTTTTTTTTTCTTTTGAAAATTTATTAATCTGTAGGTGTAGAAAAAAAACCGTTAAGCAAATAAATTTTTAAAATCACATTTTAAAATGACATTAAAAATGAGGTAGCCACGTTTCGCGAAAAAATTTCTTACTCTAGATAAGTCAATAATTCCAATTGACGGAAATAAGGCGCTAAAAATCTATAGTCCTTTTCGTGAATACGGAGTTTTGATTTTTAGTAATTTTAACTTGAAGTTATCGTTTTATATAGTCCTTCTATAGTCATTTTCGTGAAATGATTTTTAGTAATTTTAAAAAATCAAGAAGAAGAGATCAGTACTGTCAATTCTGGGCGCTATGACCGCATGACAACTGAATGTTTTTTAGACTGAACTTGTTAAATTGTATGTTGGACCATATGTGATTTTAACAAGATGGCACCATAAATTACATAACAAGAAAAACTTTGCCTGTGTTGCGCAAAAAACTCTTAGGACGAGTAATTTCGACATTTTGTCATGTAAATTTTCCTCCCAGATCATTCGGATGGACTTCTTCTTTTTAGGTCATGCAAAAAATTATGTTTTCACAAATAATTCGCAAACTTTAGAGCATTTAAAAAGCAAATTATCAGAAAAGAATTGCGTCCTGTAAAAAGTGCCGTGGCATCCATTTCGATGATTTTATGTCCTATGTATTGAAATCTATTTTATTTTACTTTAGTTTCCGAAGCATAGAAAAATTAATTTTGAGCATTCTTTTTTTTTACATGAAATTTTTTAGTAGCCGAAAAACTAAACCCCCCTACCCCCTTCCCCATCACAAAATGCAAAAATGGTTAAAATTTATTCTTTATTTCAATATATTACCACCTAGATGGCGTTATCAAAATTACATTTTCAACTTTTAACGCCATCTAGTAGTAATATTAAAAGTTTATTTTTTTATAACTCGATCGTCTGCAGCGACTTATGACAATAAAAAAAAAATAATATACCAAAAATCAAATTGGAAAATATTATTAAAATAATCATTCAAAAAATTTTGTTGAAATTTTGTTTTTTTGCCAGTTTTCAAATTTATTTTACAAATTCAAAATTTGAATTTTGCATATCCTCTTAGATCAGATCCTATCGTAAGAAAAGAAAAATGAATAAGAAAATTCTTCCCGGAAAAAATCTTACGCCCCCTTTGCTATGATTCAATTTATTTGCAAATATTTTTATTTTATTTTTTAAAAAAAAGGAAAATTTCTTTAAAAAAAAAATAAACTAAAAATATTCGAAAGTTGTAAATTGAAAATATTCAAATATGCAAACGCGTGGATATATTCTTATACATATTAGAATGAAAATGAAGAAGAAGAAAAACAAACCAAAATTCTTCGATTATATTATTGAATTGAATTTTCTATACTATTTTGTTGTTGTTAATTCCTCCTTTCCTTTGGGGTATTTTATCGTTGGGTTATTTCTACCTTCTTTCTTTTGCATTTTGAATATGGTTTTAGTGTCTTATTTAAATTATAAAAATAAAAAATCAACTCTTATACTAGAAAATCTGAAAACTATTGCGAACGCCCAGCCCATTTTTTCCAATACAATCTCTTTCGTTTTATATATTACAGTATTGAATTCTCGATAGTAAACGATTGATTTCTTAAAAGTGTCTTATTTTCCATTTCCCACAAATACGGATGGTCTTTTATAAATTGTCACACATATTCGTGCTGTTTTCAATTCTCACAGCCCATATAGTATACGAAGTATGTCCGAATATCGAATACAAATGTACACGCCTTATTCGATTCGGTAAGTCAGTTTCGGAATTCTTGAATCTACCATCTAGGATTGACGGTGGCTGGCCCCCACACTCCCAAATGAGAATGCCAAATTTGAATCTGAATTCCAATTCATATGATTCGAATTTCTATTCCGGCTCCGATTCCAATTCCAATTCCAATTCTAATTCCAATTCCGAATCGGATTTCTGCTCCAATTTCCACATCGCCGGTTACCCTGCCCTGGTGCGGCTGTGCTCTGAGCACAATTCAAATGTACTATTCTACAATTCTAGACGCCCAATTTGGAGAATGTAATGCCCGACACCCAATCGATGGCCGGAACGAAATCAACCACTTCATATTATATTCAATTTGGAAGCTTTAAAACTTTTCTTACCACAACCGGGATACTCCCCACCCATCCACACTCAACTCTATGAACTCATGCATGTACACATATAGACCGATCGTTCGTAGCTATCCACCCTGGCTATCAATATATGTATGCGCATATCTTCATAACTACCTATTGTAAATAAATGTTCATATGAACATGCTTTTGCATATATAATATTTGCACAATTTTCTCCCAATCCCCCAAGCCTGTAGGTTTGTACAGCTTAACACCCACCCCACTCCGCTAAATCTTATAACATCTAAGATTAAGGGTATATTTTTCGTTAAATATTTTTTCCTTTATTTTGCATTTTCTTGTTCTTTTCAATATTTATTCTCTCCGCTGCTGCTGCTTCTGCTGCTGCTGCTACTTTTCGATAGTACTCGTAAAGGGACATCAAATGGGAAGATGGCATGCTAACTATACGACTACGAATGGTATTGTAGCTAAGCGCAACTTTTAAAAATATTCCAATTCGTTTTCATGCATATTCGAATAATTCATATTTTTCTATTATAACAAAACGTATTTGTGTATGACAAATATCACCACATATATATTGTACGTATGCGATTGTGGGTGCTTATGTACTATGCGGTATTGGTAAATAAATATCCCCGTACACATATAAGATATATATTGGAAAAGGATCCCAAATGATTATTACAATAATATTGATGAGACGCTTTTTATGACATATGCACATGAACGAACGAGCTGAATAATATTTCAAATTGTCTAATTATAATATTAAATCGATGACTTATTATTGATTTCATTCGGTCGTTCTTTTAGCTCTATCGTTTTTCGTATCTACTTCACACATCACCGTGAACGTTTTCAAATAGATTTTATTTCGATTTTTACCTCCTCCTCCCCCACACCACCAATTTGTTTATTCTCAGCATTTACATTATCACTATTTCAATAATAATGGTTTAATTGTTTTTTTTTTAAATAATTTTTCTCTAATTCTATTAATTTTATTAAATTTAAAAAAAAATACAAAAAATCGTCTCCTGTTTTCTACAAATATAAAAATTCATAACAAATCAAATAATCTGCTTAATATTTGGGAATGAGTTTATTTTATTTAAAAAAAAGGCAATTACTTGCAAAGAATAAGGAGAGAATCAGAGTTAAAATCTAACCAAATTAAAGCATTTTTCACAGAATTGTGAAAAATATTTAAAAATAGATAGAGAAAAATATAATAAAAAATTAAAAATTACTGCCACTACAATTCCAAAGTCAATTAATTACTTTACGATGGCTAAAAAATATTTGAACGAAATTACAAAATATTTAATCAATTTCATTTCTATAACTGTCACTACAAACCAATAAATATATTTTTTTATTTCTGTCGTTTTTACGATGGAAAAAAACTACATAGAAATTTGTAAACTATTATTAAGTTTAGGCCTAAAAAAAAAAACACAGACCGTCACTACAATCCGTAAAGAAAATTGTTCTTTCTTGTCCTATTTCATCCAAATTATTATAGTAATTGAGGGTCTTTTCGAGATTAAAAAAGAAGTGAGTAAGTGGAATAAATAATAAAAATGAGAAATAAGCAAAAAAAATTTCACTCTATAGTCGATAAGGATTTTAGTCTAGTTCTCTTGATCAATACTATCCAAACTAAGTTTTTAAATACAAAAAAAAAAAAAAACAATTATTTAACATTCTGCAATCTACCAAATAAGTTAAAATTTTAATAGCAGAGCATTAAAATTAGAAAGAAAAATTGTGAAGGGTCTAAAGTAAAAAGCTTGCAACAAAATAATTGCTTGAAATGAGCATGCAGCAGAGAAGAAACAATGGTGTCGGTCTTGGGTCAGCACTCGAAACTTTCGGTAATTACTTAACGGATGAAGATATTGAAAAGCTCAAAAGTTTGCAGATTATAAACGTAAATATGATCTTTTATATCACTTAACAAATAAATAGTCTTGGAGGCTAATTATCAAATCTGGAAATTATTAGTACTGGGAGCTTTTTGCACAATAAATCAGAAAAATTTTTGTGTTCTGTGGTTTATGCCGCCGTTTTGTTAAAATCACATATGGTCCTGATTGAGTCCAGGCTAAAAAATAATCGATTTTCTGGGGCTGACATACACACACACACACACACACACACACACACACACACACACACATACACATAAACTCTATCCCGAACCACATAGCCCAAAATATAATCTAAAATTATTTTATCATATTTGAAATTCAATCTTACATATTTGATGGCGTTAAAATAATTGCAAAATTTCAACGCCATCTAGTAGATGTGTCATAAGTTTATGTCTAATTTTATTTTGAATATTTTTAGAAGGTTTTTCTTAATTTAAGGGTATTAGTCTGAAGAAAAAAATAATTTTTGTTCACCACAACTACGCTTTTAAGTTGGTCCAATTTTCGACTGGTATCTCGCTAATAACACGTGTAATAGTGTCTTTTAAGGCTACAAACAACACTGGTCTATCGGTATAGATGAGAGTGAATTTATGCAGCCTCATACAAAATAGTCTAACCGAAATCATCTCTCAATATGTCCATTTTTCCACGTGCTATATGTGGCATGTAGTGCCGTCTTGTTGAAACCATATGCCGACCAGATGCAGTTCTTATATTTTGGACAAAAAAAAGTTCGAAATCATCGAGCGATAGCGGGCGCCATTGATGGTAACATTGCGGCCAACGTCATCTTTAAGGAAATACGGTATTTTTCTGGGTGCAATGACAGTTTCTGTTTTGGCTGAGGTTTTTCATGATTTTAACTACATTTTTCTGGGTACAATGGTAGTTCCGGTTTTGGCAGTGCTTGTTCATCAGACGTAAGCGAAAATTTTGCCTATTCACATTCAACCAGAAATGAACTTCGTCCCTGAACGCAATTTTTTTTTTTAAAAACGGATTTTCCTCAAGTCATTCTAAGGCCTACTCACCAAAAATTCAATGCCTTGGCAGGTCGTTCAGCTTCCGTATTTTATAGGCTTTCAGGCCAAGATCCTTGCATAAAATCATCCACAAAATCGAGTACCACAATCCCAATTTCATCCGACGGATAGAGAAATTGCGATCTTCACTAATACTGAACGCTATGGCCGCAATATTTTCCTCTGTACGCATCCTTGGTTTCGTGATTTGATGTCAAATAGCGCAAAATTGCTGCAAAATTTTGTGACTAAAGCTTGAATTGCTTGCTCACTAGGTTGATTATGATGACCATAAAATAGTCGAATTGCGCGAAACACATTTTTCACAGAGCAAGAATTTTGATAATAAAACTCAGTAATTTGTAAGCATTGTACAGGTGTTAGTCTTTCTATAATGAAACATGGAATGTTAACTAAGCATTTTTGTCTTTGACACACATCACGTTAGGGATACAGTTTCTTTTAATAATTTTTCCAATTTTTCTAGATCTATAAAAAAAAAGTACTCAACAAAATATATTTATGATAAAAACTAATATTAAAATTACTCTGCTTCAAAGTTAATCCAACCCCTTTTGTCTATCGTATTAGGTAAGCAGAGGTGATAGGCGTTCACAGCTAATAGTGTCAATTTGATAATTAATGCAATTGAACGAATAATCAATCTCTCCAGTATAAATTAACTATTAAGCCTCCAATCAGTTCTCCTTCTTCACCCAAAACATACCTTTTTTATTCCGTACTCAGCTGACACCCTTTTACAATACACCCACTATTTATCCACTGATTTTAAAGAAGTGAAAAGAAACATTTTAAAATTCAATCAATTAAATTAATTGGTATCAAAACGACGATAATAATTTTGGGTTTTTTTTTAGTTGTTTTCGTCTCCGTTTTTACTCAATAATCAAACTGGTTGATGCATAAAAATTTTATTAATATCGAAATTAAGTAATTTGTCAATTTGTAAAGAATAGATTTTATTGGTCTCGTGACATTTTTTTTAGATTTTTTTTCAGTACTAAGGACACATATTGTAAGGGGATAGGAATAAATAAAAATTATTTTATTGGAATTATTCCCTGCAACAACAACAAAAAGTACAGAAAGTTGGAAATATTTATTATGTCCTTTTTAAGGCGACATTTGTTTCCCTTAAGGTCTTAGATTTGGTTTTGTGGATCATTTAGCTGACACTGAACGATGCAGAAAACAATATGCTGAATCTTCGAAAATGATTTTCTTCTGCGATGAGGCTCATTTCAGACTCACAAGTGATTGTGGAGAAGCCATTGTATCCGCGAAAAGTGACATTTTTATCTGAACGTGTCATTTGGAAATGAAATACTTTGGGCGTAAAATATTCGACTTTCTTGGGCCTTAGCTTAGAGATGTCTTTATCTGGATCATATGTGATTTGAACAAAACAATACCACAAGCCATACAACACGATAAGTTTTTGCTTTTTTGCGCGAAAAAATCTCACGGCTCCTAATTTTGAGAATCGGTGATATTAATGCTGCTAGTAGATCGTGCGACTTGACGCCATTAGACTTTTTATAGATAATTATCAAATTTGAGATCATTGAAAAACCGAATTACAGCCCGAATTATGCGAAAAAATCCCCAAGAAGTTACCTCAGAAGGATCGGGTCGTGAAAAGAGTATCGTGCCATCTATTTGAATAATAGTATAATATACAATAATAAAATAAAAATTTCAATAAAATCTATATTTAAAGTATGCTCAATTTAAATTTACTTTCCAAAGCAAAAATTGAATAATTCCTCTGTAGTAATAATAATAATAGTAAAGGATCAAAACCAATATTGCCATTATTAAAAAACTACTTCATTTACTTCCGATAATATTTTAAATCTAATGAATAAAATTTTTATCGTTATCCTTAAGGATTTCCCAAAATAAAAATATGCGAAGAGTAAAATATTTATAAAAAAAACCGAAAAATCAGCAAATGTAGCAATATTAATAAAAATTGTTAGTAATCAGTTAATAATATTGTATTTTATATCAAATTGGAAATGATGATTTTTGTTATATCGTTGTATGAACAAACAATTTAGAAATGAAAATAATCAGTAGTTGAAGGTTGAAAAAAAAATTAATCAAAAAAAATATAATTTCACCAATAATAACAATATAGAAAGTATTGTGATCATGATAGGAAATAATCAAAAAGGACTAAACGAAAAATTCTTGCTTGAAGAAAAACAAATCGAATTTAGTGGGTTTTTTTTTATATAATAATATAATTGATAGGAATTAGATTAACAATAAAATATTTTTGGAATATAATTAAATTAAATCAGAATAAAAAAATAAATGGAATAATTTAATCACGAAAATAGAAAGGATACAAGCAGGTTGAGTGAGGTTGTCTTAACTGAAAGGTTGTATTTTTGACTATCAATAATAATTTTTTTTTAAATATTTAATATATCAAAGATAAAAATATAAAATAAGCCCTCTTCTGCATCCTGTCGAAATTGTTAAAAAAACTCCAAAAGAAAAATATTATTGTATATCATTTTTTAAGTAGATTTGTAAAATAAAATGTAACAAAAAAGGAGTGAAAATATTTAAACAAATTTCCTATTTAATTTATTTTTAATAATTGCTATTGCTGTTGTTATAACATTATAGTTCTCTAAGGTCCTTAACCACTTACCCTCATAAATTCTATTGCTAAAATTTCGCACAAATTCCTACCTTAAAAATTTTATTTCTTATATTTACACATACACATTCCCTCCCCCTACCCCTTTCCATATCCCTTTTTGATTCAATATGTTTCTGACAAATTCAAACTTTAACCGATATTTTCATTTTTAATAGTCGAAACAATAAAAACAAAATAATTTTGTTGTACAAGACTAAAAAAAAAAACGAACTTAGAAAACGAAGGATTCAAAATTATTATTTTTGTTCATGTCCTTATGAATGAAATTAAACTGATTATGAGAAAAGTGCACATGATAGTGAATGATTTTAAAAGGAAATCAATCAATCAGTCAACAATTTAGACTAAAGATTTCCAATTTATTACATATCCAAGAGCTCTCACAATACAACTTTACTCCTACAACAACAAACAAGATTAATACAAATTTATTATGTTCATTTGCATTCTCAGTCAATTCTTTTATTTCTATTGACTTTTATGATATTTTTTAATCAGCCTATTCACCATAATAAACACATATACTCCTCATATGTGGGCATATTTATCCATACACATTTGTCTGTACATAATTTTAGGTTAGTTACTTTGGTAAAATGTCATTAAAACAAATAATCCTCCGTCAGATTCTGAAGCCTATCGTTTCTGGCATGTCACGATAGTCAGGACAGCGGAAAACAATTGCTCGTTGCTAGCTTAACAATAATGAACATTGTCCCTGAACAAATGAAAAGCGTTGGTGCAATTACGGTTTGAAGCTTTCAAAATTCATGTCACAACATAAACTCTTAACTATCACAAAATCAATTCTTGGTAATTATCCTTCAACTGCATTGGCGATTTTAATTGCGCAATTACGAACTATAATCGAAGAAGAAGCAAAAAAAAAAAGAAAGAAAAAAAAAACCAAAAAGGAAAAGGAAGCATAAAAAACAAACACGATAAAACTGAGCCAAAGAATAAATAACAATTCCTTGTTGTTTTGGACAACTTTTTTTTTTTTTGAGAATAAATAATCCTTGTTGTTTTATATACAATATTTGGGATCTAAGCGATGATGTCACTTGATTGAAATTTCTTTTTTTTACTATTTTGTAATTTGTAATTGTGCTCATATAAATGTTAGCGTTTTTTTTTTAAATTATTAGAATTTGAAAGAAGTCCTTTTTAATTGTTATATTAAAGCAAATAATTCTCTGGCCTAAGTAATACTATCGTTCGCAGATGACTATTAATTCGTCAAATATTGGTATGGCGAAAAAGATCTCCATTATTTGAAGACTTTTTTTTTAACTTGGTTCGGATTGCCCGATCTGGGTTTATTTTGCAATTCGTTACCATTTTAAAGGTAGCTTTTGTCATAGAAGCCCTGCTGCCTATTGGTGAAAAACTCGACTGAGCGATATTCACAATTTTCTTTTGATGCCGATTTCTTATCACTAAGGAAGTTTAGTACTAATAAAAAAGGATGGTAGTCGCTTGGTGACAGGTTCGAAATATAAGATGAATACATCAAAACTCACTATATACGTGTGTGGTCTGGCGTGGGCCAGATGGAATACAACTCCTCTCCTGTTGGCCAATTTTGGCCACTTTTGGTCAATCGCAAGATTCAAAAGGTCCCATTGTTGACAGTAGAGGTTTAATTTTAGTGTTTGGTCATATGGAAGCAGCTCATAGTAGATGATTCATTTCCAGTCCCACCAAATGCACAGTAAAACCTTCCTAACCATTTGTCGTGGTTTGACCACGAAAGTTTTCGCATATTATTGCCGTATGTCACCCATTTCTCATATCAAGTCATCATCCGTTTAAGAAGACGAAGGTCGATTTCGTTCCGTTTGACCAAGGCTTAGCAGATAGAAATTCGATAATTCATGTATTTTTACGTCAATTCGTGTGACACCCAACCATAAAGCTTCTTTTTTTAATCCAGCTTAATGAAGATGGTATAAAACTATTTTGTGGACGATCTTTAGCTCCTGGGCGATCGATCATTTGCATTATATTATCGACATTTTCTACGATGGGCCAA
Organism: Atherix ibis; assembly: GCA_958298945.1. Taxonomy (NCBI): domain Eukaryota; kingdom Metazoa; phylum Arthropoda; class Insecta; order Diptera; family Athericidae; genus Atherix; species Atherix ibis. Next base: position 56,923,642 of record OY282610.1, on the reverse strand, counting down.
CCTTTTTGAGGTATATCTTTAACATACTGGAATGATAATTGGTTGTGACAGTATCGGAATCATAAACACCATTCACAATTTTCAACCACCTAACTTCAATATTTTTGAGTATGACTCAGACGTTTGACAGAATATGGTACTCTAGGTTTCTCTGGAAGCTTAAGAAATTTCTCACTATACCATACTTCCTTATGACATTCTAACGAATAATTAAAAGCTATTCCATCTTACTTCACCATAGCATCAACAATCCTATAAAAATCCATATTAACTCCCATTAAGAAAATATTTAGAATAATTTTTTATTTTTTTATATAAATAAAAAAAAAAAAAAAAATTATGCTAAATAAAGAAAAAAAATTATCATATTACAACCATGGTGGTTATTATCCTGTCGGTATTAGTTTAGCTAAATCGAAATGGAAAAATTCCATAACTGAAACAACTGACAATGTTGAAATCAAAAACTACAAAAATAAAAATATAAAAAACAAAGCAGAATTATTGAAGGTAAATCTGAACCAAATGAAAACAATAAAGGTGGCAAATGTTAAAATGGTTGGCGAAACGCTTGGGAGAGCGGAGACCATATTGCAGTGTCGAGGGGGGAATGGAAGAAAACCTAAACAGAAATAATGAACATAAAAGCAGAACCATCGAATGAAAAACGGAAATCATGAAATCCTGACAATAATTATTGTAATTAGAACCGGAGTTTCAACCGTGTACAAAGGTGTACATGAGTTGTTATCCTCGTGCCAGCACCTACCTACCCCAGATGCCTGAACGATTCCGATTCGTTTTCCAATTCAATCATTCACACTATAGTTACTGCCTTATATCCTCCCGTCCTCTGCTGCATACGCTATCCTATCATGGCCACCGTCGCAGTTGTTTCTTCCTTTGACCCAACTAACTCTATTGAGTAAATGCACATAGACAGCAGAGCCCAGAGACGGAGCGCCGCAATACAAATTCGACTTGACTCGTCGTAGTCGTCGTCATCGTCGACATCCAAGTTGGGCCAGGAACTATCCGTAAAATCCACTCATAAATACGGTACGATGTGTATTGTATGCTTTAGCAAAGGTATTATTGTTGAAAAATAGTTGGATAGCTTGAGGCTATACCCCTAACTCATATCTTTTACTAGTTTGGCCCGTGACATACCGCAGGGTGAATGAAAATGAGAGTACCAAACTCTAAATAGCTAAATACTAGGGATACTAAAGCTAAACAAAGAAAAAAAAAATATAACCAAAAAAAAAAAAAACCTAAATCAAAATACAGAAAAAAAGAAACAAAAATAAAAGAAAGAAAATCACAGTTTATACCCTTAAGAATCTCAAACCATCGTATTACCACAGTAGGAAGCCTCTGAAGAGAGTAAAAAGGGGTTTCGTATAAATTAGTTCGCCGGTAATGTTCATAATGGAAAATACTATCGATTTAGGCAATGACACTACCCCATCACTATAGTCAGTCAAATTATGAAGATTCAGCATTACCCCCTCAACCCCTATCAATATAGCGGCTGGAACAGTTCATTAGCTGAAGAGTTGATTGGAAAGTTGATTTGGTTGCTTCTGAAATATACAAAGTTGGTTTATTAATTATACGTGATCCGATGAATTTAGTGAATGAGTAATTAACAAGGATTAATTTTTAAGGATTTCAGATCAATTCTATGCACTTATAGTAGAAGTAAATATCCTTCCACGTGCGTAAGGAGGTAAAATCTTAAACTTAGCTAGGTGTAAATTTTAGAAATTGGAAGAGAAAGATGATCCAAAACGTATTCAAGTATTTTAAATAAGTGATTTCGTTTAAAAATAATAAAAAAACACTTTAAAAGTAAAACACAAAAATGAAACCGATTCAAAAAAAAAAGGAAAAAATATAAAAAACTTTGAAGGAGAAAATGTTTTTGATGGAAAAATAAATTTCAAAAATCATATTTGATTATTCAGCGTTATTTTTGCTTGCGGGGGGGAAGAGGGAGCGGTTGGGGGAGGGTTCTTTTCTATATTTTATTCTTATTGTTTTACTAATAATATAGTTAACTTAGGTTACATATTATTTTTATTTAATTTGAATATTAACTCGGCGAAAATATTTATGAGGATCAGTAGTGGATCGAAGAGAACAGAACCAATTGTCATGTAGTTTTGTACGAATGTCTAATTTGGCTGCAAGGATGAGTGTGGATGGTTGTAGTGGTCGTCTATAGAATGTCTGAATGAATGTGGAACACACCTGCTATTTTAAAATTCATGAATATTCGTAAATGCAAACTGTATAGCCGACAATTTGGTGTTCTATGCATTTAACGCTGGGGTGGTTTGGCCACCAGTGATGACGGTATGCATTCAGTTCGGTTATGGCTTATTGTATGATAATTTGGCAGCTTTGATTCTAGGGGTTGATTCATATATTCTATATTCGATTTTACCAAAAAACTCCTTCCTTTTGTACGTCTAGTATTACAATATGGAATTACGAATAAACAATTGCAAATGCTTTGCACTATTTTCAGTATTCATACATTCAAGCTGCAGTTCGTCTAATTTTATACTTTTTTAATTCCATTTTCTATCCTTTTCAATTTTTTTATTTAAATTTAATTACTACATTTAGAATGAGTGAGCAGTAATACAAGGTATAAAAACCTTTCAAAAGGTGGAAATAAGTTAAATTTTCGTTAGTTGTTGTTATTTTTTTTTTTTTTTTAAAAAACCATCAAGAGTTGGAAAATCTATAAAAATCTAGTAATTTTTTATGATATTTACCTGCCCCCAATTCATTTTTTTTTCTTTTAGATTAAAAACAAATGCAAGGTTTTTTTTATGCATAGAGACACTTCCACTCAACAGCATGAATATGCAAGTTATCATTGAAGAGATTTTTTTAACAAAAAATCTTTTTTCAGTATTTTGTATTTGCATAGTTTTGAATTTTTCAAATGTCATCAAACGGGTAACTGGCAGGTTGATGCCATTCAAAGAGAAATTGTTAGATTATTGCCACCTAACGAGAAACTGACTGATTATTGCTACCTAACGGAAAACCGGTAGAATAATGACATCTAACGGGAAAGTGGCAGTTTAATACCATCTGATGGGAAACTAGCAAGTTAGTGTCATCTAACGAGAAACTGTCATATTAATGTCATCTGATGGAAAACTGACAGATTAAATCTATGCAATAATTTCCTTTCTTTTAAAATGTTCACATAAGAAATTACTTAAAATAAAAAATCTTGTAAGTATATTTGGTGATGACTATTCCACGGATGCGTATTACTGCCCTTGTTTTTTTGTTTCCATGTAAATTACCTTAGCCATGCACCAGGGCAACTTTATAGCGCCATGACCGTAAGGCTTTTTGGCGACTTTCTTGTTCGTATTGGAAGCATACTAAACGAGACTCGTCTGTGGTTAGTAGGGTAGCACGGTGAGAGATTTGTTAGATTTTTAGAGGTGACTTGAAAATGGATTTGTTAATAAATTAAGATGATCTTTAAAGCTAATCAAGGTTCCCAATCGGGGTGTGAGAGGAAATTTTGTAAATCGAGTTGAAGAATAGGGGAATTTCTTTCTATCTGAGATATTAATAAGTTTATGAATGATGGCATCCTTTTCGAGGCCAGGAAGAAGGCATACATTCTTATAAATCAGGTTAAGGTAACCTATTTTAAGATATAAACAGATAGATTTTCAACCAGTTTTGATAAGTAAAAAAATTCATAATCAAAAAATCTTTACCATAAAATATCAGCGAAACTAAAATGAATACGTTTCATAACGCCATCTTGCGGGAATTTTGAAAATTACAAAAAAATATCTTTTCTATTTTTATCGTTTTATTAAGTATCTAAGGAGTATTGCTAAGCGTACACACTTTTACAATTTTCAACATCAACAGTCCAATTACCATTTTTCTATGGTCAATAAGGATGAAGGAAAAAAAAACCAAAATAATAACAAAAAAAGGGGGGAAAAAGATGACTTCATTTATAACCAATTACATAATTAATCATTAAATATTCGTTATTATTCTGGTGTAAGTCCTATGCTTCCAGTCAGATATTTCGAAAGGACTACGAAATCGGAAGCGTAAAAAATGCGTACACATATCCAAGTGATACAAGTTTATTTTCTTCTTTTTTGTGGGTAAAATCCGCCCATTGTCTAATATCGTCTGATTTGACCAAATTTTCGATAGAATTTATATATGGTGTGTCCATTTAAGTCTTGAAATTTCCCTTTGACCGTGTTTGTCTTAACAAACATAACCTCAAAAAAGTCTCAAAGTCTTGCCGTATATAAATTTAAGATTACATGCATAGGTGACCAAATTCGTGTAATTCGAGTAGAATAGAAAGTTACACAAATACGCACACCCTACACTTTCCACCGGCCCAAATTCCTTGGGTGATTTTCGATATGAGAAACTTCAAAAAGGCACCTACAGCTAAGATGGCACTAACCCAAGTATAGGGAGGGGTGCTGGCTATGATTCGATATGAAGACTGTCGAAATTTGAGGCAAACAATCCAAACAAAAACTTTCAATAGAAGGACATGTTTTTGTGCTGTTATGGTTGCCGTTCGATATTATATTAAATGGTCGAAGATTATGAAGTCTACACGATCGATTGTCATCAAATGTTTAATCACAGCAAATTATTGTCAATTAGATAATCTACGAGTAATATTTAATGCGTTCATTATACACGCGCATAGAAAATTAATGGTGGGCGGATGGGTGGTTGGTTGGTTACTTTTAGATGGTTGGGGGGAGGGGGTGATTTTGGGCGGATAGATTGGTTAGCGTACGTTAGGATGGTGGATGGTTACTTAGGCTGTTTAGAGTGATTGGTTTGAGAAGGAATCATATTTTGGAAAATTACCGATAGTAGTACGAACAGAAGGTGTTTCAACCGTTCTGGTCGATTGAGAATGGATAGATGAGAATGGGTGGATAGGCTGAACGACGAAATATAATCAATTGGCCATAACGAATTTTCCTTAATTTGTTGGTGTTTTTCTTTCACTCCTTCACTCCAACATTAACTTCTTCCTTTTCTTCTTCTTCTTCTTCCACTTCAATTTTTGCTTCTTATTCAGCTTTTTCTCCTACATAGTAAATAGATATCTTGAAAATTGACATTTTACCTTTTCCATGGGTGAAATAGTAAAGAAAATTCAATATAACATATCGTGTATTAGTATTATTTTCTAATTATCAATGGTTAATAATAATTTTGGGTGTTCCAATTGAAATATTCTGGGGACGATATGTCTAACGAATTGATTGATTCATTATTAAACTGAAAATTTACTGAATTCTTTATAAGCGAAAAGCAATTGAAATGTATCCAGAATAGACAGTATCAGACATAGTGAATTGTTTGATAGGCCTTTTTTTTACAGCCCCAACTACAGTAAGGGATTTAGGGATTTATTTACAAGTTACAATCGAACTGTTAAGTCAAATTTTAAAAAAAAATTTAATAATATCAACAACAATAAAAAACAGAAAAATGGAAGAAAAAGGAGTCGTCGTCGCATAGACCTTTGTATTGAAAAGACCACCCCTAATTGGCGCACAGTTAAAATAAAGATGACATATCATCCAAGGGGGGTGGGGAGGGGTTATCTCTCCTACCAATTTATTTAGCTTCTACGATTGGTATGAGTTACCAACAAAGTCAGCTGTTATATTAGCTTTTGTATTGGTGTACCGATTATATTATTGCCAGCAATAACTAATCTACAATTAGAAATCCATTTAAGGTCTTACAACTAAATAATTCTCACCAGCAACAGATAATTATGATTTTGTTAATTTTTTTACTTTTCATAATATCGTTGTCATTCTGTGGAGGATGGAGAATAAGATACATAAAAACAACTATTATAGTTATTATTGTAGATATCCGCAGGGATTATAAATACAAATATGACCTACTGGTAGTGCTTAGATATGGCAATTCTGATTATGGCAATACCAAACGGTGGTGGAAGATGTCGGAAGTGCCAGTGCACCATCAGGGCACATCATATTTTAATAGTGCAACAGTGACAGTGTCCATATTGAAAAGGTTCTCCTATAATTGAGTCGACATATGAGCATTTATAATTCATTGGAATTAGTTGGACGTTTGTTTATTAGACTTGGTGTCGATTTTTACACCGAACAAATTTGACTGACCACCAATCTATTGTTCAACTATTCCGCTATCCTGTTATGTACACGAACATATCAAATAATAATTATTCAACAAATATGTGCATATTTTGTACATACACGTATGCACATGCGAGTATAGTAATGGTGGTCAGGTGTAATTACCATTTGCCGTGTTAATTGATGTTTTTCATTGTTTCTTATTTTCATTTTCATAAAATCTTTTTCCCCAATTTGGTTATTTTTTTACCAGTTTTTGATTACTGTTTCCTAATTATTTTCCTTTCCTTGTTGTTATTTACTTATTTAAGGGATAGGGAAAGAGGTGTATGTGTCTGCTTGTCCAATTCTACAATACTAATACGATAACATTTGTGAATATATGGAAAATGTATCTAAAGTTGATTTTAACTATAGAATTTTCGATTTAAATGCGCAAACATGAGTCCCGGAATCCTTTTAGATTAACTTGTAAATATAAAATTAGAGGAATGAAATCCCCTTTAAAAATATTGAATATTTTTTTTATTTTTTTACTAAAACTACTTGCCCCCTCTTTGATCGAAAATGTTTCAAAGTAAGAAAAGGTAAAAGACTAAAATATAGGCACTACAGTCATCTTAAATGAATTCTCCAATAACCATAAATACAAGCGAAAATGTTAAGATTTTTATAAAATAGAAAGATAAAAGATTTGTTATGTCAAAACGCGACTAAAATTTTAATTCTTATTTAAATTTACCAGAAATAATATCATCATCACTTAAAAAGGTAAGGTGGTCTTATTTTCTTTTATCTTTTCTCTTTGGGATATCTTTTCTTTTTCTACTTGTAGTATGGTATATCTTCAATGTCTGTGGTGTTCTCTTTGATCCCGAAAATCTTCATTGCCACTCTTTTGAGTGTTGTCCAAACGTTTTATGATGATTGCTGTTAATCCATAGTGTTTATGTTAAAATAATTTTAAGAAGTCGATGTTTTTCTTTTTTGATTTTGTTTGAATAACAAAAGTGAAAAGAGACCGCAATATGAATATGAAAGGTTATATTATGAACAGATGTACGATTATTCCTATTCGTATTCCTTGAAAAAGCTCCTCAACCTCCAATTTTAACATCAACCTTAACCTTCACATCAGTCTCTACAAGTACTTATAACTCTTCTTTCAAGTGTAATTGTCTGTTCCCCCTTTTTCTGCGAAACTCTTCAAGTCTTCTGTCTATTTCTGTTTCTTCTTTTCTTTAATCTACTTTATTATTATTATTATTATTATTTTTTAATAAATTTCTCATTATTTTATTCAATTTTTCTGGTATTTTCAAAATTTCATTCATTATTAAAAGAAATCACAAAATTTATAAATTCTCCATAATAATTTCAAATAACCAATTTTATAGTGTCAATGAAACAAAATATCAAATTAACTTATATTAAAATAATGAATAATTAAAAAAAAGACAACTTCTTTTTTTTCAAACTTTATACTTCGTTAATTTGTTTATTCTAATCATCGAGACATTTTTGCCAGTATTTTTTATTAAAGAAATTTTCTTTGAAATATTGTATTTTAAGAAAACTAATTAGCACATGTTATGTGCTTTTTTCCTTTAGAACCACTTAAAAGAAAATTCCAAAAACCGACCGATAAAAACAATATTTTAACCACAAAAATTATTCATACATAGGTCCTTTGTTTAATTATTCTACTATAATATTTGTCTCAGTTCATAAGATGATTTATATGATATATTATCTGTCGTTTTATTCAATATAATTTAAAGCTTTCGTAATAATTAGCATAAAAATAGTAACAACAAAAAAACACAACAAACACACACATATGGAAATTAAATTAACACAAGTTACAATTCTCAAAATATTTTTTTGTTGTTGATATGGTAATTTTTAGATATACTACCAGTTACCTCAAACCAACTTCTCTTCCCCCTTAAAAACATTTTTTTTAAATTAATTCTCTTTATGGTACCGCAGGCATCAAGAATAGCAGCCGTACTTATATTAATTCAAAATTATCCATAACCCAAGAGATGGCGCTGCCACATTTCTCGGCAAACGTTTTGATGTTTTTTTTTTTTGTTGAATTTTTTCCCTTAATACCTTTTTTCGTACTTTTTATTTAATACTTATCTTATTATTAAAAAACTTCTTCTAATTAAGAGGGATAAATTCTTTTTGAGCAATACTATTTGGATCTTTAACATATTTTTAGTACTCATGTGCAATTCGTAGAACCTTTTTTATGAATACTTTTATTTTTTTTAATCATATCAAGAAATATGACAGAAAAAAAAACTATTATTAAAATTAATCTAAAATTAATGGCGCGGGGGAAGGGGGATTGTCGGTATAATTTAGTTGGGAAAAAATTTCAAATTTCTTGCATAGTTTTTGTATCATACATATTGTGCTGAAGAAATAATCTCCCATTCTATGTAAGTTACGAAGTACATTCGAATTGGAGTCATGTTCAAAGTTGATCACATTGAATTATTAAGAGTATCTTTCGATAATGATACAATACACTCAACGTTAAATATACTCATGAGTAGTGAGTATACCATTGACTAAATCAGACAGGATAATATGAAAAATGAAAATTTCAACAATAAAAATAATAATAATAATAAATAAAATAAAATTTGTAATCATCTGCAATGGTGTATTTGGTACAACAATATATGTACTCGTAATATAAATTATTGGAGATAATCGAGAAAGAATAAAAACAAAAAAAATGAGGTCTTAAAAGTTACTCTCAAGTGAGACCATCTTACAATACAATATGTACAATTGTAGTTTAGAAGCAAAACGGCAAGAAGAAGATCAGAAAAATACAATATTTCCATCGTACTCATAATGAATTTACTCATAACATATACCTGTGTGTGTAGATACGTAAGCATATCTAAATGTTATATAGTCGTTAGGTATATACGGTAAAATCAGAATGCATATTTCAACAACAAAAATTCTTATTGTTTTGTTTCGAAGACTTTTAGTTCTTTGAATTTCCATATTTCAGCATGGCAGATATGCATACAATATCAAAATATATCTATGTAGATGGTACACATGCTCTTATATACGTAGATAAATTTTGAATACGTACGATCGCACAGATTTAAATCTTCACTTTTATTTATACTAAATTATAAAATTCATTTTATGCCTGTCTTAAAATATTTGCATTTTTCTTTCACCTTTCCTTATTTATTACAATATTTATCATGATCGAGTATAGTGCCCACAAACTGCTCACATGTGTGATCAACATGGCCATTTAAAGATCACTACTTCTCGTTGCTGTTAATAATTCTCGATCAAAATAAAGACAAAACAACAACAGAAAGCTCCTTTCATTTCGATTGATTTTATTTTATTTCAATTCAACTTTTTTCCTTGTTTACAAAATTTAATTTTAATTTTGTTTCCTTTTCTTTTTTTTTCATCCTTTTTCCATTTTTTCATTTTCCATCATCATAAGAAATAATGAATATTTATTTTTAACACGATACGTAAGATACAAATAACAAGTTAAGATCACTGATTTTCTGTCCTTATACAATAGCATATATATCTGAGCTCACATCCGAGTATGTCTATCGATAAGACATATTAAAAATGAAAATCAAAACAAATTGCAATATAAATAAAAATATTATTAAAGAAAAAATATTAACTAAGAAAATTTAAAAAAACGAACAATATATTGGTGTGGGGAAAAATAAATCCATTATTTCAAGACTTTATTTAACATGGTACGGATTATACGATTTGAGTAAAATGTGCATCGTTTTGTTTTATAATTTGTTGCCATTTTAAAAGTAGCTTCTGTCATAGATGCCCTGGTTCCTATTGGCGAAAAACTCGATTGAGCGATTTTCACAATCTTCTCTTGATGCCAATATCTTATCACTAAGGATATTTTGCAATGATAAAAAAAGATGGTAGTCGCTTGGTGCCAGGTCCGGACTATAAGGTGAAAGCACCAAAACTTCCCAAGTAACCTCTCTGAGTTTCTGGCAAGTCACTATAAATGTGTGTGGAATGGTGTTGGTCATTTTTGGCCGCTTCTGGTCAAACGGTCCAATTGTTAACAGTAGAGGTCCGAATTAGGCTTTGGTCATATAGAATCAGCTCATAGTAGATAATTCATTTCCATTCTCACCAAATGCACAGTAAAACCTTTCTGACCATTAGTCGTGGTTTGACCACGATCGTTTTCGCACAATATTGTCGTATGTCACCTATTTTTCATATCAGGTCATTATTCGTTTAAAAAATGTATCGTTTTCATTCCGTTTGGCTAAGGCCTCGCAGATAGAAATTCTATCCGTCATGTAATTCGTGTGGCAGCCAAACATCGAACTTGTTTTTGAATGCAGCTAAATGCAGATGCTATAAAACTGTTTTATGGTCGATCCTTAGCTTCTGGGCTATCGATGATTTGCATGGTTTTATTGACATTTTCCACAATGGGCCTACCTTTTTAAGGTGTATCTTTAACATTAAAAATACTGGAACCTTAATTGGCTGTGTCGCCTGACTTCAATGCTTCCTTTCTTGAGCAGAAAGAAAACTGCTTAGCCATATTTTTGGATATGGCTCAAGCGCTTGACCGAATATTCCACTCTAGATTTCTCTGGAAGGTTAAGAAATTTCTCTCTACCCTATAATTCCTTGTAATATTCCAACCAATAATAATAAAAAACTATTCCATCTTAGTCTACAATAGCAACCACTATCCTATAAAAACCCATATTAATTAACTCCCATTAAAATTTGTTCAGAAACTTGATAGTGTAAGTGGACGTATTTTAACTTTTAAAAACCACATACTTCAATGGCTACTTTAACCTACCAAAAGACAAGATACATTGTCTAGTAAAATATACCAAATTATAGCTTTATTAACTTCCATCTTTTACATCATATAACTCACAACTGAATGGACAATCAAATAATGTAAAAGAATTTTTTTTTAGTACGGAACGTTACTTTTTCAACGAGCAATATAAACAAATCTCCAATACAAAAAAAAAGTCCTTTTTGACTGATGAGTACATTAAAAAATTAATTTCGAAAAAAAAGCTTCTAGAAAATTTTTAAATAAAATATGAAGTTCAAAGCGTTTTGGTTTTTTTTTGTCAGCCTATTTATTTGTCAATTTGATAATTTCCTATCATAAATCTTAACGATAATGGCTTAATTTGTCATCTTTTCTCTGGAATTTATTACTGAAATAATAAATATAAAATATAAATGAAATAATTATAAATATACAAAAAATTTGCTCATAAATAATAAAGAAAATTAATAAAAATAGATTTCTGTTTTTAGTTTATTTTTTTACCTAATAACTTTTTTTTTAATTATCATTTTTATAAATTTTTCGCTCATTTTATATTTAATAAACTCTTCAATATAGGTGATTTTTTTTTTTAAAAATTGGAATAAATTTACAAATGACCAAAAATAAATACTTAAACGAAAAATCAAATTAAGTTAAATTAAAATAAAAGGTGGGAATTTAAAGAAAAAAAATTCAACCTTGCTTCCCCGCCCTCTCTTTTGCAAGCAGAATATTGTTTTTTTTTGTATTTTCCAATACTTCAATCGAGATATTATACATTTCGAATAAAAAATAAATTTTGAAGTGACCTTTTTTTTGAAAAAAAAAAATGATTTCAACAAAATATGCGTAAAAAATATTAAAAGAACCATGTTGGAGAGTTTTTAGATCACCACTCAATAATTTCTCCTATCTCACAATATTTTTACTTTGCATAATTTTAATTTCCTTTCTGATAACTTACAAAGAAATTAACTGAAATATTTCTAAATAATGTAAAGAAAAGCTAAATTTAAAATGTTGCAGCAGTAAACCAAATTGGAGAGATTTTGGTTCACCAAATGACCACCAAATCCGAAAAATTTTCTTAAACTTGTCAAAAAAATAACTGGTCCTAAAATATTTATAATAATGATTTTCAATAACAATAATCATTTCTTTATGGCTGGTTTTTATTCAACAATATTTTAAGTATATTAGAAAAAATTATAAACTAAAATAAAAACAAACTTTGGTTGTTTGTGGTGAGTTTTTTATAACAATAAAAAAAACGTGCAATTGTACGTTTTTTATTTTCAGAAACTACCGTTATCCATTATTGGTTAAGGAATAAAAATAAAAATGCATTAATAATTTCGACTAATAAAGATAAAAGAAACCAAAATTGGTAGACAATTAACTGATGTGGAGAAAAGTTTGTAAATTTTTGTGGAGAGTCTGGAATTTTTGTTAAAAAATCTAATTTTCTGATACTATCCCCGTACCTCTTCCGCCACAGTTTTTCACATCAACTATTATTTAATAAAAAAAAAAATACATCTATATAAGGGAGCAGAAAAATAAGGAGACTACTTTCTCTCTTGGTCGGTTATGTGTATATCCGTGGCGGCTTGAAACGACGTCATCCGAAGGAAGTAGTTCTCTTGGTCGGTTATGTGTATATCCGTGGCGGCTGGAAATCTTTCCAAGTTATCGTTTTTCTCCTTCGGATGACGTCGTTTCAAGTTTTTTTTATATTTTCGAACGTATAAAAAAAGTCACATGGACTTAGATTAGGGAAGAGTGGGTTTAAGGAACCACAGAAATACCCTGTAACCGCACAAGGCCGGTTATGTTTATATCCATGGAGGCTGGACATCTTTTCAAGTCGTTCCAAGTGTTTTTTCCCTTTTCGAGCGCATAAAAAAAGTCACGTGGACTTAGATCGGGAAAAAGTGGGTTTTGGGAACCACAGGAGTACTATTTTTCTAGTGGTTCCCTTGTGCGATTATGTGTCCGCGAAGGCTGGACATCCTTACGAGTCATTGCAAGTGTTTTTTTTAATCTCTTCGAACGTATAAAACAAATCACATGGATTTAAAGCAGAGAAAAGTGGGATTGGTGAACCACAGGAAAACTGTTTTTCTAGTAGTTCCCTTTAGGGTTATGTGTATATCCGCGGAGGCTGGACATGCTTCTAAGTTATCGTTTTTCTCCTTCAGATGACATCGTTCCAAGTGGTTTTTTTTATCTTATCGAACGTATAAAAAAAGTCACGTGGACTTAGATTAGGAAAAAGTGGGATTAGGGAACAACACAAAATACCCTTTTTCTACAATAGAAAACTCATTGATGGAAGTTATATTGTTCTAGTAGAGTATCCAAGCGTGTGGATCCTTTTTCTGAGCCTTTCAAGGACGATCCATATTTTCATCAAAAAATGCTTTATTCTGCCAGCTGCCCTCGGAAAACTAGTGCTCTTGCTAAGGAATCTTCCCCATAGGCTCGATGCACATTCTCTCAAGTAAAAATTGCTCCAAAATTTCACGTATGTTGAAGAAAAATTTATATTAAAAGAGGAATAAAACGATACATTCACCTTGATTGGTGGTGATGGTCATCTTCAGTATTCAATTGTAAGTGCTTGAGTAAAAATTAAGAACGCGTTGATAATATGTGCTTCTCTTCTTCCAAATTATGGCAACTTTTAAATGCATAATTTTGCTGCAATTTTGTGTAGGAAAAAAAAATTAATTTTTTATTTTTATAAGTTCATTTCACTTATCAGTTATTCTTCTCTTCTATAAGAGAAGAAGAAATTTTCTTTTTTGGTAGTTTTTCTCCTAAAAAAAAAAATTTCCCCATAATCTCATATACAAAACTTATAAGCATTTAACTGCAAAAGAATATACTTACAAGTAACTTGCAAATATGGTTAAATATTGATTGTATACGAATAAATATACAATATTCCCCGATTTATATACAATATAATATAAAAATGTGTGAAGGTGTACAGGTATTTTTAAATATAACAATACTATTATGTACGTACCGGTATGAATGGGTACATACCATATATGAAAACTTACTCGAATCAGAGACGATCCTCAATACTTGTCGTAATCTATCTTCTCTACATTCTTAAAATATCGCCCTAGGGCTAAACGTTTCAGATCAAATTATTCGATTTGCCTGCCTTATTTATTATTATTTATCCATTAATAGCCCCCCTTTTTTGTTTGTATTTTAATTTTTTTTTACTCTTAATTTATTCTTGCATCCCTTACAAGAAAAAAAGGAATAACAAATATTAAAAACAAGTATGAACAAAATTCGTAATAATTATAATAATACAAAGAATATAATTTGATTCTTCATCTTTTGCATATACGAGTACTCGTATTGTCTATAGGATAATCTATACAATTATTTTCTATTTATTATCTTTGATATGTTTTTAATTGTTTATTTTCTTTTTTTTACCTTTTTTTTTTTGTTACTCTCATTTAACTCTTTACCTTTGCAATACTATAAATTTAGTATAGCAACAGAAAAGTTGAATAAAATTATTTTTTTTCTTCAATATTTATGCATAAAAGTTTGCATATTGAATATTTCCATTTTTGCCGTTGATTATCTTTATTTTCTTTTAATATCTAAACATGTCTGATCATTAGGTTGAAGACTTTTGGTTAATTGTAAGAATAAATGGAAATTTCGTAGGCATTATCATTTTGTATATATGTATATGTAAAAGTATTTATAATGATTTCAAGAAGTTGAACAAATTTTAAAAAGTATTTTCACTTTTAGAGTTTCTCGTTCAACGGATTTTTACTTATGGTTTTAGACGGTTTTTTAGTAGGGAATTCTCCATTTTGACATTTGTTTGACATTTATATTATCTGAGATAGAGCTTGTTAAATAAAAGATGATTTACTACCAAACGGTGTTGGAATTTACGCAGAAGAAAACTCCGATTTCGGTTTCATATATGAGGCTTTAAAAACCCTCAACTGATTGTGAAACATCTATTTTGTAGTGCATTTTGATCTGAATTCTGAATGATATAACCGACTGTTTTTGACCTGAACTTGAAGATTTCAATCTAGACCGTATACACAATATCAAAAACTAAATAAAAATAAACTCATCTTAATTTTGGATTATATTATTTTTCTCAAATTCAAACAAAGAAAAAAATAACTGATTAAATCAAAAATTTACACAATCCATTTTATAGTACATGATAATTATGGTATTAAAACGTTTAAATAATTAACAAAAGCAGAGGAATCGACTATAAGAGAATGGTTATATAAAGAATGAAGAATTATTGCAAAAGGAATTCTAGATCCCAGAACAGATCAAAGCAAAAACCACAGACCTCAACAATAATAATAAAAAAAACCTCAGAATAGATTGTCGGTGTAACGATTAACCACAAAAAACCTGACACCGCAACAATTTCAGGTCAAGAAATTTTACGTAATTCCTGAGGACAGCAGAGGACCTTCTGGAATTCGTATTGAACACCTTAAATAGCAACGTAACATCTCTAAGCTGGATATATTCTTTATTTCTTCCTTATTTCCAATCAACCATATGGCATGCTTATCCCTATATACGAGTATGTTCGTATGTCTCGATAGTTTAGAGTCTCTCATCTTCGTATAGTAAGTGGTGTTCGCCCTCAAAGATCATCAGCCAGTCCAGCTAGCTTCCCAATTTAATTGTTCACCGTCATTATTCTTGTTCACTTGAAAATTATTCGGTTTTTGTCGGTTTTCAAAAGATAATTGGGCTAACACCATTATTACTTACTATTAATACAACTACTAATTCTTCTACTCTACTTCTACCCCTAAGACTATAAGTAATGATGATACTTTTTCTACCACTACTATTCGATTATAACAGCAACTTAACTGCTGTTATTGTGGTTTAAATGAAAGCCAAAAAAAAAAAAAAAAAACTACCCTAATTTACGTTAATTAGAGACCTGAACAGGATATCTTTTGACCTTTTCAATTATTAATGACAGTAAAGGTGAACTTTAATTTATTAGCAGGTTAATATTAAATATTTATGTCCTCTGCTTACTAAAAAAAAAAAAAAAAAATATTTTACATTTGGTTTTTGAGACCATCCAAAAAAACATAAAATGGAAAATTAGTAAATCCTTTTTTTGCAAAAATTCAATTTTATGTTCCGAAAAAAGTCTTTATTATTATTTAAATAGTTTTGATCGTTCTCAAAAATATATCAACAACATCAAATTATTATGAATAAAAATCTATATAAGAAAAACATACTCGTTCGTATCTCCTTCTTCTCTACACACTACGAGTATGAATATTAATATTTTCCACCTTGACAGGATTTTTTCATTGTTTTTTTTTTCTTTTTTTAGTTTTTCCCTTTATTAATTACATGTTTTGTTAGTATTTTTTTTCTCGTTTTTTGTCTACTTCTTTATTTAACGATAAAAATTTTCACAGACAGTGATGAATATTTTTGTAAGACACAATATGAGAAAGTCTAAGGAATTAGTTGGTTTTTTTTTCTTTATTGTTCCCTAATTTTCTTTTATAATAATTATCATCAGTACCTTAATATGGGTGATGGTAAAAGGACCGCCAAAAAGAAAACCTCAATACTAGCTTCAATGTGCATATTAGGAATATAAGAAATAAAAGACTATAACGCTTGAACAAAAGTGGATAAGGATAATGAATACTGAGGATTATTGGTGATTTTTATATTCTCTTAGAAATTTCTGTTATTTTTCTACTTTTGGTTTATTATTTTTTTTTTTTTTGGTTTTTTTCTGGTTCCTTTATTAGGTTTTACAAAAGAACAAAAAAAAAAGCCCATCATAACAAAATTCAAAGAAGCGAATAATTAAGGGTTTACCTTTGTTCCGTTTCATTTTTTTTAATTATAGTCTTGGAAAATTCCCTTTATTATAAAAAGGAAATGATGAGCAGTTCCACCTACGGTATAATATATATTATATTATTTAATATACGACGACTATGTACAATTACCTTTAAGCAGTATGAAAATTAATTATTTTTCATTTCTAAGAAAAGAATTAATTATTTAGGTTTACCTGTTTGGCATTATTTTTTTTTTTTTTAATGCATTAATGTCCTGCATTTGTTATGAATGAACCGCCATTTTGGGAATTTAACAGCCGATATTTTTTTTATTTGCTGTTAATTTACTGACCCTTTTTGAAGTTTTCATTTTGCAAAATTACTTATAGTATTAATCTTATTTTATAAAAATTTTAAAATATGGACAAAAAATAAATCAGAACATCTAATATGTTTTTTTTTTCTTCTCGATAATGGCTGTCAATTTTTGTACGATTAAGTTTATTACTTTTTGTTTTATTTCTTTGGATTGTAATGTTTTTCTTTTGAATTTACGGGGGAAAAAAAAGAAAATCTGATTATTAATAATAATCAATTATTTTTATTTCAATATTATAAGTATGTACTTGTGATAATGCTAATGCGAAAACGCCATCTATTGACAAATTGAATTTTTAAAAAAATCAACAAGAAAAATATGATAAAAAATAATATTGAATAGCTAAATTGACAAAAACAAAACACAAAAAAAAATGAACCGAAAAAAAAACATACTAAATAACATTAAAATTGGTTATAATCAAAATTATGTACACGCACGCATCATATTGGAAAAAATTTTCTTTTGGGAAAGGTAACAAAAATTAAAAAAAAAAAATACCAAAACACAATAATAATAATAATAATAAAAAAAAAAAACAGAAATTAGTTAATTATAATTTTTTTCGTTCATTATTATTAGAGTTTAGTTTCGTTTTTTAGATTGATTCAGTTTTAGTATCATTGTAAAAATTACAACAATCTTTGGTGTAATTAAGAACTCATTTATGTGCAGGCATGCTATGATTATAAATATTCTGATATCCTATATAATACTAAACACAGAATATGATTGGAATGAGGTTGTATATATATGGATGTATGAATACACCTACAAATGAGTTTTAGAACCTGTCTTTATAAGTGTACTCGTATACAAACAATTTAACAAATTTTCATCCTTTATAATGAATGCATTCATTCGGGTTTTATTTGTATTCTTATGAAAGTACTCATTTGTATATTCTTCTTATTAAACATTTTTTTATTGATATATATGTGTGTGTAAGAAATTCCGTAAATGATGAATTAGGAAGTGCTTTCTTCAAAGAAGTAATATACCTCAAATTGGAACTACTTCTCACGAAGACTTATTACTAAATTACGCTCATACTTGGCACTAATTTCGGAAATATTTTAGTCTTGGATAGATATTTTGTTAATGTTTAGACCTGAATTATTCGTTAAAAAGATTGCCATTAAATTGTAACTACTTCTGACGTAGACTAAAAACTAAAAAACAAGTCGAAAAATAATAAATTTTCTTACCACCAAAAATTAAGCAGAATTTATTGTTAATCACATAAAATTCTTTAAGTACTCGTACATATAATATTAACAAAACTAAAAATAAAACATTAATGCTAAAATTTGAAGGACTTTCCTTATGCATGAAATTAACTTTCATTTGAAACTACCGGATGATTTTCGGTAATTTTTTAAGTGTTTGGTTTTAAAATTTTAAAGATTTTTTCTTAAAAATATTTTATTATCTCACATTTGTTAAGAAAGATTATTTCTTAAAAATGTGAGATAATAAAACTCAATAATTATTAGGGTAAGTCTTTTCATGATAAAATGATAATACTAACTGATTATTTTTGACTTTGATAAACATCCTGTGTCACGTGTTATCTTTCAAAATAAAAATAAAATATGAAAAACCAAATAGAAAAAAAATTACCCGATACTCTTGCTAAATGGTAAAAATTGATTTTAAATAAATAGCAACAAATTCCATTAAACTTATAAATAATCGCACATAAATTTGTTAAAAATTTCTTTAAAAAAAACTGCCAAAACGCCGATTTAACGATATTCGGAATGTTTGGGTTTTTGTACACAGCGGTCCTCAGTTCGAATCTAGCTAGCGACAGAGATGTTGTCGTGGCGTTAAGTATTTACATTTCCGTACAAGTAATAATTTAAAAGAAAATCATTTTAATTGTAAAAGAAAATTTACTATTAGTTGCTCGGGAGGAGTGGACAAGGGAAGGGTTTAGAGAAAATTAAAGGATGATGTGAAATAGGAGGTCTGTTCAAAAAGTATCGCGAATTTTCAATTTCCGCGGGTTTCGTATATTCGATTATCGATTTTTTGTGGCGTTATGTTGGTACTCATGTCTCTCACTTATGCCGACATGTTCGGCCATTTTGAATGTTCAGTTAATTTTTGACAGCTGCTTTGCTTGCACTTGTTTTGGCTCGTCTTCGATTTTTGTCCATTACAAAAAATGGATGAAAGAATCTGTTTCGGGAACAAGAAAAAGTCACATGATTCGTCACCAGTAATGACCCTCTGGAGCAAATTTCGGTCATCGCGGACAGAGTCCAACAGCTTCTTAGCAATGTTAATACGATGCTGTTTTTGGTCGAAAATGGACAAAAATCGAAGACGAGCCAAAATACGTGCAAGCAAAGCAGCTGTCAAAAATTAACTTAAAATTCAAAATGGCCGAACTTGTCGGCATAAGTGAGACACATAAGTACCAATATAACGCCACAAAAAATAGATAATCGAATAAACGGAACCCGCAGAACTTTTGAATTCGCGATACTTTTTGAACATATCTCGTATACTATGGACCGTAACAATTTGAGGTCTATTCTTTTTGGAAGCCTTCTTAGTAGTGCAAAAAGCTTTTTGTGGAAGTACTTAAAAAAAATGATATTTTTTTATGGAAATGGCAGCAATAATTAAATGCAAAGAGGACAAGTAGTCGTAACGTTTGTCGGAGTCATTCTAAAACTGATGCTAGTTTAGAATGACTCTTGAGCGAACGTTAATTTACAAGCGCACACATATATTTCCATACAAACTTTAGTTATAATATTATACACGCCTTCGATGGTAATTATACATTTTCTGATATTCGATTTAGTAAAAAAAAAAAAAATAAGAACGCATACATTTACAAAATGTGAACATCTTTTGCCTAATCAAATTTATTCGATTCATTTTTTATGTAATGTTTACCAATCAAAAATATCTGTGTACTATGTTTATGGATAGGCAGTAGACCTACATAAATGGTTTAATATCGATACGGCACTACATATTTATTCGTGTATCAAAAGTGTCATCATTCCATTGTTCATACAAATTTATTATTCATTTTCCTATAAAAATCGTATAAATATTATATCGTCAGACCCCATATGGGATTGTAGGTGGTATGCATGCACCCATATTCTAGCATACATGTAGATAATTAAATAAACTCTCTTGTCAATGTATAGAGATAAATATATAAGCGAACATGTATGCGACCAGATTCAATTGGAAAGAATATAAAAATAAAATGTTCAACGTATTAAAGGCACGCAATCGTTTCGGTAATCTAATGATTTCGTGTTTAATGACACGTTTAGAGTTTTTCCCTTATTTTCTTTCATTTATTTTTATTCAATCTTTATTCTTTTCTCTTCTTTTTTTTGTTGATATTTAATATTTATTTAGGATTTTTTTCCCCATTCACTATTTAATTCAGTAAACTCCGATTTTTCATAATTTCCCACTTTCCACCCTCAAATTCATACTGAATACTACCCCCTCACAGACTAAGCATTGCGGTGTCATTTCTTATGCATTTGACTTTTTTCTAATCGGTATGATTAAATTAATTATTAAAATTAATAATAATTTTGATATTTCAATCAAATTTTTCAATGTTCTTTGATGAAAACGTCTAAAAATATTTGCGAAAATTTTTGATATATTTTTTTTTCTGAATTCATAATTGACCCTGAAAGTTGCGATTACCTTCACAATATTGACCCCAGAAATCTTAGATGATTTTTTTCTATAAATTTATTGATTATATTTTTGTTTATTTGGTTGGTATCATTTCAAGTAACATTAGTACTGAAATGCATATTCTCACCGCCACAACACTAAAGGTCATTTAGGTAGAATGGAAACAAATACGGTTTTTGGGAGTTAGCGTAGGACCAAGCCTTTTAGTGCGATTCAAACCCACGACCCCTTGGTTATATTTTTATTTTTCCAAAAATAATTTTGCAAATTTTTGAATATTTTTACACATTTTTTCATTAATTTTAAATCCGATTCTCTAGTCGCGTGATTATATGTTTGGGCTTTTACTAAAAGTTATAAGATCTGTTGGCTAGGGATGTGACTAAGAGGACTCTTTATCGTCTCACTGTATGTATGGACTTCGTCTATAAGGCTCCAATTCCTTGTCGCCTCATTGTATATTAGGGCTTCGAATAAAAATGTTCCTGTTCCTAATCGCCTCATTTTAGATAAGGGCTTCCGTTTCTAGGTGCCTCATTACATATTAGGGCTTCGACTCAAAGAGTTCCTGTTACAAAAAGCCTTGTTCCTAATCAAGGCTCATTATAATTTTGGGGTTTTGGCTATTCGAGTTTCTATTCCTAGTTGCCTCATTGTAGCTTTGGACTTTAACTGAAAAGCTCCAATTCGTAGTCGCCTCATTGTAGGCTAGGGTTTCGATTAAAAAGGCTTCGGTTCCTAGTCGTCTCATTATAGGTTAGGATTCCAATTAAAAAGGCCTTGGTTCCTAGTCGCCTAATTGTAGGTTAGAGCTTCGACTGAAAAAGTTCCTGTTACTATTAGCCTTATTAATGTTCAGGCCTTTGCCCTGAAAAGGTTTCTGTTCTTAATCATGCCATTATAGGTTTGAGCTTCGACCGAAAAAGTTCCTGTTCCTATTCGCTTTATTGAAGGTTAGACCCTCAACTGAAAAGGTTTCTATTCCTTGCAGCCTCAATGTAGTTTTGTGATTTGATTAAGAAAAGTCATCACCTTATTGAATATTCACTTTCTGATAATTCCTCTTCCTCCCAAAAATATAATATACAGAATTATTTTCGTATAAAAAAAATTTATAATTCATTTAAAATAATTTATTTCCATATGCGATACTACTAACTATTAAACACATATTTTGAATAAATAAAATTAAAAATCGTAAAAATATAAATTAATAAAAATTTCTAAATAATTAATTAATTATTAAACTTGAGTTTTTTCTTATTAAAATATCAACAAAATATTATAGCAGATATATATCTTGAATGTTTTTGAAATTTCTTTTAAAAATTACTTTTTAATTAATATAACAAGTTCAAATTATAGTTGTTGTTTGTTTGGTTTTTTTTTTGTCTCTAACAAGCACATGTGCATATAATTATTAGAATATGTAAGATCTAAGTAGAGATTTTTATATATACCATATATAAGATTCAGTTAATAATTTTGATGCTACTCATCTGGTTAGAAAGCATTACTCAGCAAAATTTCATTTCTTTACCTAGATTTTCACTTACACCCTTCCAGGTAACATACATACGCTTATGGATTTGTACCTTTTGTAGGAGATTCATTTAAAACTGAAAATAAAAATCTTAAAGAGATATTCTCAAGTATCTGAATGCATTTAACATAAACGGATAAAATCAAATAAATAATCTTATGCATTTAATAATCTAATGAAAAGATAACAAAAAGGATTTAACTGAGTCTGCTAGTTTTGTTCAACGGTTCAAGTATGCTAGTATATGCAATTGTATGCATTCGTACTAATTCTACTCTCCTCTTAAATACAACCTTAGAAACGGTTCGAATCGAGATCGCCTAGAAAAGCACATGCCCTCAAACTACGTACAGAGACCTCAAAAACTTTTATCGTGACAATGTGGTTTTCCAAGTCCGATCGCCTAGCATGTATATTGTAATGTGATAAAGAATCAACTCCTTCGTAATGCAACATGTTGCATTCAAAATGATGTTCTCAATATGGATTCGGATTTAGATTTCGATTCGGTAAATCTCATTTCTAGATTGAGTCTGATTTGGATTTTCATTTGAATTTTAATTTAAATACCGTACACTATATTAGCCATGAGAGTATTCTTGGTATATACAATGCCAGAGTGTGACGATGACGTTTTTAATGATGATGCTGGTTAGGCTGACGATCATGATCTCCAATATGATTAAATACTCGTCGTACAGCCTCTGATAATGATCGTGATTGAAATACTCACCCATGGAATTATTTATTTTCCCCTTTTGGCCAAACTACGATCATGTATATTATATTAGTTACTAGTAACGATAATTTTATTATTGTTAGTTCGAAATAATACTCTACGTTTCGATAAAAGTCTCTATGAACTTCTACCCTATGGCCGAGTACACAGACACTCTATTTGTGTGTATATACAATAGTTTCATAGGTATGTGTATGTATTATAAATTGAAACTAAGGTGAATTTCGTCCAATATTTAACAGCGAGAAAATAATCAAAATCATTAAAGTATGGTAGTTGAAGTTGTAACTATTATGAAATCTTGATTGAATCTTTTGTCCGAAACGTATCACCAGGGGGCGAAACCAGTGTACGAGCACAGCAACTAGGGTCTCTTGCTGTTTCTGTAATGATATTTAAACAATGCCCACTACATAATAGGAAATATTTAATTTTTATTAATTACTAATGTATTCGAATTGATCTATAATAGAATAAAAATGAATGAACGATTGTATTGATGGAGTTTTATGGAAGGGGTAGAAAAAAGGCCAAAGAGATGAAAATATCTTCTGTGAGAATAAGAAATGGTCCCACTTGGGTTGGTATAGATGCTGGTAGAAATCATCTATTATTATCGAACGAACGACTTCAATTATGATTAAGCATTTTATTTAGCACACAATATACACATCAGCGATCAGTTTGTTGTGTATTTATTTTAACTGATGGTATTTTTACCGTTCGCAAATCCAAATCTAAAAATATACAAATACAAGAACAAAACTGTAGGTAGTAAGTTGATGTACGAACAATATAAAATCAATAAATGATCATATCAATCATAAGAAGAGAAGAAGAAGAAGAGAAAACAAATTCGATATCATCCATCCGACCGTAACAATATTTGCATTTTGTCGTATTAATCTTTTAGAAAAATCCAAACTGCAATAGTTGTGAATCTTGGACAAGCCCATACTTTCTCTAATCTGTAAAAATAATTATTAGTTTATTAAATTTTTCTTACTTCTCTTTTCTCTTGATTGTTAATATTATTTATATATAATTATAATTATATTTTTCATATTCATTTCTTAAACATACATATTTTCTCTTCTTAGATATGATAAAAAGTGAGAAAACAACACCATCTCATTCACCAGTGCAAAAATATGATTCGACAATGGATTTGGCTAATACTTCTGGACAGAATCTGAGCATGCACAATATACCGAGTGGACCAATGCTTGGAAGTAGTAGCGGCACTTTGAACATAAGTGCAGGTAGTAATAATGGTAGTCGGAATATGGGAATGTTACAATCGCCTCCAATACCAAACAATACTATATTACCGCCGTTAACAATTTACAAGTGTAACAATTGTGACTATTTTGCTGAGACGAAAAACGATATGGAAAACCATATCGATAATCTGCATCCAAATTGCCCAGAGGGTGATTATTTAACAATACCGACAAATCCGTCTGCATTGCAAGCATTTCAAGCGGCAATGGCTGCAGCAGCTGCAGCAGCAGCAGCAGCGGCCTCTGTTAATAGCTCGAAGCATTGTCAGTCACAATCGGGATCGCCGACACCGACAAATGCTGGGGTGAGCAGCAGTGGCAATACATACGACGACATCAAAACAGAACGAATGGAGGCTGAGTCGGAATCTGGTGGTGATTGCATGGAACAGGATCAGAACGATATCGACACGATCGATACGACTAATGATGAAATCATGACTATTCTTTGTCCATTATGCCAAGACAGTTTCAACGATAAGAAATTGCTGGAAAAACACGTAATGGGCGTGCACAGTGTAAACAGTGATGGTCTAACGCGTTTATTGCATTTGGTGGATACTAGTCATTGGCTAAATAGTACAAGCAGCAAGAAACGTGAAAGTCCTCATGACGATATCGTCGAACAGGGTGTGTGCTCAACATCCTCTTCGGTCACATCCCATTTATCTCAACTGCGCGACGAAATTGATTGCAGCCAATGCGGACTTAATGTAAAATCGCACCAGGATTTACTGCTTCATGCCAACGACAGTCAGCACTATCCGATCGTTAACGAACAATATCAATGCTTACTGAAACAGTGCCAACAACTCTTTGGAAGTCTATCGAATATGTTAAACCATTTCAAGGATACCCATTTGAATATTGTTATATCAGAGCGGCACGTCTATAAATATCGTTGCAAACAATGCTCGCTGGCATTTAAAACGCAAGAAAAGCTGAATACACATTCGCTGTATCACACGATGCGTGATGCAACCAAATGTATGATTTGCAATCGTAACTTCCGAAGTACACAGTCTCTGCAGAAGCACATGGAACAATCCCATCAGCAGAGCAGCAATACCCCATCGATTAGTCCATTGTCACCAAATAGTTGTGGTGACAATAGTGAAAGTAAGAACAATACCAATATTGATGAATACATCACTTCGCCAACATCCAGCACTAAACAGGATGATAATGACTCTGTAACGACATCCGGCACCACGCAGGATTTGATGTTACGCGACGAACAACTACTCTTACAGCAGGGCGATATAGAAACCACCGAACTAGATGAATACCTGAACTCTCAGCAAATGGCAGAGGAAAATTATAATGACATCAATCGGAAATACAAATGCCACAAGTGTAAAGTGGCATTCACCCACCAGCTATTTTTGGCACAACATTACAAAACTAATCTGCATAGACGTAACGAAAAGCTGAACAACTATCCGCTGGAGAAGTACTTGGATCCGAACCGTCCGTTCAAGTGTGAAATATGTCGCGAGAGCTTTACTCAAAAGAGTATTCTTTTCGTCCATTATAACAGCGTATCACATTTACACAAATTGAAGAAACAAAGTGAAAACAATAATACGCCATCGACTTCGCCCAATAATATGCTCATGAATACATCTGAATTCGATCGCAAAAGTATTGATTTCGATCATCGCAGCAATGAATTCGATCGTAAATCAGTCGAATGCGATAGAAAATCTGTCGATCTGGAAATGGATATGATGAATGAACAGCAAAAGAGGAAATTAAGTCCAGAAAATGATTATGACAGTCCAAAGAAACGTTTCAAGTGCGATATCTGTAAAGTAGCGTATGCTCAGGGTAGTACCCTCGATATTCACATGCGCAGCGTGTTGCATCAAACAAGAGCTTGCCGACTGCAGGAGCAACAATCCATACAGATGCAGGCTCAACAGCAACAACAACAGCAACACCATCAGCAACAATATCAACAGTCGATATCTCCAAGTTTAGCTCGAATCGTTGAATTAAATCAACAGCAACAGCAACAGCAGCAACAGAGCATTAGTCCGACACCATCAAATCTGAGCGGTATTCAAGATGATTCTATACCAAAATTGAATAATCAAATCTATAAGACGCTTCTGGAGAATTTCGGTTTCGACATTGTTAAGCAGTTCAATGAAATTAATAAACACAACAACGAATTGAACCGTGAAGTGAGTGACGATAAATATTATTGCCGTCATTGTAAGAAAATCTTCTCTTCAATATTTGTACTGAAATCTCATTGCGAGGAGATACACAATGACAAAATACCGGTGGAATTTCTCGAAAAGTTCGCTGAAAAGTTCAAGAACTACTATCTTGAGACGAGCGAAAATGAGAATGAAATACTTGACTTCTCCAAAAAGCAAACCGATTCACCATCAACAACGTCAAATAGTGGAATCAAGGAATCCAAATCTGAGATGGCTTTAAATTTGCAACAATCACTAAATCAGCAACAGAGCTCACCACCACCGACACCTGTCTTGTCAAAGTCACCATTCCAGCAACAGCAACAACAACAGCACCACCAACAACATTCACAACAAGCACAGCCATTATCATCATCACCACTAGCTTCATCGTCATCCACTTCGTCGGCTTCAGCACTTTTGAAGCAACAGCAACAACAGCAACAACAGCAACAACAACAACAACAACAACAACAACAACAACAAGCTGCTTCACTTCTGCCCGATATGGCGCAGAAACTAAATATCGAACCGGCACTACTTGCTCAAAAGATAATGGAACAGAATCTCGCCGCTCTGCCGCCTAATTTTGCTAATTTGCCACAGAATCTCCAAAGCTTGCAGAGCCTACAAAGTTTGCAAAATCTACAGAATCTCCAAAATCTTCCCAATATGGGCAACTTGCCATTAAATACACTCGACATGCTTAACATTATGCAATTCCATCATTTGATGTCATTAAATTTCATGAATTTGGCTCCTCCGCTCATATTTGGCGCAACTGGAGCAGCAGCTGCTGCCGCCGCAGCCGGAAACGTACCACCTGTTACACCAGAGCTACCAGTAGCAGGACAACAAGTCCAAATGCTACAACAGCAAGCAGCTCAGGCTGCAGCTGCCGCACAGGTATGCATGATTTTCTTACCAAATATCCGTTTTCTTGCAGTTTTTGAGTTTTTATTGAGTAATGGAAACATTTCCCTCACAGGCAACCAATAACCAAAAGCGTGCTCGAACTCGTATTACTGATGAACAGCTAAAAATTTTACGCGCCCATTTCGACATCAACAATTCACCAAGTGAGGAGAGTATAATGGAAATGTCAAAGAAAGCCAATCTTCCAATGAAGGTACATAGATTTTCTTTTCGAAAATGCTACTGGTTTCTTTTTATTATCTAATATTTGGTTATATTTTGTATTTTGTAGGTTGTAAAACACTGGTTCCGTAATACGTTGTTTAAAGAACGTCAACGCAATAAAGATTCACCGTATAATTTTAATAATCCACCTTCGACAACCTTGAACTTGGAAGAATATGAACGTACTGGACAAGCTAAGGTGACTCCGCTAGTCGATATTGACTCTAGTTCACAATCGCAACAGTCACACCATCTTTTGCATCAAACCCAATTGCAGCAGCAACAACAACAACAGCAGCAACAACAACAGCAACAACAGCATCAGACGGTCCAGCAATTACAACAGGCACAACAACACCACCAACTTCACCAACAATTGTCGCAGATCTCCCAACATGTACAGCAACAGCACGCCCAAATGCAGCAACAGCAGGACAACCGTCCACTCTCACAGCCTTCAAGTATCGCTAGCGATCGCGCTGATATTCATATCAAGTCGGAGCCGGGGGACGACTTGGGCAATAGTGACAACGATCAGATGATCAAACATGAGCAGGATCACGAACAGGCACTGCTACAGGCTCAACACCAGCAGAATATGTTCTATAATAATTTTGAGACAAAATCCGAAAGCGGCAGCTCAGAGATACTATCTCGACCTCAAACGCCAAACAGTTCTTCCTATTCAAATCTAAATGACATCATAAACCAACAAATGGATAACATACCGATGAACAATATGTCAAATATTGGTAACCTCAACAATATGGGACCGCCGAAAAAATTTCAAATGAACAAAATCTTTGACAAAAATAATTTCGAGACCAACTCGAACTCGTCCAATAGTTCAACTTCGAGCGGAAAGCGCGCTAATCGCACTCGCTTCACTGACTACCAAATCAAAGTCCTACAAGAGTTTTTTGAGAACAATTCCTATCCAAAAGATAGTGACTTGGAATATCTAAGCAAGCTTTTGTTATTATCACCACGCGTAATTGTTGTCTGGTTTCAGGTAAGTTCTTATTACCTTAACAAATTGAATCGAAATTAATATGATTTTGGAAAATCTCGACTCATGATCGAACAGGATCATGGTTCACTATGAAAATTTTATTAAAATTTCTTTTTATAAATTCAATTTTAGAATGCACGGCAAAAGCAAAGGAAAATTTATGAAAACCAGCCGAACAATTCCTTTTATGAATCCGAAGAAAAAAAACCAAATATAAATTACACTTGCAAGAAATGCAATCTTGTATTCCAACGTTACTACGAACTGATTCGGCATCAGAAGAATCATTGTTTCAAAGAGGAGAACAATAAGAAATCAGCGAAGGCACAAATAGCGGCTGCACAAATAGCACAAAGTTTAAGCAGTGAAGATTCGAATTCCAGCATTGATATAAACAATGCGAACCTTTTGACTTCGAATTTGGCTGCCCAACAAGCAGCAGCGGCCGCAGCAGCCGCAGCTGCCGCAGCAATGGGAGGCATTAATCCGGTGACAGTACAGAATCTAAATCAGTCGGGATCCTCGGCTGCAGCTGCCGCAGGGCTTATGTCCGGATCAAATCTGCCACCAATTCCAAGTCTATCGACAAGTCCCAGCCTGAACCTGTTAGCTTCACCACATAATCTTTTCAAGCAGCAATCATCTGGCAGTGGCGGTAGCAGCAATGATGGTCGTGGCAGCAGCGGCATTGGCAATAGTTCAGGAAACAACGCTGGCAGCAGTGCACAAACTGGTAGCCTAGCCGGCCAATCTGGACAGAAATTCGAATGCGATAAATGCAATTTGAGTTTTTCACGTTTCGAATTGTTCAAAGAGCATCAACTGATCCACATTATGAATCCAAACTTATTTCTAAATCAAAACTATGCCGAAAATACACCGTTTGGTATATTGCAAAATATGCAAACCGGTCTAATTAGTAGTTCAACTGGTAATAATAATAATATAAATAGTAGCAATAATAGTAATAGTAGTAATAATATTATGATTGGTAATATTAATCAGGATACGAGTATTGATTTATCACAAAATAAACAAAAGAAACGTAAATATTCAGAGACACAATCGTCCGACGATATGACCGATTATGATATGATAAATAAGAAGATTAAAAACGATCAGCATGATTTTTTATACCAATACTTTATGCAGAACGAGACAAATGATGATTTAAAAAAGCAGCTGCAACAATACCAACAGAACCAACCGAATTTCGACATGGAATATTTGGCAAATTATTATCAAACGAACGAATTAAAAAAGGGTAAAAGCAACTATGATTTTTTATACCAATACTATATGCAAAATGAAAATAAGCACCACCAACAAATCAATTCGACAACATCATCTTCAATAGGAGCTGGCGGTGTCGGTGCTGGAACATCACCATCGCATTCGCCATCGTCTTCGTTGTCATTGTCTATGGCAGCGGCCGCAGTAGCAGCGGCTGCTGCAGCAGCTACAGCAACATCATCGTCGACGGGAGCTTCATTGTCTGCCTCAGCCCCACCACTAACATCGACAGCATCTTCATCAACACCCCGAACAACATCGACACCAACCGATTTATTGTTAAATGATAATAGCAATAAGCCAAGTATGGAATTTCTACTCCAATACTATCAATTAAATGAATCGAAGAAGTTTTTTCAGTTAGATGCCTCGCCCCAACAAATACATGATTTTCCATTGCTGAATCTAACAACGAGTGGCAATGGAAACACTGGATGTGGTCCGGTGAATACCACAATAACCAGTACAACAGCGATGTTAACAGCTGGTGGGAGCGGGGTTGGACAAACGATTGGTGATCATTTAAACAATAACAATAATAGTAGTTGCCAAAATAGTGGCAATACCTTAACTAGTGGAAATAATATAAACTCGTTGATCGCAAATAATTTATACAACAATACAAATAACAATAATAACAATAGTAATATCAATAACAGTAATAATAGTAACAATAGTAATAATATCAATAACAATAATACTAATGCCAATAATAGTAATTGTAATAGTAATAGTGATGGTGTAAAATCATGTGATATTAGTCAATCTGTTTCGACAACATCTGTAACAGCAGCAAGCGCAAATTCAAATTCACCAATACAAATTTTGATGACACCATCTTCAGTTACAGCTGCTGTAACACAATCAAATTCCACAAAGAATCTATCCATGTCACCGCAATTGGCGGCTACCACAATGATTTGTAACAACGGTGCAAATAGTCTCAGTAACATTCATAATGCCAGCAATAGTAATAGTGGTAATAATAACATCAACAATATTAGTAGTTCTAACAATACCAACAATAATTGCCAAACATCACCGAATATCAATAATCCGCCGCAATCGTCTTTGTCATCGGTCTCTGCTTCACCAACAACAGCAGCATCAGCAGCAGCGGCAGCAGCAGCAGCAGCATCATCAATGCTGCTCAACGATATCGCCAACAAATGCAGTTCACCATTACTGAACAGCTTACATTCAACAACATCATCATCCGCTGTACAATCGGCAGGCTTAGGCATAACAACAGCATCCTCGCCAACAGTAGCAGCGCTCGCTCTAGCATCAGCAGTTGGAACCGGACTTAGTGGAGTAGGTGGCACCAGTCTAGAGCATGTCAGCACCACCGAGAAACAAAACAACAAACGTTTACGTACAACCATACTACCAGAACAGTTGAATTTTTTATATGAATGCTACCAGAACGAGTCCAACCCCAGTCGTAAAATGCTTGAAGAAATCTCTAAAAAAGTCAACTTAAAAAAGCGTGTCGTACAGGTAAAACAATACTTCTTCAATTATCATCATATCTCCTTATAAGAATTTCGATTCTTTCTTTTTGCATTTCTATTAGTAACGATTCATATTTTTATGATTGAATTTGCATTTTTACGTAATCGGTAAAGAAAATAATTTTTATTTTCCTTCAAATGCATTTTGTTTTGTAGACATTCGAATAATTTTTATTGTCTTGTTATGCTTGTTTTCATAAACTATAATAAAAGAAGAATAAAATAATTCCCAGTTCAAACAGATCCCAGAATAAAAATCAAGTCTTTTACCAAAATTTCAACTTTAACTTTTTATACGAGATTTGCATTCTCATTTGTCCAATATTCCCAGTAACTGTAAACGATCCTTGTTTGTATGTAATTGGAAGCAGCATGAGCATTCGAACTGCATAAAAATGTTCCATCTAAAAAGAAAACTCTTTAATTTTTATTACAACATTTTCTTAATTTAAAGCAATAACAACTAAATTTCTGTAATATTTTCTCATTTTCCTTAACAAAAAAAACTTTAACTGTCAAAAAGTACTTTTCGAAAATGGCTAAAATTTAACTGCCTTCATTCTCGCCTTTTCTAAATCGTCATTCTGACGCTGATGAGAATGTAAATAGCTAAGAACTCAGTTGATCATGTTTACAGAAGAAAATAATTTTATATTTTTTTCAAACTGGGTCTATTGGACTGGGAGATTATTATTATTTTAAATGCATTTATTTTTAGAATCAATCAGCATAAAAAATATCGCTTTATTCATTCAATAATCATATATGTGTATATATAAGTATTCGAAGAGAACTATATTTTTTTATTGTTGAAAATGTTCCATTATTTTTAAGTTATTTTTTATGCTGTTTATATGAAATTAATTTATGTGTGTTTGAAATTATTATGTTTTTTTTTTGTTCATTTTTGAATTATAAATTTTTTTTTGTTCGTTTTAAATGTTTTTTGTCTTATAGTCAATTTTGAGTTGATTTTTTTTTCTCTGCAATATGTTTTTTTCTTTTATTTCTAGTAACATGAACTGGGAGTCATTTTATCATTCGTTTGTATACGCCACACCAACTAGAAAAAAACCAAAAATATCAAAAAAAAAACAAAACAGAACCAAAAAAAAAAACAAAAAATTTGAACAAGGGTGTGTTTTGATTTTATTTATTTCTTTTATTTTTAATTGTATTTATATAGTTTTTGTAGTGTAATTTGTTTACTTAATTATAATTATTTAAATTTGTTGAATTGACTTGTAATAATTATTTAATGCTAATTTTTAGTAATGAATTTTATCAACAGTCATAATTTGATGAAATTTGCTTTCGAATATTTTCACTTTAATATCGATTCGAAAATTAATTTAATTAAAAACGAAATGGAGAAAAGAAAATTTCCTATATATGTATTAATACAATATTAAATAAATTCATTTGATTGAAAGCGAATTTTATGAAATTTGTTTGGAAAAGTTTTTGATTCTATTAATTTGTTAATAAAAATAAAAATTAAAAGATATAATATTAAAAATTTGCAAGAAATATTAAACTTTTGTAAGAATAATAATAATAATAATAATAATAATAATAATATGTGAATTGTCTGCATTATTTATTAAAAATTTTTATTTGTTCACATTTTCATTTAATCCAAAATCAAAAACAAAAAGGTTTGGTATCAAAATTCTCGTGCTCGTGAACGGAAAGGTCAATTTCGACAAAATTTACAAATCATCAATAAGAAATGTCCCTACTGTGGAGCAATATTCAAAATCAAATCAGCACTAGAGTCACATTTACAAGCAAAACATCCCGACAAACAGCCAATAAATATTGATCAAATACCAGACGTTAAACAATCATTGGACTCATTGAATTTTTGTACATCAATATCGACAACGCCGCCAATATCATCCGGAATAAGTAATTCGATATTATCACATAACACCGTTAACAATAGTTCAGCAGGTAATCCAACCGGATGCTTATCAACAACCACAACTAATATGAATTCAACCCCATCGAATTTCCCAGCTGGTATTGGTGGCATCATCTCAGCTGATGGTAATGGCAATGGCAATACTATCGCAACCGGTGCCAACACCAACAACTATACTGGCAGTTCTTCTGGCATTGTAAATGATAACGATCATAAATTAAACGACATACAAGCGTCTTCATCATCATCAGCAGCGCATTTATTAGATGCATCTGGACTGTTACAGAATCTAAATGTTTTGACCAAAGGTGGCCTGCCACTAGATCTGAGTAAAAGCACGCCTAAATATGAGCCCAGTGAAAGTGAAGTTAGCTATTCCGATTCCAATAACGATCATGATGAGTCGAATGATTTTTTTATGGCGTCCTCGTCTTCGACAGTGGGCGGATCAAATAATAATACTATCGGAAATAAAATCGATAATAATCACATATCATTTGGGCAGAGTAACAACAGTAGTCACAGTAACAATAATAATAATAACAATAACAATCCAAGCCAAAACAACAATGATCTGTACTATGACAGCGAAATAGTGAGCAGCACAAAGCTACTATCGAATGAATTGAACATGATGTACTCGGCCGATTCGGATAATATGATATCGCCAGCTAGTCCAGCATCGAGTACGCAAAGCATTCAAAAGAAGCGTTTTCGCACTCAAATGACCAATTTGCAGGTGCGAATACTACGGTCACTATTCCAAGATGTCAAAACACCAAGCATGACCGATTGTGAAAACATTGGTCGAGAGATTGGTCTACAAAAACGTGTTATACAGGTGAGATTATAGATCATATCCTATTCTAAGCAGTTATTTTCCTATTATTCAGTATCGTCTAATAATGTAACAATAGTAATTTTGATTGAAGAACTATGAATAGAATGTATGAATAGAAAATTCTTTTGGTTGTCTTTAAAGGTCTGGTTCCAGAATGCCCGTGCCAAAGAAAAGAAGAGTCGAAATAATCGATTCATAGATGATACTATGGATGCAGCAGATCAATCATCAGATATGATACCAGTGCCGGAAGATTGCAAGCTTTGCGGTGTTCAAAAAGTCAATATACAAGAGCACGTTTTCTCAGCTTCGCATATAGCGCAAGTGAAGCTGGCTCTAGAGAACGGCGACTTGATGGGTTATAGTGGTGGTGAATCATGCGATCCAAACGACAGTCAGCATTTGTCAAAACAAACGCCTCCACCTTCACATCAGCAATCGTTACAGCCAAGCCAGCATACTAACATGCAGTCGATATCATCAAACCTCCAGCAAGGCTCCCATTCGAATGCACATGATCAGGATCCAATGAGCATGTATAACCAATTCTTTATGCAAAACCATTTATTCATGAATCAAGCGAGCAGCGGCGCTAGTGGCAATAATAAGCTTATCGACCAGCAGTCGACAGGTCAGGAAATCCTCTCGTCCAGCTCGCCAATACCAAATGCAGATAGCCCAGCTATGCTGTTGAACTCTCAACAGCAACAACAGCAACATGATGCAAACGCAGCTGCAGCTGCCACAGCCGCAGCAATGTTGAACTTGAATCATTTACAACATCGTTTGGCGGCTGTTCAACAGCAACAGCAACATCAGCAGCAGCAGCAACAGAATCAACATCAAACGAATCAGCATCATCAGCGAGACTCAAACATGTCAATCGATTCACAGACAGCAGCTGTAGCCGCTGCCGCTGCAGCAGCTGCTGCAACACAACAACTTTTAATCGAAAATAATTTATTGCTGCAAATTAATGCTGACAATAGTATGCAGCCAACTAATTCGGAAATACTTCAACAATTGTACAACTATAGCCAAATGAGCGGTGAGTTAATTAAGTAATTTTAAGATATGATATTTCCATAAATTTTAAATAACATTTCAAAATGACAAAAAATTTTCATCATTATTGAATGTGACAATATTTTTTGCGAACAAAACACACGAATTTTTTCCTATTTGTATAGAAAAAATTTCAACAAATAATAAAAATCGTCTCAAAAAGGATAATAAAAGGAAATTTTGAACACATCTCCAATCAAATTATTTTATGAAAATTCAATTAAAAAAAGGAATTTTTTTTTTTTTTAAATGAGGTTAGGTATTTTTCCTCAAGTGATCCAAATAATGAGGTTATGTTTTCATCGTTTTGTTTTGTTATCCATTTTGAAAATAATTAAAATATTTGATTTTTTTTTAAGTTGAATAAGTATAAATTTTTAGTAATTTCAATTACTATATTTTTATTATAATTTAGATTTTATGTTCAGAATAATATGTATGTATAAAAAGTTGAACTATTAATTTACTAAAGAAATATTATTTATTTGTTTGTCTTTAATTTAAGATTAGTTTTAATTTTATGTATGTAAATATTCTGTGAATGTTTTTATTGGAATTTTATTTTTGAAAAATATTCATTTTTATTCGTTTTTTTCCCCTATTATATATTTTGTATATTGTCTTTATAATTTATAATTAAAAATTATATCACTAGAACAAAAACAAATTGGGAAGCACATTTAAGTACAGAACAATAAGATTTACATAACACATACAATACATAATATATACGTGTATTTATAAGTAGACTACCATCACAATACATATTATATCTATCATATTTAAATAGATTTTTTAAATAAACAGATGTATGTATAATATATATAAGAGAATATAGTCCTTTTGAGCCCTATTTTTACGAAAATTAACAATTAATTCTAAGCAGGAATTAGTCTTTTTCCTTTCTTTAAAGGAAAGAAATTATCAAAATGAATAAATTTTTTTTTTAAGTAATTTCTTTAGTAATACTCGTATATGAGTAATTATGTAAACTATTAATCTAAAAAAGGTATATGATGAAAAGAATCTTTATTTTAGTTAGATTTAAGTGGAGATTTTTAAATCAAAAATTAAAAGTGTTACAAAAGTTTTTTTTTTAAAAACAATTCTTTTTAATAATGAAGTAAATTTTTTTTTTAAATTAATAATTGATAATAAATAAATGTGTATACTTTATATAAGAAGAAAATTTTGTTTTGTGATGTTCATTTAAACGTTTAAATATTATATATCTCATATTTTAATTAATTTATATTTATTTAATATCATTTCTTTTGAATAGTTTTCTTTTATTATTAATTATTTTAATATTACTACTAAATTATTATTATATTATTTTCGTTTCCGTTTCGAGTCTTATTATTATTGGAAATTTAAAAAAAAAAGCAAAAATGAATTTTTAATTTTTTGCCAATTCTTTTATTTTGAAATTATTATATTTATGTATATATATTAAAGTGTACATAAATATTATTACAAATAATAATATTCTTCATTATTATTTGATAGATTTTAGAATATTGATTATTAAAAATAAATAGAAACATTAATTGATATCAGTTTAGATTTGAACTTTTTAAAAAGAGCATTAAAATAAACAAAATTACATTAAATAATAATCTTATAAGTAGAGAGAATGGAAAATATATATTAATAAACTTGCATTCAAAGATATACGAGTATTAGTGGATATCAAATATAAATTAGATAAAAAATCAATTTGATCAATTTTGTTAGGATGCGATAATACGAGTAATATTTAATTTATAAAAGAAATTGTCTCTCAGAAATTAAAATTTACCTTAGAGTAAAATTATATGAGATCATTAGTAGTATTTCAATAGTAGGCATTTACAATTTGAAATGACATTATAAAAAGTATTTCAATAAATACTGTGAAAGTGTTCTTGTTTCCTTCATAGAACATTAAAGTAAGTTGAGGAAAAAAAAGGATATTTTCCCTTCGAAAATTTCCAATTTTA
Organism: Atherix ibis; assembly: GCA_958298945.1. Taxonomy (NCBI): domain Eukaryota; kingdom Metazoa; phylum Arthropoda; class Insecta; order Diptera; family Athericidae; genus Atherix; species Atherix ibis. The sequence goes on along the minus strand of OY282610.1, from coordinate 56,886,090 downwards.
TTCTTATCTAATTCTTAGGTTTCAAATATAAAACATATTATTTTATAAAAAAAAAAACTGCATATGCATTTTCTTTTTGTTTTTTTGTAGTTGAAAAATGATACAAAAAAAATATTATAAATCTAAAAATAAGACTATATGAAAAACTAGGGCATTTATTTAATATATTTTGAAAATTATTTGAAAATGTTCAAAAAAGTATTTATAAAATAATACAGATTTTTAAAGAAAACAGAATATTTTATATAATACAATAATTAAGGATAATATAAAACTGTACTGAATTATAAAGAATTGACTAATTATTACATAGTAGGACTATATTTATAATATAATTTTGAAGAAGAAACTAGATTTAGTTGTGTAAAAATTATTTAAAAGAAAAAATATAATTTTCTAATATCCTTGGAAAAAAATGAGAAAAAAAAATCCTATAGTATTTAGAAAGAGAGGACGAAACAAAACAATGTAAATTATTTAAATATAATTATTATTATTTTGTAGAAGAAAACAGATCTTGTTACAATTAATATATTTGAATTAAAAAAAAAAAAAGAATATATACTTTGAAAAGGATATAATATATAAATCCATGTATATATAGTATTGGTAAAAAAGTAAACAAATTACTTTTGTCTACGCTTTTAATTTCACCTATAATGACAAATAACAATATTTAAAATAACAATGAAAAAAGGTGATAATATTAGGATTTAGATTTTATAGGATTAAATACTCAAAAAAGAAATGTTTTTTTCCATATATTTTTTGAATTTTTCAATTTTATAATTAAAGAAATTGCTATTATCTATAAAAAAAAAATTATAAATTTCAAATTAAAAAATTAGAGAAAAATTAAATATAAGTAAACTTTCGAATAAATTAATTAAAAATTCCAAACAAAATAATCTTAACAAAAAAATTTTTTTTTATTTCAATTTTTATCCTGAATTTGAGAATATTTTTTTTTTAAAATTGTGTTTAATTCCTTTAAAAATTCAAAACAATTATGAACGTTTTATTTCCATACAAGCAAATGTTATATTCTTTATTTTGTTTATAAGAAAAAAAAAACATTATTCATGTTAAATTAAAAATATTCTTGTAAAAATAAAAATAAAAATAGACAGAATAATTTTACTTGCCATAAAAAAAACTCCAATTATACTTGCCAAACATATATATATACACCCCCACACCAACACAAATATAAATTTTTATTTAAAATTTCAAAATAATAACTTTAGCTTTTCTATTTTACCTGCCATAAAGAAATTATTCAAAATTCCGAAACTTTTTCAAAACGAATTTTAATAAAAACTTTAAAGCACCACGTGTTCTTTATAATTTAGGACAATTTTTTTTTAAAAGGCTACTTCTTGCTATAAAAAACTTAAATATTTAATAGTTTCTATCTAATTAAAAAATTCTGTATGGTAATATATATAAAAAAAATTGCTATAAAAATATCTATTATTTTTACCATAAAAGATTGCTATAAAAATTAAAATGGCATTTGTTTTTTAAGATTTTCCACTTTCAAGAAAATCAAATGTTTGTTTTTTTATAGCAAAAAATTGCTATAATAATCTGTAATTTTCTATTTACCAATTGCTATAAAAATTTCAATGTTAAACAATTCACACAAATTTTAAATACGATAATTTTTCGAAAAAGTTCAATTATTTTTATTACATTTTATTGGTTTTGACTTTTTTTAATAAATTGCCAAGTATTTATAGGACTATGAAATTCAGGATAAAAAAAAAAAAACAAAAATCAAAATTTATCGACACAATCGATTATTCGAAAAGATTTGTATAATTATTTTTTCGTATATACAATATTTTTTTCTTTCTATTTGAGAGAAACTAAATTCGAAAGTTTCGAAGAATCAAATTAGGTTAAACAGACAAAAAAATTACAAAAATTGTGTAAATAAGAATTAAAAAGAAAGAAAAAAGGATAGTGAGAAAAATAAAATGGTGATAGAAGGGATTGGAAAATAAAATTAATTAAAACTGAAGTGAATAAAAAAAACCTATTATAATTGTTCCTCTCTTTTATTATAGCTATTAATATAAATACATACAAGCATAAATACATACATACATCTGTAGATATAAACTCTCATATATGCTTACATATCTAACCATGCATATATATTTTTATGCAGAAATTATATAAGAAATATATTGATTTTATTATTAAATTTTTTTTTTTAAATTTACTATACAAAAAAAATACGAAAAAAGAAATAAAAATGAATAAACACAATAAATATAAAAATTAATAATTAAGTTAAAAATAATTAAAAGAAATTTAATGAATTAAATATAGTATAAAAATGTAAATAGAAAAATTTAAAACAATACAACAACAAAAAAATCATAATTAAGAGAAATTTTCAAAATAATTAAGAAAATTTACAAATACACTTATACAAAAAAAAATACATACATACATAATCCTATTTACACTTACATAAATACATATGTATACTGAAGTAAAAATATTATTTAAATTAAATTAAAATAATAATAATAATAATAATAATACTAATACTAATAATAATATATATAACAAAAAAAAAAAAAGCACTTTTGATAGTAATTATTAAAATATTATTATTATTATTATCTAATATCAAAAGTCAAAATGATTACATAAAATTTTTTTTTTTATTATAACTATTTACAAAATGAACTGAATTTAACAAAAAAAAAAATAGTTTTACTAGGAAAATAAAGGATAACAATTTAAAAAAAAAACTATATCATATCCTTAAATAATTAAGAGCAATTAAATGAATATAAGATAATTATTTTCTCTCTTCTCTCTTTCTCCTTATAATTATATTATTTTGCATTGTTGAAATATTTCTTCAATAATAACAACAAAATATTTACAAAAAATGAACAAATAGTGAACAACTGATAATTGATAAGATTTAATATATAATTAATTAAATTTAGATTAAAAAAAAATACATAATATTTAAAATAAAAAATAAAAACGTGTAATCATAAATGATATACAAAAGAGAATAAGAGATGATATAAAGAAGAAGAAGATGGAAAAAATAATTAATTATGTTATAAAAAGAAGAAGAAATTTGCTTGAATAATATAAAAATATAATATAATACAATATATAAAGATAAAGGAAGAGAGAATAAAATATGTAAAAACAAACAAACACTGAAATGAAAGATAAAAAATTAGAGCGAATTAAAAATGTATTGTTAGATACAAATGCATAGAGAAATTCATGTATACATGATAAGAATATGTAAAATAAACAAAATAATTTATAAGAAAATGCTAAGTAAACAGAATAAGCAAAGAACAAAATATATAAAAAAATATATATATACGCACACACCCATGCAAACATTCAAAACAAACGCATAAAATTAAAAAGAAAATTTAAACGAAAAACTTTATAAACACCCTACAAAGATGAACCAGGAAAAAAATTTTAATCATTATTTTCCGATTATCATCAAAATATTAATCATTGGTCTTTTTTCCTATCTTCCCTTAATTATAATTCATCATTCATCATTTATGATTTACTAGTTATTATATATGTGTCCGTAATTTATTTAATATTAAATGTAATTTAAATTTTAATTATTCCTATTACTATTATTATTTTTATTATTACTATTATTACTATTATTATTATTATTATTATAATTATTATTATTATTATTATTATTATTATTATTATTATTATCATTATCATGAATTTGTATTCGAATAAAATACATTTTATTTATGTTTATCGTCAATGTTTTTGTTTTTTTTTTTAATTATATTTGTTTTTCTTGTCCTTTTACATATTGTTTTTGTTCTATAATTTGTGTATATGGTATGTGTGTCCTGTCATATAGTTTTTATACGATATTTTGTTGTTGCTGTTGTTGTTTTTTTTTTTGGATTTATGTTCCTTTTATCCCACATACAAGACTTAAAAGACAAGAACTTAAAAGACGATACCTAAAACGTAAAAACGTTCCAAATTTACTATAGACAGCAAAGTTCTGTTATACAATACTTAACTGAAACCCATATGGACATACGGACTAGAACTCTGGGGATCTACTAAGCCTTCTAATTCCCGTCGAATCCAATTCCTTCAATCAAAAATACTCCGTACAATTGTTGATGCCCCCTTTTATGTTCGCAATACTGTTATTCATCGTGATCTTAAAGTCCCATTTGTTTTTGATGTGGCTGTATCGCGTTATAAAAAGTTCCGTTCCCGTGTCCTAAATCATAATAATCCTCTTGTTCAAGAACTATCCTCCATTTCCTTCCCTAGAAATACCCATCGAAGACTTAAGCGTTACTGGTCGCGTGATTTACTTAAATACTGAGGCCTAACAGAAACACACGCTAGCAAGAGGAACTTCATTGGATGTTTACTCCTCACAACCTATCAAGTTAATTAATACTACTGCAAAAGTTTGCTGATTTCTATGTTGTAGTTGTAAATATCTAAATAAATAATAAAAAAAAAATGTTCCTTTTATACTGTTAAACTGGATATAACAGATGATTTTTTAAGCGTTTGGTTTTCAAATATTCAAATAAATAAATAATGAAAAATTATAAAAGTATATCCAATTTTTATATGAATTCATATATGAATTATTGCCATTTATTTTTAAAAAATTATTATATGTCAATAATAGTCACGACAACGTTTAAAGTGATCCATGCAAGACGTCCAATTTTGTATCACTTTTTCGAGCATCTCGGCTGGTATCTCGCTAATAACACGTGTAATATTGTCTTATAAGGCTTCAAGTAACGCTAGTTTTTTGGTATCTATTATACGTAGCCCCATAAAAAAATAGTGCAGAGGCGTCAAATTGCACGATCTAGGGGGCCAACTCATCGGTCCGAAATGTGAGATAAATTGCTCACCAAACTCATATCCCAATACGTCCATTGTTTCTCGTGCTATTCGGCATGTAGTGCCGTTTTATTGAAACCACATGTCGACCAGATGCACTTCTTCCATTTTGGGCAAAAAATGTTCAAAATCATTGAGCGGTAGCGGGCGCCATTGACAGTAACATTGCGGCCAGAATCTTGATTCTGGGTGGAATGGCAGTTCTTGTTTTGGCTGTGGTTGTTCATTTAACCAGAAATGAGCTTCATCGATGAACGCAATATTTTGGTAAAAAAAAAACGGACATTTCTCAAGTTGTTCTAAGGCCTACTCACCGAAAATTCAACGCTTTGACGGGGCTTTCAGAACAAAATCCTTCCGTAATTCCAATTGCTATGAACGGCGAAGGATGGACAAATCGTGGTCTTTGCCAATACAGGATGCTACGGCAGCAATATTGCCCTCTGCACGCACTCTACGCACGCGGGTTGATGGTTTGATATCAAATAGCGTAAAATTGTTTCGAAATGTTGTCACTTTGGCTTGAATTGCTTGCTCAGTAGGTTGATTATGGCGACCATAAAATGATCAAAGTGCGCGAAACACATTTTTCATAGATCACCCACGAATTTTGATAATAAAACTCAATAATTTTGAAGCGTTGTTGGAGTGTAAGTCTTTCCATAATGAAATGGCAACGTTAACTGATCACTGTTGACTTTAACACACATCATGTGTCATCTGTGAACTAATAAAAATAAAAATATAAAAAACCAAACAGTAAAAAAATCACCCGTATCCATGCGTCTCACATGAATATCCTGATACAAAAAATATCCCTTTCAAAGTGCCATAATACTTTCTTTGCTTTGCTAATATAATCGGAATCCTCCGAAATTTTCTTTACCAAGTGAAGAATAAAAATAAACGAATGTGAATGTGTCCACGTAACACTTACTTTCCGCTACAAGCAATGCACTCCAATACATCATAAACCATAGTACAAGACTTCCAAATCGATACCAAGGACTATGGCATCCATACACAAGACTTAAAAAGCTCAAATTGAACAGACAATACCGCCAACTACTTCAACTTCTGGACTAACCCCAATATGGACTAACGGACCAAATAATATCCCAATATGAACTAACGGACTATAATTCAAGCCTAACAATTGCTGTCGAAATAAAGCAAATTTCGATGATTCCATTTATGTTAATCGTCTTAAAGTCGCACATATTCGTTATATGAATGTGTTTCGTTATAGAAAGTTTCATTTTCGTCATCCTGCTCAGGAGCAATCCTCAATTCTCCTCTCTCCTTTTAACCTCTTCCTTCTTCCTGTTAAGTTTTAGTTTTTCTTTTTCTTTTTTTTCCATTCTCCTCTCATTTTTACTATTTCCTCTCTTCTTTCTTATTTTCAATATTAATTTTGCCATTTTTTATTTTCACTTTCTCTTTTGCAATTCTTGCCAACCCCCACTTCCCCCACCCAACAATTATTATCCAATAGCTGTGGTTAAGTACTTTTTTCAACGTTATCGTTTTCATTTTATTGTCGTTTTTCCGTTTAATTGGTATAATTTTATTACGTTGCATTTGGTATAATTTCTTTTGTCCTATTTTATAAATATTATTATTTTATTTTTTATAGGTCCTTGTTAAGTTTATTTTCATATTACTCAGATTTATAAGAATTTGATTTTGTTTTTTGGTTAAGAATTTTTATTATTTTACATCGGTTTTAGGTTAAAGAAAAAAGAATAGTAACTTTTTTTTAGGTTAGTGACATAAAATTTCACATAAAAATTATCTTATTTAAAATATATTTAAATTTACTAAATTTTATAAGTAAATGACTTATGATTTTTTAATTAAGAGTACGTTCATGTGCCTCTTGTTGATATGTTTAAGGACTGAATCTTGATAGTTTAGAGTATAAAAATATTATATACTCCGTGCAGAAGTTTTTATACCTTCAAAAATAAAACAACACTTTATCTTCGTAATATTTTTAGGATTGATTACCTCCCCTATTTGAATGGCCATCATTTTATTTATTTTTATATAAACTGTTACCATTTTCAACAAAAAATAGTTTTTTCAACTTAAATTTTTAGATGTTTTTAGACAGAATTATAAAAGAATCTTTTTGATAAAAGTTTAATTTGGAATTTTATTATTATTAATTTTTTTCCAAAAACATCATTGGTACAAGCTCTACTTGCTGTTTTCTTTAATACCTTAGACAGAAGGATTAATATTTAATATTTGTTGGAGTTCATTCAGTTTTTACTTATGGACTATCGCACCATCTGTAAAAGCATTTAAATATACTATGTGAGCGGATGCTTATATTTTTCTTAAGTAAAAGAAATAAATCATCGGAAAGTATCTTATTTTTGTTATTATAATTAGAAACAGCCCTTAAGTTTCATGGAATTATAAAATCGATTATCTTTTGTGAATGAATTCTTTTATTAACAAAAAATTATATATTAATAAAATTTAATTGAAATATTTTCGATCGAATTCCGATATGAATGCCTTAAAGTCAGTAGCATAAGAGGTCATGGTAGTAGAAATTTTTATGTACACCAAATTTAATTATTTTCTAAATTAGCTTTAATATTTTTCTTTGAAATATTTTTAATAGAGTTCAGAAAAAATTAAAAAAATTCAATAGAATTTGAAAATGTAATTTTTCTTTACCAACAATCCCATAGATCCCTTAAATGTCTGTGTAGTATTTTTATATAAAACCAAATCTAAGTAAAGAAATTATTTAAATCATCAGTTTCTAAGCAGAATATCATCATAAATATTAATTTATTATATTTATTTTTATATTGATTTTATTATAAAAGAACAACAAGTAATTTAAATATGCACACAATAAAATATAATCAAAAATATTTGTATACACCTTTCTCTATATTATATTCCATGATATTATGAAAAATATTAAATAAATCCTTTCAAATTCTATTTACAGTCATCGGAGGAAAGTAATTATACTGAAATTATTAAACGAAAATAAAAAGAAAGCTTATTAAAAACATTAAAAAAAATCTCTGAAAACAAGAAACAAAACGAACGTTACAATTTGAAAGAAAAAAAAAATAACAACAAAGAAACTGTTAATTTATGGAAAAATATTTAAAATAAAAACTTAACAAAAACAATAAAAAATTTACACCAAAAATGAAAATTTAGATCACAAAAAAATTATTCTAAGACAACTACTTACTTACTACTCAGAACTAGAAGGCAAAAGGTTAGTTTTAATTGATTTGAATGAATTTTATGGCACATTAAATAGATTTATTTCCTATAAACCAAGTTTATTTAAATCCGTTTTCAAAATTCAACATTTTTTGTTTTTTTTTTATTTTTTTTTTTTATTAATATTAATACAATTTTCAGGAACTATTAATATTATTTTTTAGGTAAATTTTTTGGTTTAGCATAAAAAATCCTTTCTTTAGTTAATTTCTATAATAATAATTTTTTTTTCGTTATTATTTTTTTATAAAAACTTTGCATAATGTCCCATTCATTTTGTTCCGTTTACAACAAAAGACAAATACTGGAGCAAATAAATGTTAGCCTTAACTTCTTTTGAGCATATTAATTTCTATCCGAATTTGCATCCATTTGAGCTATTGCTTCGATGATTAATACTCGTAGTGTGCATATTATAAAGTATTTATTGATATTTAAAATTTTCTTTTCATTAAATTACTATATGGTTTTCGAATAAGAGTGATATGATTTCTTTTCAACAAAAAAAACAAACTAATTGTTAAGAAAATTCAAATGTTTTTTATTTATTGTAAAGTACAATCGATACAATTAAGTTCTGAATAAAACGTCATTCAAATGGTTTCCACGACATCTTTTGCAGGAACGAATTCGATGAACCCAATTTTCGAGCTTTTTTTTCACTAAATCAAGTCGTATGTCATGAAAAGCACGTTCAATATAGACTTCTAAAGCTTGAAGAGGGTCTGGTTTATTGCTTAAGACCAATGACTTCAAATAACCTCACAAGAAATAGTCTAATGGTGTTAAATCACAACTTCTTGGAGGCCATTCAATATCACAATTTCTTGAAATATTCGAATCTCCAAACTTTTCTCACAATAATTCGGTTGTTGCTCGTGCTGTGTGGCACGTAGCCCCGTCTTTTTGGAACCAAATGTTGTCAAAATTAACTTCTTCCAATTTCGGCCATAAAAAGTTGGTTATCATCGATCTATACCTCTCTCCATTGACAGTAACGGTGTTACCAGCTTCATTTCGAAAGAAGTACGGACCGATGATTCCACCAGACCAAAAACCACACCAAACTGTCAATTTAGGTGAATGTAATGGGTGTTCATGAATATTTCGTAGATTTTCTTCGCACCAGAATCGACAGTTTTAGTTATTTACCGCACCACTTAGATGAAACTGAGCGCACGAAAAGTTGCAATTGGAGAACGATTATGTTGATAATAAAATTGAATAATTTGTAAACGTTATTTTTGCGTATATTACTTTATGATGAAATTGTAAACATTACTAAATACAATGAAAAAAAATGATAGATCATCACATATTACAAATAGTTCGGCTTAGAAATCACTCTTATTGGAAAACCGTATATAAAAAAAAAACGTGTAAACGGGTGTTCTCATGTAATCAAACTATGCAAAAAAATTACTTCGATATAATCAAATTCATTTCATTTTTAGAAAACCAAAATGTTTTAGCTTAACAAAATTTCTATTTATATACAAAAGGACTGGAGACATATTTTTCAATTTTAAATTCAAATAGGAGAAAAATTCAAAATTTTTTAATATTTTAAAAACTTCTAGTAGCCTATTTATATATTACCTAATTATTTTTATTTTTTTTTAAATTACAATACATTTTTAGTAAATTTAATTTGTATTATTTTTTCTTATTCGTAAAAAAATGTTTTATTTTTTATTTTACTTTTTTTTTTCTATAAAAATTTATCAATAAAAAATTATAAAAAATTTTAATATTTTCTATACATACTCGTATTATTAAAAAAAATTTCTTCATATTTTCATAATTAAATTTTTCGTTTTTATATAGAAAATATGGAATTGTTGACAAAAACTCTAAACATATCGAATCGATTTATAAATAATCGCAATCAGGATATGAAAATGGAATCAGATAAAAAGGATATTAATGAAAAGAATGAAAATGATCATATTATAAAATCAATAAAGATTAATAATAAAATGAAATCGAACGGAGGCTTGACTCACGAAAAATATGAATCTGGCTTGAATAATAATGAGACTGATGCCACCAATAATAGTACTAAGTTATGTTATAAATTCAATGATACCAATGATGTTGTAGAAAATGATAAAAATTTCAATGTGGTTGATGATGGACAGATTATAAATACCACCGAACAACATCAAATTGATCTAATCAAAAGCTTATTGAAAAGTCGTCAACAGCATATTCAAAAAATTCAAAATGAACAGCAAAATAATCAGCAGACATTTGAGCTACAGCAACTACAGTCACAACGGCAAGTGGAGATATCACCAAAGGAATCTCATCAAAAGGAATCTGATCAGAAGAAGATCCTGAAACGTGAATCACATCAACAGGAATCTGATCAACAGAAATCTCATCAACAGGAGCAACAACAACAGCAACATCTAGAAAAGGTTCGTGAAATTCACAATGAAATGGAAAATGCTATTAATCAGATATTAACTATTAATAACATAAATGGAACATAAATATTTCAAATAAAAAATGTTATGTGTCATTTTATAGTAAGAACAAAAAAACAAAAAAAACAACAACAACAATGTAAAAGTATCTCAAATTTAAAAAAAAAAAAATTCCAATAAGAAAAACTCGATTAAAGAAAAAAATATTCTGACTAAAAATATTTGAATATGAATTAATAAAAATTCAAAAAAAAATTTTAAAATAATTTGACTCGTATATATGATATATAAATTGAGGAAAAGAAAAACATAAAAAATTGTGTCCAAATTTAAATGGACAAAAATACCAAAAGAATATTGCTGAAAATGATATAACAGAGAATAAATTCTGGCATTTTCAAATTTAATGGATATCGATTAATACTCGCAGAAAATTTCTCATTTTTTTTTTTCTATATATTTACAATAAAACGCATATATTTAATGTGTATAAAATAAATAACATATAATTAAGAATTTATTTATTTTCTATGATATTAATTAAGATTAGAACAAACAAAAAAAACAGTAAAAGACAAATTGTGGATTTCAATTAAATAAATGAAAATTACCAAAAAAAAAAAAAAAACCAAAAATAAAACCATTAAATACTAGTAATGATAAAAATAATAATAATAATACTATTCACATAGTTGTATAAGAGAATTTTCCATATAAAATTTTCTTTTTTCTTTTATTTTTTTTAATGGTCAAATTAAATTTGTAGATGATAAATGTGCATGCATTAATGAGAAATTCCTATAAATATTAATAATACTAATATTATTACTAAAAATATTGCTAATTAATAATAATAATAATAACGTATTAGAAATTCATACCGTCAAACTATACGTCTCAAAGGGCAAATCGCTATTGTATCAGCATTAATAGCTTATGTCCTTAAAAATCAATGATATTTATGTAAAATAATTATAATATAGGATGATATATAATAAATATGATATTATAAAATATACCATACTATTATATTACAATATATCAAAATATGATTTAAAAAATGATATACGCTAATTAATATAATGATATAATATAAATTTATATGATATTAGTAGTTTTTAAAATATTGACAATTTATTTGATTATATATACTATGTGTAATTAAATCCAACTAGTAGAGAAGATATAAAGAGAATTCATTAATCATAGAAGAATTAAAAATATATAATATATATGTTTATAGTTTATGTACGCATACATAGACAAAATGTATGATGGTATTTATCATTAGCTTATAATATTATAAATTAATGAAGAAAAAACAACCACTCAATTTAGTTCCTAATTTATATAATAAGAATATTATCTTATAAAAAAAAAAACAAACAAAAACAAAACATTTATAATAACTATTAGTAAATATATATTATATAATATTACTTACTATTATTATAATAGATTAGACGATTTGAGAGATTTTTTTTCTTCAAAAAAAATTTTTTTTTATATAAAAATTTCCTATTTGATCAAGTAAATATATTCATATAAATATATTATATTTTTAGAAATAGAATCGAAGACACGATAAGTGAATTTTATTTGCTGCTTAGAAGAAGAAAATTAATAATAATTATTCATTTATTGTAATTATAGAAAATAAAATATTTTTTTTTTTTTTTTTGCATTGAAATATTTTATTTTTATATAAATTTATACTAGATGAAATATTTGTTTTATTGTAAAAATGATATGAAATGAGAACATAACATAATTAACGGTAGAAACGTGACTATTTTACAATTTGAAATAAAAATAAATTTATAATATATACTCGAAATATAGTTTAATTGATTACATGTTTACTAATAGTAGTATACTAGAAATGAGACTTAATATTACTCTTGTATTATTATAAATATTATTATTATTATTATTATTATTATTATTACTATGACTATAACTACTAGTATTATTAAAAGATGAATAGAATTAGCAATTGAACTATTAAATAATAAAAATAAAACGAAAAAATTAAAGAATATTTTCATAAATGTGCTAAAAAATTATATAAATTACAATATAATGTTTAAATGTTCAACTATTAAATAAAACAAATTATTACAATTAAAGAAGAAGAAAAAACTGATCAATGAGAGAAAAACGATCTGTATTTTAAAATCTAAATTACGAGATTTTATTATAGGATTTATATTATGAATTATGAAAGAGAAAGAAAAAAAGAGAGCAAACACCAATAAAGGATGAATATTTTAATAATAACACACTCTTGTTTGCTAAAAGAAAACAAAAAACGCTCCTGAATTAACATGAAATTATTGTTAAAATGATTTAAAAATAAAATTTTCAAATTTTTATCATAAATTCTTTTAAAAGAAAAAAGAAGTCTCTCAACTAATATACAATCAACAAAAAAAAAAAAGGACACAATTCTCATAAAAAAGAAAAAAAATCAAATATTGTATAAAAAAATGTCCATGTTTTAAAAAAAAAGGGATTAACCTCTCACTAGGGTTAATAATTATAAGAGAAAATCTAAATTCAAAATGGCGTCAATTTAAAAACAAGAGAAAGAAAAGAGAAATTTTGAAACTATAAAAAAGGACGTCTTCGAAAATATTATCATAGAACAACAGTTGATAGATATCGTAAAAAAAAAATACTGATAATACAAGTCCAATATGGATTTAATAGTAAAAAATCGATTAGTACTTTTATTATTAGGGTCACAGATGGATGAGATTATTTCCGCAAATGCATAACGATGATACTATGAGTAAACAAATTAACATATTTAAATGAAAATTACTTATAATGATGAGGGAAAAAATTCTAAGGACATTTTTTCCTATCAAAATAAACAAGACAGTTACAACCACATAAAGTAAAGTTGAAAATAATGTAAAGAAAACTATTTGTTTTTATAAAATCAAAAACTAAATATAGTAAAAATTATAAAAACAAATAATCCGAACAAAAACGACATGAAGGAATACATATATAATATTTAATGTATTGTAATTGCTATGACATTTGATGGTATGCAAAAGGAATAAATTTAATACGATAATATATATAAAAATCTATAAAAAAAAAATCCAAAAGATAAAAATAATTTATATGAAAATGTATGAATCTTTAAAGGATATTGAACTTTTGGAAAATGATGAAAAGATTTTCCAAAAAAAAAAAAAACATATTCAAATTGCATACAAGAAAAAATTAAATATTCAACAAAATCATAAACTATTTAGTTTTTTAGTAAGTGATATAAAAAAATAATCATTGTAACTAGATAAAAAAAAACAAAAAAACAACAAACAAATCGATTATAATATTCATAAAAAATTAATGAAAAAAATTAATGTACTACAAAAACTACTACTGCTAATGCTATTATTGTTATTATAATTATTATTAATACTACAACTAATACTAATACTACTACCACTTCTACTACCACTGCTACTACACTATTACTACTACTTAAAATAATATTAATAATAACAATTATAATAATAATAATAATAATAATAATAATAAAATATTATTATTAATAATACATGTATTAATAGTGTACTAATAATAATAGTAGCAATATATTATAAGAGAAAATTAAAAAATTAAAAGGCATTTTTAAAAAAATTACCAAAAACAAAATGGAGACAACAGAAAACTAAATATTTTATTTAAATAAATTAAAATATGAATGTATGAAAATTGGCAAATATTGTAGAACAAGAAAACGTAATATAATATAATTTAAAGAGAACAAGAGGATTTGATAGAAAGAAACAAAAAATTAATTATTTAAGAGAAATACATTAAAGAAAACTATCATTAAAATGGAATAACGTATATATTATATACATACACATTTATAATAAATATATACTTAATTAATATTGATATAATTTATTATTATATTATTATATGAATATATTAAGAATAATTAAATTTAAAAAATAAAAAATAAAATCTTTAAAAAAATTATATATATATAATAACTAATAATATTAATTATAATAATAATAATAATAATAATAATAATATAATATTAAAAAGAAAATGAAAAAGAAAACTCAAAGTTCCTATTTTTTCGAAATGAAATTAATAAATTAATAATAATAATAATAATAATAATAATAATAATATTAAAAATAAATTTAAAAAAAAAAAAATTTGAAAAGAACTTTAACATTTAATGAGTATTTATATATATATATTTAAATATGTATGTATGTTTATGCATAGATATATACACATACATACATACATACATACATATATACATGCATACATACATAAACATAATATATATAATTATATATATATATATATAAGAATTAAATATTAACTATTATTATTATTATTATTATTATTATTATTACTAATATTATTATTGAATATATTAAATTAAGATAAATAAAATAAATCAATATTATTATATAGATATGTAGATAAACATATACGCATACATACCAACAAACATTTATACATTAAATACACAAATACTCGTGCATAAATACATATTTAAGTGGTGAAAAAAAAAACTAAATAAAACCATTTCGGAATATAAAAGTTGAACAACACTTACAGTAATGAACGATTGTGCAAAAAATACAATAAAAGTAAAAAATTTAACAATAATTTAAAAAGGGGACATTTTTTTAAAAATCGGTTTTTCTTTTCAAGTAAATTTTATTATTAAATAAAAAGAGCAACAACAAAAAATGCCTACAACAAAACAGCAAAATAAATACCTATCTAACTTTACCTAAAAAGGACTAAACACTCAAAGAGAACAAATCAAGGTACGTATTATGTTTAAGAGAAAAGAATTTTATTTTTTTAAATTCAAATTTATAAACGAGCGTAAATGAATCCTTACTCACAGAAAATTATGTACGAGGTATTTTGAATTTAAATTTTTTATAGTTATTATTATTAATATAGATTTTTTTCCTTAAATTAGAATTTTTCTAAAAATATTATTGACATTTAAGTGCAGAGCGAAATTCAAATTTTTGCAAATAGTTTTTCATAAACTCTGTTAATTATTAATAATGAAATCTCCTAACCTATCGGCACGAAAGAGAACAAAAGAGAGAGCAATTATACAGTAAGAATACAGTTTCTGAGAGCATTATAGATGATAACTGAAAAAATAGTGACAAAAGTATTTATCCTTTTTATATGCAAACGAAAAACAAAACAAAAAGGACTCCTTAATATGTTTCTCATCTTTTAACTTTAAGAAAATAATACTCGCATAAAATGTCTTCTCATTCTTTTTCAACATATTTTTACATACATTTATGTATGCACATGTATGTAAATAGATTTTATCTTTCATTAATTTATAAATATGAAAATATTGCGAAAAATTTAAAAATATATTTAAAATTAATTAAATATAAAATGCTTCTAAAATGAAAAAGAAAAAGAAGATAAAGAAGAAAAAAGCTCGTGATAGTTTAGGTTAATAAAATTGTTATAAAACCAAAAAGAAAATAGAAATTATTAAAAATAAACGAAAATTAACTATTCATAAAATATGCTAATCGATCGATGAATTTCATATAATCAATAATATATAATTTATCCAAAGAACAGGAGAAAAGTAAAAAAAAAAACAAATAATAATAATAATAATAATAATAATAACAAATACAAAAAATAAAAACATCACATATTATGTACTATATAGAAATCAAGAGAAAAAAACTGTTTTCTTCCATTTTTTAATTCAAATAATAGATTTATTCGCGGGCATTTTCTGTTCAAATACGGCCATTTTAATAAATTTGAATTTTGTCCGCATTAAACTCAGCCCTTTTAAGATCGAATGCGCCATTTTGAATACATTGAACTTTCTTGTTTATATTCTACCATTTTGGAAATGAGACAAATGCGTAATTCTCAGAAGCTTTTGAATTTTATATGATATTAAATTAGAGACCTAAAATGTCTTTTATTTAGATTAAATCCGTCATATTGGAATTTTTTTTCAAATTCTCCCTCATATGGGGATGAGTAAGAAATGCGTAATTTTCCATATTTTTAATTTTCTTTCAATTTCAATTTAAATAACCTCTTATCCGTTATTTTTAGATCAAATACAGCATTTTTAATATTTTCGAATTAAATTAATTTGAAATTTTTCTTAACCGCCATTTTGGAAAAAAGAATTTTACGCCGCCATTTTAAAGTTACCTTTAATTTTCTACTAAAGAGGGACTTTTACTCTCTTTACTCGTCCAAATAAATAACTTAGATATACACGTATAACCAAATAAATAATTTAAAACGCAATTTTTCAAAATTTGATACGCCATTTTTAAAATCAAACACTTCAAATAATTTTTAACTCTAATATCGAATAATTACAATTTTTTTCAAATTCTCCCTCATACGGGGATGAGTAAGAAATGCGTAATTTTCCATATTTTTAATTTTCTTTCAATTTCAAGTTAAATAACCTAATATCCGTTATTTTTAGATCAAATACAGCATTTTTAATATTTTCGAATTAAATCAATTTGAAGTTTTTCTGAACCGCCATTTTGAAAAAAAGAATTTTACGCCGCCATTACAGTTTGAATAAATTAATTCTAGTTTTTTAAATTTACCTTTAATTTTCTACTAAGGAGGTACTTTTACTCTCTTAACTCTTCCAAATAAATAACTTAAAACGCATTTTTTTGCTTCAAATTTTAATGCGCCATTTTTTCAAATCAAACACTTCAAATAATTTCTTATAAAACTAAAACAAACAAAAAACTTTTTATTTTGAATATAAAATAAGAAAATAAATGAAAATAATGCGAAAATTTGATGACAAAATAAATTATTCATAGTGCAACAAGTATTCCTATTAAATGAACAAGTGTGCCAATTGAAATTTTTAACTATTAACAAATAAAAATTATCTTACGAATGAAAAATACAAAACAAATAATGTATTTAATCGCTTAAAAGAGAAAAAATATCTCAAATAAATAGTAAAAACAAAACAAAAATCTAATTAAAACTAATTGAACAATGAATTATTTATTGAAAACTACTTTAACATAAGTGTAAAAAATTTTAAAAATTTATTAACTTAATAATATATAGTATCTATGCACATAATATGTATATAAAAATACAAAATATAAATTAATACCGATTATCATTTCTATTATTTAATTTATAATAAATATTAGCGTAAAATTTCGTAATTGATTAAATAATAAATAATCAAAAATATAAAGATATTATTTTCTTTATATAGAATAAATATTATGTATTTAAGTGAAAAGAAATAAATACAGGAATATATTTTTTTAATAATTATCCAATGAATATAAAAAAATATAATAATAATAATAATAATAAAGAACGCAAACCCCAATCACACATATCAAAAAACTTATATATCTTTTATTATCCTTTTTTGTTTTTGTTTTTTTTTTAGAAAAAGTTCCTTTATCATAAAAATAGTTCCTTTTATATTATATTTCCGAAAGTAATTGAAAAATATTGAAAATTTCTTAAATGCTATAATTTGGTTGATAATTGTTAGTAACATACTTTTTCTCTATAATTGCTCTCTCTCTCTTTCTCTCTGTCTTCACCTATTTTCGCTCTCAATCTCTTTATCTTATTCGGTCTCGAAAAGATTTAATATCAAAATTATGGTTAGAAGATGGTGTTGTCATCTATAAACTTTCAATTAATCTTTCTTAAAATACTAAGATCACATTTTATCGTATCTGAAAAGGAAAAAACTAAACATATTAAAAAATCGCCATAAATTTTAGATATAAAAGCATACGTTTATGGTAAGATGTTACACTATTGAGTAAGGATTCAGAATGGTGTATGTGAAGAAAAAAAATTGTTTTTTAATTGTCGATAAGTTAAAATAATTAGTAGGTAAAAAGCAAAATAAAGGCAACAAAAAGAAAAACTTATACAAACACACGAAAATCCATACATAAATAAATTCATAATTAATTAATCAATAAGAATAAATATTTTATAAGATTTTATTAAGAATATGAGTTCAAAACAAAGACAAACCATGCAAATATGTATGTGCGAAAATTTTTCATCTATTTTTATTATCATTGAAATATTTATAATTTTCTGTTCAAACTATTATAAAAATATTATTATATTCTTATTCAAATTGATTAAGTTTCTTTTTTTGTCTTATATAATAGTTAAAAATGTATTTTCTACTGAAACAAAAGAAAAAACAACAACAACAACAAATAGTAAGGTAACCAAAATACATTAATAAGAAAATAATTAAGTATAAAATATTAAATAAAATAAAAGAAAAGTGAAGAGGAAATATTTTGTACTTAAATTAAATAAAAATGTTCAACAAAAAAAAAATCCATATATATATAATTATATATAATATACATAAAAGAAACTATATATACACACACACACTTACATAAAGATATAATTAAATAAGACAAGAATAACTAAACCATCATATATAAATATTAATAGATAAAACGAAGAAATAACTTATATTAGAAGACAACATGACTTAAATATAAATAATTATTTGTAAAAATGAATAATAAAACAAATGGAAA
Organism: Atherix ibis; assembly: GCA_958298945.1. Classification (NCBI taxonomy): domain Eukaryota; kingdom Metazoa; phylum Arthropoda; class Insecta; order Diptera; family Athericidae; genus Atherix; species Atherix ibis. The sequence continues at coordinate 56,866,847 of OY282610.1, read as the reverse complement.
ACTATTTATTAATCACAAAAATTGTAATGGCGAAATGGAATTTTTGCATGAATATGTTTATAAGACTACTTAAAAGAGAATAATAATAATAATAATAATAATAATAATAACCATATAAAACTAAATAAATAATATTAATTAAATCAATAAGTAAATAAATAAATATTAAAAATAAACTATTTTCGACTGATTAATAAAATATTATTAAAAATTATGAAAGCATTAAACAAGACAAAAAGAAAAAAAATATATATATATATATATATAAACACTGTAGTAAGTATATTACAACATACATACATACATACATACATACATACATACATACATGTAATAAAAAATAAATATATTTAAAACCCTAAAAATAAAAATAGCAAAATGGTAAAATAATACTGAATATAAGAAGATGAAAATCGAATAAATAGCAAAAAAAAAAATTCTTTTTTCAAAATTTCAACAAACCAGTTAACCTGTCAAAGTATTGAAATAAATATAAATTATAATTTACAATAAATCTGTTAATTAAAAGATAATTAAGAAAGTAAAATAGTCTAATTACAATAAGGGTGGCTAGAAATCAGAATGAAAAAAGTGCCATCATAATTTTTTTTTTTTTTTTACAAAAAAATTTCGGTTTCTTTTATTGTGTATTTACGTATGAGAAGCTTTTTCTACTATAAAATTTACTATAAAAGGAGACCATCCCAAGACAAGATTAACCCATCGGGTTTTAGAGAGGACTATTCATTTTTCTCGATAAATGCCATCTGTTGGATTTATTTCGAACCCAACAAAGTATTTAAAAGATAATATATTTTTTGGCATTAAAAAAATTAGTAAAACCTTATGAGATTGCCGCAAAAAGTTCCGAAACATTCCAATATATATTGTATATAATCCAGAAGGAGAAATTTTCAAAAATAAATTAATTTTATTTAATAATATTAGGGAATTGACCTAAAATTTCTAAACTAGATAGAATACACTTTGCCCGAATAGATATTTTCGATTTGTAAAAATTTAAAAAGTCCACATTTCTCTTAATAAATTTCATGTAGAAATGGTAAAAATTTTAAACAAATAACTACTAAAAATACATTTCAACTTAATTATTGGTAATTTTTTAATAAAAAAAAAACTGCAATAAATCATATTTAAAAATCACTGTAAAAAATTCAAAAATCTTTATTAAAATATGCTGTGCAGAAAAGAATACTATTTTTTGCATATAAAAAAAACTATTCATTCTTTTTTAATATCTGCAATTTTAAAAAAAAAAATAAGTAAAAGACTTATTCCAACAACAAAAAATTCCATAAGTAATTAGTTAAGAAAGAACTAAAAACCTTTCTTTATTTTAAAAAAAAATCTCAAAAAATTACTCATTATTGTGTTAATTCAGTTTAAACTTTAACATAAAAGAAAATATCAAATTTTAACTGCTAAGATATGCTGTGCTCAATCGAAATATTTTCAATTTGCATATACACGTAGTCTTAATAATACTAGTAATTAATATTTATTAGTTATGGTGCTTCCAAATCATTTTGTTGATACATTTTAATAATATTAACAATAATTTCGATTATTTTTAAACATTTTTTTATCATAAACAAATATTTTATTTAATTTTATTTAACTTTTGAAATAAAAATAGTTATTTTTTTCTCAATAATCTATAATGAAAAAAATAAAAATACAGTTACAAAAAATGGTGGCATTTTTTTCTAAAATACTAAAATAGCAATATAGAGATCTGATTTCTTTTTAACAATTTAAATCTTATCTTTATAGTATATTAATTTTCAGTAACCATTGTCAAATCTATAAAATAAATAATAAAAATAGAAAATTAATGTGCAAAATTATTTATTTAAAAATGATTCCAAAAACAAATACATCTAAAAACAGCAAATAGGAAAAAGACTTTAAACATATTCCAAAAATATGTATTCGTATATGTATGTTCACATACCGGATATACGATCCTTAAATTATTAATAGAAATGAAAATTCAATAAAAATAAACAAAATTATACTACAAAATGAACTATTAACACAGTTGCAGATATTACTACTAAAACTATTACTACTACTACTACTAATGCTACTAAAATTACAACTACTACTATCAATACTTATACGAACACAACAAATGTTGTTGGATCCAAATACCATTGAAAAATAGAAATAACTATAAAATGGTATAAATTAAGCTACATGCAATATAAAAATAGAATAAATAACATATTCACGGGAAAAAAACCATAATAAATAAGAATATAAAATTAATAATAATTAATTAATATTACTACTATACTATTACAACCACACAAAAAAAAACCAAAAAAAAAAAAAAAACAACCACAATTACAACTACTACAGCTACCAAATAATAAAAAAATTAATAAATAATTAAATAAATAAATAAATAAATTATAATATTATTAATTTTTATGTAATAGTTATTAGATTTAAATTGAAAATAATAATAATTAGTATTTAAATATAAGTAAATTAAGGTGAAGTGTTGAAGAAGTAGAAGATGAAAAAAAAAATAAAGAAAAATCAAGGTTCCTATATATATTAAATATAAATTACTTATAATTTTAAATTAACATTTAAAAATAAATTAAATAAAATTAATAAAATTAAACTAATAAATAAGTAAGTAAATAAGACACACAAAAAACACAAAAAAAAAATTGATAAAATTTAAAATCTATTATAAGCTAATTAATATATAAAATTAAGTAACTAAAGATCAAATTAAATACGAATAGTGAAAGGCCATGGCAGAAAGAAAAGAAAGAAAACAAAATCAAATCTAATTATATAACATAAAATAAATAGTTACATACTACACAATATGCATATATTAATAAAATATTTAATTAGAAGACGTTAAGATAAAAATCTATAAATAAAAATAATAATTAAATAGAAAAATACACAATCAAAGAGCAAAGTAAATACAGACCATGATGATATTTTCAAATCAAAACTATGAGAAAGAGATCAAAATAGTAATAATACTCGTAATAATAAAATAAATTACATAAGCAGACTATCCACCCACTCATTTACATATTGTATAATCGTACAAAAACCAACAAACATCTATATTTCTGTTGTTTTTTTTTTGTTTTTTTTTTGCTGTATTATAATTAAATATAAATTTGTAAATATGTATTTATGTGCGGTTTGTATGCATGTAATTATAGTGCAATTTAAGAAGGTATCCCTAATAATTTTCAAGTATTTAAACAAAGAACAGATCTTTCTAAACCAGTTGTTAACGTTTTTTTTTTCAAAACAGAAACTTTCCCAAAATATAATACATACAAAATATTTAACGCCATAATTCACCATTAAAAAAAACGGAATTTATCAAAAAGTTTCATTAAAACAATCATCACTCTTACCCAGCGGCATACATATTTCCGTACATATACATATGTATTTATAAATTTACCTTTATTGAACAAGAAGTACATACATATATCTTTTTTGTTTATTTTACAACAAAAATACACGCCCTCACACGCATACACACACACGCACACACACAATATAGAACAAACAGTATAAAGATCAGATTCAAGAAAATTAAATTAAAATAAACCAACAGAAATTTATACATATGATAATTAATACCAACAAAAAACAAACTAAAAAAAAAAAAAAAAATTTACATATATCGGTGTGTTTAAACTATAACAATATTAATTATTGTGAAAACTAATTATAATAAATGACAAATGCAAAGGATAAAGAAAGGATATTTAACAAAAGAAAAATGAATTAATAAATTCTAATAAACTACGATGCAACAAACAAAACAAAAAAACAACCATTTTCAAAAATAAAAACCATTAACGGTCAATGTTCACAAAATGGACAGAATATAAACAACAGTAAATGCAGCTAACTTCAATGGATTTAAATCATATCGGATTGTTTACTAATTTAAAGAAATAATAAAAGCGGACGATAAGAATAACAGCAAAAATTTATAATAAAATCAAATGTCAATCGATTTGGCTTTTGTTTTTTTTCTTTGTTTGTTTGTTTTTTTTCTTTTCTTTTTGTTAAATTTTTCTATTCGTTTTTCATTAAAACATAATTAAAAATGTCGTTTTTAATTGTATTGTAATATTGTAATTTGTTTTGTTTTATTGTTCAACATACATACATAAATAACTTCAGAAGCTATATTACAAAGTTTAATATATTGATTTTTTTTTTGTATTATTAGCAACAAAAAAATTAATAATTTTATAAAAGTAATTAATTATATATTTTTTAAAAAGAAAAAAAAACGAATAAATGAATAATATGCTACTCAAAGTATACAAAATTTTGTTAAATAATATTATTTTTTTAAAAAAATGAAGTAAAAAAAAACGAATTTGTTTTCTGTTTATTTGAAAAGAGTTTTTCTTTTTTAAGTTTTATATTTTTGTTATTTAACAATAAATGGTATAGATTTTGTCTTATTTGTGTTAAATAAAATACAAAAGATTATAAATTTCATTACTTTCGATGAAAATGTGCTCTTGTTTTAAAAATGATTATTTTTTTTTTTAAATTAACAAAAAATAATATTGCAAAAAAAAAATATATTTGAATATTTTTAAATATTATTTTAAGGTTTTCGAAAAGAATTTAACCAAAAAAAAAAACAACATAATATTGCTAAATATATAGAGGACATCTCTGATTTTTAATTTGAAGATTGGAATATTTTATGAAAAAGGAAATTATTTCTAATATAACAGGATATTTTCTTAAATTTAGTTTTTTTTTTTAATTTACTATTTGTAATTATAATTAAATGAAAAGAATGAAAAAGTTTCTTAAAATATTGTCTTATTATTACGCGTCCATAGCACATAATCAACATATCTGACAACTGTCATTTGAATAATAGAAGTATACGTTTGATAATTTCACATTTTAAGACAAAATTCTATTGCCATTTAGCCAAAAAAAAAAAAAAAAAACATTATATTCAATAAAAAATTGAAATTTATTTATTTCAATATTAAACGCCAAATTAGAATTATTTAATAAAAAAATAAATGAAATTTCATTAAAAAAAATTTATTATAATTAGTTTAATAAATAAAAAAATAAAAAAACCAAAAGAACAATATTTACATAAACATATATGGAAAAGAAAAATGATTATTAATAATTAAAACAATAATAATAATAATAATAATAACAATACGATTACTAATAAAATATTTACCATAAAATTATGTGCAATTTTATAATATAATTTTAAGTGAATTTTGTCTTTTTAATTATAATATTGTATTTATTTGTTTGTTTCATTACATTACCAATATTATAGTTATTAAGAATTATAGATTATATTATTTCTTCCTTTTCGAATGAATAATAAATAAAATTATTTATGAAAAAATGATATTGATAAGGAATATATACTTGCTTATTATACTCAGAGTATGGATGGGGATGTACACGTGCATTTAACTATTTACTAGTATGCAAGTACATATATATAATAGAGAAGACTGTACTCGTAGTATGACTTTCAGCCAAGGTACAGAAAGGTAAGAATGTGTTAAAAATAAAACTGAAACTTTTTTCAAATTTCTAATAAGATCAAGACAAAAAAACACACCATCACAAAATTAACAAAAAGAAAAACAAACAAATGAGAAGAATTGAAGCATATTCCATAAAATTAAAATGTTCCTAATTAAAATTAAAAAAAAAAAGAAGCTTAAATTAAATTAATATTTATTATTATAATTGATAAAAACAAAAAACAAATATATGTATATTTATATAAAATTTGATTTTATTATAAAATTCCTTGTGAAATTTTTTTTAAGAGAAATTATAAATTACAATAATTTCAATGTTTGATGCTCATAGTGTATATCTTTTAAAATTAACAATTATAATAAATTCGATTTTATATTTATTTAATTTATAAATTGATATTTTTTAATTATGTGTTAATTATAATTATTACTAATATTATTATCAATATGAATGCGATTATTACAATATTTATATTAATTTTATATTGAAAACTTATGAAAATTGCAATAATATTTTAGCGCCATTTTTTTTCTTTCTTTCTTTTGTAAAGAAAAAAAAAGTAGATAATATTAAATTAAATTTATTTGTTAAAAATCAACTATTTTCCATATTAAAGTGATTTATTTGTAATTTTTTTTCTGTAATTTTTAAAATATATTTAATATAAATGGAAAATGCATGATAATGATGTGAAAATAATATTCTCTTTAGATGATATAATTGTTTTTATTTATCCTTTACTATATGTTTATGCATTTCTATTTACACATACATTATGAGAAAAATAAGAAAAAAAAAAGATATATCAATTTTGCTTCATAACAAATTGGAAAACTGTTGAAATTTATAATGTTCAATTAAATAATATCAAATAACATTACAAAACAGAACTAGTCTAATGAGGGGGGGGAAAACAAAAATTTAATTATTAAAATGAGCTGCCATTTTGTTCATCTTTAAATATTCTCAATATCAATAATAATATTACTCCATTATATGTATTAAATATTCTCAATATCAATAATAATACAATATTACTCCAGAATTTTCTGAAAAATTAACAATTTATATTTTTGAACAGAAATTTTCATCATTATAACAGAATCTAACCTCATTTTTATACGTATATACATTTAACAGTTAGAGAAATATGACAACAATATATATATTGTTTTTGAATAGTATTCTTTTATTCTTAACTTTTTACATAAATCAATTCGTTTTAATATTTATTTTTGTTGTTGTAAAAATATAAACAAATTATTAACTGTTAACATTTTAGCAAAAATACTCGGATTATGACAGAATCTAACCTTATTTTCATCATCATTTGACAGTTAAAGAAATATGGCAAAAATGCTTAAATAATAACTTTTCATTTTCTATCTTGTTTTCTAACAACTTTTAACTTTTTGTTAAAAATTTAAAGGAACAATTTTCCTTTTATATATTTTCTAAGAAAAATTATTAATATCAATTTTCAAGAAAGAAAATTTAAATCCTTAAAGCTAGTTTTTTTTATGAAGTAAAATAAATCTTTTTTTTTTATATTTTCTTGCAATTTCAGTATTAAAAGTTTTTTTTATGAAAGTTTTTCTTTTTATATATTTTTGTTCACAATACCATTTTTATATATATAATATAATAATACTAAACGAATGACATTTGAACAAAATAAAATTAAAAGTTTTCTCTCAACAATATATATCAAAAAACAAAATGAAATTATAACAGTTAAAATAGTAGGCAAATTGATTTTATAATAGATTACCAGGAAAAGGCAACTGCAATAACATCTGGAAATTGAAAGAGAAAATTAAAAATTTATGTTCTTCGAATGAAACCTAAAAGAAAATATAGAAAAAGACTATAAGGAAAGAAAAAGAATAAATTTCGATACGATTCGAATCAAAAATAAATCAAAAGAAAAAAAGAATTCTAAAAAAATTCAATAACTACAACAACAACCAAACTATTAAAATAATCGTTATTTAATAAAAATTAAAAAAAAAAATGAAAGAAAATACTGTCAAAAATTTTATAATAAATTCGAATAATGTTAATGATAAAATTATTATATGAGAAAAAAAAACATAGTTCCTAAATCTTATCAACAATATATATATTTATATATACATTCTCGTACGTGTATATATATATATGTATATATATTTGAAGAAAAACAATTGAATATAATATAATATAATAAAAATTGATTAATTATAAATTATATATTTATAAAATAAAATTTAAATGCATAGTTTAAACATGAATATTAATTTTTAAAATAAAAAGAAGAAGAAGAAGAAGAAGAAGAAAACAAACAAAAATAGATGACGAAATGGAAAAGATTTATTATGAAATTCAAAAAAATGGTAAAAGAAAATGTATAAATAATTACTAAAAATAGAATAGAATACTTTTGATTATGAGGCTAAATATATATATATATATACACATATATAAAAAGGAAATTAAATAAATAAATTAAATAATGGAAAAGAAAGAAACGTAACATAAAAACAGAACTAACTAGACGGGAGAAAATAAATCAAAATTTAACACTATCGCAGACACACACACACAAACACATAAACACACATATGCAGATAAAAATATATTTTATTAAAAGAATATATTAATTTTTTTTTTTTTTTAAATATATAATATTTGTGGAAAAAAAAAGAATCAAAGAACACAACTATAAATGAAAAGGAAATAAATTCAAAACTCTTTAAACGCATAAATAATATCCTGGAAAAAAATTGTTAAAAATCATATTGTGAAATTGTTAAAAACTCATTACCCATAAATCTTATTTGGATGAAAAATTATTCTTTTCTTAAAGATATTTTCTAAAGTATAGATTAACAACAATCAATAATATTTAAAAACATAAATTTTATAACATTTTTAAATTCGGCGCCAAAACACATGCCATACCACCATTTTCTTTTAAAAGAAAAATTTCTTTTAATCAGTCAATATTTTATGTAAATTTACACCTATACATGCAAATCCAATCGTTAAATAGTAGAAAACAATAAAATTACAAAATTTCCAGAAAAGGGAAATCTCAAATACAATGTGAATAAAAATAATTAACAAAAACAAAATTTTTTTTTACTCAAATCTAACTTCTTCATACGAAAACACGTGCATACGTATACATCCATACAAAAACAATTTGAAATACATTTCATTCAATCAATCAAAAAAAAAAAAAAATAAAGGTAAATATTTTAAAAAAATGTTAAATTTAAAAAAAAAAACGAAAAAACAACCAAAAAAAAATATTGAAATTAATTTATATTGTAAAAATTCACATATCACAGTATACGTAATATGGAAGAAATAAAAAATACGAGAATTAGAAAAGAAAAGGAAATATTAAGAGGCAACAACAAACAAACTGACTATATTCTATTGTAATACGAATATACACATACATATACATAGTTAATTTGAAAGATTATAAACAATAAAAAAAATTACAAAATGCACTTATTGTTAATTGAAAAATAAATCAAAAAAATTATAACAAAAAGCAAAGAACAACAAATAATTCTGAAGAGAACATATATACAAGCATACAGACACGCACACACACACATACATACACAAACAAAATAAATCTTTAAATCATTTTTGTTTACACATTCTTTTACAATTCTATTTTAATTTAAATATTTTCTATTTTTATGTATATATGTACATTTCAAATTACTAAACAAAGACGATAAAATGCGCAAAATAACACAATTAATTTATCTAAATGTTAAAAAAAAATAAAAGTAAAGCTAAAAACAAATTTGTAAGAAATTTTTTAAGAAAAAGAAAAAAGCCATACTTTCTATTGTTAAATATATGACAGATATTTTTCATTTGACAGATAAATTAATATGGCCGCTATTGTATATATTTCCACATATTAATATGGCGGACAGATATGTCAATATGGCCGATTAATAAATCGCGCTAAAGATTACCATATAACTACTTGACACAAAAAGAATGTGTAAATTGTGATCGATTAAAAAATGTTTTTTTTTTCCAAAATAGAAAAATTTATACAAAAATTCAATTTTTTAAAGATGATTTTCATATAAAAACTATCAAAGAAAATTGGTTCAATATTCATGTAATTAATAAAATTGAAAATTTTAAAAAATAGTCCATAGAAAAATATACCATTAAATTTATATGTATGTAAAATTTTTAAAACAAAACAAACACACACTGACAAACAAAAAGATACTCTCACATAATACAACAACAAAAATAAATTCACATAAGTACTTATAAAAATAAATTATATAATGGGTGCCAAAACAAACAAAAACAAACAATTTATAATAATGATAATAATAATAATTAAATAATAAAAATTTAAAAACAAAATCATATTAAAAATTTAATTTCGCAACAAAAAAAAAAACAAAAAAGAGAAATTATAAATAATAACTGAAAATTTGGTAAAAAATAAAAAGTTTTTTAAATAAATCCTAAGCAAAAAAAAAAAAGATAAAAAAGAAACAAAAACCAAAAAAAAAAAAAAAAAAAACCAGAGAAAAAATTTGTAAAAATATTTTTCTAACCACTTTTATTCAAGTAAATTATTTATAAAAATAAAAATGTTTTAACTTTCCTTTTAGTGTATTTATAAAACACTTTTAGTGGGAAACATTTTAAAATTGCAGCCATTTTTTAATCGAATTTGTTTGTAAAAAAAAAAAACATTCTAATGCAATTTCCTTAATTAAGAACATAAATGATAAATTATATGTGTATAATTAGTACATACTCGTGTGTACGTTCAATTTTGTGAATAGTTTGCTTTCTTTTGTTTTAAAAAAAATATATATATATTTAAAAGAAGAAAATTCGACAATATTTTTATTTTAAATAAATTTTCAATAAAATTAGTCGATTTTTTTTCTTCTACTTTTATTTATTGTTAATTTTTCTATAAAAAGAAAAACTTTTTTGCTCATGCATTTTGTTGCTCATAAAAGACTCATCACATTATTTATTCAATATATTTTAGCAACAAATTTAAAATTAAAAAAAAAATTATACCTCGCAAATAGTAAAAAAAAAAAATAATAATAATATTTATAATAAAAATATTAATAATTATAATTAAAAAAAAAAAAAATATACAATATATATGAAAATTTTCTTTATTAAATTAATGAACAAGAAATTTGTTAAAACAAATTCGTTTATCCTTCATATAGTTTGATATACTTAAATATTTTATAAAGTATTTCATTTTTGGTTTTGTTTTTTGTTTTTTTTTTCAATTATAAATTATTTTGAATTTTTTCATATGAATTTGAAGGGGAATAAAGAAGAATATCCTATTAAATAAATTATTATAAAGAAACTAATATATATAAATAAATGAAATTGTATTTGTTTATAATTTTTCTTGATTATTGTCAAAGTTAAATATGCAAAATAAAAATATTGTTCCTACTACATACATAGAGTAGCTGTAAGAAAATAATAAATTTGAAAAGAAAAAGAAAAAATTTTAAATTTAAATTAACGATTTAATATTAAATTTAAAACAAACAAAAAAGAAAAGTTATAATAATAAATAAACGAATGAATGAATGATAAAAAAAAATTAATGCAAATAACAGAAGAAGAAAAAAATTGAATTATAAATATATAATTATATAATTATATAGCAATAGAAATTAAATAACAGAAAATGACAAAATAATTATGATATTATGTCTTCTATAAGAAATAAATAAATAAAAATTACATAAATATATACATACATGAAAAGTAAATCTTTTAATAAAAGCAAACAAACAAAAAAAATTTAATGACAAACAATTTATAGAATGAGAAAAAAAATTATATAATAAAATTCATACACAATAAATTCTTTGTATTTATTCGATTTGGTTTTTTGATTGTGCATTTTTTTTCTTTATTTTCTTTTTCAATAATGGATTGATGGATGGATGTCTTCTTCGCAGCGTCGCCATTTTAAAATTATCATTTTCTTTAAAAAAAAAAAAAAAACAAAGCAAATTATTATAGACGCGAATCTCTGTTCTTTCTTACAAACCGCTCCCTTAACGAACAAAAAATTTTCGAACAAAAATACAATCAACTACTTTTAAAAATTAATTTAGAATATTTTTGAAGAAAAAAAATCTACAATTTTTTTTATCATTTTTAAAAAGAAAACAAAAAGTTTCTGTCCTAAAATATGGTAAGGCAAAATTGTTACAAGTTAAAAAAAAAAACGAAAAAAAAACATTTTTTGCGATAAAAAAAAATAAATTCTCATCAAAAATTTTAAAAATAATAATAAATTTTCCTTAACTTTAATAAAATATAATAAAAAAATACAATATCTCTTACACGAATCTGAAATAAATTGAATAAAACCCATTTAAGAAAAATAATTATTTAATAAATTTTATTCTCATTTGTAACCTTTTTATTTTACCAAAATAACCATCAAATATTTTTAAAGAGATTTTTTTTTTTTTTATTAAATATCTCTTTTAAATATTGGAAAATTAATAACTACTCCAATTACAAAAATCTGTTTTGATAAAAAATTGAAAATATTTGAAAAAATGTGAAAAGAATTTTTTTTTCAAATGTCCTAAGTGAACATTGTCTTTAAATATGCCTGCATACGAACACATATCAATGCTATCTGCTGTCTTGAAATAGAGAAATGCGAACAGCACTAATTCACAGTCGTGTAACGTTTCACAATTATTTCAATTAATCAAAATTGACCGATAATTATTGTATTAAAATTGAGCAAAAAAAATAAGTATACAAATAGAAAATTAATTTTTTTGTAGAAAAAAAATACTATTACAACTTTTTTTTTTGTTCTTTTATTGTTTCTAATTTAATTTTCTTATATCACAAAGAATAGTTATGTTTTTTTTTTTTTTTTTTTGTTACCTAACATCAAATAGAAGATTTTTTTATTTTTAATCACAATTTTTACATTGAATATGAAAAGAAAAAAAAACTCTACAAAACAGAACAAAACAAAGTTTATAAATAAATAGATATATAATTAATTAAAAATGAAACCAGCTTATATAATATAATAAAATAATTTAATTTCTGTTTTATCTGAACACAAGAACAAAACAAACAAACAAAAAAATCAACTACAAGAAGAAGAAAAATTGTTTAAAAAAAACAAACAAATCTACTACAACCAAACCAAAAACGAAACAAAAAAAATTTTTTTTTTGGTAATAAAACCGAAATACATCCTTCAAAAAATATAATATATTTTATATTTCAGAAAACAGTATTATTTTATGCTAAAAGAAGTAAAAACAAGACTAATAATAAAAGACCAAGATTGCAGCCAATTTTTTCCCCTCCTCTATTAACAATCGAAGTTAATAAATATTAAATATGGTAAACCAAAAATAAGAGAGTATAAATTTTTAATTATATAAAATTGGCAAATAGTAAGTATTTATGAGGACGAGCATAGCATTAAAGGCAACAACAACAAAAACAGTTTTAAATTCAAAAATTATAATTTTTAACAAAAAAATTTATATGCAATAATTTTATTTAGTTTTTTTTTTTGGTATGTATTGGTTTTCTTTTCGTAAGATTTATATCTTTATAAAGATTAAACAAAAAAGTATTATCTTAAAAAAAAAAAGTGGGTAAAAAACAGATATTTTTAACCAAAATAGAAAATGCAATGACAGCTGGAAATGTCAAAATGGTCAGAAATTTATATCAACAAAAATAGTGCCAACCATAAGAATAGTAAAAAAAAAAAATTCTCAAGAAAACCTAAGAAAATCAAAACTGGAATATAGAAGACAAATTCAAATGAAAATAAAACAAATAATTTTCCAATGGAATTATAAATAATTGCATTCTATTATTAAATTATATACAAAAAAAAAAAATTACACACATACAAAACAAAATAACACCGATTTAAACAGCAAAAGAAAACAACAAATAAATAATTTCTTATTTACAAATGCATACATACATAACACAAACACTCGCGCATATAAATAAATATTCACAAATCAAGTGCAAATAGTTGTAATCCTTTTTTTAAATTAAATTGGAAAATTACTAATGAAAAAAAAAACAACAACAACAACAAAAAACATCTCAAAAATTTATTTTATAAAACAAAAAAACCAAATTAAATTGAAATGATTTTAAAATCAAATAAAATTCAATTAATTCAAAGTAAAATTTCTAAATAAACCAGCAAGAGAGTGGCAAGAAAGTAAAAAGGATATTGCACAAAAAAAAACAGGAAAATATGTTCGATAATTTTTTTCAAAAAATAAATACCATAAAACACTCGACACACAGAATCATATACAGAACAGATCCACACATGCATACATAAAAGCTGCAAAATAAAAAGAAATCTTAAATGGAAAAAATTAAGTTAGCCGAAAAGAGAAAGTGTGTATAAATTTTTGTATTGAAACCAAAAAGAGAAAGAACATAAAGAAATCGATTAAAATTGAAGTAGTAAATGGTAAGAGAAAAGGAGACGGAACATAATCAAATCGAATCAAACAAATCTCGAAAACGAAAAGTGAACAAAATTATAGGAAACCGATTAAAAGAAGAAGAATGGAGAAGAAAATCAAATGCAAAAAATAATTAAATTAATAAATAACTAAATATATACATATATATATACATAAGAGTAATAAAAAAAAAAAGAAAAATTTAACAAAAAAAAAACAAAAAAAATTAAAGAAAAATTAAAAAAAAAAAAAATACATAAAAATTAAATTTATTTACCCAACCTCGCGAATCATGTGAATGAAAAATTATATATACAATAAATATATATTATATATTTATTATATATAAAAAGTATAGTAAATTAAATAAAAGATTTCAAAAAAAAAAAAATATATTAATATAAAAATAAAAATAAAGAAAAAAATACTGAAAAAGAAAATCACAAAAAATATATATAAATTATATTTAACTTTAACGAAGAAAGAAAGAAAAAATTATAGAAAGAGAGAAGAAGAAGAAAAAAAAAAATAAGTGAAATAATGTAATGTTTAAAAATAAAAATAAATTTCAAAAAAAAAAAATCGCATCTGGTTTAATTTACTTTTAAGTTCATTTATCTTTCCAATAAAGAGAAGCGCCCCTGGGCTACGGGATCCTTATTACTTACACATACTTTACCGCACAAAAAAATAGGGTGGTCTAAAAGTATTGGGTTGTCCGGAAAGTAATTTCCCAACAGAGGACTTAATACACAGTGTGTTCGAAAAATAACCGGACTTACTTTTTAAATAATACAACATGCAGCGCCATCTATTGAATAAAGGAAAAAGTGTGCTAATGTTACAAAACAAGAAAGAGCAAATATAAAATTTTGTGTTAAACTTGAAAAAAAATTCGCTGAGACATACGAATTGATGGAAAAAGTTTATGGTGATGATTAAACGTGGTTTACCTAAGGCCAGGTCGTCCAGAAGCTAGTAACCGTGCTGAATTGATGGAAAAAGTCCGTGAAATCATTAGGCGTTTTCCTTTGGACCAATTTTGTTAGTCCGGAGTAGATGAGCAAAGGAAATCCAAATTCTAAACTCTAGTAAAACATAACCTCAAAACAGTCAGCAACAATCTGACAATACTTATTGTACTTGTCAACATGAAGTGGCGTGGGTGTGTTCCGGACAACGTTTAAATTATTTAATTTAAACTTTGTACGGAAATTATTTAATTTAAACGTTGAATAAATTGCCTTAACATATTTAATATATATAATAAAAAAATACTTTTGTTTTTGTAAGCCGAAGAGGCGTTTATTATAATAATAAATATGAATTCACACAAAAGCATTAGTTCTGATGAACCAGGTTCACCACAGTACACATCTATAAATTTTTTCTCGGCGTTTACAATTCCCTGGAATAGCACACTACAAAAATTTTTCCTATTGTAGTATGCTTGTTTGACACGTTTAGGAGGATTGACTTTAATATGGGAACCATCAATAGCCCCAACAACATCTGGCACACCTTTCATAGCTGCGAATTCAATCTGGTTATTTCGCATTTCGGATGCTGTCGGCCATTTTATGTACTTGGGACTCACTTCGACAAGCCATTTCACGACGTGGTATAAAATTCGATGGACAGAGCTTTCTGTTACATTAAATCTGTTCCAATTTGTCGGTACGTTTCAGTATTTGCCAGAAACCACGACGTGATGTATATTTCAACAGCAGCACGTCCTCTACGCCTTGGACGGTGTAAACACATACTGTATTCAGCTAAAAGAGTGCGATATTTACAACACTTATTCATTAAATTAGTGTTTATAATAGCTGTATTCCATTGGACCAATTTTGCTACTACACTAGTTGTGGATCTGTCATCATCTACTTTACCTCGAACAGAGCAGTAATTTTCCGCTGGAGTTACGCATACAATGCACGGTAGGTGGATTGTAGTTGCTACAGTGAAAATAGATAGATTTGCGGGTTCGTTGGTTATGTTGAAATGTCATATTTTTGTTTTTATTGTTTATGTGTGAATAAACTCAGTATTGTTGGTGACTATTGTGTGATTGTATTTTACTGCTGTAGTGATATGTTCATTTTATTGAGAGTCTAGAGCGCTGTAGTAAAATTGGTCCAATGGAATACAGCTAATGAAAACTACATACCCATAATCCTTTCGGCGACAACTCTGCTTAATCTGAAGTTTTTTTTGAATACCGAATCGGTGTAATTTTCAATTACATCCACATAATTTTCAACTCTACCATTTTAATACCTAGAGGCACATTATCATCAGAATCTGATGTCTCGCTTGACTCTGAAGAATCCAATAAAATTATATCTGCTCTACCTTCCAGCACGTGAAACAATTCCATAGCAACCTGTAAAGTAGTCAGTTTGTAAATTTGCAATTATTTTTTATGTAAAAACTCACTCGATTAATATTTGACTCCATTTCTCTTCGCTTTTTCTGCACGAATAAAGTAAACATACGAGTAACAAAAATATGACACTTCAACATAACCAACAAACCTGCAAAAATCGGGTTTTTTCACTTTAGCAACTAGAATCCACCTAACGTAAATTGTATGCGTAACTCACCGTTCGAAGTGGTCGTTCGTTCGAGGTGGACTAGATGATGGCAGCTACAACTACTCCGGACTAGCAAAATTGGTCCAAAGGAAAACGCCTATTGATATCGATGCAAATTTTACTACGAGAATGTTGGCTAAGGAATTAAATACGAGTAAAAATACTATTTGGATAATTTTAACTGAAAATTTGGGTAAAAGAAAGGTCTGTGCGCGTTTTGTTCCACATGAATTAAATGAAGACCAAAAAAGTGAACGAATTTTTGATGAAAAAACGGACTTCTCTCATCAACCACCCGCCGTATTCGCCTGATCTATCACCATGTGACTATTTTCTATTTCCAAAACAGAAAACCAAGATGAAAGGACCATTTTATGATGATATCGCGCCATTTTTGTTTTGTAACATTAGCACATTTTTTCTTTTATTGAAATGGCTGTATTTTTCACATCTGTTATCCGATTTACATGAATTTAATATGTTTGAAAGAATAAGAATGTATCTTTCTACCGCTGTAAATTTTCAATAGATGGCGCTGCAAGTTGTATGATTTAAATATAAAGTCCGGTTATTTTTCGAACACACTGTGTATTAAGTCCTTTGTTGGGAAATTACTTTCCGGACAACCCAATACTTTTAGACCATCCTGTCGCTAGCTACACATTTTTCCCATCTCTCGGGAGATTCCTTCTCTTTCGAGGCAAACCACTCAACAAGCCATTTTCGGACGTCTTCGTAAGAATCGAAGTGTTGCTCAGCGAGCACGTGGCCCATGGACGAAAACAGTTGGTAGTCGGAAGGGGCCTGGTCTGATGAATGAGCGGGGGAGGGTAGCACCTCCCAGTTGAGTGTCTCCAAGTAGTTTCGGACCATTTTTGACGTATGCGATGGTGCGTTGTCGTGGAGGAAAATCAGCTTGTCATGTCTTTGTTGATAATCCGTCCTTTTTTCACGCATAGCACGGTGCAATTTGATCAGTTGTTGGTGGTAACGGTGGCCATTGACAGTTTCACCAGGTTTCAACATCTAATACTAGAAGATGCCCTACTGATCCCACCAAACGCACAGCATCGTCTTCCGTCAGAAGCGATTTGGTTTTGGCGAAGATGTTAATGGTTGGCCGGGATCAATCCACGATTTCTTGCGTTTAGGATTCTTTTCATCGCCTGTCACAATCCAATGCAGGAACGACTTTCTTTTTTGTCTGGCGAGAAAGATTTCGCATGTGTTTTGGCGTCGCTCCATCTGCCTATCGTTCAATTCATGGGGCACCCATTTTCCGATCTTGTCAATCTTCCCCATGGCATGCAGACGCATGGAAATGGCTGGTTAAGTAACATCCAATTGCTCTGCGAGCATTTTTTGGGATTGGGTATCGTCTTCGTCCAAAGAGCCTGCAATTGATGGTCCTCAACCTTCCTAGGCCATTTTTCAAGCTTCTTGTCCCACAAGTCAAAATTGCCGTGTTTGAACCGACGAAACCAATCTCGGCACGTTGTTTCCGATAAAACACTGTCACCATAAGCCTCCATAAGTATTCGATGTGATTCGGCAGCTGATTTCTTCAAATTGAAGCAGAAAAGCAGAGCTTCCCGCATATGCTCTTTTTCTGGCACAGAACTAGACATGATTACCAAAGGAAAAATGTATGTTGTTGTACGAAATTGCTGATAAATGTTGACAGATGTCAAACTCATAAAAAAAGTATGGCGTGCCCATGGTAGATTAATACGCTCACTCACGCCATCTATGACCAAACAGCGCATTTAAGCTTATACATCAGGTAAATTCAGTCGCCTTGCAAACAATTTGATCTGTAAGATTTAATAAACTCAAGATTATTTGGAGAAATTAGACCATTATATCGTTTAATAAGATTCGAATAAATCATCGACGCAATTAACTTAGCTACGCAAGATGATAATTGTTTACTTCATTTCCAGCGCTCTTTTTATGAAGAGGAATTATGAAGGAGTTGTTTGCAAGTCCAGGAAATCTTCCACTTTAAAGGTACTTATTGTAAATAATTTCCAAAGGTATGAGTATTGGCACAACTGAAGCAGGAGGAATACTATCAGGACGGAAAGATAAATCAAATCTGATTTCATCAATGCTACTCATAATGATATCTAGTTTGAAGATCAATAAAAACAGACTAAAGAAATATTGATCAAAGCAAAAAAAACGATTGCACCCTAAAAAGACACCCTAAAATTATATTGTTTTCTTGTTGATTCTTTCAATAGTTCCCAGTTAGCAGAAAGCCAATTAGAAAAACTAACTAAGCTATTATTGATCTTCTAAGAATTAATGGCAGAAAAACGTTTTTGAGTCTCTGAGGTCTCAACAACTATGCGGCGATCTTAGGGAAACTTTTGGCAGAAGAGTCATATGTGTATGTAGTCTTTGTGATGCTGAGAAGACATATTTGATCAATATAATTAGAGTGGACAACGATCACGGGCACTTAATTGGACCCCAGAGCCAAACCGGATATGATCATTTTTGAGACCATCTGCAAAGTGGACTGAAATTATAATTTTTTTGTTGGTTTTTGAGAATAGAATTCACAGTTTTGTCAACTAAAAAAATTTGTTGGGGTCTCAACAACTATGCGATGATCTTAGGGAAACTTTTGGCAGAAAAGTTACCAATAGTCTTTGCGATGCTGAGGAGACATACTTGATCAGTAAATAACGCTCATTCACACTGAATTGGACCCCAGAGCCAAACCGGATATGATCATTTTTGAGACCATCTGCAAAGTGGACTGAAATTATAATTTTTTTGTTGGTTTTTTAGAATAGAATTTAAAGTTTTGTCAACTAAAAAAAATTGTTGGGGTCTCAACAACTATGCGATGATCTTAGAAAAAATTTTGGCAGAAAAGTCACCTATAGTCTTTGCGACGCTGAGGAGACATACTTGATCAGTAAATAACGCTCATTCACACTGAATTGGACCCCAGAGCCAAACCGGATATGATCATTTTTGAGACCATCTGCAAAGTGGACTGAAATTATAATTTTTTTGTTGGTTTTTTTAGAATAGAATTCACAGTTTTGTCAACTAAAAAAAATTGTTGGGGTCTCAACAACTATGCGGCGATCTTTGGGAAGATTTTGGCAGAAAAGTCACCTATAGTCTTGGCGATGCTGAGGAGACATACTTGATCAGTAAATAACGCTCATTCACACTGAATTGGACCCCAGAGCCAAAGCGGATATGATCATTTTTGAGACCATCTGCAAAGTGGACTGAAATTATAATTTTTTTGTTGGTTTTTGAGAATAGAATTCACAGTTTTGTCAACTAAAAAAATTTGTTGGGGTCTCAACAACTATGCGATGATCTTAGGGAAACTTTTGGCAGAAAAGTCACCTATAGTCTTTGCGACGCTGAGGAGACATACTTGATCAGTAAATAACGCTCATTCACACTTAATTGGACCCCAGAGCCAAAGCGGATATGATCATTTTTGAGACCATCTGCAAAGTGGACTGAAATTATAATTTTTTTGTTGGTTTTTTTAGAATAGAATTCACAGTTTTGTCAACTAAAAAAATTTGTTGGGGTCTCAACAACTATGCGATGATCTTAGGGAAACTTTTGGCAGAAAAGTCACCTATAGTCCTTGCGACGCTGAGGAGACATACTTGATCAGTAAATAACGCTCATTCACACTTAATTGGACCCCAGAGCCAAACCGGATATGATCATTTTTGCGACCATCTGCAAAGTGGACTGAAATTATAATTTTTTTTGTTGGTTTTTGAGAATAGAATTCACAGTTTTGTCAACTAAAAATAATTGTTGGGGTCTCAACAACTATGCGGCGATCTTTGGGAAGATTTTGGTAGAACAGTTACCTATAGTCTTTGCGATGCTGAGGAGACATACTTGATCAGTAAATAACGCTCATTCACACTGAATTGGACTCAGAGCCAAACCGGATATGATCATTTTTGAGACCATCTGCAAAGTGGACTGAAATTATAATTTTTTTGTTGGTTTTTTAGAATAGAATTCACAGTTTTGTCAACTAAAAAAAATTGTTGGGGTCTCAACAACTATGCGGCGATCTTTGGGAAGATTTTGGCAGAAAAGTCACCTATAGTCTTGGCGATGCTGAGGAGACATACTTGATCAGTAAATAACGCTCATTCACACTGAATTGGACCCCAGAGCCAAAGCGGATATGATCATTTTTGAGACCATCTGCAAAGTGGACTGAAATTATAATTTTTTTGTTGGTTTTTGAGAATAGAATTCACAGTTTTGTCAACTAAAAAAATTTGTTGGGGTCTCAACAACTATGCGATGATCTTAGGGAAACTTTTGGCAGAAAAGTCACCTATAGTCTTTGCGACGCTGAGGAGACATACTTGATCAGTAAATAACGCTCATTCACACTTAATTGGACCCCAGAGCCAAAGCGGATATAATCATTTTTGCGACCATCTGCAAAGTGGACTGAAATTATAATTTTTTTGTTGGTTTTTGAGAATAGAATTCACAGTTTTGTCAACTAAAAATAATTGTTGGGGTCTCAACAACTATGCGGCGATCTTTGGGAAGATTTTGGCAGAAAAGTCACCTATAGTCTTTGCGATGCTGAGGAGACATACTTGATCAGTAAATAACGCTCATTCACACTGAATTGGACCCCAGAGCCAAAGCGGATATGATCATTTTTGAGACCATCTGCAAAGTGGACTGAAATTATAATTTTTTTGTTGGTTTTTGAGAATAGAATTCACAGTTTTGTCAACTAAAAAAATTTGTTGGGGTCTCAAAAACTATGCGATGATCTCAGGGAAACTTTTGGCAGAAAAGTCACCTATAGTCTTTGCGATGCTGAGGAGACATACTTGATCAGTAAATAACGCTCATTCACACTGAATTGGACCCCAGAGCCAAACCGGATATGATCATTTTTGAGACCATCTGCAAAGTGGAATAAAATTATAATTTTTTTGTTGGTTTTTTTAGAATAGAATTCACAGTTTTGTCAACTAAAAAAAATTGTTGGGGTCTCAACAACTATGCGGCGATCTTTGGGAAGATTTTGGCAGAAAAGTCACCTATAGTCTTTGCGATGCTGAGGAGACATACTTGATCAGTAAATAACTCTCATTCACACTTAATTGGACCCCAGAGCCAAACCGGATATGATCATTTTTGCGACTATCTGCAAAGTGGATTGAAATTATAATTTTTTTGTTGGTTTTTTTAAAATATTGTAGATTCAAAGTTTTGTCAACTAAAAAAAATTGTTGGGGTCTCAGGAAAAATGTTAGCAGGGAAACCTTGCAAACAGGATATTATGATTTTTGTAAGAATGTCAAAATTCGGATTGAACAAATTTGTTTGTTTTGGAAAAACATGCTCTTTTGATCACAATAATTTTCTCTTTTTATAAAACAACATCATTTTCAGGACATAAACTCATTTATTTTCGTTACAAAACCCTTTGTATCTCTAATTTAAGATATCTTAACATTAATATTTGAATCAAATTTTCTAAATAATTTCCAAAGAAATGACATTAAAACAATTGAAAAATAAGCTCCCATTTTCGAAAATGGACTACTTCAAAACACACAAATGATAATATTTCACTAACAATAATTTGCATAAAATGGTCATAAGTGGAATCAAAATATAAATTATCATTCGGAGTACTGAGGTGATCGATCACGTTTCTTTGGCTGGAAATAAATAAACAAACAATGAAAATTCAAGACCAAGAATTAATAAACAAAATGCTGTTCCGCAGAGACAGTCCGAAAAAAATTTCAATTTTATTACCACCGAAAAATTATCTTCTCTCTCTCTCTCTCTCTCTCTCTCACCCTGCCTCCCTCCCTAATCCATTTCAGATTAATTGAGGACAGGCTGTGTTTTATGAGAGTTTTTAATATATATTCCGTATTCGTAAATTTCTTTTAATATCAACGAAATATCAGATCGTGCAGTGCATATTAATTCTGATCAGAACTTTTAAAAGAATTTCATCGAAAAGGCCAGCACTCCCACCGCCCAATAATTACCTGCCATGTAACACGAACACAAAATCAGAATCGATGCAAGAAAACAATTCCCAAAATCGGAAAATGTAAATTAGCCGCGAACAGTTTCAATACGGTTGCTCTACGAATTCATAAGAAATGTTCTAGAAGAGCGGTCAGGACTTGAAGTGAGAGAGAAACTAGAATTAAAAAAAAAATGGTCCCCCGCAAAAAAAATTTAAAGAAGAAAAAAACGAAAGCGCTCTGCTGGTTTCGAAAGGTGAGCCAAAATTCACTAAAGAATTCAAATTCAAATCCAGTCAAATTGCCGTAGTTATTTTACGCACACAGAGCCCATCCCTTATTGACGACTGAAATTGCACAAAATTTGCAATCAAAATTCGAATAGTGTCTGTCGATAGTGCCAACGTTCAAACCAAACGAGCAGGATGGCTTTGGCGATCTAGACGAGTCAGACGTGAGGTTCTTCGGAACCGTAAAGGGCAGCTCGATGGTAGTGTGTTTTCGCTGTCAAGTTGGAGTGGAGCTCTAAGGCCCAAGGCTTGAGATCCGAAATTTGAGGTCCAAAGTCCAAAGCTGAAAGCGTGTCGGGTCTGATCGTCTGCTATTTTGATTCGGATCACATTACGACTTGCATACGCCGTGATGAAAAGTTTAGTATTTCGAGTCGTGTTTAGCGCTTCAGTCGGTATCGTGCTTGGTGGCTTGCCTCTTTGGCAGGGTGGCATTTCGGGACAGAATCCAATTTTCATAGCAGGTGAGATGGACAATTTTCAATGGGAATTTTCTATTTTAAACCTGAAGCGGAAAACGGTCAGCATTGATTATAATTCGAATTTGAATGCTGTCATCAGATGAGCACGAGAGCATCAAGTCTGATGATGGGATGGCGGAAAGTGATCCTGAGGTGCGGCCTGGACTGTTTCAAGGCGATCTAGCCATCGATGACGATTTGTTCAATAATCTGAGAGTTGGTCTGCGACCAGATAAGTTCCCAACTCGACTATGGCCCAACGCTACGGTTCCGTATGCTATTAGTCCACTTTACGAGCCGGACGAACAGGTGAGTGTGTGGTTGTCTCTCCTTCATTTGCTCGCTTATTACCGGAAATACTTTTCATACTTAATTATCGATCGTATTTCAATGGATTCGTGTTTTTTTTATTCGCTTGTGCCTTGTTTAACGACGGCCCATGCGACTTCCCAATAAGAACGACAGATTATAATCGAGAAGGCCTTTCGGCGGATACAGTTTATGACGTGCGTTAAATTTGTGCCATGGAACGATCGAGACGAAGACTTTTTGCTTGTGTGGCCGACCAAATTTCCGCAAGGATGCTGGTCGTATGTGGGCAAAGTCGGCGGAACGCAACTTGTTTCTCTACAGCAGCCGGATAGCAAGGGTCCAAACTGTTTGGGTAGCGAGGGACGGGCAATGCACGAGCTTATGCATGCGCTAGGCATCTATCACGAACAGTCCCGTTCCGATCGCGACCGCTACGTCAAGATTCACTGGCGGAATATTGTACCGTCGTACAAGTCCAACTTCGAGAAGCTCTCCGACGAAAACACCACCTACAGTTTCGAGTATGACTACGATTCGCTAATGCACTACGGCCAATACTACTTCAGGTGAGCACTGACTGATCAATGTTCACTATCCCATCCATCTCGCAAACACTCGTTTCCTTACAGCAAAGAGTCGGGCAAGCCAACAATTACGACGAGAATGCCGGGGAAGAAAATCGGCCAACGACAGTCACTCAGCAAAACGGACTGCCTGAAAATCAACGATTTGTACGGTTGCCTAAACGATAAGCGGCTACGTTGGAAATATTACAATCGGTGCCGTATTCTAGGCCTGTAGGAGATCTGTTCGGTAGACTTGGAAAGACTCCTGCCGTTCGAAAATCAATTAACTTATTGCTCCAGCAAAATACAATATGTTTTTTTTGTTTGTTTTAAATTATCTTCTTTTCAATAAAAGTGCAAAAGTGACTTTTTCTAATTTGTTTTCATTAATTTTTTGTGTTTTGCTTGATTGAAATTAAACGTTTGGATAACATCGTAGGCAAAAACCAAAATAAACTTAAATCTAATTAAGACACCAACCAAAAACGCCAAAATTCCAATTGGAAAATTTAGCGTGGGCTTACTCCACATCTGTTAACTGTTATACATAGCAAAGACCCAGCAAATTGAACGAAACCTATTAAGTACGCAAACCTAAATAAAATAACTTTAGCAAAGACTCCAATCGCTACTTTAGCACAGGCTACACACAATATTTATCTTTGGCATAGAAAAGTCATTCAAATGCCAAGTCGAATATGTGTAATTGGCTGAGAAGAACTTAAAGTCTTACCGATTTGGAGATTTTGCTTGTTTTTTTTTATGTTCAACGAGCTTTAGACACGATTCGCCAAGCGAGTCAGTTTACAGCCAAGAGAAGTGGTAATTTGGCCGACATTAAGTTTCGTATGGGGCTTGGCCATTACCAGTTTCCTAATTTGTAGCTTGCCTGTTTTTAATCGACTGACTAATATCACTTTAGGTTTATAAAATTTTCTGACACATCATAAGCTGTACTCGCGTGGACCAATTTTGCTACTGCACTAGTTGTGTATTTGTCATCATCTAGTTTACCTCGAACAGAGCAGTAATTTTCATCTGGAGTTACGCATACAATGTACGGTAGGTGGATTGTAGTTGCTACAGTGAAAATAGATAGATTTGCGGGTTCGTTGGTTATGTTGAAGAGTCATATTTTTGTCAGTATTGTTTATGTGTGAGTAAACTCAGTATTGTTGCTGACTATTTTGAGGTTATGTTTCTACTAGTGTTCGGTCTTGCAGCGAATACAATTTCAATAAACTCACTATTGTTGTTGACTATACTCCACAAATTTTTCATAATTAATTTAAAACTTGCACCGAACACAATTTCAATAAACTCACTCTTGTTGTTGACTATTGTGAGGTTATATTTTACTGCTGTAAAATAGGTTCATTTTATTGAGAGTCTACTGCGAACTACAGCGCTGTAGCAAAATTGGTCCAAACGAATACAGCTATAGTCTAAAAGCTCTTCACAATTATTGAAATACTTAGAAATTTGATGAAATTCTATAATATTTATCATGAATGACCGCTAAATAATAAATCAATTCAATTTACTATTATCCCCTTTAACCGAATTTTTTAAAATTATATGAAATTCATGAAATTTTTGTTGTAATATTCATTAAAATTGAAATTAATACACCCATACCTCGCTTTACGGCCTAGATACGTTCCACGCAAACTTGGCCGCAAAGCGAAAAGTCGTATAAGGAATCAATTATTCTAATACAAATTCATACAAATCCAATGGGATCGGTTCCAAATTTGTTAAATATGTAACCTGGTCTATCATTCAAAATGCATTTTATCTTTTTATTTCATTCAAATCAAAAATACATACATAACAAGTACATACATATTTGTACATAAAATAATAAGAAGACTCCAAAAACCAGCAATAATCTATAAACAAAAATGAAACAACTTCATGTTACACTACATAAAATATGTGTATGTATACATACATAATTTTTTTTAAAATGGCTTTAATCTGTAGACGATGAAGAAATAATAACCTCCTGATCACTGCCGTCATGTGATTTTCGCTGGTAAGGATGAGCCTGGCTTAAAAAAATTGTCCAACGTTAGTTGTCTTGCCTTCTTGTCTATTTCGTTCTTCAGTGATTTATAACAGCTAATGGCTGAGTTAATTCCTTGAGAAACTTTAGCGCTTCATTCGACGTCAGGATCGTTTTCAAGGAGGATGTTTATGCCTTGTTTGAAATAGGAAAAAGCTTTCGACAAAGTTTTTAATGTTAGCTATTTGGATACAACAGGCTCTGTCTCTTCATCAAATGCCGGTTCTGCTTGCAACTGAATGAGTTCCTCATATGAAAGTAGGTTAAGCACATCACGTTCATTCAAACCTTCAAAGCCGAGATCATGTGCTAGATCCAAAATGTTTTGCCTAATTTCAGGAAGGAAATTAACTTCTGCATCAGTACTTTTTACACATTCTGGCCATATTTTTTTCCAAACATGGTTCATTGTTGGTAATTTTAATTCCTTCCCATGATTCACTGATGCTGTCAACAGCATCCTTGATGTTATAGTTTTTCCAAAATGTTTTAATTGAAGATTTACCATCGGTTTCCCTTATAAATTGTCGGAAAGTTCGGCGTAGGTAATATGCCTTAAAAGTGGCAATTGCACCCTGATCCATTGATTGGATCAGAGGCTGTTGTATTTTTCGGAAAGTACTCAATCATGTAATCATCAGATTGTAGTTCGGATAAATTAGTAGGATGCCCTGGTGCATTATCCAAAATTAGCAAAGCCTTGTTGCTTATGTTAAGTTATTGTCTCGCAAATATTTTTTCACTTCTGTAGCTTTAGTCATCCAAGCTTTCTTGTTGAATCTCCATATGACGGGTAATTGATTTTTATTTAGTCCTTTAAGAGGCCTTGGATTTTCGGACAAATATATTAAAAGTGGTTTTAGCTTAAAATCACCCGCAGCATTTGCAACAAATAGCAAAGTTAATCGTTCTTTAGACACCTTATAACCAGGCGCAGATTTTTCGGTTTTTGAAATGTACGTGCGATCAGGCGTTCGCTTCCAATAAAGCCCTGTTTCGTCTACGTTAAACACTTGTTCAGGTTTATAACCACCTCTTTCAATAATTCCCTTTAAAATGTTGGGATATTCTCTACATGCGGCCTCATTGGCGCTAGCTGCTTCACCTTTCATTTTCAAATTATGCAAATTAAATCTATTTTTAAATTTTTCTAACCATCCTCGGCTTATTTGGAATATAACATCTTCAGCAGATTCATCGATATATCCATTCTTCAATATGTAGATATAGCGACATTCGAAAAAAGTTTTTTTTGCCGTTATAGCGAAACATTTTAGGCCGTAAATCGAAAACGTGCCTTAATTGAAGAGGCACTTAACTATTTTACCGTCATCTATATGTCAATTTTAAAACTAGCTTAATTTTATTTTCTCATCGATTATAAAAACAATTTATAGTCAAATATAAAACAATTTCCTGTTTCAATTTTTACAAAAAAAAAAACTAATAAAAAGAATTAATTATTAATTGAAATGAAAAAAAAATTTTATTATGAAAATGTGCAATTGAAAATTGCCCTGATTCCGTTGTTGGTAAACGTCAGATCAGCCAGACCGAACTTGAACGAAAACCGACGACAAACGATTATGCCAAAGTTACATAACCTCGGATTTTCATATAGTCTAGGCGATTTTGGCTGATATCGAAATTCTTGGTTGTCCATTTATTCTTGTTTAATTTTTCAAAGGTGAATAACAAATTTTACTATATAAAAGGAGCAAAAAAAATATATATAATACTTAATATAATTTAATTCGATTTAAATGAGTTATCAAGTTGTTTAATTTCTAATTAATAGTTAAAAGTATAGAAGTTGAGAGATGGCAGCGCGTAGAATTACTCAGTCGTCGATAAATTGGTCTGCACTTGCCGAAAGAGTTCCAGCAAATCAAAAAGTTAGTTTTTCTGCTTTTAAATCGAGAAGTGATACATATTTGAGAAGGTATTTATTATAGAAATTTCACAAAATAGTTTTATTATTGAAAATATATAATTTGTGTTTGGAATACGCATTATTCAGTGTTCTGGCTAATCCAGAGAATCCACCAAAAATCGATTGGTCTTATTATAAAGGCAACGTTGCAATTGCTGGCCTTGTTGATAAATTTCAACAGCAATACGATGCCATTAAGGTACCCTATCCAGCGGATACTGTGACCAGCCAAATAGATGCACAGGAGAAAGAAACACGTAACGAGATAAGCAGCTTTGTTAAACAATCGAACGATCGTATTGCACAACATGAAAAGAGCATCCAAC
The DNA here is from genome assembly GCA_958298945.1 of Atherix ibis. Taxonomy (NCBI): domain Eukaryota; kingdom Metazoa; phylum Arthropoda; class Insecta; order Diptera; family Athericidae; genus Atherix; species Atherix ibis. The sequence continues at coordinate 56,838,142 of OY282610.1, read as the reverse complement.
ATTTGCAGTCGTTGTTACCGTATGAACAAATGACCATGGAAGATTTCCGTGATGCATTCCCCGATGTAAGTGTCGTGCTATAAAATTTCCACAAATGTCCAATTTGAACTTATTCTAAAATATTCACCTATTCTTGTTTTTAAATATGTATTATAGAAAGCCTTGGACCCAATCAATCGTCCAACTTACTGGCCTCATACACCAGAGGAACAACTTGGCCAGGAAAATAAGGAGGCTCAACAAGGGGGACATTAAATGGCCAAAGTTCATCACCAAGAAGTTAATTCGGCTTAGTTAAACGAGAACTATAATTTTTAAAAAAATTATAAATAGGCGCTTATCCCATTAAATACAGTTGATAGTTTGTTCAATTTTGTTTGCAATTTGATTTTGGTGAATAAAAAGAAAAAAAAGAGTAATTCAGTAGTAACAAAAATGGTGTGTTTTGGTTTTTATCTCAAAATATTCGGAGTAGGTTTTTTTATTGCATCCGAATTGTGTCGAGATTACATACACAAAAAAGTTCGAACACGAGGACAACTTGAATAAATTTTCTATAGGTTATAAAAATTAGTTGCCGATGAAATATTAAATTTGGCATGTCCAAAAATTGCGCCAGCAAATGGCTGTGAAACAAAAAATACCCCCACTGTTTAACAACATAACAAATTTGTGAGATTGAGAGCAAGAAAGTATTTAATATATACCTTAAAATTGTTAAACCAAGCATTGCACTCGGGTTTTCAGAAAAACATGGATTTTAACTGAAATTCTCGTTTTTATCTTTTTGCATTGCAGTAATTAAGGCTAATTGAAATAAATTGTTTCAAAATTAATTACTAATTCTTGGGACATGAAATTCCTTTTTTTTTGTTATTTCAATTTAAGTTTTTTCGTCTAGTTTAAATTATGTTTTTGTCAGTGGTAAGAGGTTTTCGATATTACACACCGACGATTTCTTTAATTTTAGAAGAGCTTTGTCATGTCACACTAAGTGAATCTATTTTTATTTATTACTAGACGAATAAAAATTCTCAAAATTCATTGAAAAAATGCTCACAATAGGCATTGATCAAATATAACCGAGTTTGTTATTTTATTTAAAAAGACTGAATAAATTTATTACAAAATATTTGGAATTTACAAGATCAGAATTTTAACAATTCTTTAATTAATTTTCAGTCTATTGAATTTGTCCACACTTTCACTTGATTCAATAGACTGAAAAACGCTAACGACGGGCTATTATTAATTATTGTTCATTATTAGCGTTCGCTCTAAGAACTGCTCCCGGATTTGGATATGGTCGCATTTGAAACAATGAACCCGTAGCTGTTTGATCTACACCGGATTTTTTCGATATAGCATTAAGGCCATCAGACCATTTGCCTCTTGGTATATCCGAATAAGCAGCAGGATCCATTGGATCCAAATCATCAGATTCTTGGCGTCCTTTTAAGCTGTTTCGGCCTTTCTTAACTTTTTTCAATCTACTTGATTTTTCCAAGTCTCTTGATTTTTGCTTCTTAAAAGTAGTCGATGATATTGCCAATTCTGCTGCAGGGCTGCCTGGTCGCTATAAAATATTTTTTTAAAATAATATTTACTTTAAGATTGAAGAATGGAACATCTAAAACACAATACGCAAATATTTGAAAAAAAAAATAAACCTTTGGTATTGGAAGGCTGGGATTTTCTAAAATCTTCTGAATAGCTAAGCTCATCACTTCGGCACCGTTATCGTCTTCCTCGTCCATCAGCGGTGGCAGAGCTTCTTCTAGCTCTCGACGCAGGGTAGACGCACTTTTCGAAACATTCGATTTTGGATGAAGTGGCGGCAACCACGATACTGTATCGTCCGAGGTATTCCAGTAGTAATATACACCACTATAAATAAATATGAATTAATTGCACTTCTGACATAGTCAGTCCCTTTTATGCAATTTAGTCAATCTTACCAAGCAAAGTCGTACACTTCCTCCCATGTTATGGGCAGTGGATATTTCTTCAATAAACGATTCCGTCGGTTCAAATACGAACGATTCGGTTCCATTACACTATTGGGCCAACGATTTATACAAAATACTGTGCATTTGTGGTATATATTATATTTATTTGGGCAATTTTTGTACCCGGCAAAATTGCCATCCACTAGTCGATGTTTCATCCGCTCAATCCAAAAGTTTTCCTTTGGCTTTTTAACTGGTTCGTAATCGTACTGTAATGGATCTTCCACATCATCATAATCTTCAGCAATAATTTCTTCATTCTCATAGCTGGTATTGTTTTGTGTCTCTGTAAATATGCAAAAATTACCGAAATCAAACACATTTTCACACAGAAAAATCTGTTTAAACCCTACTTGATGTCGAATTATTGACAAGTCCTCGTTTTGCTAAGCGTTTTAAAAGGGCGCTTGGTAGTGGCATTATCTCCTAATTTAATTAGCAATAATTTTAATAATATAAAATGAATTAAAAGCGTAGTTGATGTTTTATAATGTTAATTTCTTAAAATATGGCAGTCGTCATATTGAATAATGTCAAAAAAAAACTGCGTTAAAACGAAAGAATTGTCAAAATTTTCTGATCGAAATTCGGCCAGTAGCATAGATAACAACCAATGGAAGAGCAAAACAGCAAAATCACAAAAAATTATAATACAATAATTATCTTTGACTGTGTTGAATAATTTTTGATTATTCAATTATTTATTTAATTAAAAATAAATAAAAAGTTTTATTTAATAAAAATAAAATTCGCACAGAAAAGCAATTATGATTTCATTTAATAAATTTAAAAAACTGCAATAATAATAATGTCAGTAGGCGTTTTCCTTTGGACCAATTTTGCTACTACGCGGTAGATGACCAATGGAAAGCCAAATTCTAAACACTAGTAGAAACATAACCTCAAAATAGTCAGCAACAATACTGAGTTTACTTACACATAAACAATAAAAACTGAGTTTATTCACACATAAACAATACTGACAAAAATATGACTCTTCCACATAACCAACGAACCCGCAAAACAATCTATTTTCACCTTAGCAACTAGAATCCACCTAACGTATATTGTATGGGTAACTCCCAGTTCGATGTGGTCGGTTATTCGAGGTAGAGTAGAAGATGACAGCTACAACTACCGCGTAGTAGCAAAATTGGTCCAAGAAAAACGCCTAGTATATTCTTTCTGACGAAATTATGATTTCGTTAAAACCGTAGTACAATTGAACGAAAGCAAATTTCGAAAAATTCATTAGCTGTATTCCATTGGACCAATTTTGCTACTACACTAGTTGTGTATCTGTCATCATCTACTTTACCTCGAACAGAGCAGTAATTTTCCGCTGGAGTTAAGCATACAATGTACGGTAGGTGGATTGTAGTTGCTACAGTGAAAATAGATAGATTTGCGGGTTCGTTGGTTATGTTGAAATGTCATATTTTTGTTTTTATTGTTTATGTGTGAATAAACTCTGTATTGTTGGTGACTATTGTGTGATTGTATTTTACTGCTGTATTGATATGTTCATTTTATTGAGAGTCTACAGCGCTGTAGTAAAATTGGTCCAATGGAATACAGCTATTGTAGCTCGAAAATATTTTCGAACACTATCGAATTTACTTTCATTTGGCATTTACATACTAACTATTTTATGTAACAGAATCATATTTTATTTACTAATTTAGAAATCGTTGACGGATATATAATCATCCAAACATTTTTTTAATAACGAAAGGGAAATTAAAATTAAATTTATTTGGAAATATTACTTTTAAAACGAACAAACTTATTTAACTTAAAATGAGTGTTTTCGTTTTCGACTGTTCTATAATTTATTTAGTTACTTCATGATTATATCCTCCTGCGTATTATATTTAAAATAGAATAAACTACACCAATTTTTCAATTTAATGAACTTACTTGCGATGAATTCAAAGTTGACAGACTTTGTAAGGCATCACTGGTATACATCAGAAATGCTAATTCTTTGTAGTACCATAATTTGGGATTATAAACTATGTGAGCTGCAGGACCATTTTTCTCTGTTATTTCTCACCTGTTCTATCTGTATTCTTTTGAGAAAAAAAACCTATTCCGTCTTCCATTTCTACGTTCGTTAGTACGTACAAAAACTCATTAATTTTGAATTTAATTATTAGAGTTTTTGGACCAATTTAGTACGTACAAAAACAATTTTCAAAATTGTTCTTAATAAATTAGTCTAATATTGCATTGATTTAAATACAATAAAAGTTTTTCAATTTGAAAAAAAAAACCTTTTAAATAATAATATTACACATTAATAGAGGATTTTAAATTTTAAATTAATTTTCACAAAAATGAGTTGTAGTCGAACAGTTTGAAAAAAAGATGTGTGACGACGGCAAGAGAATATGGTAGAACCAATTAAATTCGCTTCGTTAAGATTGAATGGAAAAAAGTATTCCGAAAAATTTGGTCGATTCTTGAAAATATTTGCGAGCACATTGGAAAGGGGAAGTTGCTGTGTTTCGTAGATTTTTGGTTTAGTTCTTTTGTTGCTGTACTGTTGTTAGGTAAGAGTTGATCTTAACACTTTTTAATAGTTTGTGGTTATTTAGATATACACCATTTTGAAAATTAAAATCCAATGTTTATATTTATTTCTCTTGCATCTTTCTTTTTATAGTATTACGTGCTAATTGATAATAATTTAATTAATTAAAATAGACATGTTAAAATATTTTATTTTATTGTAAAAAGTGATTTGATGAAAGTGCGGGGCCTATGAATAAGAGAACACGTGAATAATCGATATTTATTGGATAAAATTATTTTATTATTTCAATTAGAAAAGGAGAATTAATATAATAATGATTTTTTGTTAATTATAATTCTCATAAATTTTTTATCTGTATACGAGAAGAGATTATATTTATTTATAATATATAATTTGTATTAACAGTGCTCATCCTATAATTATGTTAAGATTATTAGGAAAAAATGTATTTAATGTATGCAATCGTGCATATCGTTTAATTTCTAGTCAACCAAGCTCAGTTAAAGCATTTCGAACGACGTCAGCGGAAGATTTATTGTATAAACTACAACGGGCTTCATTAACATCATTTCTTGGAAATAATTGTATTCGCAGTAGTAGTAACAGCAGTAGCAGCAACAACAATTTTATTGATCGTCGTTTGATTAGTAATTTGGACAAATACCAAGAAGAAGAAGAAATCATGTAAGTGTTAACATGAAGCAGAAATTCATTTCACTATGCAGTTCACTAAACCACCTCACCATTATTTTAATTGCTTCCAAAAAAATGTATATATAAAAAAATCAGTTGCCAGTATCTTCTTTTTCTCTTCGTAATTTGTGTTCGAAACAGCATCAGACATTCGACTGGCATGTATCACACGGCGGCCATTTTTTTTTTTGCTTCGTATTTCAATTATTATGGAGAGCACGTGAACATTTATTTTTCACGTGCTGAACTTTTTTCGATTTCTTGCTTTTTTATTTTGTTGATTAATTCATTAGGGAAAAAGTTATTATGTCGTCTTTCGCCAAACGGAATTTTTTATTCGAGCATTCGAGTTTCCATTATTATTTCGTCACTGCACATGCTTCTCACGTTTTCTCCATTTTCTAAAAATTATTGTGGATGGTGGTTATTTTTACAGCTGTTCTTTCTTTCAACACATCAAAATCTGGAAATGTAGTCACATTTGAAAAGTTCAAATAGAAATTAATAAAAAATTTACCAATTCTGAATCATGACATAGGTTTGTATGCGAGCATAACATTCGTCATACTATTGGAAATAGTTACACTGGTTAACTAATGGTAAGTCAGTTTATTAAATAACCAGTCTGAAACTTGGGTATCTCAGAACCTACTCATAATTTGAATTATACATAACATTTCTGTGATGTTGCATTGATTATTCCTCACTAATTAACGGAGTGACAGTTTATTCAGAATTATATTCCTTCAATTTTGGACCCAAGTGCAGCAAATTCATATTTTAACGTTTTACGACAAATTTATCTTAGCTTCACAAAATTAAACAATCTTTACTGTATGTATAATTCGAATAAAAATTGTATAGTTCCTCGAAGGAAATCTGCTGCTCTGAGTTTCATATGAACTGAAGTCGTCGAATAGCATTATGCTCGTGGGACTACAAAGTGGCTTTTGCACATGTTTCAGAGATCTAACATAACATGCCGCCTATAATGACTAGTAAGATAGCACATATCTGGAATTTTTCCAAATAAGATAGCACATATCTGGAATCTCAGTGTACCTCTGAACATTTGTAAATGCGTACACGGTTGGCCATCGAAATTTAGTTTGAGTTTTTGACATTTGGGTACGGGGTTTTTATTGGTGTGTTCTACAAATCCTAAAACTTTCTAATTGTAACATATATGGTGGACCATATATGTGGTGCAAATTAAGAAGTAAATTTAAAAAAAACTAGTGTATAATTTTTTAAATTTCTGCTTTTATTAGAAAGATTTAACCTTGAAATTTAAGAATGAAACACAACATCATTTAAATGACTGTCACGGCTGGCCTTAGAGTACCCCATTCGCTCGACCCAATTTTTCAGTGCATTTTCGATTGTCTTGACCTGTATCTCTTCAATGGCAACTTTGATTTCATGTTTCAAAGCCTCAATTATCTCTGGATGGCTTGCGTAACATTTATCCTTAACGGCTCACCACAGAAAATAATGCAATGGGCTCAAATCACAGCTCAAGAGGCGGACAATTGACATCAGAATTTCGGCTGATTATTCGGTTTTCGAAAGCAGTACCGAAAAGTTGGATTGTAACGTTGGCTGTGGCAAGTGGCCTTGTCCTGTTGAAACCAAATGTGCATGCCATTCTCTTTTGAACTATTGGAAATTCATTGAGCGTGCCACGATAGCGCTCACCATTGATTGTAACTGCGGCTCCTTCATCGTTTTCGAAGAAAAACGTCAATGATGCCTCCAGTCCAAAATCTGCACCAAACCGTGAGTCGTTGTGGATGCATCGGCTTTTCCATGGTGACGTATGGATTTTCTGAGTCCTAGATGAGACAATTTTGTTTGTTGACACACCCACCAAGGTGGAAATGGGCCTCATCCGAAAATATGATTTTTTGGTAAAAATGCTCATCTTCGGCAAATTGATCTTAAGCACATTGAGCAAACCCAAAACGCATCGGATGGTCATGCGGCTTTAGTTGTTGGACTAATTGAACTTTGTAAGCTTTCATACCGAGGTCTTTGTGCAAAATTCTCAACAGAGAAGTGCGAGAAATGTTCAATTCCTGAGAACGGTGACAAGTTGAAGTTGATGGATGATCACGGACATTTTCAGCAACGGTGGCAATATTCTCAGTCGTACGCACTGTATTAAGGCGGGAACGAGTTGCTTTGTCAACTAACAAACCAGTTTCGCGGACTCGCTTCACGAATTTGCCCACAAATTCACGTGATGGCATTCGATCTTTGCTCATTTTTTTTTAAATTTCTCACAGTTTGGCTTGAAGACTTACCTTTTAGAAGTAAGTTCTCAATATTTCCCATATTTCTTCAAGCGTATGGATTACCATTTCGTCAAATTCTCACTTTCAACTAACAATTTGTCAATTCATGTTGACATTTAACACTCTAGTACTTCAAATAAATAGTAGTTCAAAATGGAACCGCTAGATGGACCACCCTTTAAAGAAAAGACGGCGTTATACGTCACACTGCTCAAGAAATAATACCAACTACTAAATAAAGCCACAACTATGCAAATATGCATAATTACTCTGTAAACGTAGCTATGATACATATTGTTTTTTATTCATAAATGGTAATGTCTTTATATTATAAAAAATATGCGTTTTGCTTAAAATTAAAAAAAAAAAGTTAAAAAATTTCATTTAAAATTTAATTGCTGAATCCTAATAAATACCATACAAAAAAAAGTTTATAGCAAATAATTATGCTCTCAAATTGGATATAAAAAATGAGAAATAGTGAACCTCTAAGCCCCCTGCCCATCCCCTCCTCTTGCTATATGAGTGCGCTTTCTTTTCAGTATCAAGCAGTTGGAGAGACAGAAGCTTTTACATTTTCAATTCGATACTACGAATTTACTTTTGTGTAAAATATTAAACTGTAAAAATACCATCAAATTTGTAGTTAAATTATAATCTTGGTTATCCTATCTGCTAACTAAATACCAAAGAGTCTAGGCTAATTGTGCAAACTTTCCACCCTTAAGTTGGGCAACTAGCCTATACAGATAACTTTCTACCCACCAATCTCTTTAAATTCTCTTAATCTATAGTGTTAAAAATAGATTTTCCAATATACCTACATTGAAAGCATATCATATAATTTTGAATTCCGAATGAAATTTACTCTATTACGAAGCTCCTGTAATTTTTTAAAATTATTTAAAAAATACAATAAAGTTTTTAAGGATTTTTTTTTGTCTTTCAATTTGCCAGTGAAAAATGTTAAATTTTCCCCACGATAATGAGGTAGGGTTGCCCAGTAGGCACGAACCATTTTCATTCGACCATCTACTTTATTTAAAAAGCGATCACTTCTGGATTGTTTTTTTTTTGTTTGTTTGAGTAAATCTCATCAAAAACTAAAAACAATAACTGCTTTCCAGTTTTAAGATTTTGAAGGTCTTCTTTTAATGTTTTGTCAATTTATTTCCCTTCAATATAAAATCGTATAAAAATTAAGAAATTTGGGCAGTTTTTTTTTAAAAAATTAAATGGATTTTTTTTTCATTTTATATAGGTCTCCATATGATAAATATACTCGCGGAAGCAGTAATAACGGCAACAATATGCGGGGTGATCGAGGTGGTGGTGGCCCAATGGACCGAAAACGTGGTGGATTAAAAACGGGCCGAATACAAAAGCGATCATTTGATGCTGGTGGCGGTCGGGGTGGACCTGGAGGTGGAATGAATGGGAATCGTAATCGTAATAACGGCGATACAAATGGAACAAATCTGTTTGATATCGATTGGACAACTGTTCGTCTGGAGCCTTTCAAAAAGGAATTTTACAAACAGCATAACAAAGTTTCTAATAGAGTACCGTACGATGTTGAGAAATATCGTGAACATCAAGAAATCACAGTGAAAGGTCCGGCACCAAATCCTATAGAGCATTTTGATGAAGCATATTTCCCCGATTATTGCATGAATGAGATTCGTCGTCAGGGCTATGAAGAGCCGACGCCAATTCAGGCACAAGGATGGCCTATTGCCATGAGCGGATATAATATGGTCGGAATAGCTAAGACCGGTTCTGGGAAGACTTTGGCGTATATGCTGCCAGCAATTGTACATATAAACAATCAGCCACCATTACAACGAGGTGATGGTCCAATCGCACTAGTATTAGCGCCAACAAGAGAATTGGCACAACAAATACAACAAGTTGCAACAGATTTTGGCTCTTCTTCGTATGTGCGGAATACTTGCGTCTTTGGCGGTGCTTCTAAAGGCGGACAAGCTCGGGACTTACAGCGCGGTTGTGAAATAGTCATTGCGACACCAGGAAGACTAATTGATTTCCTCTCATCTGGCACAACAAATCTCAGACGATGTACTTACTTAGTTCTTGATGAGGCTGACCGTATGCTTGACATGGGCTTCGAACCACAAATTCGTAAAATTCTTGGTCAAATACGTCCAGATCGGCAAACACTTATGTGGAGTGCAACATGGCCTCGCGAAGTACAACAATTGGCCGAAGATTTTCTTGGTGATTATATTCAAATAAATATCGGTTCTTTGGAATTGTCAGCAAACCACAATATTCAACAGATTATAGAAGTTTGTCGAGAAACAGATAAAGAAGATAAGTAAGTGTTCTATTTATTAGGAAAACATTTAACAAATGTGCTTACATTTATTTATTTTGTTTGGATTTTTTAGATTAAAAGAATTATTGACAAAAATATATGACACATCAGAAAATCCAGGCAAAATAATTATATTCGTTGAGACAAAACGTCGCGTCGATCATATTAGCAGATTTATTCGTAGTTTTGGTGTCCATGTAGGGGCAATACATGGCGATAAGTCACAATATGAACGTGATTATGTTTTAAAAGAATTCAGATCTGGTAAATCAAACATATTAGTTGCAACAGATGTTGCTGCAAGAGGATTAGGTACGTACAAACATTTTTTTTATTCCTTATTCTATCATATATTATATAATTTTTGATTTATTTATTCATAAAAAGTTTTTCATTGGTTATTGCATTATTGTTGTTGTTTTCATTTAATAATTTGCTTTTTTTTTATATACATTTTTGTTGGTTATATAAGCAAAATATATGTATATGCCTTTATATATAGCTTAAGCGAATCTATATCTACGTGCAAACTGTATAAAGAATCAGCATAACAAGCTCGAAAAGTTATTGCAAAAATTTCAAATAACTATTTTTAAGGAATATAGAGAGATAAATTCAAATATTATATTAGAAAATGTTCCATCGATTAAGGTTTATCAGAATTATTTATCTGATCCATCATCTTGAAAAATTCGAGTCAACGATGTTGTAATTTTTGTTGCCTTTTGTAAATAATTGATTTGTTTTCTTTTTAAAGTACTTTTAAAAATTCTATGGTAAATTATAAGTGATTCCGTGAATTTCACTTGGCCTTTTTCGGTCTAAACCGAGACAAAAATAAGACATACATAATTATTATTATTGTATTCTATTTTTTTATGACTGAAAAATGCACGGCACACTCAATTTGAGTTATATCAATTGTTATTGTGTGGATTTTTAAACAGAAATTAAGAAATTGAAAAAGTTTATTATTTCTTTGTTGTAAAAATAGATTCGCTATAGTAGTGTATATATATATATATATGCATGGATATCATATAAAAGATGAAGAAAACAATCATAAATAGCATATTTGAAAGTTCAACTTTGAAAATATAAATTTGACTATGATTTTATAAAATAAGATTTAAATTGTTTTATGCCATTTCAAAAACAAAATTTTTAATATTCGAATCGAGAAAAAAAAAGTCAAATTTATGCTTTTATTATTAATTATTTTTTTTTTTTCAAAATAAAAATCAAATATATTTTTAAATATACAAAAATTGAAATTTATAAAAAAAAATCCACCGCAATTATAGAAAAAATATTGATAACAAACAGTACGAGGTTAAAAAAAAAAACTAATAATAATGAAGAAGAATAAAAAAAATAACAATGCAAGTTTGCTCTAAAGCGGCGTAGTAGCACTAATTTGACGGAGATGATCCAGACTGAAATTTAATAATGTATGAATGTGTGATTGTGTACATGATTTTTAATTTTCATTTATTTTATCCTACCGTCATTTATTGATTGATTTATATATACATCTATTTTTAATGATTTTTTTTAGAGTTAAATGGGGATAACGATAGTTTTCTTATTTTATAAGATAGCAAAAAAAAAAATACCCAAGACTTAGTATTATAAATTAAAAAATAAAAATAAAAGAAAAACAAAAACAAGAAAATAATACAAGTAAAAAACTTCAGTTTTTAAATATTTTTGATTAGTAGTATATATTATCGTTTTTTCAAACAGTCGAATGTACAAAAACACAAACATTAGTGGAGGACTTACTTGCAGATAATATTACGGTCTCTTCCTGTCTTAAAAATAAAATCTGTTGTGAAGATGGTCGACTTTCAATTTGTTTGATTCAATTCTTTTTAAATTTTTATACCATACATTTCATTTTATTTCCATTGGAAATTATAAAATCCAAATCTATTTTAAAAATAAACATTTATTTTTGAGCACTTTATAAAATTTATGAAAAATATTACCATTTTTTCTACTAATAATACAAAGTGTTTGTTTTAATTTTTAACAATAATTTTAGTATGATTTTTTCAGACTTAACTTAATAAAAACTAAAATTGTTTTATATTCGAATTTTAACTAAGTGGTAGCATACTTTTTGACGATATTTTGCAATCATAATTTGAATATTATTTTCTAAAAGTTTTTTTCCCCATCACATTAAAAAATTGAAATTTCTTTTATATAAATGTCGATTGTCGATGATGATGAGTGGCTGTTCATCAGTCGCATAATTTTCGAAAATATTTTTTCACATATTCGCAATTATTGCCATTTTATCTAATTCAATCCAATCCGCTCATTATCATTTTTGATTTCTCTTTATTTTTTAAATTTTTTTATTTTTTTTGGTTTAAAAATAAAGCATTCAAATGGTACTTTCACCTGCAATATAAATTAATGAAAATTTAAAAAAAAATAATGATTTGGAAAGAAAGACAAAAAGAAGAAGCAGTGAAGAGAGAATTTAGAAATTGTAGATTATAAACATTTTAAAATTTTAGATAAGTAATTATCACACAAATCATAGACATATTATTAGTACTTTTATTATTGTTTTTTTTTTTATTCTCTAAGAATATTGAAATATTTATGAAATTAACAAACAAAATTAATCAGTCTGGAATCTTTTGTTCTTTGTTTCCCCTTTGTTTCAGAGGCCGTTAATGATTTGGTGGGGATAATAGGCGTAATTAAATGAGTTAATCTATTTAAGAAAAAGAAAATAAATAGAATAATGATCCAATGATAATAAATCAGAAGACGATATTATATGCACATTACGCACATGTGCTAACATTTGCAGAAATAGATATAACACTGTAAATGAATATCGCACAGAACTGTTATTCGATTGAGAATATCCGATTGATATGATGTGTATCCGAGTCCATTTTTCATCATTCTCCAAACAAATATGATGTACGGAGGATTCGTATTGAAAAATATAAATATACAAAGAAATAAAAATGAGCAAAAACCAGAAAACATATAATATATACATACAAATTGTTTTCAATTTGATGTGATATTGACTACATTCAGTCCAGTCTACTTAAATATGTATATTGTTGATAATAAATTTTGATTATTATTATAAATATACGTTGGAGATTTTTTTATAAATTTCCTCTTCAAATAATATTTAGTATGGTGTATATTAACGTTTAAACTAAACTACTCTACTATAAAATAATGGATAACTAACTATTCTAAAGGCAAGAACAAAATAAAAATCGATACAAGACTGAATGAAAGTACATCTATCTGGACTTGTAAAAATTATAATATGAGACTGTATGAAGAATAATAATAGAAAAGAAAATCAAATTTGAGAAGAAAATATAAGAGCATTAATATATATATATATCCCTATCATCAATGTGGCCTCTGGTGTTAAATATATGAAATGAATTGATATCGTGTCATGGTTGTTTGGCGTCTTCGTCTTCATCTTGATCATAGTTTCTATCGTCTTTAATTTCATCTGAATTTTTATAGTACGCGTACTTGAACAATTATAATGATGAAATAGTAAATAACTTAATGATAAAAAGAACACAATGATTATTATAAGAAATGACCTTATGTGCTATTCCATTGAATATAACAACAGTTATAAAATAATCATTCGAATAGCATCGAATTTTAGAAACTCGAAAATATGAAGAATTGATATTAAATAATTAAAAAAGTATACAAAAAAAAAAAAAAATGCAAGAGATCTAGAAGGAGATACATACGAGGACGTTATGCGCAACATTTTGAAGACTTGTCACGAGCATCTTTATAATGTCGTATATATAACGACGACATATTTTATTTACCCGTATGTCTCGAAAAAATAAAATGCAATTGAATTAATTTTCATTATTGTATTCTTCAATATGTACAAAATTACTGTACAAATTAAAGTTTTAAAAAAAAAAAACAAAGGGGCGGCAGCGTGTAAGTGCTTATTTATTTGTTTATTATTATTATAAAAGATAAAAAATACACTTGGAAGATATGATATTATTATTATCTCTTGAACCTTTAAATTAGAAAAGAAATGAAACTAAACAAAAAATCCTAATATGAAAAAATTTGATAGAAAAATAGAATAACATTATATTAATTTATCCAATAAAAAATTTATCAATTCTTTAATATATTATATCTAAAGTAAAACTAGTTATTTTGAAAGCGAATGTATGGAAATTTATTTCGATGTAATTTTGTCTATAATTTTCGAAGTATTAACTTTTCTTTTTTTGTCTTTTGTATGATGTATTTATTTTTATCATTGTATTTTAATTAAAAATTCGGTTTTATTTATATTCAGTCCTTGATCAATTTTTCAAAACAATTCCTAAATGATTTAAACAATTCTTACTAAAAAAAGGATAGGTTAATAAAAAATTTTGAAACGCAAAAAGATGCAAAATTTAATGGCAAAAGTTATGAGTCCGAGTTTTGAACCAAATTGCTATTTTTCAACCTAAATAATAAATTTTTATACTAAATAGCAAAACACGTTATGATATCATATCGAAAAAAATTCATTTCTTCGGACTGTAATTGTCTCATTTTTTTATTAGTTCGTAAAAAGAAAACAAGATAAGTCGTCGCTTAGTTTATCACAACTCGAGTATGTTTAATTTATTTTGAGTATAATTAACCACTTCGGATTATTAAAAAAAATATATTGCCATATGAATATTATAGAAAAATTTGTTTGTTTTGCATAAAATCGTACAAGGAAAAGTCAATTATTTCGTCTATCCAAAATTTGCAAAAAATCAAAATTGTCTTAATAATAATAAAAATGGTTCACATTTTTCTATCAAATTTTTATTTCTTTTATTTTCTATAAACAAATAGTTTTGAATCCATTTTTTTTATAGTCTAATATATTAGTATTAATGTTAATAAAATTGGTTTTTTTTTCTTTCGAATATTCAATATTATTTTTATATATAAACGAAAATACAAAAAAGATCATTTTTGAAACAATCGAAAAATTTTAAAAAGTAGAATAATCTCAATATTAATTTTCTTCGAATCAAGTAATAATAGTAAGCACGAAAAGCGTATTTCGATAAAGAACAAAGCATCTTCTTGAATTACCGACATTGGAAAAATGCTACTATAGCTGCTTGCAGGCACAACAAATTCAAATGCATTCATCATATTCATTACACTATAGAATAGCGAGGAATGTATTGAAAATTATTTATTTTTTGGGATTTTAACAAGTTTTTTTTTATTAAATTTTATGTGCTTATTTTTATACAGGTTGTCCAGTAAGTTGACTATCAAACGAAGAGAGATTTTTCCCAAAATGATTGTATACGAGTTTTACAAATTTTTTATCTTCCAAAAGTTATTTGCGTTTTTGTACTTTTTCTTTAAATGGTTTCGATAATCCACTAAAAGAACTGTAAAGTGTTGCTGGATCAAATTTACCATACAAATTCGACTTACAATTGAAAAAACTAATCCAGATTCAAAAATTGATAATTCATTTCACTTGAAAATCTGATACTTATTCTAATCCGATTCCCAAATAACTTTTTTTTTTTACATCATATTAAAAAAATTCATCCAAATTGTGGAATTTTGGTAGTATCGAAAAGTCGCAACAATTTGATTAAATTTTTGATTTTTTCCTGATCATTTTAAATCATAAAATGTTCTAATAAAATATTGTGCCCTTTATGAATTTTGGCGTTTTCAATGAATAGGAAAATACCTCTAATCTCTAGATTATATGAGAAATTTTTTTTCCATCTCTTATAAGGAAACCGTTAAGATTTGAAGAAATATCAAAACTTTTCTTCAAAAAAATAGTCTTGATAAAATCTTATTTTATCTATTTACTTACTAAATATCTTGACAAAACATCAATTTCTTATTATTCATAACAAATCTATAAATAACTTTGAAAAGTAAGTATCAACAATACGACAAAATCATATTTAATGATATTTACATCGAAAAGATCTTCCAACTAATCACTCTTCGTTTGATTATCCATTTATTGAATGCTGATATATAAGTAATATGGTATATAATATAAATTTAAGCGCAGGCCTATACATTGGAGAAAAAATATTATTTAATTCTAGGCAATTGGATTTTTTTTCCAAACTTTTTTATGAATTTTACCTTATTGGAAATAAAGAGAAAAATATTTATTTTAATTTAAAAACAAACAAAATTATTTATAAAAATTTATTTAAAAATATTATAATAATCAACATATATATATATAAAACCCCTCCCTTAACACATATATGAATACACACGTACGTAATCGTCTCAACGCAAAATCCAATTTGTGTCGTATTGTACCGTACTATGGGAAACTCGACAAATTTTCTTTCGAATTATTTCGAAACTTTTTCGAAATTGATGCAACATCAACAATTCAAATAATAAAATTACTCTTAAATAATAAACATGGGAACTACTGGAAAAATAATTTTTGATAATAATAAATGATGACAATTATCAATAATGAAAATTTTATTATTAATGACGAAACAACATCAAACATCATAACCATCATATATATGGTTGAAAATTGAAAAAATAATGTTATGGGAAAAAATCAACAATTTCAAATAATAACATAAATAAAAATTATTAAAAAAAATGAATGATCTCAGATGTTGATGGTATTAAATATGTGATCAATTTCGACTATCCACAATCATCGGAGGATTATATTCATCGGATCGGTCGTACAGGACGATCACAGTCAACTGGTACATCTTATGCGTTCTTTACCAAAAACAATGCGAAACAATCAAAGGCGTTACTTCAAGTATTAAGAGAAGCCAATCAGGTTAGTATACATATATTTTATTATATATTTGTTTGCATATATTATTTAAGTAATCTATTTTTGGAACGTAGTTTATTAGTTCAAAACTTGTGACATAATTGCGAACGATGTCAGCCAATTCCGATAAAACTCCGGTTTGTGTTAATAATGAATTTAAGTAAAGCATCTCAACATTGCACTCGTGTTTTTAATATAATTTTTATAGTCGGTCGATTTGAGCACTGTAGTCTAATTTAGGCCTGTACCAGGTGTATAGGCTTAAATCCGCTGTTTTTAGTGGAAAACAAAACGTTTTTTTTTCATAGAAAGCAAAACAAATTTATTCACCACGCCAAAAACAAATTTATTCATAGAAAGCAAAAACAAATTTGTGGATACCGCGCCAAAAAAATTCCTTCTCTTTCGAGGCAAACCACTCATCAAGCCATTTTCGGACGTCTTCATAAGAATCGAAGTGCTGCTCAGCGAGCGCGTGGCCCATCGACGAAAACAGGTGGTAACCGGAAGGGGCCATGTCTGGTGAATAAGCGGGGTGGGGTAGCACCACCCAGTTGAGAGTCTCCAAGTAGTTGTGGACCATTTTTGACGTGTGCGATGGACAAATCAGCTTGTCATGTCTTCCGTGCAAAGCGTTTTGGTCTTGGGGAAGATGTTGATGGTTGACCGGGATCAACCCACGATTTCTTGCGTTTAGGATTCTCGAAATATATCCACTTTTCATCGCGTCAAAATCCGATGCAGGAACGACTTTTCTTTTGTCTGGCGAGCAAAATTTCGCATGTGTTTTGACGTCACTCCGTCTGCCTACCATTCAATTCATGCGGCACCCATTTTCCGATCTTTTCAATCTTCCCCATAGCACGCAGACACATGGAAATGACTGGTTGAGTAACACCCAATTGCTGCGCCAATTTTTTTCGATTGGGTGTCGTCTTCGTCCAAAGGAGCCTGCAATTGATGGTCCTCAACCTTCCTTGGCCGATTTTCACGCTTCTTGTCCCACAAGTCAAAATTGCCGCCTTTGAACCGACGAAATCAATCTCGGTACGTTGTTTCCGATAAAGCACTGTCACCATAGGCCTCCATAAGCATTCGATGCGATTCGGTAGCCGATTTCTTCAAATTGAAGCAGAAAAGAAGAGCTTCCCGCATATGCTTCTTTTTCTGGCACAAAACTAGACATAATTACCAACGGAAAAATATATGTTGTTGTACGAAATTGCTGATAAATGTTGACAGATGTCAAACTCCAAAAAAAGTATGGTGTGCCCATGGTAGCTTAATATGCTCACTCACGCCATCTATGACCAAACAGCGGATTTAAGCCCTTATTTAGATAATCGTAATTCTGTTGTTTCGCTGTTTATCCAAACTTATTTTGCAATTGTAATGTCTTAAGCCTAATCGAGTATTGCGTTCCAATATTCATTTTTTAATCGCTTATACGCGCAGGTTGACGTAGGAAAATATTTGTCCTCTAATATTCGTAATATATTAATATAGTTTTTCCTAATTTTTACACCCAAGAATGCGAAAATTTGAGCTGTTTCTCCCGTATTTTGTTTTATATTTTTTTCTTAAATTAAAAGCTTTTTTATTTACTATACTATTTACATGAATAGTAGAAAACCAATGATGCATATCTTTTTTATTATACATTTGTACTCAAAATATTATTAGAAGCTCTCGCATATGCAAAAATTAACAAAAAGAAGGAAATTATTGTGCTACTTATATTCTGGAAATCGCAAAAAAACGAATGCAAAAACAAAAATCTAACTTAAAAGTTCATATACACGGTGTGTCCCAAAAATAACCGAACTTTATGGTTCGGCAGGCAACATGCAGCGCCATCTATTGAAAATTTGCAAAGGATGAAACATATACATTCATCATTTTTCAAACGCACCTAAATTCAAGTAAATCGGATGACAGATGTGAAAGTTTGAAAGAGGATGAATGTATCTTTTTAATGCTACAAATAGATGGCGCAGCATGTTGTATGATTTAAATATAAAGTTCGGTTATTTTTGGGACACACGATGTATATTCACCAATGATATACGATTGAAAAGAAATATCCAATTTCAATTAGAAGCAACATATTTCATATTAAACAATTCTTCGTTAGTTTTATTCTGCAATTTTCCATGAATTAATTCTACTGGACCCAATGCTAAAAGTAAATTTATCAAACTGTGTTTCGAAAAAATGCACAAGGGTTGTACCGCTACTATTTATTAACCGTAATAAAATATTTTTAATTGCAAGAGATTATGTATATAATTGTATAATGTTTTTTTATTTGTTTTGTTTGATAGAAAATAAATCCTCAATTGGAAGAATTGGCACGATCTATGAGAAATAATGACGGTGGTGGACTTCGTCGTTATAATCACGGCAACAATCGTTTTGGTACATTCAAAAAGGGAACTATTGGAGGTGGACGAGGAGGTGGTGGCGGTAATGCGTCTGGAGGTTTTAGACGAGATTATGGTCGCAATTCCGGTTCGATGGGGAATGGCCTACAGAATGGTTTTAGCAGTTACAATGGAAATAGCAGTGGTGGTGGAGGCGGCGGTGGTAATAGTAATAATAATGGGAAACATTTACGATTCAATTAAATAGATTGATGTATTTAAAAAAAATAGACTTCTTTTTATTTTTTATGTTATGTTAAAATGTCAATAATTTTATGCTACTATTAAAAAGTGTAGAAATATTTTTTTTATATATATTTAAAAAGTAAGAATAAAAAATGGATTAGTAAAATATTATTATAACAGTAGCAATAAGTTATACGAAAAGATTAACGAAAGTAAATACAAGCAGGTCAATAATAGAAATGTAAAATTATATTTCAAAAGAAGGGAAAAAAATAGTTCAATTAATATTGTGTATACAAATTAAGTTACACATTTCTCATTTTTAGTACCATTACTATTATTCAATATACGTATCTTAAGAGAAGAATGCGATTATAATTTGTTTTTCTTCTCTTTAACATAAGACAATGGACATTTTTTCTTTTTTATGTAAAATCATAATTTTTGATAAAAAAAATATTCACATTCCATGAGTTGTTTTTTTACATTGTTTTATTTTTAATTCCTTCCATACATATTATTAGCTAAGAAAATTTTGGTTTTTT
The DNA here is from genome assembly GCA_958298945.1 of Atherix ibis. Classification (NCBI taxonomy): domain Eukaryota; kingdom Metazoa; phylum Arthropoda; class Insecta; order Diptera; family Athericidae; genus Atherix; species Atherix ibis. The sequence goes on along the minus strand of OY282610.1, from coordinate 56,818,256 downwards.
TCCGCGTTAGCAAATGTTTTTGATTTTATGAAGAAAAAAAGTTTAATTGTTGTCTTTCAAAAACAATATGATTTTTTTTCTAAATACATGATCATTTTACTGTTTGAAGTAAAAATATTTTGAGAAAAGGAAAAATAAGCATAATAAAGGTTAAGAAATGTGTCAATATGTGAAAATTAGCAATCGCAAATTATTGCTCAGTGTGTTGAATAATTAAAAAAATTAATCATATACTAAAAATATGATTGTTATTCAAAAATTATTTCCTGGGGAAATATTTTATTATAGTGGAATGCTCTCAAGAAACATCAGTGGAATGCTCTCAAGAAACATCAGTGTGGAATGCTCTCAAGAAAAGTTTATTGATCTTATAAGTTAATTTGAAAAAAAAAACAACAAATATATGACTATTTTTAAAGAAAGTTATATAAGCAAGAAAATATCAAGTTATATATTGACCGTTCGCAGGATGTGCGTATAGCCAGAAATATTTTTTAAAAACCTGATTTCTATTCGGATTCAATGTAAAATTTACACTTCATGTGTGAGAATTAAATATTTCAATTCTTAGCGTGACCGTTTTTACATGATTTGTTTTCTTATATATTCGCCGTTTAAAAAAAAAATAAACTAGCAAAAAAATTCATTTTTTTTCCGTAAAGTTTTTAATTTTTCCAAAGACTGGGTATAATTTACAATTTCAAGTAGTCGCAAAATGTTTTCTAGAAATAATTTAAAGTTGTAATATTCCAAAATACCAAAACAAGAAAACGCAACAAATAAATATGAATAGAAGATTGGTATAATTACAAAATTCCATTATGGGACGGTTATGATATTCATTCAGTACAAATAGAAGACCGATCCGTATATGTAAATAATTTCAAACAGAGTGGTACACATATAATATTAATTTTATTTTATAAGTTTTAAAATTTGGTTACATCTTAATGTTCAGTTCACTTTCTTTTTAAATAAAAAAATTCCAGCGGTTTTGCTGTTAAATTACTGCTCTAAGTTAGCATATTTTTATTAGTTCATTTTCTTTATAAAAAGTAACAGAAATAGTATTCTAAGAAAAATCAAAATAAACAAATTTCTTGCTAAAAATTATTAAAAATAAAGCCGAATTCTAATAAATATAAAGCGAAGCAGATCAAAATTGGTTTTTTTTTTATATAAATTAAGTAGCGAATATCAATTTATATGAATCTGAAATATTTTATAATTGATAGAAAACCGAATAGGCTTATTAAATAAAATTAAATCAATTGTATGCCAATTTGAAAATAGAGACTTCATCTGGATAGTTTTGTTTGATTTTAAATTTAAAAAAAAACCGCTATAATTAGCTGATTTTATCAGAAATCAAAACAAATCTATCGAAGGATGGATATACCGTTTTGGGTTATTAATTTTTGAATATATCAATTTTTGGAGGAAAATTAGGAAAAAAATGTTGCCACAGAAGCTCAATAATGCGAGCAATCTCACTGAAAGAAAATTTTAGGTAAGGCGACATATTCATGGGCGCAATATATGAGGAAGATCTAACGTAAAACAATTTTTATATGAAAATTTGCTTTGCAAAAGATCAAGAGAACTCTTCTGAATCACCTCAGTATTCCGCTTTTTTAATGCGCATCTCATATAGGAACTATATATAAATAAATGATATTGGTTCCAATTACGGAAATTTTACAACGTGCGAATACTTAGCTGTTCACTTGATGGGTGATGTGCCAATTCAGCAAGCTATAAATTCAACTCTTCTACGATACTAAAATAAATAAGCTTGTCTTGTATATTGGGCTTCAACTTACATTATAGAGTTATATTCTTTTAAATCGTTGAATGTTCATTTAAAACAACGGTTTGTAGGTTAATTTTAAGTTAGTAGGTGGGTAGATGGCGGCAGAGAAAGTTCTTAGTTCATAACAATTCTACAGGATTTTTTGGTTTCAATAAAATTCGTATTAATATAGGGTGATTATCTATCTTTATACTCTATAATCTAAGGATGGTGATATACTTATTGGTGGTTCACACAGAATTTTTTTTCAGAATCAGGAACAATTTTGATTCTGAGTTCTTATTGCCTACATTCAAATTAGAAAAAAAAACATCCTTAAAACGGTCACATATAACTAGAGAATTGTGTTGATAATGAATTAAATAGTATGGTAAGCGAAAATATAAAATTAGTTGATTTAACTGGCGTTATGTCGAATCATGAAGAAATGAACACTAAAAATGGCATGGCCACTTATTTTGGAGTAGAGATGGGCGTAGGTTATGGAAAAATAATTAAAAAAATTAATTCTAACGAACAACATTTTGAATATTGTGAATTCTTGGTAAGCAAAGTATCTAGACTTCACGTTCATATCGTAGGTCATCTTAACTAGAGGTATTTTGAGCGTATTGGAGATCGTATGTTAGAAAGCATATTAAACTTAAAGCGTTAGAGGATTCTCAACATGGAAAAGCCGAAGTCTTACATAACAACGAAACTGGAAGACGTAACTATTTTAGCAAAATATTTGCAGCGCTTATACACATTATTAAAGCCATTGAAAATGATAAACAGAAATCCGGAGACGATAAAAGTGTTGTAAAACCTACAAAGCGGTCTTCCCAATCAGCTAATATATCGCAAGCGAATGTAAGGTATCCGAAACCTGTAGAAACCATTGTAAAACAGGATACCATTTTACCAGAAGAATCATGCAGTATCGCAATTTTTGAATTTTGTTCAAAAAGTATCGCGATTTTTGAATTTTCGGGGGTTACGTATATTTGATTTTCGATTTTTGTGGCGTTATGTTGGTACTTATGTCTCTCACTTATGCCTACAAGTTCGGCCATTTTGAATGTTCAGTTAATTTTTGACAGCTGCTTTGTTTGCACGTGTTTGGCTCGTCTTCGATTTTTGCACATTTTCGACCACAACCAGGATCGCATTAACATTGCTAAGGAGCTGTTGGACTCTGTCCGCGATGACCCAAATTTGTTCCAGAGGGTCATAACTGATGACGAATCATGGGTATATGGTTATGACATGGAAACCAAAACTCAATCATCCCAATGGAAGCTGTCGCACGAGCCAAGACCGAAAAAAGCGCGCCAAGTTCGATCGTATGTGAAGGCTTTGCTTACAGTTTTCTTCGATTGCAGGGGCGTGGTGCACCATGAGTTCTTGCCACAGGGTAGAACGGTAAATAAGGAATATTACCTGCAAGTTGCGCGAAGCAATCCGCTGGAACGTCCGGATTTGTGGAAGAACTAAAATTGCCTTTTGCACCATGACAACGCCCTTGCTTACGCATCGTTGCTTGTGCACGAATTTTTAGCCAAAAACAACACACTAATAATTCCGCAGCCACCGTATTCCCACCTGTGACTTTTTCTTGTTCCCGAAATATTCTTTCACCCATTTTTTGGAATGGACAAAAATCGAAGACGAGCCAAAACACGTGCAAGCAAAGCAGCTGTCAAAAATTAACTGAACATTTAAAATGGCCGAACTTGTCAGCATAAGTGAGAGACATAAGTACCAATATAACGCCAAAAAAATCGAAAACCGAATATACGTAACCCGCTAAAATTCAAAATTTGGGATACTTTTTGAACAGACTTCGTACCTCCAAAAATGCACAGAGCCCATAATTATAAAAACATTACTAGCGATGCAGTAGTTTTACCAAGGATCAATTTAGAAAGTAATTGATCTAACCTTACAAATATTTCATTTTGTTATTAGAATTGTTACGTCAACATTCATAAATTATAATTACAAATTGATAACGCAAAATCTCTGATTTTCTTAGAGACATAACATTTTAAAACACCGTGGCAACACTCGAATTCAAATTACAAAAAAAAAACCTGAAATTTGTGAGAACTCAAATTTTTATTGACAATTTTTCTTGCTATTTAATTGGCAATTTTGTAAATATTCAGTTTAGTAACTTTGAGCAAACGTATTAAATGATCTCTATTATTTATTTAAAGTTTAGTTAATTATTGATAAATAGCCACTTTACTCGTTTCCAAAAAAGTGATTCAAGGCATTTACAGGAATTATGATCAAAACATTGTCATTTTTTCATATCTAAAATTTACTCCTCTGCTGGTATGGCCTAATCGTATAGTTACTAAAGTTCAAATACGGCATAGGACATCCCGTTGAGCCAATTATTCGCCTAATTCACTTTTCAAAACATTTTCTTAGCTAATCGATCACATCCCAATCTTTTCATTTGATTAGATTTCTTAAATGTGTTCCTTTCGAACACATTAATTTTTTTAAATATATCAAATAAATTCTTTAAACATTTTCTAACCTACTTAATCTTAAAAAACTATTCGCAATTTATTTCAAACACTTTTTAAATGTGCAGCAACTTGTCGCGTTATAATTTCATAATTACGTATGGATTTTATTTTTTCACCTTGGATTATGAGACACTTTCACAAATGATGTGTGGTTTTAGAGAGTAATTTGCAAATATAAAACTGAAATTATATGGTAGACATTTTTTATTTATTACATAAAATTACAGCATATCAAAATAATAAGATGACAAAGAAAGCGAATTGAAATTTTGTAAATACAAATTAGAATTATTGTTACTGACACCGCACTATTGTTCTTGGTGTACTTCTTTTATTGTAATGTCTGAAATATGACTTCATTATTTTTACAGCTTCTCCTATCCAAGTTCTTCTATAATCTATAATCTCAGCAGTCTCTTTGAAGTTCGTGTTATAGTGGTTCAGCAAAGTAACTGGGATGGTGTTGCTATCACAGAAGGTACATGTGCAGGATACATCCACTCCATTTTAGATATCTCACAGTGCTGTATACGGCGGAGAATTTACATCTTACCACAAGCACATGAACCTGTATTTTCTAATTTTGCAGTCTACAGTTTACACGTGAAACTATAGCTACTTAATATTGAATATGTATATGCTGGCGGTCTATGATATTGTACAAGAAATACTCATGTCTAAATATTTAATAATATATTTTTTACAATAATTTAATATTTACACAACAATACAAATTTTAATATAAAAATATATGCTGTAATAGATATAGGATGAACATTTTAAAATAGATCAAAAATAATTTAAACACGTGTAAAATGGCGAGAGAAACGATAATTAGTATTTGCAGACTTGAAAACATCATCAGATCCATTGGGCCATTGCGTTATTATAGGTTCTCGATCATCTCGAATTTCATATGGTGGCGAATTCGTATCAGCATTTGGCTCGACCCATTTGATAATATTTTTACGTTGAGATATAACTCCAATAATTACTAAACATACACAACCATCCAATACGTGAATATCTGAAAAATTGAAAATAATTTTTATTATATCCGCTTAAAGATAATATGAATATTTATTAAGGAATACAGAAAAATATTGTCGTTATAAAGCAGGATAAACTTAAAATTGATAATGAAAAATATTTAAACAACATTCGAAGAATTTGTTGGTAAACTAGGTTAATAAGAACAATTTGTTGATTAACAAGATTAATAAGAACAAGACACCAATAATGTCGGACTCGTACTATAGGGACATATGGTAGAGCATGCGATGTTTGTCCAAATATAATTTTGATAGATCCTAATACAAGCGTTTTTCGTTATTGTCATCGTTCAGAAAAATAAGACCGAAGCAGCTCCATAGTGATGCTTCCCGGTTTATTGTAGCAAAAGGGATAATTAGGAGAGGAAAATGTGAAATAACACAATTGATGTTGGCCTAAATTTAAAGGAACGCAATTATTAGTTTCATGCTGTGCGGTATGCAATTAAGTATTTAATTTGATTGTAATTTTTATATAATTTTTAAGCGAATAAAATATTTCAACAGCCTAACATATATCCTAACTAAAATGCATCAGGAAAAATATGTTTTTCAATTTTTAATTATGTTAAAAGAGTGAATAAATCCTTGTTAATATAGAAAATCGATTATTTGTTGTCCGAAAATAGAAAAAATGTCCTACGGTAAATTATTTAATATACTTCAACAATTTTAGATTAACCAACTTATTTGTTGTAGATTGACCAACTTATTTGATATTTATTCAAATAAAAATTAATCATGTTAATTTAGAATCAGAATGGAGTAACTAACTTGATAATATGTTTGAGGAATACTTCACTTGCCGTCTTCTGCGAGTGAAGTATTCCTCAAACATATTATCAAGTTAGTTACTCCTTATATAATAAGGTCATATGTTAAATTGTGTTTGTCATACGAGTACTTGGATTCGCTTGGATAGCGATTTATTAATTTAGCTTTAGGCATAACAGATTCTACCATACATTACATCCTTCTGGGACAGGAATTAGAATTAATACTTGAATTGAAAATTCTGTAAATATTTCTAAATAAAATATATTTTTTTCAAACAATACTTGAAACTTTCGAAAATTTTATCCGAAAAATAGATGCGTAAAACTCCGAAAGGTATGGGATTTCAATGTTATCTAGACATTGCTTTTGATAAAATATCTTAGATTACTTCTAGAGAAGCGAACTTTAAAGGTATCCTCTTGTTGCATTTCCTGCTTCTTCTAATGATACTCCAGAAAAAGAAACAATTAACTGGTATAGTATTTCGCAGGCGATACAACCCATTTTATAGGTAGTGGAGGCTTTTGCAAATAATGATGCCGATGAAAATCAAAGTCTTAAAGTACAAAGATCTTTAGTTGCTGCTACCAATGCCTATTAGGAAAATTTATTGACAAAAAAAAACGACAAAAAACCTTAGATAATTTTATAAAAAATTAGTTCCACAATCGAATGAGTTGAAATAAAATGTCATCAAAAATAATTTATGCACACGTATGAGTTAAGAATTATTTTTGTTTCATTCAATTAATACAATTCCAAGAAATCCGCATGCAATATTTTATTTTGGTAGAAATAGTTTATAAAAATTACCAAACAAGTTCAGTTGGATTTGCGCCCTCTCCTCATTCCAGAATTATCAGCTCCCCTTACTTAGTTGGTTCCAATTTATCACCTGTTGTTGTAATTTCTAGTAAAATTTTTTAGGTATGAAGAAAATTAAGAATCGATATTTGAGATTGTTGCGGGCTTGGCAGTCACTTCAAAAGCCACGATTGTGGTGTACCACCAGATTTTGCTATTGGAGACAACCACTCCTATGTTTACGACTTTAAAGGACATTGTGTAGCTGTTTTCTGAGATGACAGATGTCACCAACATAGAATTGGTAATGAGAATTTCATGCTTCCCAAATGAAATTGGCTTAACGAACGCTGGGGATATACTTATTGGTGGTTCGCACAAAAATCACTTTCATATTGATTGCTTTAACGTGATGGAGTCCTACAATCGGAGTTCGAATGTCTCAACGTTAAGGTTTCTGGTTGCTGCGACCTCAAGATAACATCAGAAGGATATGTTGTTACATTGGCTGAGACAATTACCATGTTTTCTGGCCCAATACTCTTTACATTCACTGATTGACAACGAATTTTAAAACCAAATCGCTAATAACCATTACTCCGGATCTCCGCCGTTTCTTCTTTTCACTATTTTTATTATTTTAACATTATTTTGATTTCATATCTTTTTGAATCGATTTTAAGCATTTTTTTTCGTAATTTGAAATTTTCATTATTTTTATTATATTTTTTATTATTTAAAAAAGGAGAAGGTAAAAATATATGTTTATAAACCGGAAAAAAACAATAAGAAAATATACAAAAAACATGCGATACTACATGCTTCAAAATATTAAATTGACAGCTGGTTGATCACTACATAATCATAATTTTATATATCGAAAATATAGTTTTTTTTCCAAACCTGGCGACGATAAATCGAACTACGTGCACACTTATATTTTTTGAGCGACACATTACGGCAAGAAAGTACTTTGTGTTAATTTAAACAAAAGTTTTTCGTATCCAACAAATTGTTAACTTAGAGTATGAACTAAGTTTCCCCAAATTTCTCATATGTATACATAATTGTATGCTCTTAATTTTGTATGGCACAATTCAACTTGATGGTGAATTTGGGTTTGAATTGAAAGAATGTATTCAATTGTTCGACTTGACTTAATCAAACACATAACATGGGAAAGGTATGCTGGAATTCTTTGAGTTCGTAAATATCTTTCGAGTACGTTTTAAGAATTATGAGTGATGACATTGGCGAAACAAAAGAGATTAATAAATGTAACAATGGGAATTCCTTATACTGTTGATACTTGAAACTGCTGCAGAGATTCATTCAATTTTGTATAGATAAATTTGGTAAAAAAATTTAAAAATGTTTATTGTAGGAAACAAATAATTATCGATTATTTAAGCTAAAGTCACAATATTTTTCAAGAGCTTTAATCAAATTATTAATGTTCAATGTATTTTGGCTGCTGGCACTTTATTTTGAAACATTTCCTGGTAATGGATTAGCCCTGCGTCCAGCGATGTACATATTGACGGATTTTGAGTCGATGTATAAGGTTTTGAACCTATTTCACATGCACGAACAAATGGTGAATACCTCTAATATTGGGAGTTTCATCAGTAACGGAGAACCACAGTGAAATCATATGAAAGGATGTCCTCGGCTACGGATACAGCGCATTATTCCTATAAACGTATTTCAGCGTACACTTGTGCTCTGCTTTATGATTCTTTGGGCATGTAATCAAATTACCCTGAAATAAAATGATTTGTTAAATTTAAAAAGTACAAAGTTTTTTTTCAAATTTAATCAATCATTTTATTTCAAATTAACCTTTCCACAAAACTTATTATATCCAGGACAACAAGAACGATTCATAGCTCGTAGTCTGGAATCCTCATAAATCGTGTGGCCAAAATCGTTTGTTACCATTAGTTACGTTTAGTAAGATTTGCAATTTACTTATGAAAAGATACACACCTCAATAACGCTCAAAATTATTAATTTGCTTAATCAAAATAGTCGTTTGCTATTCGTCGAACTGTTTGCTATTCATCGAACTGTAGACACTCTTATTTGATTTGAATTATCTAAATTTTTACTGTTATGCAGACTAGAGCTTTCACCCAATGATAAATTAGACGAATTAGATATGTTTGGTTTTCTGAGTCCTCTAAAGTTCACTGAACAGTATTTCGACTACTTAATAAATGGTTATAAAATAGTATATAAGAATGTATTTCTGTACCGAGAAAATCAAACAACTGTTTAACTTTTGGCTTGTTGTTTGTATTCATTTGGCCTAACCCACTGGTATTTTCAAAATTATTCAAATCACATTTACCAGATGACGGACTGCTTCAGTCAATTGACAATCTTCCATAATTATTTCCATTTTTGCCATACCATAATTACTATTGTAGTAACAATCTATTTTTCCCGTCAAACAATTAGAATCAACGGTGACTTTCGATTTCGAAGCAGCCGCTCCTTCCTGAACGTACATTTTTTATTTTATCAGCCGCTTCGCTTTGCGAAATATCAGCAATGATACTTTTATTGTCTACCATTTCCGGTTTTATTTGAATAATATGACGTTTTATAGAAGAGCCTTTAGGGCAGACTCCTTTTTTAAATTTTTTATCGTCCGCCATGCTTGTCTTGAAGAAAGACCACAATTAATTATCAAATTATAACAATTTCAGTGCATTTTTATGCATTTATTTTCATCAAATAGTTTACCTTTTCCGAACGAGATATTTTTTGTTCTTGTTTAATTTTAAAACGATGACTTCTATGAACCGAAATATCATCAGTTCCCATTGTCATGTCCATATGCTTATTACAATTAATTTAGTGTTGCTTGCCTCGAGAACTTTCATATCCTTCATAAATTAATGGAAACTTAAACTACGAGCATATTCTAAAATAAAACTTTTTCAAAGAAACTATATTCTATCGTTTACTATTCATTATTTCACATACCTTGATCTTCTTTCCAGAAGAAGATCTATTTGCCATTAGTAATCATATCTTAATAACAACTCCGCACAAGAAGATACTTGATGCCGAATTTCGCAGAATCGTATCCCTTACTTTTTTGCGATGAAAATTGAGAACAAAATAGCAAAATGAAGAAATTGTTTGTCCTTTTTTAGACTTCCAGTTTCTAATATAAGATTCAACTGCCGACGCAATAACAGAACCTGTCCCTACTTTGTTGACATCAATTAAACGAACAAATTCTAGTAGGGTCAGTGTGGGTAAATGTAAACAAGCATCAAAAATCCAGTAAAAACCCGTTTCTTTGGCTGGTATTTTTCCATTCACTGCTGAGGCATTCATGTTCTATCGTGTACAGCAATGTACAGTTGGCTATGTATAAAATTCAGTCGGCAAAAAATATTTTCGTGAGTAGTTCATTTTTTAATTGTATATCAAAGTGCTAGTGAAAAAAAAAACTAAGTTTTTTTGAAAAAGTATAGCGGGTAAGTCATTGTTTTAAAATGTTATAAGATAACAAATAATGTAAGTTTCATTAATATTAAAGTTCAGCATTATTATTCTTGTGAATTCCTATTTTTTTTCATGTTTTCTTTTACCCCACGAATTTTTGTGGTATGGGGTAAATGTAAACATGTTGTAGGTGGTAAATGTAAACTTAAATAATGGAGAAAAATAGGTAGTAATATATCGTGGTTTATTATTTTTTTATCATTTTTTAGTCTCCAATATGCCAAGAAACTATTTAAAAAAAAAAACCAATGCTTGCATACACTGTACATGATGTTGCAAATGCAGTTATAGATGTACAAAACAAAAATCTGACCTACAGAGAGGCACAGGAAAAACATGGGGTCCCAATTTCCGTAATTTATAATAGGATAGGTGGAAGAAAGACTTCCATTGAAAAACTTGGGCAAGGACGTTCAAATGTTTTTAGTGTAGGCGTGGAAAAAGAAATTGTGAAATGCCTGCTTCAAAGGTCTGCCAGTGGTTATCCATGTGATAAGGAGGAAATGCGCATTTTAATATCGGAGTACGTACATAATAATAACATTAAAACGCCATTCACTGATGGCAAACCTGGCGAGCAATGGTATAGAAATTTTATGAAAAGAAATCCTGAGCTTTCTCTTAAAAAACCAGAGCTGCTGCAAAAATGCAGAAAAAATGCTAGGAAGCCAGATATTATTTACAACAACACCTCCGCCATTTCAGTCGGGCCTACTCTACAAACAGCAGACACAAGCGAGCAGTCACTGCAACCGTCAACCTCTAAATGTAACTCCCTTTTTTTAGAATTTTCGATAAATGCATTCATTAGCTAATGTTTTATTTTTCAGCTCATTCAGAATTGGTGGATTTATTTGCAATCCCTTCAAATCCTTCTTCCCCAGCAATGATGCCAAAAAAAGTGACTCCCCGCTTAAAGCAATTGCAATATGGTGAAATTTTGACAAGTGATCAGGTTCTGGAGCGTTTGAAAGAAGCCGAGAGAACAAGAGAGGAAAAAAACAAACCAAAAAAAATAAAAATAAAACAAGAAAAACAAAAAAATGTGAAAAAGAAAATGAAAAAACTTTTGGTTTCTTCATCATCTGAATCAGATGCGGAAAATATTGGTGCAGTCGATGAATATGAAGAAAATGAAAATATTAACGGTTGGTTTGAACCAGATGAGCCTGAACTAGTGGATATGATCGAGATCAATGAAATCACCGAACTTGCTGTGGGAGCATTCATTCTAGTAAATTTTAAGGGTGGAAAACGAAATGCCTCATTATTTAAATACGTATGTCGGGTAGAACAGGTGGATACTGCAGAAAGAGAATTTCAAGTCCAGGGTTTCCTTTCCTTATTTGCAACTAAAAAAGAATTTAAAGAAATACAGTATGATTTAAGTTTCATTAACGTTAGTCAAATCGTTGCTAAACTGCCAGTACCAACACAAATATTGGAAGATGATGGTTCTATAAAATTTGTTTTTCATAATGCAGTTCCAGTGCAGGAAAAAAACTGATTAAAATATATCATTTTCTGTTCTTTCTATTTATAAAAAACCGAATATACGTTAATGCCTCCATTTCAAGCTAAAATATAATGTTAAGCCATTTGTTTACATTTGCATTCATCAAATTTTGTTATATTCTCATAGAAGCTGAGATCTTTGTTTTCTTTTACCCCCCAAAAAAAAGAAATTTTTTTTTTTATGTGGTAAAAGTAAACACCCTAAAACTAAAATTTAGAATAATATTTTTTTAATAATATCGCTGTTTTATTATTAAAAATTTCTTTACTTGCAATTAACTATTAATGATTTTTTTCTCGACTTAGTACTTTTTTTTTAATCAATCGTAGAAGTTACGATTGTGGAAAAAAATCAAATTAGTTTACATTTACCCACACTGACCCTACGTGAGCTACACTATACCGCTGACATCAGTGGACTCGTCTATTTGTAAAGCAAAGTATTATTCTCACAGCTTATTAGGAACCGTAATATTTGCTGGTATCTTTACGAAACTCTTTGCCATACACATCGCAAAGGGGAATTTGATATTCACTAAATACAACTGAACCCGAAATCCAAACAATCTTTGAAATAGTGTTTACTAACTTTTTATATTTTCTTTTCCCGAATCATACTTTCGTTACAGAAATTTATCCAATTTCCCATGTCAAATAATTAATTATAATTTTTTTGAAGGTAATTAAAACTATTTAAATTTCTGCAAGACCAAATGTCGCAAATGTACTTCTACCTACAATAACAAAACAATACATGTTTGGACACTGATAATCTGTCTCAAAAGTTGGACTTACATTTTTATTGTAGAGCGCAACACGCCCTTCTATATAATTTGCCTTCTGTCATTCAACTGTTTAGAAGCGGATTCCATCCATACGTTACAGAAATCATTAAAAACCTTAGATTATAGAAGAACTGGATAGACCTCTAAACAAAACTTTTGGCGGAATTTTGTTGGCAATTCATTCGTAGAACGCACAAACATGCTAAATAACAGAAACGCCGTCAATCAGTGGGGGCCAATTTTTGAACTTCAATATGCGATTGAAGCGGTTAGTTTAAAACCATTTTCATATGTGATGTCATTTATGCGTAATCAAATAGATTTTTTAATATGGCAGATTTTGTTGTACAATCGAATTAGTTTTGTAAATTTGCAATAAAATACAGTATTCTATTTTAAAATATTATTTATTTATTTATTTCACTATATATCGTATTATTTATTAAAACAGAATTTATAATTACAATTTATATTCTTATATAGTGGAAAAGTATATAAGAATATAAATTGCAAGTTATTTGACTATATTAAAATGATTATGTGCACTAATAATAATAAATTCCAAAAATGCTAAATGAATTAAATGAGAGAATATTATATATGGTAATTATGTTGAAATTTAAACCACACCGCAACTTAATAAATATAAATTTAAATGTTAAATAAGCATTTGTAAATATTGAAAGATTCATTATAATATAAATGTGCGCTTGTGAATTGAATATTGATATTGTATAAAAAATACTCACGTCTAAATATTTAATAATATATTTATCAGAATATTTTAACTCTTTTAAAAAAAAATACAAACTTTAACATAAAAATATATGCAGTAATAGATATAAGATGAAAAATATGATTCTATTTTAGAATAGATGAAAAATAATTCAAACAATCGTTGTTATATTTTGTTAAATATAAAACTTACTGATTTTATTATTGAAGTTAGTACACATATGCACGACGGTGTGTAAAACGGCGAAAGAAGCGATAATTAGTATTTGGAGATTCGAAAACATCATCCGATTCATTTGTCCATCGCGTTATTATAGGTTCTCGATCATCTTGAATATTATATGGTTGTGAATCCGTATCATCAATTGGCTCACCCCATTTTATAAACTTTTTACGTTGAAATATAACTCCAATAATTACTAAACATATACAACCAACTAATACGTAAATATCTGAAAAATTGAAAATAATTTTTATTATATCAGCTTAAAGATAATATGAATATTTATTAAGGAATACAAAAAAATATTGCCGTTATTTAGAAGGATAAACTTAAAATTGAACAATATTCGAAGAATTTGTTGATAAACTTTTCTATTGTGGGAAGAAGATTACACCGATAATGTCGGACTCGTACTATAGGGACATATGGTGAGCATGCGATGTTTGTCCAAATGTAATTTTGATAGTTCCTAATACAAACGCTAGTAATTAAATAATATTAATAATCTTAATAATTTCGTTATTGTCAAGAATAAGAACCAAGCGGCTCCATAGAAATGTTTCCTGGTTTATTGGAAAATGTGAAATAACACAATTGATATTGGCCTAAATTTAAAGGCGCGCAATGAGCAGTTTCATACTATGCGGTTAAGTATTTAATTTAATTGTAATTTTTATATAATTTGTTAGTGAAACATAAATCGATTATGATTTCGTGTAAAATTTATAAGCAAATTCTAATTATTAAAAAATGTCTGGTATAATCTTTTGGGAAAGTATTTTTTATTAATATTTATGTATATAAAATTGACTTTCTGTTTATCTGTTCATGTAAGTTTTATAGACTAACCATCTGACTGACCTCAAACGTTTAGAATATGTTTTCTCGGTGTTTTTTGTGCAAGTAGGTGGAGCTTAATATTGTTTTGGTATCTTTTGGGCATAATATTTACATTTTAATCGGCTGATTAGTTTAAATTAATTTTATTTCTAGGATAAGTCAAAAATAAAATGTCATTATAATTATGTGTTTAATAAATGTTAGAAAAGTGAAAATAAATAAAAATATAGTGTGATCGAATTGTATAGAAAAATAGTGTTAATAAATATATTACAAATTTATTAATATATAATTAATCGATTTTATAATTTCAAATTTAATTGTAATGAGTAAGTACTATTTATGCGTAAATAAAACAATAACATTTCACAATCGCTCGATATGAATAACAAATTGATTAATAATTAAATCTATTTGTCAATTGTAGAAATTTGTTCGAAAAATAAATTTGAAATATGCCTCCAAAGCGACTTATCATTCATTGGTCGATATACCCATGACTTTTGGATCGCGCATCACTTAGGGATAGAGTCGCACTAGCAAATGAATGTGGAGAGCAGCGATCAAAATGAAATGAAAGAAATCGTTTACAAACCGATCAGACACGTTTAATGCGAACTGATGAGCAGCAAGAAAATCGTTCAAGCATCAACCAACAGCGCATTCAACGAAGACGTCCTAACGAAACCGAGGAACAAAAATACGAAAATACAATTCGTGTTTCCAAATGACATCATCCGGTGCGACCAAAGGGGTTCGAGACAACTTTATGCCAACATTTCGAATGCAAGGTCAAATATATCATCAAATGGGATCAATGTTGCCAATTCCAGATTCAGATCATAAATTCCTGCAAATTTACTTCATGAGAGAAACTGATCATATGGACCAAGTGCAACAACTTCGACATTATAATTTCGCTACATTATGAATTGCAAATTACGAGTATGTTTTATGCCAACAACCACTTAGTAAAAACGTTCAAACAAGCTAAAGATGATCCGCGATTGTGTTCAGATGTATAACATAGTTATTCGTCGCTGCGATATAACAGATAAACCAACGAATAAGAAAGTGCGTTCGATGGATTTCTATGCACATCGATTAATGATTTCTCAAAACACCGACAGTCATGTCCTCAAATGCCGTGAATTGTCTCACCACTTCATTGTCGACATGTACGCCAAATTTGAAACTGAACGTATGTTGTACATACAATATCATCAAACCAAATTACGAGATGTTCTAGCTATCATACTGCCAGCAACATTCACAGACAGTCCATGTCATATGCATATGAGTATAGAACAATATGCACAAGACGCAATGTACTCTAAGAATATGCACAATACGCAATGACACATGCGCGATCATATGGACGGTCAGATTTGTGCACCACATTCACATGGGAGAAAGTCGTATTTAAATTGTTCACTGGCTAAAAATCAGCACATCGACACACACATCAATGTGAATTAATACAATTCAGTAAAGTCGATCATATATATTTGTAATTGTATATACGAGGTCTGTTCAAAAAGTATCGCGAATTTTGAATTTCCGCGGGTTACGTTTTTCGATTTTCGATTTTTTGTAGCGTTATGTTGGTACTCATGTCTCTCACTTATGCCGACGATTTCGGCCATTTTTAATGTTCAGTTAATTTTTGACAGCTGACTTGTTTGCACGTGTTTTGGCTCGTCTTCGATTTTTGCACATTTTCGACCAAAAACAGCATCGCATTAACATTACAAAGGAGCTGTTGGACCCAAATTTGATCCAGAGGGTCATAACTGGTGACGAATCATGGGTATATGGTTATGACATGGAAACCAAAGCTCAATCATCCCAATGGAAGGTGCCGCATGAGGCAAGACTGAAAAAAGCGCGCCAAGTTTGGTCGAATGTGAGGGTATTGCTTACAGTTTTCTTCGATTGCAGGGGCGTGGCGCATCATGAGTTCTTGCCACAGGGTAGAACGGTCAACAGGAAATATTACCTGTAAGTTATGCGCAAGTTACGCGAAGCAATCCGCCAGAAATGTCCGGATTTGTGGAAGAAAAAAATTGGCTTTTGTACCATGATAACGCCCCTGCGCACACATCGTTGCTTGTGCACGAATTTTTGGCCAAAAACAACACACTAATAATGCCGCAGCCACCGTATTCCCCAGATCTGGTCCTTTGTGACTTTTTCTTGTTCCCGAAACAGATTTTTTTATCCATTTTTTGGAATGGGTAAAAATCGAAGACGAGCCAAAACACGTGTAAGCAAAGCAGCTGTCCAAAATTAACTGAACATTCAAAATGACCGAACTTGTTGGCATAACTGAGAGACATGATTACCAACATAACGCCACAAAAAATCGGAAATTCAAAATTCGCGATACTTTTTGAACAGACGTCGTATGTTCGACTTATCGAGAGGCATGCTAACAACGATATCGGAGAAAACACTTGCACATGCATCGATTACGCAGTCATTCGTGGTAGATTCGTATATTATTTAAGATCATATTCATAACTTGCTTCCAATAAAACCCGAAAGCACTTTGGAATAAATTCAAAGACGGTATGACTGAAGTCATATTGGATCGAGAAACCAACGGCGAAACAATAGAATTTTCCGATGCAATGTACAGTGAGGCTTTGATTTTACTTGAAGACAAATAATAAGACAATCATTTAAGTTGGTATGATTGCTCCTATTCGATGAGGCAACAATGTATAAGACCGAGATCTCTAACGAAAATGCGATTACGTTCAACGAGAATTGGAAACATATCTCGCAGCAAAACTACCATAATTAAAACTGCAGGAACGAACGGTATACAACACTTGTTGAGGAAAAACGTTTTAGATTTCGTTGATTTTGGCAAAAGTTCGTTCGAACGGTGGTGCATTCAGTACTTAAATTACCTCTGAATTTGCAATTTTCTGAGACGAACACATGCAACATACAGAAAAAATCAGGCATAAGTAAATGATTGCAAGCATATAAAATCATAGTGTGGTTCTATCGACTATTTGGAGGAGCATTGATTTTATTATCAAGTGATTTTCACCAAATACTGCCAGTGATTGTATGTTCAACACCAGCTAATGAACTAAAGGCATGCCTCAAATCATCAGTTCTTTGGCACCACGTTGACACAATAAAATTAATAACAAAAATACGTATGCATCTGCAACGTGCTGTATCAGCAGTTTGAATCGTCAAGCAATTGTTGGATTTAGGAAATGAAAAAATGCTAGTCGATGTAACAACAAATTGCATTACGTTTCTATCTGATTTCTGCAAAATGACACAACCCATTGCAGAATTAATCAACATCGAACGCAATTTGAGAAATCAACAAAGGTTATATGAATCTGCGTTACTGGAAAAGTTGCAATTGAAAATTGGCATAACATTGATCCACCACGACTTTGTAATGACACTGGACTTGCAGTAAAAAAATTGCTAAGCAATCTTATCGAAGTGACCAGAATTATTACTGGAAAATATAAAAGAGAAAATGTACTGATGCCATGAACTCCAATAACTCCGAAGGATACTATATGACGTTCAATTTCAAATGATTACAGTTTTCTATTCGGTTGGCATTTGCAATAACTAACATATAATATGTACACAGCCTAAGGGCATTCTCTTCAAGCGACAGTTATATGTTGCATGTTCACGTGTGGGAAAACCCATCGATTTATTTGTTTACACTCCAGATGGTAAAATTAAAAAATATTACGTTTCCAATAAATTTCCATTTTTTCAATAAATACATACATTTCTTTTTTTTATGCAAAATATTCAAACAAATACTTCTTTTATTTCGTTCCGATGGGTATAGCGAACAGTACCAGGTTATAACTAGTAATTTATATATTTATTTAAAAATATATTTTCCTTAAAGATCTTACAACAGGAAAAATATTTTTTTTCAATTTTTAATTATATTAAAAGAGTGAATAAATTCTTCTTGATATAGAAAATCGATTTAAACTTTACAATTGAGAAAAATGTCATGCAAATAGGTTAATATATTCCAAATTTACAATTGCCCCACTTATTTGATATTTTAAAAAATAAAAATTAATAATATTAATTTTAAAATCAGTACAGAGGCTGGCGATTGTAGTAATTAACTTGATATGTTTGAACAGTACTTCGCCCGTTGTCTTCTAATACCGCGCCAAGAAAATCGGAAAATTATTAATACTTCAAATCTCCAAATCAATTGCTGGTTGTACAGCAATTATTATATTTTAATTATAAGTTATGGCCAAATTCTTAGCATTTTTTAGTAAATTCATTATTGCACTCCTAAACACTTAAAAAAAATGTTAACACAATAAATACCTTCAGTGCCAATAGGAGGAATTCCATTCGTGTGTTCATAATTTTCAATTGTAAGTCGACGAAAATGATGCATAAAAAGTAAAACAACATTACTCTTTATCGTTATCAATGTAGCGGCATATACCGCAAACGAACCCAAAATTACATTAACAAATATCATAACATAATTCACAAATGGAATGATTGAAATGAATACTAAAACAGCCAAAATACAAAATGTTGTATCATACAATGTTCCGGACATATGTGGTAAATAATTACCTGAAAATGAATAGTTAATTTGATCGATTTCAAGATCATTGATTAATTATTATTGAATACTTTTAAACTTACCAATAGCATACATGAAACTATTCGAAAATATAATTGAGAATAGTGTATGCATTATCACAGCACCTATAACTTTACCAACGCGAGTAGCTACTGCAATTACGAATAAGATTACTGTACCGATAACTCCCGACGAAGCGCTTACTGCTATCAGGGCTTCTAATGTAAAAATAACAAATTTTTATATATTTAATTTGCATTTATAATATTATTATGTTTTATTAGCCTATAAAAACCGACTTATTAATAAATTAGTTTTAAGAATACTTACTGAAATTTCATACGTAATCAAATTTACACAATTAATTTTAATTGTAGTTTTGTTTTTTTTCCGTTCATTAAAAAAATCGTTATTTTATATGAATCTATTAATCATGACTGAGGATTAGTTAAAAAATCTACTGAATATAAATCTGACTCAATTATGATTCTAGATGAAATGACATTCATTTCGTCTAGAATCATAATTGAGTCAGATTACTGCATTTTGAACAAACCATAGCGTATCTTTTATTAACACTAGATTTACCAGACCAGTCAAAATGACTGGTCTTGCAGGTTCAATTTAAAATTTCTACTGCATGTAACATTTTCTTTCTGTAATGATATCATGACTTTTATAGCTATAACGGGAGAATTAGTTTTATGAACTTTATATTTTTTTTATATATATTCGTAACAAATATATTTTTTGTTATTGACACTTATACCAGGACCAGTCATTTTGATTGGTACAAGTTTCTATGTGACAGCTACAACAATCGGTAAGTACTGCAACATTTTTTTCGGCAAAATTTATGGTTCCTGGAAAACCATAATTCTTATAAATACAATATCGCAGGTTTTATGGGGAACATAGTTTTCACAAAAAGAGAGCAGAGTCACGTCAGCTTAGTCCGCGGTCAGCTATATGTTATTTAGAAGTAATGTTACGATTTCGTGTAAAGTAGTAAAATCATTATCGCACTATAATAAATTCGGTTA
Organism: Atherix ibis; assembly: GCA_958298945.1. NCBI lineage: Eukaryota > Metazoa > Arthropoda > Insecta > Diptera > Athericidae > Atherix > Atherix ibis. The sequence continues at coordinate 56,797,992 of OY282610.1, read as the reverse complement.
GCAAAAGTTAGTGAGTTCCTGCAACTTCTTCGCCAAATTAGTAATATATTTTCATTCATTCATTGAATTTTGAGGCGTCGTCTGTAAGCTTTTGTTGTGACACTGGTAAGAAACATTTATGTGGATATTGAAGTATTACGAAGGAAAAAATTTGAAACTTTAATACTTGTGGAATAAGAAGTGGGGACCAAAATTTTTTTCTTCAACTATGAGTAGGCGTGATTTCACCGAAATGCTACGTTTCATTCGCTTTGACAAAAAAAAATGAGAGAAGTCAACGTTTGCAAAGGTGAAAATTTGCTTTAGTTTCAACAGTTTGGGATAAATTTATTAAAAAAAGCCTGAATTGCTTCAAACCAGGAGCTTTTATTGCGGTGGATGAGCAGCTCTTTCCAACGAAGGCCAGATGCAGGTTCACACAATATATGCCAAACAAGCCTTAGAAATTTGGCATAAAATTTTGGCTGGCCTCTGATGTTAAAACCAAATATGTGATAAGTGGTTTTCCTTACTTAGGAAAAGATGAGGCTCGAGATTCATCAACCCCACTAAGTGATTTTTTTGTAATGAAACTTGTAGAACCATATACTATGAACGGTAGGACCATAGCAATGGAAAATTTCTTTACAAGTGTTCCTCTGGCGTTAAAATTACTGTCTAAAAAAACTTCTTTAGTTGGAACAATACGTGCAAACAAGAGGGAACTCCCGAAAAATTGCAAACAGAAAAAAATGTTGGCTTGTTTCTCAACGTTGCTGTACGAATCAAATAGATGCACACTTACAGTTTACAAGAGTAAACCAAATAAGAAAGTAAAACACAAGCACGTAAAAATAGATAATACGATGGTCGTTCAATAAGTCCTTAGAAAATCCGAGAAATTGCGCTCGTAGTGTCGGTAAAGATTTTTTTGTAAGTAGCATCATCGACAGAAAAGCTGTCCAAATTTCAGCTCGATCCATAGCGTAGGTCAATTTCTATCGTCGATTAAAGTTAACGACATTTATTTGTGCATAACAATGGAAAAAAGCGAGTTTAGGGCTGTCATAAAACATCTCCATTTGAAAGGCTTAAGCCCGAAAGAAATCAAAGCCGAGTTGGATGCAGTTCATGGCACATCTGCACCTGTGTTTACGACGGTTTACATTTGGGTGAATGAATTTAAACGTGGCCGTTCATCCACAAAAGATGAACATCGTTCAGGACTCCTGAAATCATCGACAAAATCCACGATCGGATTTTGAACAATCGGCGAATTAAAGTGCGCGAATTAGTTGAGACCACGGGCATATCACAAAGTACAGTCGCTTCAATTTTCCATGAAAAATTGTCTGTGAAAAAAATTTCGGCAAGATGGGTGCCGCGTTTGCTCTCAGAGGAGAATAAGCGCAATCGTGTAATGGACTCTGAGGCTATGTTGGCACTCTTTTATCGCAATCCTGCCGAATTCCTTCGTCGATATGTCACTGTGGACGAAACCTGGATACACTACTACACTCCAGAAACGAAGAGACAGTCATCACAGTGGATTTTCAAGGGTGAACGGGCTCCGAAGAAGGCAAAAACTGTGCCATCGGCCGGCAAGGTGATGGCCACGGTCTTTTTGGATTCGCAGGGCATCATTTTTATCGACTACTTGGAAAAAGGAAAAATAATAACAGGAGCGTATTACGTGTCGTTATTGCAACGGTTGAGCGAGGAAATCAAAGAGAAACGCCCCCATCTGAAGAAGAAAAAAATCCTCTTGCATCAGGACAATGCGCGTGTGCACACCTGCGCTGTTTCCATGGCCAAAATTGTGGAATTGAGAATGGAATTGTTGCAGCATCCCGCTTATTCACCAGATTTGGCCCCGAGTGACTATTTTCTTTTCCCCAATCTGAAGAAATGGCTTGGCGGACGACGGTTCACTTCCAACGAGGACGTCATTGCTCAAACGGATGAGTATTTTGCAGAACTTCCGAAATCCTATTTTTTGGACGGGATAAAAATTTTGGAAAAACGGTTTGAAAAGTGTATAGAGCTAAAAGGAAATAAAATTTTTTTTTTTAAAAACAGTTTTTTTCCATCTTTTTCTAAGGACTTATTGAACGACCCTCGTACTAACAAAAGACTACCCGAAACTGTGTCCTTTTATAACAACACTAAATTTGGAGTCGATATCACTGATCAAATGGCACGAAAGTATAGTGTCAAGTCAGGTTCCAGAAGGTGGCCGTTTCAAGTTTTTTTTCAATATCTTGGATTTAGCTGGGATAAATTCCTGGATATTGTATAAAAACACAACGGGTGAAACTATATCAAGGGAAGATTTTCTGTTTCGCTTAGCTGAAGAACTTGCTTTTGAATATCAGACTGCAAAGGGGAAAACCACAAGAAATTAATATACCAAGTTCAAATGGTGTCAAATAGGATATTGTATTGTAATAATAATAAGACCACAACTATTTGCAATATATGCAAAAAAAATGTATGCGGAAAGTGTACACAGATAATTAATTGATAATGTCTACAAATCTATGTATTACAATGAATATTATTAAATTTATGTTGTTATTTTTTTAAAATAAATAAAGATTGGAAAGCTCACTAAGTACTTTTCTTAAAGACCAGTCATTTTGAATGGTTTTGGTAGAAATAGGTATATTTAAATAGCTAGTAAATCTAGTGTTAAACTGTCAGATAAGGTAGCAAAATTATTTTGATTTAACTGAAAATATACCTGTATATGTCACACCACACAGAGCCATTATGTAATATGTCATATAGGCTATAACTGCGAAAGAATCCATGCCGAAATTGATTTGCCAATATACTACTGTAGTGAACGTCTTAATTACACCAATAAAATAAAGCATAATAACTAGCAAATTCATAACTGCTGGATTTGCTGCAAAAAAATTATAATGTTCGGCATAAATAAAGAAGGCATAATTATTAAATAAAGAAATAATAGTAAAATCTATTTTCTTTTCTTAACCATTTGTTAGCAGTTGATTTTTCTCATACCATATAAATTCGGCTTCACTTACGAATTATATAACAGTAGCTTTCCCAAAATTGTGGTACACATGAATATGTAATTGCTGGTACATAAGATGATTGAAAACCGTCTGAGTTTTTCACAATAGTATTAAATATAACTCCGCTACCTGGAGTTGATATATATAATCGCCGATAACTTGGTCCAACGGGAGCTATGCTAGCCTACAAAAAAGGCGTTCATTTAATTTATCACCAATAAATTCGTTAGTTAAAACTTTTTAATAAATTGTAATCTAATAACATTTATTTTATTTTGTTTTCTCTACTCCTCGCTGTCTATATATTCTTAAAATCGAATTATAAATACTTCAATTTTTTGGGTTAACATATTTTCTCTTTTTCTGTAAAGAAGTGTATATACGAAAGTTTTTTCTTATGAATGATCTCTTTCAAACTGACAAACAGGAAATAACTGCTGAATTGCTAAGCTAACGTGTTAGGTTTAGTGATTAATATTCACTAATTCTAAGTCACAAATAGCACTCCCCTCCGCATGTGCACTGGTGGATTGTTATAAGGTAACACTTCTTGCTGAACTTGATAAGCAACTACCTTCGCAGTGTTATCATCAATGCTACAGTCTCCCCGGAACTTCACTTCCCAGGAATCAATATAATATAGCTTCCACCACGAAAAAATAATTGTCATCATGCTTCAGACTGATCCATATCTTTAAACTGTTTAGGAGAAGAGGCTGGTTTTCATTTTTGTACCGCTGTACTCTAATTGCTTGCTACACTACTGCACCAACTTTTTTCATATTAATGTATCACCTTCATTTAATACAACAGTACACTCTTCCTTTTATGCCAATATACTAACTTGTGTACGATCTTCTTTTTTTAACCGCACTAAAGGAGTGAGACGATTTTGGGAGCAATTTTGTAGAGGTACCGATGCAATTTGCTCGTAATTAGTTACTGAATTCTGGGCGGCAAATTGCACCGTTTGCTCTGAACCACCTTTTTTAATAAACTGTCTATATCGGAATTAAACGATTTTGACATAAATTGCCGTCCTATTTCTACGCCCTCAAAGCAAGCACCGGAATCAGGCAAAAGATAGAAAATATTTCATGAAGCTAACAGAAGAGTAGGAAATAAAATGGGGTCTTGGAGAACATCAGTATTTATTTTGTAAACTGTTGACTTCTAGCCATCCAAGACATATGGTATTCGACTGGACGGCTCAAAATAGTTTCATGTCAAACTCTGTCAAATGCCTTCGAAATATCAAGTCCAATAACACTGCATTCTACATAGAAAGAGAGAGTGTGGTTCGACTTTTCTGTTGGATACGCCATCAAATCACCGGTGGACATATTGCTATGGAAACTATATTAATGGTCACTGAGGAACTTTCGTGATACAAAACATAAAAACTTTCCCTATAACAGACAACAAATTCACACTCATTCCTAATAAAATTCTCAATTCAGGCGAGGAAATTTTTACAAAAAATAGTTCTAATTTATCCGTTATTTTCGGTGAAAATTTGTCTCTAATAGCCCAGGACGAAATTTGACATTGAAACTGATCTAATCTTGCTTTAACTGACCAGACACTATTAAAAATTTTATTTTATTAACCTATAAAAAACATATTTTGTTTACCATTGCTCCTAGTTTTTTCACATTGAAAGAATTTAGCATCGCTAATATATATTCGAAATAAGTCGAAGCAGATAAATCTCTTGCTGGTAAATGTTTGTAATAAGGTTCATATGTTAAATTGTATTTGTCACACTTGGCTTCGCTTGGATCACGGTTTATTGATTCAGCCGCTGCTGGTGTATCGACAGTAATCATATCTTTAGTTGGCTGAACTATCAGAGAAGGCGCTTTTAGCATACCAGATTCTCCACTACATCCTCCTGGGACAGGCACTATAAAATAAAATTTTCGTTTAATATTTGACTTGAAAATTGTTTTTAAGTAATTTTTAATAAAAAATTATTTTTTAAAGAATATTGAAAATTCCGAAATATACGTAATTTCAATGTTATCTAGATATTATTTCGGATAAAATATCTTAGAATAATTCTACAGAAGCGATATTTAAATGTATACAACAAGAGGATATTGATGAAATATAAATATAAAGATCACACAAACAGTTAAATAATGAGAATTTTTATTCAATGATATTGGACTCTCGATGGAGGACGAAACTGCTTCATCAGATGATACTCCAGAAAACGAAATAATTAACTATTAATAGTTTTTTGGAGGCGAAAAAATTCATATTATAGGTAGTGGCAGTTTTTGCGATTAATAATGCCGATGAAAATCAAATGTGTTTGCAATAATAATGCCTATTAGGAAACTTATTTATAAAAAAACGCCAAAAAACCTTTTTTTTGTCGTTTTTTTATAAATAAGATTTGTTCAACTTTTCAATTTAGAAATTTAGATTCAAGAGAAACACATCTCATCAATTTTAGATTCAAGACAAACACATCTTAAAAACAAGCAAATATTTATGCACACATACGATTTTGGTTCAATTATTACAATTCCAAAAAAATCATTACGAAATATTTTATTTTGGTAGAATAGTCAGAAAAATTTCTAAGGTATCGAAAAGTTCATTTCTATTGTATCGTCTTCTGCTCCTCTCAATTAACTACATAAGCTGAGATCTTGGCGCATTTGTTCAGCAGTTGTTCTATATTCTAATAGATTATAGAATTTTTATCTCCTACAGAAAAAATTGTACACATGAAAATTCCCGTTCGATTTATCGCCGTTTGGAGTAAACATGTGGATATGGAATTTTATATTTTTATATAAATGAATAGTCTTACCTGTTTTATTATAGTTAATCAGAACGAACAACACCTTAACATCAGTATGATAGTGAGGATTGTGTACGTAAAGTAAATTATTCCGTTTTCGAATAACGACACCTAAATTAGTACCAATCGAATGCATATTGGGCTCGATGCTATGATTCAGAGATAATGTGAGGTTATACAAGTGCGAATGCACTTGTAATATGCTGAATCCGTATTCACTATCCTTTGTTTTCCAATTTGTCACATTAATACTATTGGAAGTGTATGACGGCAATTGCGTCTCCAAATGAAAACTATATTTACCGTATGTGGCATTTTGGAATACTTCCACATCAACATTTACACCTATTTATTTGTACAAAATTTAAATAATTTAAATGAATATTAAAACGATCATCTTTACCAAAATCTAAATCACGTAACGCATTAATACTATAACAATGAATAATGATTATGTTAAAAAAGCCGATAAGTTTAGAATTAGTCATTTTATTTGTCCTGCCAGACTCATTGGTAAATTATCTATCCTCAACTGTATTTGTTAATAGGAATATTTGATAACCGATTTCCGTAATCTAAAGTTAGATTTTCGAATTTATACGCTTTACTTTAAAGAATGCATCGACAATACCGTACGTCAGATTTTCGTATATGCATAGCAATTTTTCGGCTTACTTATTGCAGAAGCAGCAGGAAATCGTAAAATTTTCATACTTTTGTGTAGATTTTTTGATGTAGATATGACACCCACTGACATCTAGTTTTCGTAATAGAAATTTAATGAATTCAAAAACCATAATTTATATTTATTTTAATTCATTAATAGGAAACAAAAATACAATATAAATACAACGACAGGCAATGTTTATTTTTTGTACAATCTTTTGAAATGAAATGGAATTGTATTTAAGGTTTATTATTTATTTCGTAAATATCAATTAAATAGGCGTATTCTTTTGGACTAATTTTGCTACAGTCCCGTACTTAGTAGTAGACTCTCAATAAAATGAACATATCACTGACAGCAGTAAAATACAATCTCACAATAGTCACCAACAACACTGAGTTTATTCACACACATGCAATAAAAACTGAGTTTACGCACACATAAACAATAAAAACAAAAATATGACGCTTCAACATAACCAACGAACCCGCGAAGCCATCTACAACCAGTTCGGAAACTACAATCCCCTTACCCTAAGGGTAGAAGTACAACTACTGCTATAATCCTACTGTTTCGTTCGAGGTACTGTAGATGATGCACAACAGTAGCAGTAGCAAAACTAGTCCAATCGAAATCGCCTAATATCAAGGGTCTCAATTTTGTAGACTTTCGGAGAGTTTTAAAGAATGCCATCCTCCAGATAATAGTTCAGTGCCGGTGTACGCGGTGTGCGTAAGAAATTTTAAGGGAAATTAAGTGCGCAGATTGGTTAAATAAATATTTTAAGTGATCATGATTATTTATTTCACTCATCTGCACTTGATGAGATTATTTATTTCACTCATGAATATAATGAAAAAGTGGTCCAGTAGGTGGTGCATTTTAATTAAATTAGTCCTTAATTTTTTAATTAAATTTAAATGCATATGCCTATTTAAATTAACATTTCAATTCACAAGGACACATTTATATTATAATGATTATTTCAATATCAGCAAATGTTTATTGAACATTTAAATTTATATTTACTGAGTTTAATTTCAACATAATATATCACATTCTCTCATTTAATTCATTTTGCATTTTTGGAATGGATTTTTATGTGCCTACATAATTGTTTTAATATAATCAAATAACATGCAATTTATATTCTTATATGCTCTTTCATTTTATAATTCTGTTTTAATAAATAAAATATAGTGAAATAAATAAATAATATTCTAAAATATAAGTTTATGTTTTATTGCAAATTTTCAAAACTAATTCCATCGTACAACAAAATCTGCCATATAAAAAAATCTATTTGATTACACATAAATGACATCACATATGAAAATGGTTTAAACGAACCGCTTCAATCGCATACTGAAGTTTAAAATTGGCCCCCAATGATTTACGCCGTTTCTGTTGTATTGCATGTGTGTGAGTTCTACGAATGCATTGCCAACAAAATTCGGATAGAATTCATCATCTACAGTACCCAAGTAACGCAAGTTACGAAAATTAAGCTATTTGACGGCACTATGTTCCGTCATCTAATTACGAATTTGTTCAAGATGGGTTCAGAAACGGTTAAGAAACTGTTCTTGCTTTGTCGCTAAAAGCCGGACTGAGAGAAAATTTGTTTGCTTTCATGAACTAAGTGCCGTCAGACGTAACAAAAACGGAACTCATTGACGGCACTTATTGAGTGGGTTCTGAGTGCGTTACTTGGGTACCTCAAACATCATATACAGTACCTGTATTGCCAACAAAATTCGGATAACCAACGAATCCGCTAAGACATCTATTGCCAGTTCGGAAACTACAATCCCCTTACCCTAAGGGTAGAAGTCCAACTACTGCTACAATCCTACTGTTTCGTTCGAGGTACTATAGATGATGACAGCTACACAACAGTAGCAGTAGCAAAAATAGTCCAATCGAATTCGCCTATTATATCGACGATTGTTTTGGAGAAATTGTGCTTTAATATGGATTTTTTCAATGGATACATTCAATCTTTGACACTCTATTTATTTTGACGTTTCCAATGAGAGCTCTGTTATTCTTAAACAAGTACAATTATTTTTTTTTGCCTGAATGGTTATAAGAACAAGCAAAATTATAATATCTGGATTAAAAAGCATTCACAACATCTCCAGGAAATTCGTTTGCCTACTTATTGTATGCTTTCGTGACAGTATCTATCAATGGCGTACGATATCAAGTGATGATAATAGGTAAATTGGACGATTTTTGTCTATAGCTGACATACAACAAATTTTATTTAATTTCAAAGATTAAAATACCCTAATGAAAAACCCCTTATAACGAAAAGTGTTAAAGATGCTGTGCAAATATGAGTCAATCAAAAACTGTGTGTATGTTACACATATTAAATATTTGGGAAGGTATGTATAATTTCAAAATGATAAAATGAAGGTTGAGAGAATATTATTTAAAAAGTATAACCGCTAAAGAAATTGTAACTGTACATTTTTAATTAAACTAATATGGATTTTATTATATTTATTTATATTATTATCAATCATACTATTATTATTATTATTATTATTATTATTATTAATATTATTATTATTAATATTATTAATATTATTATTTTCACTTTTATTATTATCATTATTAATTTCTATTAATATTTTTATGCTTAATTTAGACTTAAAAAGATAAAAGAAAACCACATTTAATCTATACATACATATATTATAAATTACAAAAAGAAGAAAAGAAAAAAATATTGTTTCTCTCTTTTTCTTTTATAATAATATTACGGACAAATTATTTGAAAAATTGCTCTTAAAATTCACAAAAGATTTATTGTTTTTTTTTTTTTTTTTTCTTTTTTTTTTAATTTAATTTACTTTTTACCATCTTTTGCTGTTGTTGATTATTTTAGTTATTTTGCACTTAACCTTAAAACGAGTCTTAATTTACTTTGAACATTGTTTGTGTGTATCATTTGTTTTTGCTTTTTATCTTTTTTTTTCTTCAAGTTTTTCCTTTTACAATTATTTTAACTATTTATAGTTATTGATTTTTTTTTGTATGTGTTTTTTTTGTTGCATTTAATTTAATTATAATTATTTGCATTTTACTCTAATATAATATTCACATTTAATATTGTTAATATAAGTATGTATGTATGTGTATTTTCTTGTATTTATTTTTATTTTTCAAATTTTTTATTATTTCGATTCAGTTTTTCTTTTCTTTTGATCATATAACTTTTAGTGGAATTTGCTTTGTAAGTATTTGATCAATAATATATATGTATTTTTAAATTATGAGTTCTAATTTAAATACATCTTTTTGTTATTCTAATCATTTTTCAATTACACATTTACATACGTACATATCTAAACATCTTAATTCCTTCAATAACTCTGACAATAGACTTAGACAAAAATATATAAAATTTAGTATAATCATTTTTATTGATTGTTATTGTATTGTAATTTTTTGTTTTGTTATTGTTGTCACATATTATATAATATAATACTTTCTGTCCACTCTAATCAAGTACTTATTATAAATATTATTTTTGTTTTTAATTTTTTTCTTCTTGTTTACGTTGCATATATTTTCTTTTAAATATTTTTTTTTGTTAAATTGTAATTTTTTTTGTTTTCTTTTCTTTTTAATAAACATATTTGTTTTTAAACATTATAGAATATAATTTATATAATTAGTTTTATGAAAATTAGCAACACCATATGCATTAGTGTACGTTTTTTTTTTTTTGAAAAGAAATTTTTAAATTTTTTTAATGAAAAATAATTGTCAGTTTCACTATTTTTGTTGCGATTAATTTGTTCGTAAATATTTAATTTGATTCTATTAGATTTAAAACAAATTTATTATTTTTTTTATTGAAAATTCAAAATAATTTGTTTATTTATTCATGGAAGAGTGAACATTTTTGATGTAGATTTTCTTTTTAAACATTTCCAAATAAAAATATTAATCAAAATTGGAAAATTTATTTTAAATTATTTTATAATTGAAATTTTTAATATAATTTGTTTTTATTTATTTATTTAGATTAAAAATCTTTAGGTTATAATATAAGTTTTCAAAAAAAAAAAAAAAAAACTGAAAATTATTGACTTTTTAAATGAAGTAATTTTAATATGATTTTTACTGACAGATTTTGAACTGAGTTTGAAATATTTTGCTAAATTGGGAAGAGTCAAGGGCTCAAGGTAATTGATTAATATTATCATGGTCAGAGTAAGATGAGATAACTATACGAAACCAGCAGGAGCAGAAGTGCAAATCACCAATCAGACCATTTTAGAAGTTGTAAGGGTTGGAAGTTCGACATTGATATTAGAAGGGATGGTATTTATATTGTGGATAAAAATAGAAAAAAAAACGTTTTAAACAAGGTATTTTGTATTAGCAAAAAAAAAAATTGACAAATAGATGAATATATAGGTAGTTAGATTTATAATTTCATATAATTATTAATAAATGCATTATAATATGTAGAAAAAAAATTATTTTTATACTATGACAGAAATAGAAACTGTTTGCATTTCGAAGGAGTTTCTATGTAGATATAGTGTATAAAGACCAAGGGTTTCTGACGGAATAAGAAAGAGAATGAGAGAGAGAGAGACGCAGAAAATGTAGACGTTTGAAATGGTAGAGTAGAAACTCTACTATAATTTCTCATATTATTCCATATCAGCAGCTTGATAGGAAATTTCAATTTTAATCATTTAAATATTAGGAAAAATACGACCTATCATATGATAAATATACGAACTATCACGGTGAAAGTCTAAACTTATAAAAAAATGCAAATCGGTATGATGCCATTCTAAACAAAAATGGCGCATGATAACATAAAAACCATTAAAATATTATGAGGAATCTAAAGAAAATAAGGTATAATATAAATTTTTTCGATTTATTATACATAAAATATAATTTACTTTTTTATTCCCTACAATACATTATATATGTATAGGGTTTTCCAATAAGAGTGATGTGATTTCTAAGTGAAGTTTCGGCCATTTGTAATATGTCATGATCTGTCATTTTTCTTCCATTGTATTCAGTAATGTTTTCAATTTCATCATGGAGAGATATACATAAGAACAACGTTTATATATAATTCAATTTTTTTATTAAAATAATCGTTCTCCAATTGCAACTTTTCGTGCGCTCACTTTCATCTGAAAGAAAATCCACAAATTATTCATGAACACCCATTACATTCACCTAAATTGACAGTTTGGTGTGGTTTTTGGTCTGGTGGAATCATCGGTCCGTACTTCTTTCGAAATGAAGCTGGTAGCACCGTTACTGTCAATGGAGAGCGGTATAGATCGATGATAACCAACTTTTTATGGCCGAAATTGGAAGAAGTTGATCTTGACAACATCTGGTTCCAACAAGATGGGGCTACGTGCCACACCGCATGTGCAACAACCGAATTAGAATTATTGCGAGAAAAGTTTGGAGATTCGATTATTTCAAGAAATTGTGACATTATATGGCCTCTAAGAAGTTGTGATTTAACACCATTAGACTCCAAACTTTTCTCGCAATAATTTCTTGTGGGGTTATTTGAAGTCATTGGTCTTTAGCAATGAATCAGACTCTCTTCACGCTTTAGAAGTCAATATTGAACGTGCTATTCATGACATACAACTTGATTTAGTGGAAAAAGTGCTAGAAAATTGGGTTCATCGAATTCGTTCCTACAAAAGAAATTGTGGAGGCCAATGACGTTTTATTCAGAACTTAGTTGTATCGATTGTCTTCACATTATATAAAAAATATTTGAATTTCCTTAACAATTAGTGTGTTTTTTTAAAAAGAAATCATATCACTCTTTTTGGAAATCCCTATATTAGGAAAATGTGGGATTTTTCCTAACAATAGTAAAAACCAATAGATGGTGTTATTGTCAGAGATTAGCAGGCTACATTTTATTAAAAGAAGCAGTTCAATTAATTGCCTATTTTCGAACTTGTACACTTAACTTTGTCTTACATTTCAAAATGCATCAAAATTATTCGATTTAAAATAAAATTCTAAAGTAGAATTTATTGATATTATTTCGAGATCTTATAAAATGATACTAATCCAGTTTTTCTCTTACATAGTATTTTTTGTTGTTGTTGTAATTATTCATTTTTTTTATGTATAGTTGCTAAGATTTGCGAAGTTGGAGTGAAGAAATATTCTTTTAAAATGAGTATTACTAAGAGGGAAAAAATAAGAGAAAACTTGAGGATATAATTAAGTATTTTATGTAAATAAATGAGGATAATTTGAAATATAAACTTTTGTATTAAAAAAAAAAAGAAAATTTAATATAATATAAATATTTACATTATTTTAAATAAAAACAAATTGATATAAATGTAAAAATATTACTGTACCTTTTCGAGAATTTATGAAGATAATAGTTTATAATGCTAATAACCATTATTATTAATTCATATTTCATAGTAGTTAAATATAAAATTTTTTTTAGAGATAATTAAATGAACGTTTCGGATAAAATAATTAATTTTTTTTTAGTTAAATAGGTTCGAAAAAAAAAAATGCTTCGGTTTATATAGGTCTATGATTTTCTGAAAATATTTTTATTTATTTTTATTAAAAGTTTACTATTTTCAATAATAGTTTTTTTTTTCAAACCAAACAATTCAATTTAATTATATTATATTAAATCTATATTGAAATTATTCTCAAAAATGATTTCGTTTCTTTTTTATCCTGTATATACATACAAGTATATTTTTTTTAATTAATTTTGGTTAATTTTTTTTGTTGTTGCAATACATGTTAGCCTATTTTACTTTATTTTATTTTATCTTTTATCTTTTATTTTTAGTATCTATTAGGAAAAAAATCACCCTGTATATTATCAAAGCTCCTGATTATAATTTACCAAATTTTCTTTATTCATTTATTCAAATTTATTTATATATGAATTATAATAGATTTGTTTTTGGCTGGTATTTGTGTACGTTTGTATTGGTATTTTGATCATTTTTATATTTACTATATTTAATAAGTCAAATTAACAATACTCGTTAGTTTACTTAGTTAATAATTATTATTTTATTCTATATGTATAGATATTGCTTCCATTTATTCATTTTTATTTTAAATTTATTTGTCATCTTTTTAAAAGTATATTTCCTTATATGATTGTGTTATCTTTTCATTATTTTTGTACCTTATTTAAGAAAAAATAAATTATCTTATTCAAATTTGATTAATAATAAAATTTCCATTTAAGAACACGAACTTTATTGCTGACGTTACAAAAAAAAAAAAAAAAAAAATTATTTCATATAATAATTTTATTTGGATTAAAATTTATTAATTTTACGCTTTTAATGATTATTAATTATTTTTAATGTTTGACGAAACAATAAGTATTAATATTTTCATATGCGGATTATAAAATTGTTTGCAAATTTATTTATATATTATAAAAATATTTGTTCCATTAATACATAAAGGATCAGATATATTATTATATAAATTTTGGAAAATTCTTGAAAATCGTTTAAAAGATAATCCCCTTAATGAATTTTAAATTATTTTTTAATTATATTAATAACACAATATTCGCTTATAATCTTGATAGGATAAAAAACGAAATATTATACAATAGCATTTGATAATATCGCTTGATAGTGTGACACTTGTAGAATATATTAAAAATAAAACGAATTTTGATTTGAAGAAAAATAAAACACAGTTTGAAAAGGATTTATTAAAAACTATCCCATTTAAGGTAATATTAAGTTGGTAGAATACAGACATATTATACCATATGTATCTTTTAATTGCACTAGATGGCATGACAGTTGTAACTATTATACGAATTATGATTTAAAAAAAAAACATATTTAAAGTTCGAAAAACTTTGAAACAAGAGGTGTTTAATTTGTTTCATCAGAAAATAATCAACTTTTAAAAGTTTCGTATAATATTTAATTATCTACTCAAATAAATAAAAAATAAACATTTCTTTTATTTAAGAGTGAATATATGGTATATAAAAGTTTAATAGCGATGGTTGAAAACTTTCAAGTAAAACAACTTTTTAATATGAACACAGGTGAAAAATATTTAAAAAAAATACTATTATAAAACATTCTTTTCAATTTTTTTTAAATAATATATAGTCGATTTTGTATATTAGTTTTAATATTATTTGTTATTTCGAATAATAAATATAACTTTTATGTTCGAATATTATAATTTAAGTGTTGCAATAAAAGAGAAAACTTTTCAATAAATATAATATAGTTTCAAATTAAGAACAATTTAATTCAAATGAATTTGAAAAGCTTATTTTTATTGTATTATATTTTTTTCCATAAAAGAATAGCTATTGTGTCTATTTAATATTTTATCGTTGAATATACATAAAAAACAACTTCGAAATAAATTTTAACTGAGAATACGAGTATATGTTTTGCAATTAACATATAAATGTTTACCGTCCTTATTCTAAACATGACTCCTTCCATGCAATCATGTTCATAATTAATACGCTGTTTCGTAATATCAAATTATTAAATAAGTTTTTTGGAACAAGCTCAATAGGACGTAGAGTATAAGAAATAAAATCCAATAACAAAAAAAAAGAAATCTCAAAAGACTACAAATTATCAAAAGTTCAAGATATTCCGAATAAATTATTATATAAAATTTTAGAAAATTCTTTTTTTGTTTAAAGTTAATTTTAATCAATGTTAATTAGTTTTTTTTTTATATAAAAAAAAAAACAATAAAAGAAAGTCAATCAAGATACTTTATATGACAATTGAATTGTTTAATCTCTTCAAAACTGAACACTTGAATGGTTTAAAATTAAAATTTATCCATCTAATTTTACAATATTTTTCATTTACTAATTAAATTTGTAATTATTTTTGATTTTAGATTTTTTTGTCACTATTATAAAACTAAATAACCGAACGTTTTTTTATTTAAATGAAATTTTATTAATATAGAATGTAGGATCAAATCTGAAAAGAATAAAAATAATTGTTTAAGGTTTCGAATTACAAAAAAAAAATCTTACTATAAAATTTTATTTATTTTTATTATTAAACATTTTTTATTGGTTTTGATTACTTAAAATCGACATGAATATCTGTACCTAATTGTGTAAATTATTTTACATTTTCTGTTTCTTTATTTTTAATCTAAATATTTTCACATATTCTTTATACCTCCATTATTTGTATACAATTATTCTAATTATTATTATTATTATTATTATTATTATTATTATTTTTCATTGTAAACGCATAAATATATAAGAAAATTATTCAGTGTTTTTTTTGTTGTCGTCGTTTTTATGAAATTTACATTTATTTATACTTTTGTTGTTTTAATTTTAACTATATTTAACTATATTAATATCAATTTATATATATTCATATTTACGTAAAAAAATTAATTTTCTTGTTTCTTCTTCTTCATATATTGTTAAAAATTTTGTTTTTATTGACTTAGATTTATTTATATATATAATTTACTTTAAATCTATTTTTATTTATGGTATATTATTTTATGATGGTGCATTCATTTCATAGATTATAAAAGTACCACTCAAGTAGATAGAGTATAGAATAATATAAAATTTATGCAGAACTTTGTATTATTTTAATTTTTTTGTTGTTGTATTTGTCAAAAAAAACTTTTTAGAAGATTTCTGTAATAAATTAACAAAAAAAAAACCAACATATTTTTTAAATATTTAAATTTAAAGATTCAATTATATTTGTTTTTTTATTTTTAAATATACTTTTGAACAATTTTTTTTAAACAAATTAAATAAAAAAACAATTGCTATGCTGAAAACTTCTTTTGTATGCTGCATTCGTTTTTTTAAAAAAAAATATTCAAAAACTTTTTTTTTGGAAAGGAAGTTATTAAATTTTTGATAGTTATGTGAAAATTGTTTAGTTTAGGGTATTTTTGAAGCTTCTAATTTCTTATGTGACTTCATTTAATTCATATAAGAACTCTTGACATTTAGAGTGATAGTTTGTATAGCGTTTTGCTATAGATCAAAAATTTTGTATCACCTTAATAGAGTGAGGTGACTTTTACATTAATGGTTTTTCTTCTGCTGCACTTTATTCTGCCTTCTATAAAATATATCAAAAAAACTGAAATATCTTTTTTTTTTTTACTATTTTTCTGTTAGAAAATTTAGAGCATACTCTTCTCTTACATATAAAATACAACATTTTAAAAATCTTTGGTAATTAGTTAAGCTGCAAGCACTTTATTTTAATTCAACAAAAAAAAAATATCCTAGAAATTAACTCTTTTCCCATCTTTAATTTTAATAAATTATTCAATATCTAAAACGGTCTAAGTGGCATTTTTTTTGCCATCTATTCTATCATGATAATGAGTGACATAATTTTAATAATATAAATTTAAAAAAATATAAATATTTCTTAAAAATATGTTTTAAATTTTGGATTAAATAAATTGTTGTTTATTGTTGTTGTTGTTTGTTATCATTTCAAGTAACATTAGTACTGAAATGTATATTTTAATCGCAACGATACTAAAGGCCATTTGGCGATAAAGGATATCAGGATAAGGAATCTAAACTAGAAATGGAAAAGAGAAGTTTTTTTTTTTTTGGGAATATGCGTAGGACCACGACCCCTTGGATAGTAGTCCAGAATGCTAAAGACTGTTATCTAAAACAGTAATAGTTTTCCTTATCTATTTTTAGTCCAGAAGTTTTATTTCAATTATATTGTGTTTTTATAAAATTTATTTTAAGAAAAATTGAACTTTTGACTTTAGATAAGTTTACATAAGTGCAAATTAATTAATTTTATCATGAGAAAAATATTATAGTTTACCAAAAAAATAATAAATGAATAACATTTAATTCAAATCATATTTGTATTATTTATGAATTTACAAAATATTTTTTAAAGAGATTTCCTTCTTTAGTTTTAAATTAACCAAAAATGAAGATATCTCAAATGAATCTGTTCATGTTGAGATACGAGTATCAAATTTGTTTGTCAGATCAACTTGTTAAATAACTGTCATAAAGTTTTACAATATATACTTTTATAATCCTAGAATTACGCCATTAAAATTTTTTTTACTATTAGTACATTATTGTTATTTCTTGTTATTGTTTTTAACTTTTTTTAATGTTTTTATTTGTTTTTTTTAAATCCTTCATTTTATATACTGTTTGTTGTCATATTTATTTCATTTAATATTTTAATAATTTTTCTGTTTTTAATTTACGTTGAAAATTTATATACTATTAAATATATATAATAAAGAGTTTTTTTTTTTTTTTGGAAATAACACTTAAAAATATTTTATTTTTTTCATTCACAATACTATCTTTTACTATAAATAATAGATTTCAATTTGTTTTCTTGAAATATTTTCGTATTTATTTTAATTATATATATAATTTTTTTTGGTTTTAACATTTTTGATGATTTTTTTTTTGTTATTTTCAAATATATAATTTGTAATTTTTAAATTAATGTTATTCGTTTTTGTCACTATTTTTGTTGTTTTTTTTTTTGTTGAAATTTATATCTAATTTAATTTCAAGTTTTTTTTATTTTATTTTAAAAATTAAATGTGTTTTTTTGTCTAATCTTGTCTAAATTTTCAATTAATAATAAATTAATTAATATTAATTCATGTGTCATTTTGACCATTCATTACATACATACACACACATATATATATATATATATAGATTTTTGTAGGTTTTTTTTGTTGTTTTTTTTTTTTTAATTTTTAATTGTATATGATTAGAGTGAAATTAAAAATTAAAAATACGTAATAAAAATAAACAATATCTAAATTGCCATTTTCTTAATTATAATTATTAGAACTATTTCTATTATTATTATTATTATTATTATTATTATTATTATTATAACTATTACTATAATTATTACCATAATAATAATAAGTATTTTATGTCTACTGTTATACAATTACTAACTTTTATATCAATCTTAAATAATTATAATTAACGTATCTCTTTTTTGTTTTCAAAATGCCTCTTTTATTTTGAGAATTATATTTTTGTTGTGTTCTTTCCCCTCTTTGATTAATCATTTTACTATTTTGTCTAAATTTTTTATTCATTTTAACTGCGGCTATTTTCAATTTGTCCTTTCATCTTTTTATTAAAATATTTATACGTACATTTGTATAAAATGTAATTAATTTTATATTATTAAATAATACTTTTCATTATTGTTTTTTTTTGTTTTTGTTGTTGATTGTTGTAGATATATTACAATGGAGTCTGTTTTAACTTTATCAATACGATTAGAAAATATATTAATTTGCTGGTATAATTGAGTATAGAAAATTTCTGTAATATTAAAGAAAAAAATGCCGATTAGAGAAAAAAATAAAACAAACTAACATTTTCGTATAATTTTATTCAAGAAGTTTATCTTGATGGTGTTTTTTTTTTTAACTTTTCATTTTTCAATCGTTTCTCATTAAATTGTAATACTATTCGTTGAATTCCTTTTCTTAACATTCTAGTTTAATTTTTATTCAGAGTAAACAATTTTTTTTCCTTATAAATAGAAAGAAGAAGAAAAGTGAAATCTTAAAACTAGTACATTGAAAATATATTTTAATGAATTATAATATTTATAAGTAAGACTCTTTTTTATTTGCTTATTGCAATTTTCTATCAGTTTATATTAATTTCTTCCTGTTATTTACTCTTAACATATTCGAAATGATAAATTATCTTCTCTTATTTTTATTTTTATGGCGCAATTTCGAAATAATTTGAAAAATCCAATATGGCGGCTTTATCGAAACCAAAAAAAGTCGGCTAATTAAAAAATAACCAAGATGGCGGCTTAATCCAAATCGGCCATATTAGATTGTATTGCGTTAGCAAAAATTACGTTCTCAAAATGGCAGAAAAATTATATTTTGCCATGAACTTCTTTGAATAACAATTTCACTGTGAAAAAATATTTTTTAAAATACTTTTTTTTTGTTAAAAAAGAAAAAAAAAATTCATTAAAAGAAAAGAATAAGAAAAACTAAAAATTGTTGAATTAATTTTGTTTTTGGAAGAAGAAAACAAACAAAATCAAATGGAGAATTGGTACAGAAATAATTAATTATTTATTATTATTAATTTTGCTGTCAATAATTCTTTCAATTATTTTTCTTCATTATTATTAATTTGTCTTATAAATTTATTATCTTTTTTTTTTTAAATTTTTTAAATACACACACAAAAATAAAACAACTAATGAGCCTGGGCTTCCGCAATACTTGTATGATGACTGTGTGGAGATGCCGTACTTGGTATTATTGCTGTACTACTGGCGCATCCCAAAATTTGGCTGGGAAGCCCAAACAGCGTTGATCACTGCAGACGAGGCCAATAGTTCGCCCCTAAATCGGCTGGTTGCGATGGGATTTGTACTGGCACAGATACACCGGCTGATATAACACCTAAAATTATTATGCAAATATTTTTTATCTAAGTTTTGAAATTTTTTCCAAATATATTTAATAAAAAGATAATTTTTACAAAATTGTTTTTTTTTTTAAAGAATACAAGAGTTATTTATTAGAATAAATGACGAATACTAAGTTTAAGAGCTGAGGTTCCTAAAAATTGTGGCTTTGTTATTATAGTTTTTTTCTTTCTTCAAAAGGCGTTAATCAAGCTAACTTTTCGTTAAATTAATTTTAGTCATAAAAAATTTTAAACGATTAATAAAAAATTTCTTTAAAAATAATAATATTTGTATATACCAGTGCTAGTTGCAACTGCAACACCACCGCCATATGCCGAATGCTGAGGGGGTGGCTGTTGGTGGGCTGCTGCAGGATTGCATGGCGCACGCGGATGGGCTGCATATGGTGAACTCAACGCTAACGGATCATGAAACATATAAGGGTAGCTGTCTCGTTGTTGCAAACATGAGGATGTCATTGATCCCAAGGACGATGTCATTGAACTGAAAATATTTCATATATATTTTTAATGGTTAAAAAAAATATTCAACTTAAACTATGTGTATTAGTTGATAATTGATAAGAAAATGTCAAAATTGATTAGGTCTTAAAAAAAATTTGTTCAATTCAATTCACCTATAATTTTCAGCCATCGTTGCTATCGGTTGCGGAATCGATGAATACATTGTATTGAATCCTGAGTTCAAAGGTAAACGTGGTGCTACAGCTGGAGCGGGAGGACTGGCCGATGGGTTTCCACCGCCAGTACCACCATTAGTACCACCAGAATTATTGGTCGGTCCGCCATTCGGTCCATTTCCATTATTTGTTGTCTGTCCACCACTACCACTACCGCTAACTTGATCAACTGACCGTCTCTGGGTTCGCAGTTTCTCTTCTCGTCGCCATTTTGCACGACGATTTGAAAACCATACCTGTTGGAAAAATGACCATAAATTGAATGTTTCTTTTGTAAATTGATTTATTGTTTTTATGTAAAATGTAAACTGGTTTATTTACAATTAAAAAGTAGAAAAAAATCAACCAAATTTATACTTATTTATTTTTGTTTTAGATTCTCGGTCTAGGTTATAAGAAATTAAGAAGCTATTGTGAATTAAGAAGCTATTGTGAATCAGGACATTCATTAGATACTATAAGATGGAATAACGAAATAGACGCATTTAGAAAAAAGAATCATCAATCAAAAGGGGCAGTGAAAGGTTATTATTTAACGTGATTTTGTTGCCAATGCTTTAGACCACGAGTCGCCTACGACTATAGGGATCGAGATACGCTCAATCAACGCACCACCATTACTGGCAGTTAACAGATAGAATCAGTTACAAGCTGACTCTCCACCTGAAAATGTAAATTTCGAGCGTACATTTTCTTTACATAATGTTCAAGTGCCAATAAAACAAAGAACCGCTCGAAGTAATGAAAATATTTCTGCCGTTCAGGCAAGTGTTGCTGAAGACCGCAATTTGTCGATTTCAAGACGTTCTCAAGAATTGGGACTGTCTCAAACCACAACCTGGCGGATTTTTAGAAAGGATTTGGGCTTGCATCCGTATAAAATTGTTATCACTCAAGAACTGAATCTATTGGACCACCGTAAACATCGTGAATTTGCTGATTTTGTCTTGGACCAACTTGAAAACCATAACGATTTTTTTTAAGAAAATCATCTTCTCCGATGAGGCTCACTTTCATCTGAGTGGTGCGGTAAATAAACAAAACTGTCCATTCTGGTGCGAAGAAAATCCACAAATTATTCATGAACACCCATTACATTCACATAAATTGACAGTTTAGTGTGGTTTTTGGTCTGGTGGAATCATCGGTCCGTACTTCTTTCGAAATGAAGCTGGTAACACCGTTACTGTCAATGGAGAGCGGTATAGATCGATGATAACCAACTTTTTATGGCCGAAATTGGAAGAAGTTGATCTTGACAACATCTGGTTCCAACAAGACGGGGCTACGTGCCACACAGCATGTGCAACAACCGAATTAGAATTATTGCGAGAAAAGTTTGGAGATTCGATTATTTCAAGAAATTGTGACATTGAATGGCCTCTGATTTAACACCATTAGACTATTTCTTGTGGGGTTATTTGAACTCATTGGTCTTTAGCAATAAACCAGACTCTCTTCAAGCTTTAGAAGTCAATATTGAACGTGCTATTCATGACATACGACTTGATTTAGTGGAAAAAGTGCTAGAAAAATGGGTTCATCGAATTTGTTCCTGCAAAAGAAGTCGTGGCGGTCATTTGAATGATGTTTTATTCAGAACTTAATTGTATCGATTGTACTTCACATTAAATAAAAAACATTTGAATTTCCTTAACAATTACTGTATTTTTAGAAAACAAGAAATCATATCAATCTTATTCGAAAACCCTTTACTTGTACGTAGAAAAACCTAGGCAGTACTAGTGGCAAACAGGAAAGTAAAGAAGATTATCTCTTACACAGCCATCGCTTCGATACTTACAAGTTCAGACGGATGCCAGCTTGAACTTTGGCGAATATCTGAAAATCGGTGCTGAAAAAAAGTGGAGTTGTGAATGCCAAAATAAGTATTCCCCATAACTAAGAGTGGGGAGGGGGTATGGGTTTCTCAGATATGCTCCTTTTCATCGTTATCGGTTTTTTGTACAAGCGTCAGATGGAGCACACTTCCAGTTTCGAAACGCTGTCTGTGTAATCGCTAACATGCCAGCAATCGAGCTTTTGGCAGATGAGGGAGCCAGGATCTATCCTCGGTGGTGGGATAAATATGAAATCCATCGGCGCACCAACAGCACAAAGTAAAGAAATGAGACAGTTGCGATATCGCCATTACATTAGGATTAATTGATTAAAGCAAGATGGATTCATCACCTCAAACGCGACATAGCCACGTGGTACGAAAGAGGTCATGAATAAGTGTGCCACAATATGGCACGATTCTGCTAGGACATGGGTGTTTCAGGGTGAACCCATGTTGGTTTAAGCTGGACGTTGATGCGATATGCTTCAAATATCGGTCCACAATTGAGGATGCGGATCATGTAGTCTTTTTATTGTGTACGTTTTATCAAAGGTAAAAAAACTACAGAAACTCGACAATCAACGCCCGATCCAGAAGGGCATCATTGCATAAATGATAGCATCGCGGGCATGTTATAGTGCGGTAATTGAAAACGCATCCCCCGAGTTATTAGGAAGCTGCATCAAAGGGAAAGAGTAAGGAAAAGCCAGCCTGCAGCCTAGATAGGACCCTAGGCTTTAACCCAGTCTGCTGCTCATAAAGTAATACATGACCGTGGTGCTATTGGAGAGCATATTTGGAGAGCATATTTGAAGAGCAGGGAGACTGGTTTCACACATATTGGTTGGTTCGTTATTTCGACAGCGTCTTTAGAATATGTCCCCCTTCCACGTTTAAAAAAAAGGAGTATATAAGGGTAAAACCTATATTAATATAGTACATATGTACCTAAGCTGGAAATAACCTAAAAGTTGACTAATAAATATAATTTCTAAGAAGCTGACAACTCCGCTTCTGCTGCTTGCAGACGTTCATTGGTGATAGTAAAAGTAATATTGTCAGCGTTAAAACTGAAAGAAGATGCCCATCGACAGGGGTATTTGGAAGCTATTTTGAAAGACACTGCATTGTTACATAATAGAAGAAATGAAACAAAATACTAAGAGATATTAAATATACAATTTGCTATAAAAAAAGATAAAGAATAAATAGGAATCAAAAAAAATTCCTAATAACGTAATTTAATATTTTCTTTCTGTAATAAATTAATTGGAATTTTTACTGAAGTACTAATATGAACAATAAACCATTTTAAAAATTAAATTTTTTGAATTCAAATTTCTTTATTATGCTAGCTTGAAAAGATACAATTTTAAATTGAATGAATTGTAATACAAGTTGGAGGCAATATTAATTAAAAGCCCTCATTTCTTTTGGTCAATCAGTTTAGTCTACACTTCACAAAACATATTCCGATATTGATGGACACTAGTAGTTTTGTATCTAATCAATTGTCTGCACCCTAAATTGTTTAACATACACATATGCTTCTGACAATCTGTCCTTATATTCCTTCTTATCTATAATTTGTCGATAGATTGATTCTCCATTAAATCGATTCTAATTAATTACATAGAATCTGAACTATTATCAAGCGAACTCTAATTGGTAATCATAAGAATTTATTTTACTCCATGTTACGATGATGTCGTTTGTATAAATGTGAAAATTTTTATTAACTTTAAAGTATAATATTTTATATAGTTTTTGATTAAAAATACTTAAGAAAACAATCTATTTGGCTCAATTGATCCGGATAAGTACAGTACCACATGTTCTACAATTGCTTCTGATTCAAAATAAAGATAACATATAAGTTTGGGGACAGTTTTCATCAAAAATTTATGTTTTTCTATATTTTTTTTTTTTTTTGCAAAATATCTTTTATTAAAATAAGGAATTCAATAATAATATGAATTTTGGGTTAAATTCTGTCCGTTTTCAAATATAAAAATAATATTTGAAAATATTGCATTTTTTCTCCATAATTTTTAATTATTATGGAGGTGTGGCAGAAAAGTAATGAGACTGGAAATCGGCAACAAAGCGGTCCTATAGAGAGTCCTCCTTTGATAAGTATACGACCTTATAGAACCTGATAATGGAAGTTGTGTTTTTGTACTCGTAGTTTGTTAAGAAAATGTGCGAGTTTGACTTACCAAAACTAGCAACGAGCTTATGGGGTACATTCCTTATCAAGAGCAAAAGATTTCCGGTGGCATTAGGCATTTTTGGAGGAAAAATGAACTTCGTTCAGGGAAGCCTTAAACATCGAACACTGATGAAAATGCATATAGGATAGGGCGTCTTCTAAAATCAGATCGTTGGCTAACTATTTTTTTTTATCAAGAAGTCCTTGGAGTTTACTTGGACACTTCATACTGTCATATAGCCAAAGGAATTTCTGTGATTCTCGCGCTTTTTTTTATTAATCTTTATGAGACGTAAAAAGGCTGAAAAATATAGCCCAAGGAATTTCTGTGATTCTCGAACCTTATCTCAATCCTTATGAGACGTAAAAAGGCTGGAAAGGACGTTAACTTGGTACCGTTTATAACATCCAAAACTATATACATCTGCCTAAGTAAACTACCCTAAAGAAGATAATATTCAATTTTTTTAAATTTACTTTGAAAATGCCAATAATAACAGAAATATTTGCAATTTAAAATCGATTGTTATATGGTAAATTTAAAAAATTTGATGATCAGTAATTTTTCTTCATTTTTAGTTTACAAATATTTTGCCAAAACCAAATTTCCTCTCGCAAATTGCAAAAAAAATGTTGTCGATTTTTTTTGTTGCATAATAACATAAAAAAAAGAAAAATGTTTTTGCAAAAATAACGATACAAATTTTACAAAACAAAAAAAAACATTTTTTTTTTTTTGAAAATTTGGGGTTGCTGTGACAGCGCGAAAACGTTTTCGATTCGACGGACTTTTAAGCACTTCATGAACCATAACAGTATGACGTCACACTTGGTAACTTTCACACAATGTTAACAATGTTAATATTGCAAGTATGAATAGTACGAGAATTATATTTACGATAGTTAAAAAGGGGTGTCCAAAATGATGATAAAAGTTGTAATGATGCTATGGTGTTGAATCGACAATGTCGACAGCAGAACCCCTTTTAGGGAGCGTGAAGGATTAACATTAACTACAGAGGGTGTAAATAGAATATGTAAGATGAAAATAAAGAAAATATCATCGTTTCCGTTGTGCCTTTGTTCATCCTTTAAATTTCCATTCAGATTATAGCTGTAGTTACTATATCGGGTATATAGTCAAAATTTGAACTCTCCTATTTAAAAAAAAAAAAACGATAATTTTTTTTATTTTTGATAATAAATTACAACCACTTCAAAAGGAAAAGAAGGGCGATTATAAGTTTGGAATGTAGACGATTTGTAACTATAAATAATAATCGCAGGGGGTGACAACAAAAAGTGAAATGAGGATTATTTAAAACGGCTCACAATCAGACTAAGACTTTTGTCCTTTCCAATATCACCATCGCCATCGCCATTGTCACCATCACCATTATGCGAACACATCAAAATCTATCAAAACGGAAATTTTGAAAAGTTATTTATTTGTTGACATTTATAAGATTTTAATGTTTAACAACTGACTGTTGCTGCATTTTCAATTGTAGCCTAAATTGATGTGAATAAGACTGAGTTGGGTGTAGGATTTAAAGTTTTATAACTGACATAATGAGTATCGTCATAGTGGGTTAAGCGAAATTTCCAGAGTCTATCGGCTTCCGGTGTTTCTCTATAAATAATATCGCATCTAATAATAATAACAGTAATAATAATAGCAATAGCGATGATGATAATATTGGATATGCTTTCGATGTCAACATACACATAACAATAGACGCAAACAAATCTTAGGGAGGATATCGATGATATAGTATAAAGCCGAGTTCATATAGACTCTGTAGGTATACTCTTAGTAAATGCTGTAACCCTTCTTGAGATATACAGATGTACCGATATGCATTCAGCTCGTACATATAATATGAATACTGTTACTGATATTACTGACATTGACAATTTCAAATTAACACGGCTTCAACAATGATCTTCTGTGAAAATGTACAAGTGTTTTCTCATGTCCCCCAGTCTTGAAAAATACTCTTAACATTTGCAAAATCCTCCATCATCTTTATACATTTCTATACGGACATAGGTATATATATATTTAAGTAACATTTTAGAAAAAGGAGAAAGGGAATCTTTATACATTTTCATTATGCTGTCATTCATTTAGTCACGCGTTCATTTATTCGATTTATTCAATTATTATTCATTCGGTTATTTTTATATTTAATTATTCAATTATATCTTAAGCATATTAGAGTTTTCATTTATATAACGAAAAATAAATAAATGGAAAACAAAACAGGAATATTCTTTTTTACGCTCGTTCATTATTTGTTGATAGTAGCCGACTTTTGAATAGGTGACAAGCACGATTTCGAGGGTGTCATTTTTTATTTTCTATTTTGTTTTTTTTCTATTATAGAAAAAAATGATATAGTAACATGTGCAAAAAAAAGGTTTTTTTCCAAATATTTGAAGTATATTAAAAAATACAATTGAAAAAATGTTAATCAATCGAATATTATAAAAGGGTTTTTATTCATTTTGCTCCTATTATTGGTACTACAACCCAATTGAAATTTAGAACCACTTCGGTATGATAGTATAGAATAATTGTTAAAAAATTCGAAGTTTATAAAAAAATACAATCAAAGGAATTTTATCCAATCGAATATTATAATAGAGTTTTTATTTACGTTCCTCCTATTATTGGTACTACAACCCAATTGAAATTTAGAACCACTTCGGTATGATAGTATAGAATAATTGTTAAAAAATTCGAAGTTTATAAAAAAATACAATCAAAGGAATTTTATCCAATCGAATATTATAATAGAGTTTTTAATCACGTTTTTCCTATTATTGGTACTACAACCCAATTGAAATTTAGAACCACTTCGGTATGATAGTATAGAATAATTGTTAAAAAATTCGAAGTTTATAAAAAAATACAATCAAAGGAATTTTATCCAATCGAATATTATAATAGAGTTTTTATTTACGTTCCTCCTATTATTGGTACTACAACCCAATTGAAATTTAGAACCACTTCGGTATGATAGTATAGAATAATTGTTAAAAAATTCGAAGTTTATAAAAAAATACAATCAAAGGAATTTTATCCAATCGAATATTATAATAGAGTTTTTAATCACGTTTTTCCTATTATTGGTACTACAACCCAATTGAAATTTAGAACCACTTCGGTATGATAGTATAGAATAATTGTTAAAAAATTCGAAGTTTATAAAAAAATACAATCAAAGGAATTTTATCCAATCGAATATTATAATAGAGTTTTTATTTACGTTCCTCTTATTATTGGTACTACAACCCAATTGAAATTTAGAACCACTTCGGTATGATAGTATAGAATAATTGTTAAAAAAATTCGAAGTTTATAAAAAAATACAATCAAAGGAATTTTATCCAATCGAATATTATAATAGAGTTTTTAATCACGTTTTTCCTATTATTGGTACTACAACCCAATTGAAATTTAGAACCACTTCGGTATGATAGTATAGAATAATTGTTAAAAAATTCGAAGTTTATAAAAAAATACAATCAAAGGAATTTTAATCAATCGAATATTATAAGGAGTTTTCAGTCACTTTGGTCTTATTATTGGTACTACAACCCAATAGAAATTTAGAACCACTTTGGTATGATAGTATTGAATAATTGTTAAAAAATTCGAAGTTTATAAAAAAATACAATCAAAGGAATTTTATCCAATCGAATATTATAATAGAGTTTTTAATCACGTTTTTCCTATTATTGGTACTACAACCCAATTGAAATTTAGAACCACTTCGGTATGATAGTATAGAATAATTGTTAAAAACTTCGAAGTTTATAAAAAAATACAATTAAAGGAATTTTATCCAATCGAATATTATAATAGAGTTTTTAATCACGTTTTTCCTATTATTGGTACTACAACCCAATTGAAATTTAGAACCACTTCGGTATGATAGTATAGAATAATTGTTAAAAAATTCGAAGTTTATAAAAAAATACAATCAAAGGAATTTTAATCAATCGAATATTATAAAAGAGTTTTTATTCATTTTGCTCCTATTATTGGTACTACAACCCAATTGAAATTTAGAACCACTTCGGTATGATAGTATAGAATAATTGTTAAAAAATTCGAAGTTTATAAAAAAATACAATCAAAGGAATTTTATCCAATCGAATATTATAATAGAGTTTTTAATCACGTTTTTCCTATTATTGGTACTACAACCCAATTGAAATTTAGAACCACTTTGGTATGATAGTATTGAATAATTGTTAAAAAATTCGAAGTTTATAAAAAAATACAATCAAAGGAATTTTATCCAATCGAATATTATAATAGAGTTTTTAATCACGTTTTTCCTATTATTGGTACTACAACCCAATTGAAATTTAGAACCACTTCGGTATGATAGTATAGAATAATTGTTAAAAACTTCGAAGTTTATAAAAAAATACAATTAAAGGAATTTTATCCAATCGAATATTATAATAGAGTTTTTAATCACGTTTTTCCTATTATTGGTACTACAACCCAATTGAAATTTAGAACCACTTCGGTATGATAGTATAGAATAATTGTTAAAAAATTCGAAGTTTATAAAAAAATACAATCAAAGGAATTTTAATCAATCGAATATTATAAAAGAGTTTTTATTCATTTTGCTCCTATTATTGGTACTACAACCCAATTGAAATTTAGAACCACTTCGGTATGATAGTATAGAATAATTGTTAAAAAATTCGAAGTTTATAAAAAAATACAATCAAAGAAATTTTATCCAATCGAATATTATAATAGAGTTTTTATTTACGTTCCTCCTATTATTGGTACTAAAACCCAATTGAAATTAAGAACCACTTCGGTATGATAGTATAGAATAATTGTTAAAAAATTCGAAGTTTATAAAAAAATACAATCAAAGGAATTTTATCCAATCGAATATTATAATAGAGTTTTTAATCACGTTTTTCCTATTATTGGTACTACAACCCAATTGAAATTTAGAACCACTTCGGTATGATAGTATAGAATAATTGTTAAAAAATTCGAAGTTTGTAAAAAAATACAATCAAAGGAATTTTAATCAATCGAATATTATAAGGAGTTTTCAGTCACTTTGGTCTTATTATTAGTACTACAACCCAATAGAAATTTAGAACCACTTCGGTATGATAGTATAGAATAATTGTTAAAAAATTCGAAGTTTATAAAAAAATACAATCAAAGGAATTTTAATCAATCGAATATTATAATAGAGTTTTTATTCACGTTCCTCCTATTTTTGGTACTACAACCCAATTGAAATTTAGAACCACTTTGGTATGATAGTATAGAATAATTGTTAAAAAATTCGAAGTTTGTAAAAAAATACAATCAAAGGAATTTTAATCAATCGAATATTATAAGGAGTTTTCAGTCACTTTGGTCTTATTATTGGTACTACAACCCAATAGAAATTTAGAACCACTTTGGTATGATAGTATTGAATAATTATTTATAATTTTTTCAGATATTTTATAGTAAATTCAAGTTTATTTATAAGGACTCAGTCGTGATGTGCTTCTATACAATTCCAACAGTGCTGCAACAATAGAAACATGAAAAGGTCAACTCTTAAGATTAAGCCTAATTTCCTTATTGAATTGAGATTGATCATTTTTCATTTTGAAAGTAATAGCAAATGTTTAAGTATTTTTCTTTACAAGATTAACTAAATTATAAATGACAAAACGATCATCATTCTCTTCCTATTCCCTTTTGATTTTATGCAATTCTTGAAAAACAGTATCAAAATTCCTTAAAAATACCCCATAATGTTTTTTTAATTTATTTTTAAATCTTTATAAAGACAAATTTTAATTTTTTTTATAGAAAAGGACACCAAACCTTCGTTTCTTTTTTATTGTAACTCAATGCAATAACAAACCTGAATACGTGCCTCTGGTAAGCCAATCTTTTCAGCAAGTCGTTCTCTAGCAAATACATCTGGATAATGGGTCCGTTCGAATTCTAGAATATATAAAATAAAATTATTTATTTTTATTTGATTTGAAACTTTACAACAATAAAAAAAAATCACTTCATTTCAATGTACAGTACAGATGAAAAGTATGCGTCAATCTTAGTAAGAATACTAAGATTGATTGAAAAGGATTTATATAATATGTGTTTATGCATTGAAATAAATATTTTAACTGGAGTAGTAAAAATATTAGGAAGGAACGTTAGATATTTATTTAATGCATTAAAAATAATTATTCCAAAATAAAATAAACATGCATCATTTTTTATGCACCATCACAGTAACACAGTCCCAACCAAATGAAATTTTACAAGAAGATAAGGAGAGTGCCTATTTAATGCTTATCCTACATTCTACGTTTAAAAGATGTGGAGACTATCGTTAATATATAATCGAATTTTTTACTATCTCCTCTCGCCTATACACTGTAGATGGTATATTTTTGATGTATGGTGTATTTTTTTTTTTTTTTTTTTTTAAATATTGTATAAACTTTTTGATATTATAAGTATATATTTTCATTGTTACTAGTGAAGATAGCACCATACGCCAATTAAATTATAGCCCCATACTAGAGAGACTTCTTCTTTTTATGGCAGCCTTTTTACGGCAGTTATAAAAACTCGTAGAATATGGTCAAAAGATAGACTTTACAGCCGCTTATGATGGTATAACCAAGGTAAAACTCTACACATTCATGAAAAAATTTGGCATATCAGAAAAATTGATAAGACTGACTAGCCTGACCTTGACTTGTGCGAGAAGAAGAGGAATAGCAGCCGAATCACTTTCAGAACCATTTACCATACACAATGGTCTCCGGCGAGAAGACGCACTTTCTTCAGTTCTTTTCTTGAATTAGAAGTAACCATGAACGGTATCATCCCCATTAAGTTTGCCCATCTATTAGCATACACATACGATATCAATATTATATGTCGATCAGGAAGAGCTGTACGAGAGACGTTCATCAAAATTGACCCGGCAGTGAAAAGTCTTTGGATGCACATAAAAGAAGGCAAAACCAACTCCATGGTGGCTGCGTAGGTGTCGAAGACAAGACCAATTAGCATTTGTCACATACAGATAGGAGATTATAACTTCGAAAGAGTTAAATCAATTTCATATGTGGGGTCATGGGTCGTAGCCGCTAAGAACTTTTTATACACTGACTGAAATGGGTAGCCAACAGAACCTATTTTAGTCAGTGTAAATTATTTCACTCAAAAATTCTGACCATAACATCGAAGCTACTGCTGTACAGGACACTAGTCTTTCCAGTCCTGATGTATTTTTTGAAAACTTTGGTTCTAAGCAAAAATCATTGCGAACTCTTGTCCGGGTTTTGAAAGTTTCTGGAATACCACTACAACCCCACCCCCCCTACCACTTGATGGTGGACGATTCCGGATTGTATGTAACGGCGAGGTCCGCAACCGCCCGATGGGCTGGACACTCAATAGGGGGCGGTAGGCTGAACACTTAGTCCGTACGGATGAGGAAAATACTGCATGGAATGTCTACAGTAGCGCCATTTATGGTCTGAGGAGACTGGCCCAAGGAGGCATGGATTCAATTCATACTGATGCGAAAAATTACTTTACTTTCCTTATCCTGTTATCCTTTCATTAACCAAACAGTACGGAAAAACACCTGGAAAAGTCATCAACCATCAAAAATACGAAAATATCAATATCAGCTTTCGGAAGAAACTACCAATCGTGTATAAACACCCGTATTTGTCAAAGACAACAACCCGAAATTGACATAATGGCCGCCCATCCTACTGGACGAAAGCATGGCACCGCACCAAACTGTTTAAAAGCGACCATAGTAGAAATACAATAGACGAAATTTAAATAGTAGAAATACAATAGACGACAAGGAAGGTGGAGCGATGGCGTTAGGTAGGACTTTAAGAATATGCTGGGAGTGTCGAACTGGAAGACAGCGGCGTGAAGCCGGTACGCCTGGCCTAAAAGTAGAGTTTATTTTTTGAATTACAACAACTATTGTTTTTGGTATTATCTCTAAAAAAATTTTAATGTACATAAATTGCAATCGTATAAATTTCAGTAAAATCTTCTTATGTTATTTTAAAAAAAAAAAAGAAGAAAGATTCAAAAATGTTTCCTATTGTTACAAACAAAATCTCAATGTTAATTTGGCAAAATTTCATATTGTCAGTGAGTGAATATCCATTTAGGGGTTAAATATTTTAATTGTTTGGTGTACTTTAGTAATAATTTAGTATGATGCAAAAGTAAGACTACGAGTATGTATTCAAATACAGAATAGATTTTATATATAAAATATCTAGCAATCATTATGAATTAATAAAGCAATTAAATAACAAAATTATATTTCAATTTAAATTTTTTTGGGAATAAATTTTATAATTTAATAATTGCCAAAGAATTTGTAAAGTATATTATGTGAAACAATAAACATAAGATGAAAACTATTGAAAATCAATTCAAACTTACCCTTTTCTAAACTATCAATTTGTTCATTCGTGAATGATGTTCGATTTCGTTGTAGTTTTCGTTTTAATCGTAGTCGCATTTGTGAGTCCTCATCACCAGATGAATTATGATCTGAGTTACCATCAGATGTACTCTCATGAGAATTTGGATGAGATATATCACTAGTAAAGAGGTCTAAAAATAAAAAATTCATAGAAAAACCGGAAAAAAACATAATGCAAAAATTTTATAAATAATAGTAAATTAATAATTTTAATAATATTCCTATTTTGGGGGGGTTGATTTTTGGAAATAGTTATTAGTATGAAGTGAGAAAAATACAATATTTCTAAAATAAATGAATGTTTGTTTTGTTTTTCTTTTCTACAAATAAGGATCACGTACTCTTCAAAAACGAGGTTAAATTTTTTCAACAAAGGAAAGGAGAACTTCAATTTTTCGGGCTAGCTATAAGTGCAAATTTGAATACCAAATTATGAATAAATTTTCAAAAACTGAATATATAACATAGAAATAAATGATATGCTTAAAAATTGTTGACAAGATGATTTTCTTGCGAATACATACCCTTACACGCATACGCACAGTCTAAGCTACCGAAAGTATAAAGAAAGGTGACAACTATTGGGTGCGTGCATACAGAATATTAAAGAGGGCAGCATTTCGTGCTATTATGTATTTTTTATTTATTTGTTTTAAAAAATAATTTTTATTTCATATAGTATTGACTGACAGGAGTGGCTGACATTTGCGAAGATTTTGCATCATACGACGAGTTACAACGAGCAGAATAGACGAATACAAAAAAAAAAGCGAATAGATTGGAAAAGTGATATGGTGCCGCAATATAGGCCACAATAGAAGTTGGTAAAAGTTTCCGTTGTGTCATCTATCCATCAAGTTAATCCTTATGAATGCACAGCTTTTCCTTTCTATCTGTTCAAATTTCGACTTTCAGCAAACTTGTAAAAGTCCTTATGTTCGTATGAAAATTGATTAACTATCATCCATCTACGTTGTGGGTGTGGTAAAAAAAAATACACTTTTTAATAATTCTTAACTTTAAAAAAATATATATACATACACATATACCTTTTCTCTTTAATACAAATATATTTGTTTCATGATGAAAAAGTGGAGAAAAAAAAATCTAATAAAATAGGGAAAATAAATAAATAAATGAAATGGATAACAGAAAACATGAAAAAGGAATTCCTATTACAATTCCCCATTTTATTATTTCCTGTATTATTTTTGGTATTCAAGTCATACTTTTTACATACACGTTGATATTATCTCACGATTCAAACTGTTTTTGCAGTAACAAAATATTTTTTTTTGCTTCTATAAAAACAGCATTATATATCAAGGGTGTTATATATTATCCAGTCAACTTATCAGGATTCGTAATTTTTTTCTGATATTATGAAGGAAAAAAGTATACTTCAAGGGAGTAGGGATTCGTGTGACGTGAAATGAATTTCACTTTAGGTTTATGAAATTTTCGAGTTTCAAAAGCAGCTTTACTCTATCATCACATAGGATCATTTCAATGTTGTCAGGTTATTTTGCTAACATGTTAGCTAATCCTGTACTTAAATGTTTCCTTTTCTTACGAGTATATTTGCCTTTATAATATATTTCATTTCTCTTTAATACAAATTGACAATGCAGTTATGTTTTTATTTTTCTTATTTTTTTTTTAACTTTATTATAAATACAAGATTATATATTTTCTCTGTTGCCATGCAAATAATAAACGAAATAAGGGATAATTCATTTAACATAAAATATTAAAAAATCTTTTATGCTTTATAGAATTTCATTTTGATATGAAACAGCTTTTTATGTAACTGTACTTTAGCATATGAATATTTGCACGTTGCCAAAAAAAAAATCCCTAATAAATATACTTAATGACAAATTTCTAATAAAATTTCCTTATTTTTTGAAGAAATTGTATTTTTTTTTCGTACAGTTTTAATAATAAGAATTTTTTTTTTAGAATTCAGCTTCAAATCCTGTAAGAAATAGAAAATATTTTCTCAATGTTTTTTTCGAAAACGAATAAAAATTAAAAAAGAATATATAAAAATTTTAAAGTCAACAGTTTTTTCAACAATTATTAAAAAAATTAACAAAGTAGATTACCGATAATTTAAGTGCCAAAAAGCTTCTTGATTTGATCTGATAACTGGTTAGGTCATGGAAAAACTTCCAGAAGTGGGCTAGCTAAAGCTTCAGTTAAAGTTAAAATGTATACCCAAAATTTTAGAAAATCGGCGAAGTGATCGTTGTACCAAAACCAGGAAAGGTTTCCTGTAGACCAATTTTTCTACTACCCACAATGGCAAATTTTTTTTTTCTTGAAGTTGTTCCTGAGAAAGGAAGTATTAATACTCCACTATCTATATGTCTATGCATACTATCTATGTGCATAGAAATAAAAATAAAGTGAAACAAGCCCTAGAAGAAGAAAAGGTGTACCCAGCAATCTTGCTGGATGTTGTGTAAGCATTTGACAGGGTGTGGCATAAAGGGCTTATCTGCAAACTGCATAGAAATCTCGCAAAATAATTATTTGAATTTCCCTCTTCATATATTTCAGAGATGCAATTTAGAGTCAGGTATGATCAAGCAGATTTCGACCTGAAAGATATAAAAGCAGGAGTGCCTCAAGGGAGCGTACTAGGCCCTCTGCTGTACTTATTATATATAAGAGACATCCCACAAAATGATAAAATATTAATGGCTACATTTTCAGATGACATCGCAATAACGGGGAGTAGATTAATCTATTGAAATATTCACTAAAAAACTGCAGAATACATTAAATAAGGTTAATAGCTGGACGAACCTATGACGTATTAAACTAAATGAAGCAAAGTCGGCGCACATTATCTTTACCTACAGAAAATTTTATCCTGTATATATTATTATTAATGGACAAATTGTACCTTATGCCAATATACTCGTAGCTAAGTATATTTGATACTAAACTTAAATGGAAGGACTATGTAAAAAAGAAAAAAGAAGAACTGAACAATAAATATAGACACTTGCAGTGGCTGCTTGCGAGAACCTCTGAGCTGTCAACGCAGAATAAAATTTACAACCAAATAATTAAGCCGGTTGGGAGGTATGGTATCCAACTTTGGGGTTGTAGAAGCAACAAAAGTACCAAAATACAGTACTAGGTGGGATAGAAAATGCTCTATGGTACATAAGAAGTAAAGATATCCAAACGTGATTTGCAAATTAATTCTTTTTCTGATGAAATAAAAAAGGAGACCAGCTAAATATGATCAACGATTGCATTCGCACGAAACAAAGTATGTCGTCTTAAAAGTATTAAACATCTGGAATTAATAGAGTAGCAATTACGAAAACAATTCACTATATTAAGTGTTTGTCCCGAACAAATCCAAAAATTTAAAGATAAATTGAAAGTTGAAAAAATAACCAACAGATGGCCGACCGCAAATATTCAATGGTGATTATTAAATTATTTAGTAATGAAAATCAACAAAATATTCAAAAAAAATTCATTATATAAACCGAAATAAACTTATAATTTATAAACAGGCTAATTCATAAAAATAAAGTTTCGATTCTTAAAGATTTTAAATATATTTTCAAAATCCCGAATTATATTTAATTATGGTCAATAAATCGTATTTAATTTTATGGTCAACAAATCGTTTTTAAATCGTACAGAAATTTATATAAATAAAAAATCAATAAAAACTACAATAAATTAACTAAATAATTAATTGAATAAATAGAAAAGTTTTTGTTCGTTATCCTTTCAGTTTATAGGAAAATAATTATTATTGGTGTTAGTATGCTTCTTATTTAATTTAAGAGTTTATAAAAAAACAATTTTTGCCGCTCATAATATTATTGGGTTGGCAACTAAGCGATTGCGGGTTTTGTTAATAGATGGTATTAGCACATTCTTTTGTTATGTCAACGTGTTCAAAGCACCTTACCTGCAATATATTGTTTTCTTATTCATTGGACTTCCGCCTTTAATTTAGTAAAAAATTGTATCGTTTAGCTATTTAGTTTTGTTTTCATTTAAATTTAAAAATGGAATGACAAGATGTGCATTTCAGACATATTTTATTTTATTATTTCCGAAAAGGCAAGAACGCATCGCAGGTACACAAGAAGTTATGTGCCGTATATAGGAACGAAGCCTTGAAAGAAAGGCAGTGTCAAAATTGGTTTGCTAAATTTCGTTCTGGTGATTTTTTACTAAAAAATGTTAACGATCGGGCCAGTTGCAGTTGATGAGACCCATATCAAGGCCATTATCGATTCAGATCATCATAGCACAACATGTGAGATTGCAAAGAAGCTCAATGTCTCGCATACATGCATTAAAAAAAAAATTAAAACAGCTTGGCTATGTTAAGAAACTTGATTTATGGATTCCTCATCAGCTTAAGTAAATTCATTTGACGCAACGCATTAGTATCTGCGATTCGTTTCTAAAACGCAACGAAACGAATCCATTTCTGAAACGACTGATAAGTGGCAATGAAAAGTGAATAGTTTACAACAACGTTAATCGGAAACGATCGTGGGTGATGCGTGATGAATCACCTCAGACGACATCAAAAGCTGAGATGCACCAAAAGAAGATTATGCTGTCAGTTTGGTGAGATTATAAAGAAATTCTGCACTTTGAACTTTTACCAAGAAACCAAATGATTAATTTCACTGTGTACTCGTACGTTCAACAACTCGTCAAATTGAGCAAGCCAGCTCAAGAAAAGCGGCCATAATTAGCAAATCGTAAGGATGTTGTTTTCCAGCATGACAATGTAAAGCCGCACACATCTTTGGTCACTCGCCATTAGGTTAGGATGTGTTGTCACATCCATCATATAGTCCTGAGCTAGCGGCTTCTGATTACCATTTATTTTGTTCCATGCAGAACTCTTTAAATGGTAAAATGACGCTGAATATGTAAAATCACATTTAATTCAATTTTTTGTTAGCAAAAGTAATAAGTTTTACGAACACGGAATTATGACACTGCCTGAAAGATGGCAAAGGGTCATCCACAAAAACGGACAATACCTAATTAAGTAAACTTATATTTTTAAGTAAAAATTTTAAATTTATCTTCTTATTTAAAATCCGCAATCACTTAGTTGCCAATCCAATATTAGACTAGAAAAATTGATATTAAAAATATGATAATTAGGTTTTTTTTTTATATTTGTTTTGCATTTTATTTTAACTAAAACTAATGGAGTATATGTTCACGCAAATGGATCAAAAAGAGACCAACTTCACATAACTACCAAGGAAGAGAACAAAAATTATATATTGATTTTAGAATATTCAAAGATCAGTGCTACGATATTTATCTAATTTAATATTAGTATAGATATTTTTTTGGAAATTTTTGAAGAAATAAATATTTCTGTTCAATATAGTTAAAAAATTCTAATATGCATAGTAAATTTTTAGATAGTCTGCTTTTAGTAGTGGAAAATTTAAAAAAAAAACAAACAAACAGTTTTAGCAAGATGCCTAATCATTTGCCTAAAAATAAAATAAAATTAGGGAAAGAAGAGTTTTTTTTTAAATTGTGGTAATATTTTTGTTATATTTTGCTTTATTTAAAATTATATACCATTTATTATTGTGCATTCAATTAATTATCTTTAATTACTAGACTAGAAAATAATTTATAATTTAGTCTTTT
Organism: Atherix ibis; assembly: GCA_958298945.1. Taxonomy (NCBI): domain Eukaryota; kingdom Metazoa; phylum Arthropoda; class Insecta; order Diptera; family Athericidae; genus Atherix; species Atherix ibis. The sequence goes on along the minus strand of OY282610.1, from coordinate 56,758,984 downwards.
TTTTTAATTATCAATTGGTTAAAAGTCATTAGTTAATGTTAACTGAAATTGATCATGGTTTTAGTTAATGACACTATTAAGAGGAGTCCTCTTAATGTATTTTGAAATTTTCACGTAAAATTGTAAATTTTTAACTGAAGAAATATTTAGAAAATAAACAAAATTAAATAAAAAATAAAACAAAATATTCGATTTTCAATTTTTTCGTGGCGTTATGTGTTGGTACTCATGTTTCTCACTTATGTTGACAAGTTCGGCCATTTTGAATGTTCAGTTAATTTTTGACAGCTGCTTTGCTTGCACGTGTTTTGGCTCGTCTTCGATTTTTGCCGATTTTCGACCAAAAACAGCAACGCATTAACATTGGTAAGGAGCTGTTGGACTCTGTCCGCGATGACCCAAATTTGTTCCAGAGGGTCATAACTGGTGAAGAATAATGAGTTTATGGTTGTGACGTGGAAACCAAAGCTCAATCATCACAATGGAAGATGCCGCACGAGCCAAGACCAAAAAAAGCGCGCCAAGTTCGGTCGAATGTGAAGGTTTTGCTTACAGTTTTCTTCGATTGCAGGGGCGTGGTGCATTATGAGTTCTTGCCGTAGGGCAGAACTCTCAATAAGGAATATTACCTGCAAGTTATGCGCAAGTTGCGCGAACCAATTCGCCTGAAACGCCCGAATTTGTGGAAGAACAAAAATTTACTTTTGACTCATGATAACGCCCCTGCTCACACATCGTTGCTTGTGCGAGAATTTTTGACCAAAAATAACACACTAATAATGCCGCAGCCACCATATTCCCACCGTATTAAGTGAGAGATATAAGTACCAACATAACGCCAAAAAATCGAAAATCGAATAAACGTAACCCGCGGAAATTCAAAATTCGCGACACTTTTTGAACAGACCTCGTAGAGTTCTTAGCGGTATGTAATTTTGAATAGTTTAATCTTCAGTCAAGATCGATACATTATTTCGGATATTCTGGTAACATGTAGATTATTTTTAAATTAATATATTTTAAAAAGTTACGTTGATATGGTCACTTCGGGCACCTATTTGAATCAAGAAAATAAAGGCTAAAAATGCGCTTTAAACCGGGAATCTGCTCAAAATAAAATGCAATGACAAAAAAAATTGCAGAAAATAATTCCTTCTTTAACACAAGATAAAAATATTATTTGGTATTAAAGAGAGAATTACTTTTTCTATATCAAGCAGATAGGGAGGGAGCCTGTATTCAGGAGATACAGAAGAATGCAAAGGTTGTATGAGCATAACAATGATAACAGATTGCGATCTATCTAGTTAGTAGCAGCGTATAATATGGTCGTTCGAAGTACTTCGTTTGCATAGAATAATTCTCTACATACACTCTACCTGCGCTTGTCCTAAGAAGTACCTAAGCCTATTGCCCATACCCCCACCCCCCCCATCATCATTTTGTGGTCATAGAAATTGGAAATTTTATTTTGATTTTCTTCTTTCAGTCCACGCACCCTCATAGTATATGTGTCGCTTAAAAATAGGAAAATCGATGGTACTTATTGGAAAGCGCGCGAAGCTATCCAGTGTGTGTACCTCAGACTGCACTCCGGTTGATTGAATCACATTTAAAACGCACAGCCATCTCGAAGCCTACGCTAATAGTCAGAGCCCATTTTTGGTGGTGTATCTACAATATCAAATCACGCCAATTACGGAATAACTAGAGCACTGTGAGGCTTTTCGTATCATGCACTATGCCCCCATTGGCGGAACCATATGAATTGCATCTAAAATATCACCTCACGCCAATTACGGAATATCCACTGTCGGATATCTTATTTTGCCCCTTGTTAGCCGTTTGCCATCATTGGGATGATAAGTTGATCTATACTTAACATCCCGCCGTGGGGCGGATATCTATGAAAACATCTGAATATCTCCAAAAGGAGGCTTCCAACTAAATTGACCACGCGTTGATTGATGTTAGAATATTTTGGGGTACCAACGTTAACTTGGATCACTGCCTTGTTGGTGCGGTGATCTGAGCCCGAACACCATCTTCGCCGATGAATAGAGACAAACAAAATGTTTGACTCAACACGACTGGCCTGCTAAGCAAACGTATTCGTACCAAATAACTCGAACTAACTTGAAGTGGATGCAGCACACAGAAATATAAGCGAATATGAAATAGCCTGAAAAGACCTAAGAGACGCTGTCATTGGTATGGCGAAAAAATTACTAGGCCCCAGCTGCAAAGATAGTCGCAAAGACGATGATTGCAAGCGAGAAACAGAGAACGCAAGCTTACGCTGGGAATTATTGTGGATCGCAAACAGTAGAGAAGATAATTCGCAGATACAAAAAACCTGGAGGAACGAATAGGTCTGTGCAATCAAAAAATATAGGAAGCAACCGCCACCAAGCGCGGACGCATTACTTAGCGGTGAGAGGGTGATCTGATCTTCTACCAAATGATGGACTCCTAAACTCTAACCAGTTATAATATAAATTGAGGGTCACACCAGCTGAAGAATATATGCTGAAACCACCAAGCATCGAGGAACCATTTAATTTTCCCAATGCTATCCGCTAAGGAGATGCACTTTCGTTCATATTCTTTGTCCTGGCTCTTGGATTCGTATCCGTCAAGGGTAAGCATGAGAGATACCATCTTCATTAAGTCTGCCTCACTTGAAGCATACGCCGACGCCATCGATATTATGCATCGATCAGGAGGATCTGTAACAGAGACCTTAACCAAGACTGAACCGGCAGCGAAAAATCTTGGGTTGCACATAAATGAAGACAAAACAAGACTTGTCACATACTGATCGGAGACAATAGTTTTGAAAGAGTTAAATCATGTCCCTATTTGGGGTTAAGAGTCGTAGCTCATAACAACATGAAAGAAAAAATCCGCATATGGCTGCTGGCAACTCACAAAGCCGTTTCCAGTAAGTCTAAATAATTTCGCTCAAAAAACTTGTGTCCTGATGTATGCTTCGGAAACTTGGATTTCCCGCAAAACCCATTGCGAACTCTTATCCACGTTCGGGAAGAGGGTCTTTCGAAGAATTTGTGGCCTCTACATGAGGATGGGACGAGTTCAGAGCCTATTTAACGATGATACCCTGGAGCGTTACCGCGACCGCCCGACCATGGATCAAATTAAGCTCAATAGGCTGTGCTGAGCTGGACACTTAATCAGTATGGATGATTAAGAATTTTGCCCGAACAGGGTTACAGTGGTCCCAGGAGACGAGGTGGGCCCTGCCTAAAAACATGATAAGACTGTCGAACCGGGATATATGGATTTCTTTCATTCATTCCCGGTTATCGCGATGTTTATGATAGTTAATTTTATTTTCTGTTTATTATAAGTACAAGCATAAATATTATCGATTAGCACATAAACTAACTGTATTCGTATGTATCCTAGGTGATTGTTAATTATTCTTATAAATATCAATAACTATTGATGAATTTGTGTATATGAAAAGGATAGGTAAATTTTTCTCCTATACAGATGCCATAGATATTGTATGTAAACAATTTCATATTGGTAGATATATGTTATGTAGTAATAAAAGAAAATTTGAAAATTCTTAGAAATTATTAATCGAATTTATACTTGATTGCATCTAATCAAATTAATTTCCTATTAAGAAGGTTAAATTTTCATTTACTCTTTTTATTATATGGTTACATATGATAGATAGTCTATACACTAAATATCTACATAAATTGTGGTAGATTATTTCTATTTAGATATATCGAAGTTTACATATTTATACATAATTTAAAGTTGAATTTTATTGGGAGTAAACTTTATTAAAAGAAAATGTGCTATTTCCCAGGTGTTGTAAGTTTAACATTTTCAATCAAGTATATACACACAAATACTTAGACCTGATGAAAAAGTTGGTTTGAATCAATTTTTCACTATACATAAACACTCTTGCAATACTGAATATTTTTTTTTAAAGAAAAATATCAAGGAAACCCATTGAGAAAATGTTTATCCTTATTAAGGACTATCATTTTATATATACACTTGGACACATGTACTAATTCATCTTATACATAATAAGTGGGTCAACTAATTAATTAGTATCTCCATTATAAATTTAATTTAATTTATAATGAATCTACTAGTTAATTAGTTATCCTCTTAATAATTAGTTAATGTTGTTTTTTTGTCCTCCTCTTCCGTATTCGATAGAAATTTGTTTTACTATCAATCGAATCTCTTAATAATCATCATTTAAGGAGAGAATTTCTGCAAAAATTTCTTAAAATTAAATGCCAATTTTTTGCTATTGCATACATAGAAAAACTTATCGAAGGTGTAGAAAAATCGTCTATTCTGAAAGTGGAATTTGTTCACAAATTAATTGTACATATGTACGTGTATATGCATTTTGTATAGATAAATTAGGAAAGCACATATGTACACTATGTATTGTATATGAAGATGGGCATGCGATTGTGAATGAAATTTTATGCAATTTTTCGTTACCAACGATAATGTTTAATGTTTAGCCTACCATTAGAATGGCTATAATCATCATCGTCATTACCATTACCATAAATGCCAATACCAGTTATAGTCAATCACCCTCCTTGATGGTAAAATTGTAAAATGTTGAAAATAATAGAATAGAATGAATTGATGCCTTCTGGTGTTCAGTTAGAACATTTGTTAAAGCGTTCCCGGCTTAGTTAGCAAATATTTGGATTGACTTGCATCATAGCCAGCCAGCCAGCCAACCAGTTTTCGGTCAGAGAAAAATAATTGGATACAATTTTACACTTCAACGCATTCCAGTGTATTTAATTTATTCATTCTTATGTGAAATGTATTTGTCAACTGGGGTCTTTCGTATAAGAATAAGGATCAGGATCAGCATCAGGATCAGGATCAAAAACAGAAATAGGCACAAATAAAAATTTGATGTGAAGTATAGGGGATGAAATTCAATAAGCGTTTTGATTGTTCCGTTACTGACTGACTCAGACACATTTGCCTTTTCGATTTTATAAAAAAAAAAAAACTTTTCCCTATTCGTTATTGAGTATCGGTCTGTGTGTTATGTAATAAAATCTTTCGAAATTATTTACAATTAACGCTTATGAATATAGGTTTCATTTGATCTACTATAACTTTTGAATTTTATTCATTAACCATCAAATTTTCTTATTAATCAAAAACTTTCAGTTTTCGTAATTTTTTTAAATAAGATTTTATTTAAATATAGTAAAATTTATATGAATCGTTTTAAATACTTAAAGTGGACTTTCAAATGAAGACTCTAAAACAGCTTCTACTGAGTGTACTCGACTCAGAAGGTAATTTTTTGTTGGTACTTTCCTTGAGGTAAGAATTTTTACAATTTATTTATTATATACAGTAAATAAATGGCATGGTCCTATGATTATTCCCAAAAAAACACTTCTCTTATCTATTGCTATTTTAATTTCCATATCCCATTACCCTTTGTTGCCAAATGGCCTCTAGTGTCGTGAAGTTTAGAATATACATTGCAGTACTAATGTTATTTCAAATGATAACAAACAAAAAGAGAAAAGAAGACGACTCTGCATTGCCAGAAAAATAATGCAAGATTTATACTTTACTAGGTGGAGCAGAAAATTAACGAGACTATTTCTGATCTGGAAAAGGTAGTGTCTCCTAAACGTGCAGTACAAGTTCTTACCTTGTAACATATGGTAGCGATACTATGGAGGGTCGCGTAACTACCGGGTAGTCTATTAAAAATGGAATAGATTTTTGTATTAATCTTTGATCGTGTTTGGGTGGCCGAGAAATGCTGAAAGATAAACGTTTCTCAGTTGGATCTTCAACGTCGAAAAGGAATAAAATTATGAAACGATTGGATGCTTCTGTGAGGTCAGACCGTTGATTTTACATTGAAGCTGATCAAATGCTCAGAAATAGGGTGCTTTGAGCCTGATCTGAAATTGTCGACATTTAGATGCTCCACAATCTGTGACACGGTAATTTCGACCAAGAATTATTTGCCGGAAAAAGGAATTTTGATGGTTCCGCAGCCTCCCTATTCATATAGTCTAGTTCGTGTGCATTTTTCTTATCTCGCAGGATCAAAAATCACTTGAACTGACGTTATATACCAACTATCGATAAAGTATAAAAAAGTATAACCGAGTTTTATTATCTGAACAAAATTGTAAAAATATTTATTATAATTAAAAAGAGAACAGTTTTCGAAAACGTCTAATTTCCTAATAAACTATTAAAACACAGAACTTTAAAGTTAATATCTCCTTGATGGGCTATAATTTCATAACATGTCCACTCTCACTCAATCGTGAGCAATTATAAGTAAAAACAACCGGAAATCCGATCTAAGCCAGCTGAATCAAATCACTCCAGACGTTTTGAGTTCGCATCACGGTCTGCCAGTTCGATCGCTCGATCGAAGGCAGGGTCTTCTGAGACAAATTGAACCACTGTAGTCTTTCGAGACAGGTTCTTTCTCATCTACACGGAATAAGCATTCAGCCTACCGTATCCTGTTGCGTTTAATTTTATCCACAATCAGGCGATTACGTTACCGCTTCAGGATATCATCCTTAAATAGGTCCGGAAGCATTATTCCTTAGGTAGGGGATCAAAAGTTCTTCTCGAATACAAACAAGATGTTTAGTTTTTAATAACTAGTAATGTACGACAATATTGATACAAAAAGATTATATTCTTTTTTTATGAGAACTTATTCTGAGGTTTTTTGCCAGCAGATAATAAGGAGCTATTATAAAAAGCAAACAGAATATTGGTATTTCATAAGAAGCCATTTTAATTCAAATGGAAATTTTCATAACTAACTAAATTTGGAAGAAATCATTTTTTTCCACGATTTTGAAATCTTCAAATTTATTATTATAAGCAGATATAGAACGGTTGATTTTTTAAATGTTTGGTTTTTAAATTTTCACAAACACACAGAACAGTTGCAAAAGCATATAAAATTTTTTACTTTTTTAGACTATTTTATGCGAAAGCTCCAATTTTGAAACACTTTTTTGAGCATGTCGGTTGGTATCTCACTAATAATTTATCTAATGTTGTCTTCCCATAAAAAATAGTCTAGAGGTGCCAAAACATGTTGTGTGACATATAGCACCGTCTTGTTGAAACCTCATGTCAACCAGCTGCAGTTCTTGCATTTTGGGCAAAGAAAAGTTCGAAATCATCGAGTAACAGCGGGTGCCATTGACGATAATGTTGCGGCCAGCGTCACCTTTAAATAAATAAGGACCGATGATTCCACGGGGCCATAACGCACACCAAACAGTGAATTTTTCTGGGTGCAATGGTAGTTTTTGTTTAGCCTATGGTTGTTCATCAAACCAAATGCAAAAATTTTGTTTATTCACATACCCATTGAACCAAAAATGAGCTTCGTCGCTGAACGCAATTTTTTCATAAAAAACTGATTTTCTTTAAATTATAATAAGGTCGTTCAGCTTTAGTTATTGCACAAGCTGTATTTGCTACGCTTTCAGACTAAGGTCCTGTCTTGTGGGACTCCGACTAGAATAGGATATATTTTTGAAAATTCTGAAAAAATTGCTATTTAGATATGACATTGGGAGAGATATAAGTTTATAATAAGATAGAAGGAAGGGAGCTCTTGTATTTCCAGAGGAACTCCAACACGACCAAAAGCATTGGAGACATCTAAGAATACTCCTGGGTAATAGGAAAACATTTTCCTGTTAAGAATTAGAGATACCTTGTTTACATGACAAGTTAATATTTGAAATTTGTAATTTTTATTTTAAATTCTTATTGAGAGGGAAGAGTATTACCCAGGATTATTTTTAGATATTTTCCAAGCATTTCATCGTCCTCTGGAAAATCAAGAGCTTTCTTCCTTCAACATACTACCTTATCATTAATTCATATCTCTCGGAACATCATTTCCAAGTTTCAATTAACTCAAAATCATCGGAAATTTATCCTATTATAGGCGCAGTTCCACAAGGTAGTATATGGTCCTATTTTATATAATATTTATACCCATGACATCCCATCTGATCCTAATACTATCATTGCTACTTATGCAGATAATACGGCCATACTTGCTACTCATACAAATCCTGACATAGCTTCCAACAATTTACAATCCTATTTCCATAATCTTAAATCGTGGCTTAAGAGGTTGAGAGCGAAGGTAAATCACTCTTAATCAAGGAAAACCTACCCCTTTATACCTTAATAGCAACATGATTCCACAATATGATAAAGTACGTTATTTGGGACAATAAATGTGTTTTAAATTTAGAAACCGTTTTTTCTGGTTCTTGATTATTAATTTATGCTCCAGAATAGGAGTTAATATTGGATTAGAAAGGGAATTTTAATTATCTCAAGATATGTTTAAAATTATATTTTTATTTGAAACTTGGTCCAATTTTCTTTCAAATTTTATTGAAAATATTGTAATTTATTTTTACCATACCTTTACAATATGGCGTCTTTTTCATAAATTCAATATGGCCGATACATAATTAAGTAATATTTTGCTGTATACACATAAAATATCCGCCATTTTGTTTAAATATATTTGAATAAAATTTTTGAAGCGATTAATATCATCAAGAAGGCATACACATTCCAACTAATATATAAAGAAAATAGAAGTCAAATATGGTTGGATTAAGTTAAATAAAATGAAATTACAAAAAAAGAAAATTTAAAAAAAAAAGGAAAATAAGAGAGAAATGAAAGCATATAATATCCTTCGTAAGGTTATGGGAGGAATTTGTTGAATAGACCAATCAGGAAAATGTTTTCCGTTTTTATGAGAGAAAAATAAAAATACAATGCCTCCCACTTTATAAGCTTTGGAAAAGTATACTTTTTAAAATTCTTCTTTACAGTTGTTTTCAACATTAATGAGTGCATGTTGCAACTCTTTTGATTTTAATTTGACTTTTCCTATTTCTTGTTTATTTATTTTCTTCTATTGCCCAACAATTTTCTGTTGCATTTGAAATTTTTTTTCTTTTCATTATTTAATATTTATTTCTTCTCTTGCATCTTCCTTTTTTTGTTTGCTTCTTTTGTATTATAATATTTTCATTACTTTTTCTTGGCCTTCTTTTAATTTTGTTCCATTTTAAATGTTTTCATTTAAAAATAATAGCAATAATAATAATAATAATAATAATAATAATAATAATAAATAAAAAGGAATAAATAATGAAAAAAGAAAGGAGATTTTTTGATGCAATATGCGTTAGAGTTGCATTTACCAACATAGAAAAGTAAAGTAGAAAAATTATTGTATATAAAAAATTTTGTTTTCGCAATTAATGTTGGCAAAAATACACAAGTGCATAGAATCATGGGAGGGTTGAGAAAAAATATTTATGCTTTTATGCAATTGAAAAGGTAATTTTTTATTTTTTTTTGTTATTGCTAACATTAGTCGAATGAATGTTAATTTTTTCCTTTTGTTGAACATTTTCAACTTGAAGCCATTTATTCAATTCGTGACGGTTACTCTTGAATTGAATCCCTCCACTCATCAGCAAAAAAAAAAAGCTTATTTTCTCTCCACAGCAGAAAGTTTCATATTTTTTATATTGTATGTTTTAATAAAGTATATGCATACATTATAGAATTTATTTTTATTTTTGAAATCATAAATTTCTGTAGATGAGTTGTTGGGAAAAAGTGTATTCTTCCTTTAATGCAACACTGCACCTTTTTATAAGTATACATTTATATTTATAAAAATTAATTTTTTACCTTTTTATTACTTGTACTTTTTTTTTCATTTAAAACATTCAATGCCTATAAGATTTTAATTTATTGTATTGAATTTAAATTTGATTAAAATACTTCTAAAAAATGTTTTTTTTTCGTTGCTTTTACACATTTTTATAGAATATTTTCAGTAACACTTATTCAGGAAAAAAATATATTATATGAATAAAATGATTTTATTCAATTTAATATTCATTATATATTTGTAAATTGTTGATAGGTGTTGAGTTAATTTTAATTATTTATGGTTGGGAAAGTCAAGAGGTACGAGTATGTATGTTTTTGCTATTGTAATTTTGTAGATGGTATTTTAAATTTTATTAATAAATAAGGTCTATAAATTATGCAAAATAAATGAAAATAAGTAAATTAACTTGAATGATGATGTAATGGGGAAAAAAGATTGCTTCTCTTTTATGAGGGTAAAAATATCTTTTATAAAATTTTATGGCACAATTCATAATATTTTATAATTTCGATTTTTTTTACCCTTGCTATAAATATAAAATGTGTTTTAAAATATATACATTTTTATAAATTATTAGGAGTTAGTGACTTTTTTCATTTCGATGAAAGGTTTAGCTATTAATTAGAGTAAGACCAATTTTACATTATCATTAAAATACAAAGAGCTTTATCTGAGGGATTATAAAGCACTACAGAAGACTAGAAAAATATAAAAAAATGTCCAACTAAAAAATAATTATGATAGTAAATGTTTTTGTACAATGTCCAAAGTGAAAACTACTTTAATAATATATGAACCGAAGTTCAATGATTGGCTAATTTTAAGATCACCTTTAGTAAAAAGCATTTTTTTTAAAAATATATAAGATTCAATAATAAAAATCATTTTTCTTTTCTAAATAAATAGAAAACTATAATTTGAAAATCCGAGCAACCTTTTTATAATAATTTATGATGACTTTTTTTTTGCATTTTTTGAGTTTTTAAATGCTTTTAGATTTGGATATTGTCTATACAAACATAATCTTTCTTGTAGCCTTATGAAAGAAAAAATTTCAACCGCGTCAAATCGCATGATCTTGCAGGCAAATTAATATCAATAAATCTCTAAATTATACATTCTGGAAACTTTTTATGCATTAAAAACAAAATTTTTTTAAGTATTATGGCTTATAGCCTTATATTGTTAGAGCCACATAAAAACCATATTAAAATCTTCAAGTTCAGCCTAGAAAAAGTAGGTTATCATAGGCGGGCCGCCGTAGTAATGGTCTCTTCCTTTTCATTTTAAAATAATTAAGAGCCATTAATAGATTCAGATTAATGGCTTTTTTACAGTTACGTGTGCGTTTTCAAAGCTATATGTTGCCTTTTAAATTACAAAATGCGCCTAAGGCAGAATCATCACTTTTATAGAAAGTTGTTATAATTTCAACGCATTATTTGATTGATTGACAGGACCATAATCTTTAAACTATCAAATAGATAACTCTGTAATAATAAGCTTGTTTTCTTACATTCGAAAAGACAATCATCACCAGTAATAATGGAAAATAATTTCATTCAAATTATTGGCATGACAACCCTTTCTATGCTGTTACTTTTTCGAGCAAATTTGGCATACATTTGTGAATTTAAGTTCTCATACATAAAATTATCCATTTATCAATGGTGTCCAATTGACAAAATTGCTTTTCAAAATTATTGAATCGTTCAATTGTTCTTTAAATTGATTGTTGGTTGCGGTATTATTATGGCATATAACGCCGTCCTGTTCAAATGACATCTCATTTAAATTAATGCTCTGTAAATTTGTTAACGAACAATCTTTTATCATTGATCTATAATTGGCTGAAAATAAAGGCTGATGATCTCTATCCAGTCAGTTTTCCTGGATATCGTGGAGTTTTATGAATGGCGTACGGGTTTTGAATCAGTATTTCTGCTTATTGCCAAAAATAATGCACAATTATTTTTGCAAAAAAAATTGACGGATTGCTCGTCAAGTTTGAATAATTAAACGCAAATTTCGAATAATACAAATTAATTACTTTAAAATGTTTGTCTAATGTATAGGTATTTTGTTTTGAATTAGTATTTATAAGGGGTGATTTTTTAAGTGTTTGGTTTTCAAATTTCCAAAAAAAAAAAATATAGAAAAACTACGTTTTAAGTTATTTATGCCAGAAGTCTAATTTTGAAACAATTTTTCGAGCATATAATACGTATATTATTACCTTCCAAGATTGACATTGGTTTATCGGTAGCCCCATAAAAAATAGTCTAAAGGCGTCAAATCGCACGATCTAGGCGGCCAACTTCAACCGGTCCTGAACGTGAGATAAATTGCTCACCGAACTCATCTATCAATATGTTCATTGTTTCACGTGCAATGTTGCATATAGTGCCGTCTTGTTAAAACCACATGTCGACCAGATTTTTGGGCAAACAATTTTTCGAAATCATCAAGCGATAGCGATCGCCATACGAACCAAACAAAATACGAACCAAACAGTGCATTTTTCTGAGTGCAATGGCAGGTATCAGACCAAATGCAAAAATTTTGCTTATTCACATACCCATTGAACTATAAATGAGCTTCGTCGCTGAACGCAATTTTTTGGGAAAAAACCGATTTGCCTTAAATTGTTTTAATTTAAGGCCCACTCTTTGGCAGATTGTTCGACTTAAGTTCATATATTTTATATGCTTTCAGACCAAGGTCCTTGAGTAAAATATTCCACATAATCGAGTAACATAATCCCAACACCTGTGAACGGCGACAGATGGACTTCCCAACACTGGATGGTACACCAGCTCTGTAGGCACTCTACGTATACGGGTTAGTGTTTTGATACCCAATATCGTAAAATTGCTGAGAAACTATGACGACCATAAAGTGGTCGAAGTGCGCGAAACACATTTTTCACAGAGAACGAACGAATTTTGGTAATAAAATACAATTATTTATAAGTATTCTTCAGATGTAAGTCTTTTCATGATGAAAGAGAAATGCTAACTGAGTACTTTTTATGTTAAAAATAAAAACATAAAAAACCAAATAGCGAAAAAATCACCAGATAAAAATGTCATCAAAAAATTTCAATTCATCGTTATTATTGGTGGTGGAACAATCGGGAGTGCAGTCTGTGTCTGTTGACTTAACGAACTCCAGATGTCTTGGTTCTTCTAATTCGACACAACCAGCATGATTTTTGGTGTCCTAGGTAACGCTGTCGCTGCACTGAAAGGTCCTTGTATCATATTCTGGGACCATAAATAGAGCCACTGTAATCTTCCTGGCCAGAATATTTCTTATAAGAGTTCAGCCCACCTTTATCTATTGAGCTTAATATTATCAAAAAAAAAGAAAGCTTGAATTGCTTGCTCAATAGGTCGATTATGACGACCATAAAATGGTCGAAGAGTGCGAAATACATTTTTCACAGATCATGAATTTAGATAATCAAATTCAATAATTTGTGAGCATTGTATTGGTGTAAGTCTTTCCATAATAAAATGACAATGCTAACTAATAACTTTTGATTTTGACATACGAGTATATCATGATCTGTCAAAAATAAAAACATGAAAAACCAAACAGCAAAAAATCATCCGATATATTTTTTGTTTTTGGTATTTTTTCTACTCAACTAAAATAGGATATTAAATAGATAGTTTTGTGGTACTATTAAAATAAAAGCCAAATTTTTAAAATCTTCTATCAGAGTACCTTTTTCACTAATTTTATATGCTCAAAGCTTTTTGTTGACGAAAACCAAAGAAATATGACTCGTTACGTAACACTATAATTAAGACCATTTTCATTCAAAGTACAAAACTAATTACTATTTAAAATCATTTAGATATTTATTTTAATATGAAAAGGTATAAAAAAAAATTAAATTAAAATAGATATTACAGAAAAAGAAACTAATTTAATTACGACGGATCCTTATTATCTGTTGTATGTTTAATGTTCAATAATTTTAATGTATCTTTTCAATGAAAAGAGCGATTTTGTTAAAATGGACAACGTTATTGAAAGCTATCAAAGAATCTTTGGATTTATTTGTTACAATTTCACTTTGATAATATTACCAATTTTCGTATATCTGAAGTGGCACAAGCATATACAAATATACAGGCAATCGTATATCATCACAAAGAGGTCAATCTTATCTTTGATCAGAGTTAACTTCTTGAATGAATGTTGAGCATTTGTACTGGTTAGAGAATGTTACAGGAATCCTAATGGATATTGCATAAGGCAGTGTCTAGCCATTATTATTATTATTTTTCGAATTTATTCGTACGTTTATAATCTAATTTATATATTATATGAAATCTACCCTCTTTACTTAGGAAGGATTTCATTCTAGAGTTATTCAAGTGCAGTCAAATTTATAATAGTTACGCATTTATAGGATACGTGTACATATTATCGATAGTGATTTATATCTAATTAAAATTAGATAAATTAAAAATATTTTTATATCTTGTATATATTTCGATTAGAAAATGTATTTTTTTTTATTTATAAATTTTTCTTTATCCAATAAAATAATCAATAAAAAGTAACTAAAATTTTTCATTATAGTAGTGAACAAATTTTTTTTGCTCTATGAGCTTCTTAATTTGCTTGGTGAAGTTTTTAAAATAATTCGCCTACTGCCGTTATGCATGGTTGCTGATAATGGAGCAAAAGTAAGCAAAAACTTTCGCTATTTTAGTGAAAAATCAAAAGTAAACAAAACAACAATATCTTAAGCAGAAACTGATCACAAGGTTTATATTTTGCTTATATGAGAACATTTTTATATGTACATCACTAATTTGCTATATTTTTTGTTGTTGTTTTTATAAACTGTTCATTGAGCAAATATTATTTAAAGAGTATTTGTGCTTTCAAGATGCAGAAACATTTACATTTGTTAGTTATGGATTCAAAGTTTTTTTTTTAAAATAAAATATTGAATTTCTTTTCTGGTATAAGAATATTTAATAATATTTAGCTCAAAGAAGACCATTTATTATATTTTATAGAAAGAAATTTCACAGAATAACGTTGATGAACGGACAATTTTTTTTAAATTTTTTTAAAGATATCTGCAACAATAATATTGATACACAAGCAAATTTCAATAATAGTTTTAATTAACGTGAAAGGTTATTGGGAGTAAACGGCCATCGATGTTTCTGCTGCTAGCGTGTGCTTATGTTAAGCTTACATATTTTATTTGATCACGCGAGCAGTGCCGCTAAAGTTTTCGATAGTTGTTGTTAGGATAGAAAGTGGATGATAGTTGTTTAACAAGGGGATTAGTGTAATTTTCGATACGGGAATGGAACTTTTTATAATGAAACACAGTCACATCAAAAACAAATCGGATTTCAAGATCACGATGAATAACATTATTGCGAATATAAAAGGGAGAGTCGACAATTATGCGGAGTATTTTTGATTGAAGGAATTGTACTCTACAGGAATTGGAAGGCTTAGTAGGACCCCAGAGTTCTAGTCCATAAGTCCAGATAGGGCATTTTATAAAAGTACTTTGCTGTCTATAGTAAATTTAGACCATTTGTCTAGAAGTCGAAGTACTCGTAGTTCTAGGTATCGTGTTTTTGGTTATTGTCTTTTAAGTCTTGTATGTGAGTTTCATGTCAAGCGTTTGTTTAATTATAGTCCTAGGTACTGAACTTCGGTGCATTGTGATATTTCACTGCCATAAAGGTATATGGTAGGACATGGTTCACGGCGGAGAGTAAGAAGTTATTGGGACATATTGGTATATCGGATGTATAAATAGTGTAGAGGATGGGCCCAAATAGACTACCCTGTAGTACACCAGCCAATATCTCAGTGATTTTAAAGAGTTAATTGGATTTGTTTTTTTAGAAGCGTCAGTTAAAAAGGAATGATCTTCAGATTAGGAAATAGGTAGAATGAAGGATCCTCTTTAGTTTTCAGAGTAAGCCCGGGTGCAAAAGTCTATCACAAGCTTGACTTATATCTAGAAACACACCGGGACAGTACTCTTTTCTATCTAAAGAAGATGCAATCGATGACACTGCTGGATAGTGGAGTATTCGGAGCGGAAACCAAATTGGTAGTTGGGAATTATATTTGGGATTCGTGTAGGGGATGTATATGGCGCAGGATTATTTTTTCAAAGATTTTCGAGAGGATTGGAAGGAGACTAATTGGTCTGTAGGAAGTGGTCTGTATAACTCCATCCTTAGAACAACACGATTGGGAAACGTGTTGTTCTAAGGATGGAGTTATATAGTGTAACAAGGAAAATTATTGCTCTTTTGGTAAGTTTTTGGAGTACGAGTATAATGGAGATGATCAGATCATAGCCAGGAGCTTTGTTTTTGGGAAGGGGTGATTGCCTTTGGAGGAAGATTCATGGTTAAGGGAATGGATAGTTCTCTCTCGATTTTTGTACAATCAGTCCTGGTCTATTATGTTCTCATGTGGAGTAAATATTTGTGTAAGGTGCTCAGCAAATGCGTCTGCTATATTTTGTCAGTATTGGCTCAGGTGCCGTCCATTTTTCGTAAAGGTAGCGTTGTTTATTTATTAGATAATATTTGTCTTATAACAGTCGAGAAAATTTTAATTTTCGTGAGTGATGAAGTGTATTTTTTTGAAGCATTCAATATTGTATTTTGAAATTTCGTCATGTATATCTTTTTGTAGTTTGTTTAGTTTTGTTTTGTCACTGGGCATTCTTATCTTTGCCAATGAGCTCTTGCTTTGCATTTTTCTGTAATTAGTTACCTAATTGTTAGTGGTTTATTTGTCTGTTTTTATGAAGGTGTCGTTTTTTAACTGGAATGTTTTGTAACAAATATGTAAAATTATGTACATATTTTACAACTTTGTCGTAAGTCTAAGTGCTTGTCTATATATTGTTTGAACAATTCTTAGTCAATTCGTCCATTAATGAGTTTAGGAGCGTTGGCTTTAGGGATAGGTTGTGGGAATCTATGATCGGAATGTAGATATAGGAGGGAATTTATATATTGTATATGCAAGTATTGGACGAATTCACTGGACTGGCGGATAATTTATAATTTACTGAAATTTAAAAAGGAAATATTTAATATAATTTCTCTTAAAAACAAAGTTTTTAATTCCACAAAAAAAAAATCCTTTTATTAAAATATTTTATTGAAATCTCAAAATTTATTGTAATTTTAGCTGAAAATTATTTAATTAAAGGAAGTTACTTTGAAAAACAAAAAAATAATCAAATGAATTTGTTTCTTTTTGAAATGAAAACTTTTCTTTCGATATAAGAAAACTTGCAATAACAATAATGACATCTATCTTATTTTTAACAATGCAAAAATTATTCTTAAGTAATATTGTTCACGTAAATGCATTTACTATAAAAATGAAATTATATTAGACTATTTATTTTGGTTATTCCTTTTTAATGTGGAATTTAAAAGAAGAAAAATGGAAATGAAAACTTCTCTACCAAATTTTTTGTATATAGTCGCATTGAAAAAATCTTCTTAATTAATTGGCAAAAAAAACCCCTTTAATTTGATGTTAGTTACCCTTAATTAGAATTAATCTCAATATTTTTAGATACGTTAATAAGTAATTTTGTTTTGTATTTCATTCAAAATTTTTTTTTTATCATTTGGATTACTTAATGTAGACATAGAGTAGAGATACTGTTAAGGGTAAGGATATTAATACAGGTATTCTATTCTTTATGTACATACATGCATATATACGTTGATTTATATTTTATATTTTATATATTATCCAAGAACCACCATATTGAGTTTAGTAACTTTTAAGTAGAGGGGAAAATTTCTGTACACAATTTCATATTGAATGGGGATATGACTGAAAGTGATCAGTCAACCGACTTGAAGTGCTTACAAGTACAAGGAGTGAAAATACCATAAAAGCGTTAAAATATAACTTTGAATCTAAATTACAGAAAAGATACAATCTCTGAGGGTTGAACATATACAGTTCCTCTACCTTATGACTAGAACTTACATTCTGTATCCATTATCCGTATATGATGCTTCCTTTCGCTACCTATTTTGCTATCTACTGGCTATAGTTCAGTTGAATTGCTAATAGATGAGATGATTACTCAGATGCCAGGCAATTCAAAAGATTCAACATGATTTCTAGATCATGAGTACCAATTGGGTGGAATTGCAAAAGGGGTGTTGCTATGCAATAAGATCTTAACTTCAAATATGGTTGTTCTTTTTTTCCACTACCAGAATTTAATTTTTATTATATTTATCCAAAAAGAAAAAAACAATTCCGTTATTCATATATGTTTGTATGTATTCTGAATAATATTAATATCCTTTTTGGAATTGGTTTTTCTTTGATGGTTGTGTACGTAAACATTCTGGATTGTTTTTTTTTTTTAAATTACTAACAATAAAATTATAAGAAAATAAAATGGAGTAAAAATTTGCTTGTTACCAAAGAGGTAGCGCACTAATCAGCAAGACCATGTATGGAATATTCGTCCAGTTTATTACCTCGGGCAGCACTATCGCCCGAAGATGCTATGATCCGATGACGCTTCGTCAAATCAATAGCAGAACCGACCGTACGATCATATGATACGAGCAAATCCGAACGGTCAGGTTCGTGCAGCTGGCATAAGATAGAGAAGAGTTCAATTGGGCGTGTTGAAGGATTTGGTTGATTGGGAAGAATTGTCGTCGGTGTGGTGTTCAAAATTTTAATATTTCAAATGACAACTTTAATATGAAAATCTAAATTAAATTCTTTAATTTAATACGAAAAAATCAAATTATATTGTATAATACGAGTACAAACACAAGCACAAATAACCACACTATAATAATATTAAATATTGATGAAAATAAATAAGTTTTGATTTAGTAGTTGCCAAACGAGGTCTGTTCAAAAAGTATCGTGAATTTTGAATTTCCACGGATTCCGTATATTCGATTCTCGATTTTTTATGGCATTATGTTGGTACTCATGTCTCTCACTTATGCCGACTAGTTCGGTAATTTTGAATGTTCAGTTAAATTTTGACAGCTGCTTTGCTTGCACGTGTTTTGGCTCGTCTTCGATTTTTGCTCAATTTTGACCAAAAACAACATCGCATTAACATTGCTAAGGAGCTGTTGGACTCTGTCCGCGATGACCCAAATTTGCTCCAGAGGATCATAGCTGGTGACGAATCATGGGTTTATGATTTTGACGTGTAAACCAAAGCTCAATCATCCCAATGGAAGCTGCCGCACGAGCCAAGACCGAAAAAAGCGCGCCCGGATTTGTGGAAGACAAAAAATTGGCTTTTGCACCATGATAACACCCCTGCTCACGCATCGTTGCTTGTGCGCGAAATTTTGGCCAAAAACAACACACTAATAATGCCGTAGCCACCGTTTTCCCCAGATCTGGCCCCCTGTGACTATTTCTTGTTCCCGAACCTGAAGAGCCCCATGAAAAGACGACGCTACGGTACGATTGAGGAGATAAAGACGGCATCGAAGGAGGAGCTGAACAAGATCACAAAAAAATTATTTTTTGAAATGCTTCGAGGATTGGAAAAAGGTTGGTGCAAGTGTATAATATCTGGTGTGCATTACTTTGAAGGGGACAAAATAGATATTCATGAATAAGTAAATAATTTTTGAAAAAACAAAAAATTCGCGATACTTTTTGAACTGACCTCGTATAATATAAAAAAGGGGCACTTCAAATATATTCTATGCTTCAGTAAAAGTGCTCACACAAATAAAAAATAAAAAATTAGTAATTGCATATAGGACATTTAAATTTTATTTAATTAAAATAAATTAAGAATATTAAACTTATTATAAGAATAAGAAAATTCAATTACATTTATATAAGCTGAAACTGTAAAAAGAAATTAAAAATTATAATGAATTGTAACTAATCAGATATTTTCATTTAAAGTCCCTGCTCGTATAGTTCTCGGTCGGGGAATTCCATTTCCTTGAATTAGAAGTTTTATAAGATAAATCGATCGTCTTTTATAAAAGCGGAACTCTAAAGATATTTTGGCCGTGGAGTACTATAGAGTGGATTTGGGGATCGACGTCGACGGTCGACTTCACTTTTTGTTCCTCCGTTCTTTAGTTTTTGTGCTTTTCTTTTTAAATAATTTTTTATTTCTTTCAATTTTTTTTTAATCCATTCTTATATTTCTGAATTCTTATACTTCCCCCCTCAATTTCTATTCATTTCCCTTTCAGACAGGTTAACTTTTCTTTAGTTTTTTTCCTACTTTGTTTTTTAAATGTTCACCATTTTTTTCTCTTCTTCTTCTCCTTCCATGGACAACTTAACCACTCGGCATTACTGTTTTTCTATTTATGGTGGGTGTGGGACCACATTTCAACAAAAAAAATTCGCACAAATCTCCCCCCACAATCTTCCCATAAAGCTAGCGTCAAGCATGCCTAGCTGAAATATGTGCTCTCTGAGTATGGTCGTCATTAGAACTCTTATAGAAGTTCACGTGCAGGAAAGTTCAATTTAATCTAAATTTTAATAACTTTCAATTTTTTCAAACACCCAAAGAATTCTTCTTCAAAATTTTTTTCTATACTATAACGCATACTAAAATTGATAATACGCATCGTATATTGGGTGAATGGGCCGAAAACCAGATTGCTTCTGAACAAAATTTTGTTCAGCGATAATGCTCATTTTTTGTTGAATGGCTATGTCAAGAAGGAAAATCCGCAAGCCTCATTATTGAGATGCCGTTATGTCCACAAAAAGCACCGGTTTGATGTGCTTATCACATCACAGACCATATTTCTTTAAAAATAATACCGGCCAGAACGTTACATTCATCGGAGAGCGCCTTATATCCACGATTACTAACGTTTTCATTCTCAAATTGAAAGGCTGTGGTTTCAACAAGACAGCGCAGCATTCCACATATCGTGCGCCACAATCAGTTTATTGAAGTAAACAATCGATGAGCGCATAATTTCACGGACTTGTGAATTGGCCTCATAAAACGTGTGATTTAACAACTTCAAATTATTTTATGTGGGAATATGTAAAGTTGCAAGTCTACGCCGATAAATCAAAGATGATGGACTATTTGTGAGCCAACATTCACCACGCTATTGCCAATATACGGCGCCAGCTACAATACTTAAAAAATTTGTTAAAAATTATACTACCAGATACTAATATTTTTCTTATTAAAATTGCAAACTGGGATTAAATAGTATTAATTTATTATTGATAAACATCAACAACAGGGAGAGGAACATGCGAGAGTAAACACTCATCAGTGTTTCTCTGTCTAGCAAGTCATGTTAACACCTCAAGAAATATCTTGTCCAATTTTAAAATCTCTTGGGGAGCATCAACAATTGAAATCTCACCTCAAGAAATCTCTTGGGGAGCATCAACAATTTTTCGGAGAATTTTGGATTGAAGAGATTGGATTAAAGAGGAATTGGAATGCTTAACAGAACCCCAGAGCTAAATTCCGTATTGTAAAATTAAAAGTTCGTTTTTTAATTTCAGTTTTCCTCTATTGTCTAGTAGTCTAAGTAGTTATCGATAACGTAAATTTCCTGTGGGAATTCCAAGTAAGTCATTTGTCTTTTGGTGAAATGATCCATTAATGTATATAGTAATGGGAGGATCTTGGCAGAAGTTAAAGGTAACATGAATATTCTTCTGCTCATTTACCTTCACTCTCCACCTCTTAAACCAGCCTTGAGTATATTTAATAAGGGATCGTAGGTATTTTGAGGCTATTTGGATATTGAATTATAAATATTGTATAGGAGTGGACCAAGGATACTACCTTGAGGGACACCAACTGTAATAGGGTTTATGTCAGAATTTTCTATATTGATAGCTATTTGGAAGTAACGTTGAAAGAGATATGATCTTAAAGTAAGAAAGTTTATGCAGAGAAGGAAACTCTTGAGTTTCCAGAGCAGTCCAGGGTACCACACCCGATCGAAAGCATATATCTAGGAATACGCATGGACAGTACTCTTTTCGCTGAAGAGAGGACGCAATGAAATCAACCACACGATGACATCGTTGGATTGTGGAGTGTTCTGAACGAAGACCATATTGATAATCGGGGTAGATGTTGCCATCTTCAAGGCTAGGGTAAAGGCATTTTATTTGTAATAGTTTTTGAATATTATTTCATTTAAAATTTGTAAAAAATGGCGGTCAATAAGAATATTTTTACTGATAATCAAGCATTATTCATTGAATACTTTTAGGAAAATTCAATTTTTTTTTCTATTTAATCTAATAAAGTTTTTTGTTGTTGTTGGAATTTTTATAATTTTATTTAAAAAGAGATTTTCATTAAGGAGGTAGTATTTAGTCTTTAAAAATTCAATAAAACGAGTTGTATACAAACTATGGTAAATATTTTGATTGTAGATTAAAGTAAATATAAGACCATTATTATATAAAAATAACATCGTTAAAGTGGTCTCAGCGGATTTGTTTGCAAGAGGTGATTTGAGATTTTGTTTTTTTTTCTTGTATAAATCGGGCTGAATCTTAGCGATGGCTTGAATGATATTTTTTTACATCTCGGAAAGTATTTACGGTTTATTGATCATTCATTTAATGTCGTTTTATAAAAAAAAGTCTAAGAGCGTTGAATCCTTAGATTAAAGAATACCTGGATAGGCCTCTACCGTATATGTATACGCATTTTTGTGTCCAACTTATTGCCAAGCGGTGAGAAATGGCAAAAGCGGGATATTTTTGTGTATGTTTTTTTATGTAGACATGACACCCACTGCCATCTAGTTGTCGTAATAGAAATTTATTGAATTGCAAAATATTCATTTTAATACACTTATTGGAAACAAAAATACAATTTAAACACAACGACAGGCAATTTTTATTTTTTGTACAATCTTTTGATACGGAATGGAATTCTATTTTAGGTTTATTATTCCTTCCGGAAATATAAATCAAATATAAAGCGCCTCAATTTTGTGGACATTAGGAGAGTTTTCAAACGCGCCATTCTCCATGAAAGTAGTGACATACCGAAAAC
Organism: Atherix ibis; assembly: GCA_958298945.1. Lineage (NCBI taxonomy): Eukaryota > Metazoa > Arthropoda > Insecta > Diptera > Athericidae > Atherix > Atherix ibis. The sequence continues at coordinate 56,736,131 of OY282610.1, read as the reverse complement.
AGCGGGCTATTTTTAACATTTCTCAGTTGTTTTTTTTTGCGGTTCGGAAAGTGTTTTTCAAAGTGTTATTTCCATCTTTTTAGAAGTATTTACGGAAAAGTAAGTATTTATACGAATTGTTATATTATTAATAAAATTTAATACGAAGTTTTTATTTCAGGAAATGAAGTGTTTTGTGAGAAATTGCTTCTCATACGAAAAAATGAGGAAGCCGGGAATTTCTTTCTTTCGGTAAGTTGACATATTTATTTTTACAAAACAAATTAAGAAAAACTTTATTTGTGATGTGCCTAAATGGCTTTTAGTGATATCTTTTGTGTAAAAAGTGGTTAAAAAGTGAAAAATTCGGCATTGAATAAATGTAAACAAATCCGATGTTGACAGTTCAATGTTTACCATAAAATAGTACAGTGCCGGTGTATATAAAGTGTGTGTAAGAAAGTTTAAGGAACCGAATTTTTTTAATAGTGCAAAAAATACGTGAATTTCTATTAATTCTTAATTGTAAAAGTAAATGTTACGATCGTATATTTATATGTTAACTTTACAGGTTCCCACAAAATAAATGGTTGCGGGAAAAGTGGATTGTGGCAGCAGCATCCGGTATTCCCAAGAATAAATAATATACAGTGAAATAAATAAAATGAAAATACATAATAAATAAATAAATATTTAAAAAAAAAATACTGTGTTTTATTGCATATTTACAAGACTAATTCCATCGAACAACAAGACCCGCAATATTAAAAAATCTGCTTCTTTACGAATATATGCTATCACATATGAAAAATGGTTTTAAACGAACCGCTTCAATCGCATACTGAACTTTTAATTTGGCCCCCAATGACTTACGCCATTTCTGTTGTATTGCATGTGTGTGCGTTCTATGAATGTTTTGCCAACAAAAGTTGGACAGAATTTTTGTGTAGAGGCCTATCCAGTACTTCTTTAATCTAAGGTTGAATTGCACGATCTTGACGCTTCTGTCACTTCAATAAGTCTAACTACTGGGTGGTAAGTTACTTCATTCTAGTTAAACTAAAAATTGTCCAAGTACAAATCATACGGCCTGACTAAAGTTCACACCAGACAGTATGTTTTTCTGAATGCAAAGAAAGCTTCTAGAACTGTTGTGATTGCTTTTTCTCTCAGATCTAAAAATTTTGCTTGTTTACTTGGCTATTCATCCAAAATGCGTTTAGTCACTGATAAAACAGTGAAACGTTACTAAATCTTTGTTGAATTGTACAGTTATTGATAATTAAATGATGGCAATAGCAAAATACAAATGCATAAAAATAACAGCATTATCGTTTGAAACATTAAAGAAATAGGGGTTTAAAGATGAAGCGTACCTATTGAAAAGCCCCCTTATTCAAAACAGGAAATGTGAATGGTGCTGACTGGCAAATGCTAAAAAGACTTCAACGAAATCATTGCCACTTAAAAGTATACCGTAATGCATGGGGAGGAGTTGTTTTTAAGATCAAGGAACCAAATAAATACATTTAAATATAAAAAATATGGTAGGGAATTTTGTTTAACGTAAGTATAAGGGTAGATGGATTTGTGTGGTAATGTGGATCATATATATTTAAATTGTTGTAGTAATAGGGGCGTATATATTATGAATGATAAACGCTTGTGATTTTTATTATAGGAGATTAGAAATTACAGGTGAAAAATCCTACACTTCTTATAGAATATTGGAAATTTCATTTATGAACAAAAGAATATTCGTCCTATTTAAGATGTTTTCATCCCTCTATTCTATTTCTTCAAATACATAATATAATTTAACAACATTTTACACTTAACTTTAAGTATTATATTAAACACGAAATTGCTTTTTGATCAAAATTGTTATGATGATATTATCTAGCAAGTGTTTAAGATTAAAATTCTCTCGGATTTAGGACTTTTAGATATAGAATGCGAAATGAATTAAATAATTACGAACGTTAACAGTTGTAAGATTAAACTGAAGAAAAAAAACAATTAATTTTATGATTGAGGACAAAAATTTAATAGAAAATTTGAATTATGTTAAAAAATCAAAAATTTGATTGGAAAATAAAAAAATTTAAAAAAATTACAAAACAATTTTCATGTACAATATTTAAAATTATAATAAATAATTTATAAATTGAAGAGAAAATTATAAATATTATAAGAAATTAAACTCATTAAAAGAATGTTAGCGTGTTGGACTATCAGCCAAGAGATCGTGGGTTCGATTTACAGTAAGGCATACTCCTACGCTATGGTTACCATTCGTCCCGGATTTCTGGGATAGTATCAGATTCTAGCTCTGCGTCCCGCATTGATAAATTTCCCCGAAAATGTCCTGGATTTAACAGTTTATAAATATAAATTTAGTTTCTATAGTATTTTCACGTACGAATGATTTTATTTTGATGGGATGATTCTAGCCTTAGATGGGATGACTGCGTTGAAGCAAATTCGATTAATGGCGTTCTTAGTGGCTCAGATATTTTTAACATATTTGGCTCGTTTATATCTTAATCATTTTCTTCACTTAATATTTCAATAAATTTTTCAAATAGTTTTTTTTATAGTTTCTTGGATATTCGAAACAGGAAAATCAATCAGTTAAACTTAAAGAGTGGTTTAATTTTTTAAAACCTTTTGAAAATTTAATTTTTTTCGAATCTTTCCAAATAGTGGGCAAGAAAAGAACTTTTCATAAATTCAATGATGATATTGTAAAAGAATTTCCATTTATAAAAAGGAGAAAAATTAATTATGATGTTTTCTGCACTCAGTGCAATGCAACTTTTTCAATTACTTATAGTGAACGAAAAGACGTTATGGAACCAATCATGGAGCCAAAAAGAATCTGAAGAAGAGGAACAACACATTGCACTGGCTGAAGTAGTCGCGCACAATTAGTTATTTAAATCTATGGATTGCACGTCAAAATTAATCAAATAATTATATTTTTCGAGAAAAGATTTAATCACTCTTGCCGGAGAAACATCGGAAATAATGACGAAATCAGTCACATTGGATTCAAATAACTTGATTAAAAGTTGATGGGATATTGTGCAGATAATATAAATTCTAATTTCGGAGGTCTTAATAGAAAAGGAACAAAAAATGTATTTTCGCGACCAATTAATCAACTAAATCGCTCAATATTCGGAGTCGGTTGCGCATGCTTCATGCACGTACAATGCAGGACAAATTGCAGACGATTTGCTTGCTTTAGACATTGAAGGAATAATTAACAAAATTTATAGTCACTTTTATATGAAAATTTACACAGTTCGAGTAGTAACACAGACTAGAAAATGTGAAAGAAAAATACCCGAAATTGGAAGAGTACTGCAATTATTTAATCCTTTAAAGTAATATTGTCTTACGATTGATAAGTATCCGATAGTTTTAAGAAATTTCTTTTTAAATGAACTTCGACTTCAATTTCTTCAAATACAAGCATCAGTATTTCATAATTCGATAAAAAGAATGGAAGCAGAAAAAAGTACAATTGTTGAAATTTCACAAGAAATTGATGATCTTCGTTTTAAATTTAATGATATGTGTAGAATCAATTCTACATGACTTTTCGAATCAATCTAATTGAAATTGAAAATATAGAAGGAAAAAGAACGATTTAATGAATAAATTACGAGAATTATGGGAAATTAATAATTTTAAATGGAATACTTTGGAAAACCAAGGAGATTGGAACAACGTAGAAGAAACAATACTTTTAATAAAGAAATATTTATCTGAAAACGAATATCTAGTACTGGAGAGGGAATTAGTTAACGAAATTTCATATTAGTAAAGATACGTACCAGGTGTAAAAGCTTAAATCCGCTGTTTAGTCATAGATGGCGTGAGTGATCGTATTAGGCTAGCATGGGCACGCCATACTTTTTTTTATGAGTTTGACATCTGTCAACATTAATCAGTGCACATTATCAGCAATTTCGTACAACAACATACATTTTTCCTTTGGTAATCATGTCTAGTTTTGTGCCAGAAAAAGAGCATATGCGGGAAGCTCTGCTGTTCTGCTTCAATTTGAAGAAATCGGCTACCGAATCGCACCGAATGCTTATGGAGGCCTATGGTGACAATGCTTTATCGGAAACAACATGCCGAGATTGGTTTCGTTGGTTCAAAGACGGATATTTTGACTTGTGGGACAAGAAGCGTGAAAATCGGCCTATGAAGGTTGAGGACCATCAATTGCAAGCTCTTTTGGACGAAGACGATACCCAATCGCAAAAAATGTTCATGGAGCAATTGGGTGTTACTTAACCAGCCATTTCCATGCGTCTGCGTGCCATGGGGAAGATAGAGAAGATCGGAAAATGGGTGCCGCATGAATTGAACGATAGGCAGACGGAGCGACGCCAAAACACATGCGAAATCTTGCTTGCCAGACAAAAAAGAAAAACGTTCCTGCATCGGATTGTGACAGGCGATGAAAAGTGGATATATTTCGAGAATCCTAAACGCAAGAAATCCTGGGTTGATCCCGGCTAACCATCAACATTTTCCCCAAGACCAAATCGCTTCAGACGGAAGACGATACTGTGCGTCAGTAGGGTAGGGTATCGTCTACTATGAGATGTTGAAACCTGATGAAACTGTCAAAGCCCACCGCTACCACCAACCACTGGTCAAATTGCACCGTGCTCTGCGTGAAAAAAGGACGGAATATATACAAAGACATGACAATCTGATTTTCCTCCACGACAACGCACCATCGCACACGTCAAAAATTGTCCGAAACTTCTTGGAGACACTCAACTGGGAGGTGCCACCCCACCCCGCTTATTCACCAGACCTGGCCCTTTCCGACTACCACCTATTTTCGTCGATGGGCCACGCGCTCGCTGAGCAGCACTTCGATTCTTACGAAGACGTCCGAAAATGGCTTGATGAGTAGTTTGCCTCGAAAGAGAAGGAATTTTTTTTGGCGTGGTATCCACAAATTGCCCGAGCGATGGGAAAAATGCATAGCTAGCGAGGACAAGTACTTTGAATAAATTTGTTTTTGCTTTCTATGAAAAAACATGTGTTTTTTTTGAATAAAAAAACAGCAGATTTAAGCTTATACACCTTTTAAACGTCCAAAAACTTCACCAACGAAATAATGAAAAAACACCACATAACTCGTAAATTATATTCCTTGTGTTCATCTCACAAAAGTTGTCGAATTCGCACTTTGTTTACCTGGTACCAATGCTGCTACTGAACGAGTGTTTTCGATTATCAATAATTTGTGGACAGCAGATAAATATTGATACCGTAAAAGCAATGGTTATAACAAAGTGCAATTTCGAGTATAATACTAGCGAAGACTTTAAGCTATAAATAGAAAATTGTCTATTAAAAATATTCTTAATTTAAATATATTTTTATTGTATTTATATTTATTTCATTAGGGTTTTTTTTGTATACAAAAATGTCCCGGATTTCACCGCTAATTCCAAAAAAACTACTTTAATTTCCTTATACCGCGTCATGTCATCGTTTCCTAAATAAAGAAGTCCGAAAAAACATGTCAAAAATCTGATACCAGCCATCAGAATCAGAAACACGGAATTATGAATACCAGCGCATTCGGAAGAAAAAATCAATCATGGATAAACACCCATATTGGTCAAAGACAACAACCCAAAAATCACATAATGGCTTTTGCCCCTTACACAGGCAAAAGCATGGCACCGAACCAAACTGCACGAAAATAAGCAACAGACCGATCACCTGCTAAGCGAAGACAAAAACATGATCTGTAAACTGATACAAATTTTTCATTAGGAAATACGGGTATCTGAATAAAATTGGTTCATGTGGACCTAGTCTTGTGGAAAAAAAATAAATCTCTAAAGTTAAAGGATGAAGAGAACATTCGCAAAAATTACCTTAGGTTGAAAAACCTCTAGAATAACATAATTGCAAACCCTTAACATGACACAGTACATAAAATGTAAAAAAAAAATGTCATACCCAAGTTCGAAGGAAGAGGATTATAATTCTAAAAATTAGTAAAAGTTAAGATACCTTGAGAAAAAAAAACAGTCGTTAGCGTACTCGGATCTGTAAACGAAGCAGAGCCTCAGTGCTATTACAAATCATATGATCAATGAATGTCACATACTCCAGAATTTCTTTTCGAATAGGACCTGCTCTATTGTAGAGGTCTTAGACCCAACCATTACATTTCCAAGTTATCTTTTTAATTTAACTAAAATATTCTAACTTGTGTTCTACCAAATTAAAAAAAAAAAACGTCTAATTGCTCCCTTCAATTTATGTTATGATCAATTCCATTAGGTAATTTGGCCAAATGGCCTAACGATCCTCTGACTTTTTATCTCAGTCAAAATTGTTGTACACAATTAAATAAACAAGTAATATTATGGATATAAGAGTACGAGTAAGTTAAAATTTTTACTCAAAATTATTGTGTAAAATAATAGAAAATTTTAAATGAAAGAAAAACATAATAGTTTTTTTTCCCCATAAAATAAATACAATTAAATCATACGTATGCATTAAAAACTAAACAAAAAAAATAATTATTTATCTGAAAAGAGAACTTGGTAAAATTAATATTTTTTCATATAGTAATATTTTCAATAGAATTCTATAGTCTAAAACAGAAGAAAAATAATATGAATAAATAAATAGTATGAAAAGGATTTACGAGTATAGTACGTTTGTGCTTTTATTTATAACTAAAGAGAAATAATAAATAAATACAAAAAAATATATATTGTATACCTATTTATGTGTATGGTATAAAAAAAAAATCAAGTAGAAATGAATTCACCATACTGTGACTGTGGTGAATTTAAAAAAAACAAAACATCTATCACCATTGCCACCCCATCCCAATAAAGGGTTAAGGGTTGGAACAAGGTTGGTAGAGTTTATCTTCGTACACTATAATCTCTCTCTTCGGCAAATATGAAAAATGGAAGAATAATGAATAAATGCTAAAGTTACGTACAAATAAAAGCTAATAAAAATGAATATACTATATAAAAGTGTATCGTAGATGGTATAGAGAAATATTTGTTGGATTTTATTGCAACTCTGCAACAGTGAATAATGTGCATTGCAGCAAAAAGCTACTCTCTAAAAGTGAAGAAAAAAACTAGCAAACAAAATAAATACAATACATAAAATATAAAATTTACTTCACCTTCTGCACGAAATCAGTTCAGTGTAAATTTATTGTATTATATTATAAAACAAACAACATAAAAATTTCTTTTAGCCTTTTTTTTTTTTTTTTTTAATAAATTATATTTAGTATTTTTCTCCATACTTTATAAGTGCTTGAAAATTTCGTACTTTCGAGGTCTTTGTTGTTATTGTTGTAAATACATTAATTTTTATAAAATTATCATTTTTAAATTTTCGTTGTAATAAAACCTAAATAATATATACTCTTATATACAAGTATATTTATGAACGAACGTCCTTTTCGATCATATAGTATGATTATATATAATCTTTGTTCGCATACAGCACAAATTTTTTCAGATTTTCTATATAGGATATATCAGATATTTTCTCTATTCGAAACAAGCATAGGTACAGAAATATTTTTATATTCACTTGCTCAAAAAAGGTAGAAAAAAAATCTTTTACTTTTAGATATTTTTTGTAGTTGTTATTGCTATTATTCCTACTCGTAATTATATACAAAAGCTTATGTAGTCTTTTGTCCATCCATCCGTGCATCTATTCATATTTTTATTCATTCATCCAGCCATCTATCCACCTACCCTTTCAAATGAGTCATCTTTCTTCCATAGTATATACGAGTATATAAACTCGTAAATACAGGAAATTCAAAAAATTCACAATATTTTATTCAACAGTAAATAAAACTAAAAATTGCATCCATTAATACTAACATATTTGTTTCAATTCCAATACGAAATGTTCAAAATTTATTACTTTTTCTGTTTTGATATTTCAATACTTCTTGTGTAAAAAAAATGTTAATTTGTTTGTATTTCAAATAAAAATAACATAAAAATCTAAATAGGAAATTAGAATAATTTTGAAAAAAAAAATGGTGGTAAACAGGAGTAATTAGAAAAAAAACCACTCATTTAAATATGAAAATATAATAAGTTTGGTAGCACTGTAATCGTTTGTTCATATAATTTTACATGAGAGCAACTATTTTCACACATTAAAAGAAAACGAATTGATTAATATTAATTTAAAAATCATATTTAAAATAATAAAAATTCAAAAAAAAATTCACAATAAAATAAATACTACATTTGATTAAAGGTAATTATTTAAAATATTTTATAGCGTTTATTTTTGTATACGAGGTCTGTTCAAAAAATATTGCGAATTTTGTGTTTTTTTCAAAAATTATTTATTTATTCATGAATATCTATTTTGTCCCCTTTAAAGTAATCCCCACCAGATATTATAGACTTGTGCCAACGTTTTTTTCAATCCTAGAAGCATTTTTTGAGATCTTGTTCAGCTCCTCCTTCGATGTCGTCTTTATGTCCTCAATCGTCGCGTAGTGTCGTCCTTTCATGGGGCTCTTCAGTTTCAGGAACAAGAAAAAGTCACAGGGGGCCAGATCTGGAGAATACGGTGGCTGCGGCATTATTAATGTGTTGATTTTGGCCAAAAATTCACGCACAAGCAACGATACGTAAGCAGGGGCGTTATCATTGTGCAAAAGTCAATTTTTATTCTTCCACAAATCCGGGCGTTTCTGGCGGATTACTTCGCGCAACTTGCGCATAACAGGCAGGTGAATATTCCTTATTGACCGTTCTACCTTGTGGCAAGAACTCATGATGCACCACGGCCTTGCAATCGAAGAAAACTGTAAGCAAAACCTTTACATTCGACCGAACTTGGCGCGCTTTTTTCGATCTTGGCTCATGCGGCAGCTTCCATTGTGATGATTGAGCTTTGGTTTTCACGTTATAACTATAAACCCATGATTCGTCAGCAGTTATAACCCTTTGGAGCAAATTTGGGTCGTCGAGGACAGAATCCAACAGCTCCTTAGCAATGTTAATGCAATGCTGTTTTTGGTCGAAATTGAGCAAAAATGGAAGACGAGCCAAAACACGTGCAAGCAAAGCAGCTGTCAAAAATTAACTGAACATTCAAAATGGCCGAACTTGTCGGCATAAGTGAGAGACATGAGTACCAACTGTTCGAGGAAAATCGTATATCCAACTGTTCGAGGAAAATCTGCCTGTTAGTAATTTGGTCATTAATTTGCAGATGTTACTTTTTAAATGCCAGAAAGCTAAAAGATTATCTTTATTATCTGAATTTTTAGCAAAATCTCATAAAAATATTCCAATAGTTTTACATGTCACAATGTTGGCGGGCAATTAACATCACCAAATCACGAAATTACGCGTCCTAAGAACTTTTCGCGCAATAAAGCAAACATTTGCCATGGTTTATAGGTTATGGTATTGTTCTTTTGAAATCAGATATATTATAGTATGGATTAAAATCTTTAAGTTAAGATTAAAAAAAGTCAGTTTCTTATATAGACATAGTGTCCACAATTGACGGTATTGGTCTGTCATTCTTAATTTTCAAATGAATGCCCTCGAATTACACTTTGTGCCCAGAATACATACCAGACAGTCCACTTTTACGGATACAATAGTGTGGGTTTTTTGGCGCTCTATATATATGGCAATTTTGCTAACTGACACAGCTACCGAACAAGAAAACCTAAGGTTGGACCACCATTTTTGAAGAAAGATTTTATAAATATAACATGTTTTTCGGTGATTAAATGATTCATAATATAAAATGGTAAACCTTATTTCTTAGATGACATATCTGTTGACAGCTATCAAATATAAGAGTACTGTACTTTTCGAACTACGGAAAAAAGAACCCTGTACGTTAGCAGCGTTAATGTACATATCAAAAAAATATTAAGAATTAATAAATGAACATTCTGTTGAGCATTTGTTTTTAAAAACTAATCTAAATTAAATATTAGACTTTTTACTAGACATAAGATTTTTTTTTTTTTTTTGAACAAAGGACCTTTTTTAAAGATTACAAAAACTTTTATCACAGTGTTAAATATTGAAAAATTAATCTTAATTAGGAGATTACAGCTTACATGAACATAATAAATTTTGACGATAAGAAATAACATATATGTTCACAAATTTATCTATTTTACAATATATACTTTGCGAGTATAGTTTAAAAATTCATTGAAATTTAAGATGAGATATTAATTGAGCAGTTCAGAGTTTTTCTTAAGTTATCGATCCTGGAAAGTAAATTTACTAGTGCAATAAAATTGATTATGCGTCCTGGGAGCTTTTCGAATAATAAAGCCAAAATTTATCGCTTCAAGATCAGAAGAAAAAAGTCAGTTGTCATATGAGTATATACATACGTAACTGTCTCTCATTATGTTATTATAATAATAATCAATCAAATTATTTTATGGCACTATTTTTAATCATACTCTATTTATTCAATATGAATTAAAGTGCAATTTTGCCATATTATAAAATAAGAATTTTATAATATAAAAAAATTTGGATTTTTTTTTTCATCCACTGGAGTATAATAAAGAAAAAAAATATTCAAAATAAAATACACGAACACACACACACACAATTTAAAATTCAAACGATCAACCTACCCGCCATTTATATAAATGGCTGCATGACTACAAGAATGGTTACAGAAATGGTAGTAGCTGAGGCATAAATGGTAACTTGCGACATCAAAAGCTGTGCACATTGGAAACAGAATTGATTGTAAAGCAACCTTATGGTCCAGTTAACATGGAAAAAAGGATCATATACAGTTTTTTTTTTTGTACAATATATATGGTAGAAATTTACCATTCGTATATTAATAAGTATTTTCTACAAGCAAATATAGTACATATAATTTAACTATTGTGCATCATACTCGTGCATGATGCGAGTAAAATATTTTTGATATTTTTAACTTTTTATAGCAAAATATATGCAATAGAAAAATTTAATTGAAACATACCAGTCTACTATAGAATTTACATATATTAAAACAAATATTATTTAAATAAGCAAATACGTTTTTATGTATATACTCGTATATAAATAAAATTTTTATAATATTGTACATGAACTACATATCTATGAAAAATTACCCAAAAAAAAATATGGTAAATAGAATAGCGACTAGAGAGAAAATAAATGAAATAAATGAGAGGGTTGGGGTAACTACTATTACATCAATATGGAATTTGAATAACCTTACAGTGGGAAGATATAAAAGGGCAGCAAGGACATGGAAATTGTAAAGCTTGGCGATGGTCTGTACAAGTGAGTTTACTAAAAATGTCTATATAAAAAATTACACGTCCATAGTATATAATATTGAATGAATAGAATTTAACAATTTATACTCGTATATCCTTTTTGTTTGCATATTTTACCTTGTACCGATATTGAAACAGGAAATTTTTCTGGAAAGAGAAATCTGCAACACCTACAAAAGGCTACATTGTATTTGTGTACAAAGTTCTTATAGAAGTGTATGCAATGAAAATTAACAAAACTATTTTTATAACCAACAAAGAATTATAATTCATACAAATAGAATAGATTCAACAACATCAAAAAATTAATAGAAATTGAAAATATTTTGGCAAGCGTAAATCTAAATTTTTTATATATAATAGAACAGTAAAAAATGTTTCGAGCAGCACTAGTCACTGTATTATTATTACTTTGTGGTATAGTAAAGTGTACAAGGACTACGAGAAGTTTTCTATTTCAAGAAATTCATAAAGAAAATTTTAATTTCTAATACGGAACCAGAAGCGTAAAATTTTGTTAGTTTCTTAATAGTGAAAAAATATTTTTCCTAAATAAAAGTTACACTTTAAATGGGATATAGTCAAAGGAGTTTAGTTAAAAAAAGAATTATTCTTTGAGACTAATATTTAAAAAAAATAATAAAAAAAACCAATTATGCTGAATTAGTCGTTAGCGTACTGGACTACCATCCAAATGGTCGTGGGTTTGAATCCAACTGAGTCATGGACCTACGCTAATTTCAACAACAAAAAATTTTCTTATCCCGACATCCTTTGTCGCCAAATGGCCTTTAGTGCGGTAGCGCTTAGAATATACATTTCAGTACTAATATTACGTAGATTGATAACAAACAAACATATTTAAGCTGAATTATTTAAAACTAGAACTGAAATGGAGTTTTTCAAAGAAATTATAATCCTAAAACTAAAATCATACTCACAATGGTGTGCTTATTTACAAAGGATATACGTGAACATTTTTACAAGTTGTGTTAATTTTTTGTTAAGTTTTCTTTTTGTTAGAAAATTGAATTGAATTTTTATTAAAAACTAGGACTAATTTTGTTGAATAGTTTTTATTGTACAGTATTTTTTTTGTTTGTTAGGGTTTTTATAATTTTCCTAAATTATTAATTATATTTGAATTAATATCGTTTTTATTAATATTATTAATTTTTTATTTCGTACCATACTTTTGGTTATTATTCGAATTTTGATTACTGGAAAAAAAGTTTGAATATCTAATTAAAATAATAAATGTCTAATTTTTAAAAAATATAAAATGGGTAAAAAACCATACTTTATGGTTTATTATAGGACTTCTGTATTGTAATTACATTTTCAATTACAATTTCTTGGAATGTAATGAGTTTCTATCTATTATCCATTTATCATTTGTAAATTTTTCCGATTCGTTTTTCCTTCCGACTGCGCTGGTATTGATATTTCTATGTTTTTAATAGATGATGGGTCTTATAGATATTTTTTAATATAAATTGAAGTAAAGAATGGAAAGTGAAGTGGTTATTGTGGAATCAGAGTGGGACTATGCCTCAGTGTGATTCGAACTCACACACCTTAGATGCTAGTTTAGTACGCTAACGACTGTTTTTTTTTTTATCAAGGTCTCTCAACTTTTACTAATTTCTGGAATTATAATCCTTCGACTTTGGGTACCACATTATTTTTCTCACAAATATGTACTGTGTCATGTTAAGGGGTTCTAATTATGTTATTCTAGAGGTTTGTCAACTTAAACTAATATTTGCAAATGTTATCTTCATATTTTAATATCCGACCTTAGAGGCGACTTTTAGTTATTTTGTCAGCAAACTAAATTTCCATAGATCAATTTCTGTAAATATGTGCATGCCCATGAGGGGCAAGGGGTAGTAATTTTTTTCCATAGAAGACGATCAACCTTCACTGATATCGAAATGTTATCCTCGTACTTCCACTTTTCGGAGAGGGGGGGGGGTCTGGTTTAAATAGTTTTTTCTTTGCTCCGATACTAGATTTTCATTGACCAATTTTTATAAGTATGCATTAACAGATTAAAGGAAAATTAACAGATTTTCTTAAATAAAATCGGTTGTCTTTCAATGTATTATAAATAGTAGTAGTTTTACCATTAAATAAGTTCCACTCAGATCGAGAATGTGTATTTCTAATATGAAGTTGGATGTACAATTATTGTTTCATTTATTCAATTTCTCATAACTATTTCTCAGTTTATTTATAATATTATAAATGTTTTTGCAAATTCTATAAAATTTTAAAAATACAAAAATAAATCTACTGTACTCTTTTCAAAATAACTGCAATTGTCAACTATTTGATAGGACGAACAATTTTATCTTTTAAGAATTTACTATAAAGTAAATGAAAATAAAGAAAATAACTAAAATTTAATGTTGTAGGAAAAAAATATATGAATCTTCTCATTATGTTCAAAACCACCATAATCTTTGGTAAAATTTTAATTAAATTCAATGCTTTTATCACAAATAAAAGCTGTCAGTGTCAAGCAAATATTGATATTTATTCTTCCATAAGTTTACACTATATACTCTAGTCAGGACTATTCAAACCGTTCACCTAATTTTTTTTTATTAGAAATATTTCTTTTTGTCCTTTTATACGCTTACTGGATTATTGACACAGACCAATGACTTGAAATAACCCAACAAGCAAATGTGCAAACGTGTTAACTCTAAATTTCTTGGACGCCACTGAACCTCAACATTTACTGAAATTATCGACTCGCTAAATTTTTCCCGCAATAAATCGATTATGGCATGGGCTGTGGGGCACGTAGCGCCATTTTGTTAAAATCACATGTGTCAATATCTTCCAATTTAGGACACAAAAAGTTTATTATAATCGATCTGTACCACTCACCATTAATACGAGTAGTAACGGAAATTCTTTCCTCACTTTGAAAAAAAATAAGGACCTATGATACCACTGTGACAAAAACCATACCAAACGGGTACTTTTTTGGAATGTAAAGGTTCCTTGTGAATAATTTGTGGACTAGCTTCACCGTTTATACGAGTAGTTTGTGGTTGGTTCTGCACGAATGGAGTATGAGACGAAGGAAATTTTAATAAAGCAGCGGCTAAATAATTTAGAGATAAATGCTCTTACATAAGGACTTTGGTTATACAGCAATATAACCATCCTTAACAAAGTACAAAATTATGCAGAGATTATCTATAAAATAAAAGAGAAAAGAAGGCATCTCGAAAAGTCAGACTCTGTTAAATTTTATGGAGCATATTTAAATGTTTAAGAATATGCAAAAAAGAACTTAGAAAAGGAGTTGTTAGATCTAGAAGCTTTACAATGAAAGGAATTCTATATAAAAAAGGATAATTTGATCTTTTTTCTTTGAAAACTAGATTTCTCAGGACTTTAAAATGTACTTTGGATGGGTTAGTCAAAATTCCAATTTTTTGGGTCTAAAAAAAGAGTCTGCGCGAATCGAAATGTTGAAAAAAGTTGCTGCAAGGCAGTGGCTTAATTATGGTTTGGGAATCTATATGGATGGAGTAGAGGACTTGATGCTAAATGTGTCTATAATCACCCGATTCGAACCCTATAGAAGTTCTGTGCTATAAACTAAATAGGAAAGTGCGAAAGCAATGTCCATCTTCCAAAAAAGACTTGCAAGGATTTCGTTTGAATTTGTGGAATAGTATTTTAAGGAAAACGATAAAAAAATAAAAATAATTTGGTTCTAACTGAAATTAATGAATCAAGATTATTTCCTTCGAAGTTGTTCCCTTGGGCAACTGTACATCGGCGAAGGCAATATTTTCCACTCCTCGTACCAATGCTGGAAGGCTTTACTAGAAACTCTCCTTTTGAATGTTATTAAAAGTACGAAGATGACATTTTTTCAAGGGTTTTTTAAGACCTCGTCGCGCTGACTGACATAAGGTAAATAATGGATTCTGGGAACTTACACAAATCCCTTTTTTTCCACAAAAACTTATCGATGGAGAGGAGTATTCATCTGACACTAAAACCATTTTGTTGAGCTTTTCAAGGATATTTAATGTTAATCAACGGTCATTCATCAATTTTCAATATTTCGTTTTTCAGTGTTTGTCGGCCCTGCCAAAATGCTTTATGCAATCGAAAAATATAAAATTTCATGGAACACTATTGCTCCATATTTTGCTAATCAATTTTTCTCAAGGTCCTAAAAATTATGTGGAGGCGAAGTCCTCAGTACTGTTCCGATACACCTACTAAAATGTAATTTTACTTTCTAGAAATATTTGCAAAATTTTATAGACAATAATAATAGAAAAATAAAACTACCACCCTCGTCCCCACAAATTATACAAAAACATTTTACGATCCCACTATTAACTTGTCTCCACATTTTCTACTTTGTAGTTACAATATTTGTTTTTTTTTTTTGGTTGAATCAAATTGGATCAATTAAGGGACAAATAATAATAAAATAAGAAAGAAGAAAATAATCATTTTGTAACGTATTTGATACGGAAAATGGTCCTACTGTTCATTTCCGTTTATGTATTTGATGTTTTAATATGTTAACTTATGTCAATGGATACCTAATACGAGTAGATGAGTATTTAGTGTAGGGGAATTTGTTTTCTTACAAAAATTGGCTTATTATGAAGATAGTCATAAAATGGAGCGATGATCAATCCCCGAATGAGTGATATAGAAAATGTCCAAATTCCATTGCAGATATCGAAGGATAAGAACTTTAATCTGTCCATACGTTGATTAGATAGAAAATTAGACGTGGGGGAAAATATGAACAAATCAAGATTTGGTAGGGTAAATGACAATCATTATACGAGTAGTAATGATGGACTCACTTGTGTATATGGTTTTTAGAGGAAAAAGCTCTTCAATCTAAATATACAAAATAGAGAGAAATAAGTAAAAAATATGTTTGATAATAAAATTGGGGATATTTTTTCCTTCTATGCGTTCGACTTGGATTGGTCATTCGAGGAAGATAAAATTTATCTATTTATTAGAATCATCTCAATAGCGTTAATAGTAAAGAATTGAAAAAAAAGACTTTTGGAAAATTTAATATCTTTAAGTTTTATGAAAAAATGTGGGTTTTTTTTTTTTTTTTTTTGTTATCTTGAATTTATGATGTTGGTTTATTTTCCTCATAAAGTCTCAACAAGGAAGATATATATAAAAAAAAATAATAATAAATATCAAAAGGCAAAAATTAATTCCAAACTGAGGAGTTAAGACTAAGCGAAATAGAAGAGATGTGTATGTTATGTCAAAAGATAGACGATCTCAAGGAGTATTTGGCATCTCGTACTAAAAGCTTGGCCTATTAAGTTTTTATGTACATAAGTGTGTATGTACTTATGTATGCTGACAAAGGACACTATGGTATGTTATGTGGGCAGGTAGATTTTGTTTATTTGTTTGTTTGTTTTTTTTGTTCTTTGTTTTTTTTTTTTTTGGTTTGGTTTGATTTGGTCTGAGAAAAATCGATTTACGGCATACAGCATCATGGACCATAGAATACTTGCAAAATGAACATATCTTCCACACCAATAAGCACATCCCTTTTTTATCGCTGTATAAAAAGTACAAGCGTTGCTGCTTTATACTCGTGCATACACGAATATATGGCAATTTACCCTCCTACAATCGTACTCGTACAATTGGGTATGTTACACCGAACATACATTTTATCCCCCATTTTCAGCTATTCTACGTTAAGCCTGTTGTCCATACAAATTCCAGCCAATGCTAGCAATCTCAGAGAGTTACCTAACATTCTGTAGCTGGTTGTATATTCTTCCTTTTTTTTGCCGAGGTAGTATCAATCCCCCTATTCAATGGTATCAGCCATCAAGCAAAAAGCCCATCAAACTCAACCAACCAGTTTGAAGGAATCCAACCGAATATGTATTGGCGCCCTTAGCCTAACTTAACAAGCCCACTTTTTAGATATGAATTCATGCTCATATGTACACATGAGTATTCCACGAGACGAGCTCATATCAATGTTCACTATAGAACTACGATATACTCGTAGTATCCCAAATGATATTATATTATATGAAACAGAGATCTTTTCCACTGTATGAGTACATAATAACAGATTCATATGAAAATTCAACAGAAATTTTCCTGCGTAAAATTCTCGATTCGTATAGAATAATAAGCATATATGTATGCATATAAAATTGTACAATGTATATTTGTGAATATATTCAAAAGTATTCTTGGTTGCATATTGCTCATCCCTTTTTTCCGAAAAGAAGCTATCAAATCATTTACTACGGCAGGAAATATTTCTACTTATTTTCTTTAATTTCATTTCAGTTTCGTACGGTTGTCGTTAGATCTTCTTATTTTATTTCAGCTCCTTACATTCTTCAGTTCCCTTTTTACCATATAATGATTATTTTACGCATACTTCTCAATCTTTATTTTTTCCTTGGTAACTTCATTTCTTGGCCGTTTCGTTTCTTACATGAATTGATATAATCAAATGTCTACCACATATCCTACGTACAAATATACAAAAAAAAAAGTTCAGAATTTTTGCAACCGTTTTTTTTTCTTTCTTGATTTTATTATTATTATCTTCTATTTTTATCCAAAAATAAAGATAGGCGCATGACTGAAAATGAAACAGCCCACTACCCAAGGTCTTACTCAGAAAACTGGTTATCTATAGTAGAGTGTACAAACGTTACTGAGTAAGGATTCGAACCCTTAAAGGCCGAGTAGATATCTAATGAGAAATAAGAAAATTTACCAAAAAAAATGCCTGTGTATAAGAGTATATAGCCATAAGAATATAACAAGTTATATGTACATGCATACATGCATATATGAAATTTGTATTATTTTTAGGTTTTTCATATAGCATATATATGCTTTTAATGTCTCCTTTCAATTTAATATGATCTGATGTCATCGTTTTTATCTAAGCTAACATAAAATTTCATATTATCACCAATAAGAAGATACCTTATTTCATGTTCATGGTTTTAATAAGTAAGGATAGTGTTTACTTTGTGTTGAAATAGTGTAAAACTATTACTTAGTTTATAAAGAATAAACTATTACTTAGTTTTGAATAGTGTTTTTTTTGTTTGTAATTAAACAAAAAAAAAACACTATTCAAAACTAAGTAATTTTTAATAATTTTATTCTAATTCAAATGAATTTAACCAGATGGCAATATTATAATTTTTGCTATATTTTAAAGAAGATTAATTGTTTTTTTTTTTAAATAAAAAATATTTTCAATTCTCAGCCTGAATAATACCAGGGGCATAAGCTTAAATCCGCTGTTTGGTCATAGCTGGCGTGAGTGAGCATATTAAGCTACCATGGGCCCGCCATACTTTTTTTTATGAGTTTGACATCTGTCAACAGTAATTAGTGGACATTATCAGCAATTTCGTACAACAACATACAATTTTCCTTTGGTAATCATGTCTAATTTCGTGCCAGAAAAAGAGCATATGCGGGAAGCTCTGCTTTTCTGCTTCAATTTGAAGAAATCGGCTACCGAATCGCATCGAATGCTAATGGAGGCCTATGGTGACAGTACTTTATCGGAAACAACGTGACAAGATTGGTTTCGTCGGTTCAAAGACGGCAATTTTGTATTGTGGGACAAGAAGCGTGAAAATCGGCCTAGGAAGGTTGAGGACCATCAATTGCAAGCTCTTTTGGACGAAAACGATACCCAATCGTAAAAAATGCTTGCGCAGCAATTGGCTGTTACTCAACTGGCCATTTCCATGCATCTGCGTGCCATGGGGAAGAAGTCTCTATATATTTAATGGTGCTATGCCGCATCTTAAGACAAGATAACACCGGTCGCCCACGACCATTGGGATTGAGATACGCTCAATCAGCGCACTACCATAAATGATAGTTAGCAGTCAGTAGTGCCATGGGGAAGATTGAAAAGATCGGAAAATGCGTGCCGAATGAATTGAACGATAGGCAGATGGAGCGACGCCAAAACACATACGAAATCTTGCTCGCCAGACAAAAAGAAAGTCGTTTCTGCATCGGATTGTGACAGGCGATTAAAAGTGGA
This sequence comes from Atherix ibis, assembly GCA_958298945.1. Taxonomy (NCBI): domain Eukaryota; kingdom Metazoa; phylum Arthropoda; class Insecta; order Diptera; family Athericidae; genus Atherix; species Atherix ibis. The sequence continues at coordinate 56,716,692 of OY282610.1, read as the reverse complement.
TATATCTTGAGAATCCTAAACGCAAGAAATCGTGGGTTGATCCCGGCCAACCATCAACATTTTCCCCAAGACCAAATCGCTTCAGACGGAAGACGATACTGTTCGTTTGGTGGGATCAGTAGAGTATCGTCTACTATGAGATGTTGAAACCTGGTGAAACTGTCAATGCCCACCGCTACCACCAACAACTGATCAAATTGCACCGTGCTCTGCGTGAAAAAAGGACGGATTATCAACAAAGACATGATAAGCTGACTTTCCTCCACGACAACGCACCATCGCACATGTCAAAAATTGTCCGAAACTTCTTGGCGACAATCAACTGGGAGGTGCTACCCCACCCCGCTTATTCACCAGACCTGGCCCCTTCCGACTACCACCTGTTTTGTCGATGGGCCACGCGCTCGCTGAGCAGCCCTTCGATTCTTACGAAGACGTCTAAAAATAGCTTGATGAGTGGTTTGCCTCGAACGAGAAGGAATTTTTTGGCGTAGTATCCACAAATTGCCCACAAGATGGAAAAAATGTGTAGCTAGCGAGGACAAGTACTTGCAATTAATTTGTTTTTGCTTTCTATGAAAAAAACATGAGCTTTTTTAACTAAAAACAGCGGATTTAAGCTTACACACCTGTTAAATTCGGACATTAGTTGGCAGATATTGCTTCATTTAATAAATAGTTCTAGTTTAAAAAAAATAATTCCCAATAAAATAAATACTACATTTTATCAAAGGTAATTTTTAAAATATTTCATAACGTTTACTTTTTTTATATATACATAATAAAGTTTAATTTGCCATAAGACTCCTTGTAGGATTCGATCCTTTTTAGGTAATTTTAATTAATTTTTTTGCATATTTCGGGCAGTACTAAAGAATATTGGATTTAAATTCTCGAAATTCTGAGAATTGCTTGTTTGTGGAGGTCCTTCGCATATAAGCCACGTACCACTCACTATAGAGTACCATGACTATGAGGTCATTTGGCGACCATTAGTTTCGTATGGCGGTCGTTACCAGTTTACTAAGTGAAGCTAGGCTGTTCTTAGTAGTCTAGATCAGATAGACTTTGTTAAATTTTGTGCAGCATGCTAGATCAGATTAAAAATGGGGCTTGGAAGTCGAATTGTTGGACTTTGGAGGTAGAAACCGTATTGGCAAAAAAATTCTCATGCTCAGAATCTCGGTAAAGATGTTGTGAAGGCTTAGTTGCTACTAGTTGGCCGGTCTGTATTTCGACATGTGGCTGAGAATGTTGGGTGTCATTCTGTTGGACAGCTGTAAGCATCGAAAACAAGTCTCGGCACCCAGCGCCACTCAATATTGCTATTGTAGAGGAGATTATGTCGAATCTCGTTGAGTACAGGATAATTCAATGGGCAGCGAATAGCTTTGAGGATGTCTGGGCTGATTGAAAAGAGTGATAAAAATTGCATCCGATACTTGTTATCCCCGCAGCTCTTAAATAACAAGAAGCCACACTGTTAGAAAAGATGCCACAGTAAAAATTACAGATTTCTATAGCATTGACTTCGATAACTGTAAGAAAAGTTCCATTGAGGTCGATCGCCTTATTCATGAACAGAAGTAAACATTTTCGAGTCTATCAAACTATTCGAGGAAAAGCTGCCTATTGGTAATTCTGTCATTAATTGGCAGATGTTACTTTTTAAATGCCATAAAGCTAAAGATCTTATAAAATTATCCCAATAGTTTTACATGTCACCATGTTGGCGGGCAATTAACATCACCAAATCACGCAATAACGCATCCTAAGAACTTTTCGCATAATAACGTCAACATTTGCCGTGTTCAGGTGTTGTTATTTTTAAATCAGATACAGTATGGATTAAAATCTTTAAGTTAAGAGCAATAAAAGTCAGTTTCTCATACAGACATAGCGTCCATAATTTACGGTAGAAATAATCTGAAAAAGAATCTTTGTCTAGAGAAGGTATTGATTGCCATTCCCGTGGAAGTTCTACAACTAATTTTCAGACCTCTGTATCTGCTTCAATGGTTTAGGTATTCGGACACAAATATCTAATATATAACAAAATGCCTGAGATATTTACAAAGGTTAGACACAATACCTAATATTTTATTAGGTATTATGAGTACACTAATCATATTTGCGAAAATTTTGTAATTTATATTATTTGAAATTGAAGAAATATTATTCTATATTCTTTCCTTTTTGTCGATAATTTTTGTTATATAATTAATTTGCTGTTGAGAATTGTTACAAGTTCAAAGTGAATTAAATTTGGAAAAAAGTTCCTTTTTTTGTCTTTTATCTCAAAAGGGAACAAATCTCGTTTCCCAAATTTTTTTTACGTATATCACTTAACGGCATAACATTAAATGAACAAATAACAAATTGTTCATCCCCTATTCGTATAGGATAGTAGCCTTTCCAAATCGATGAACCCTCTTATTGCTGTTTCAATCAACTAAAACCCAATCGAGTCCGCCCTCTTGTCAGCCTTTTTCTGCTTCAAATAATCGACTCTAACCCTTGATTATTTCCGATTGTAAGTTCGATATGATACTAAGTATTTTTTTTTTAATGAACTAAAATATTTTTTTTTTTTTTTGCATTCGTTCAGAAATTGTACATAAATTTTTATTTTAACTTTATAAAATTTTCACTTAAATAATTTGTTTCGGTAATTTTTTACTAAAAAATAACTATTACATCCTATAAATTTGATTATTTATTATTAGCGTGAATTCGTTAATATGCTAATATTATTCATTAATCATTACAGTGTTCTCAAGTGAATTTTGTTCAAATTTAGAGCATTTATTGATAAGGATTGGTCAGACATGATATTCGAAGAATTAGTAAAATATTGAGCACTCTTAACACCACACCATTTATAGATAACACTGAATAAAGTACCTCAGTTACTATTAAAAAGGATATCATATGAAATAAATTGATATTAATTTAAATTTGATTGGATATTCTTGTGAAATCTCAATTAACATTGATTTTTATTTCCTATCCATAGACACAAAAGGATACACTCAATTATTTTTTTTCCAATATAATTTCAATGCACCAACGAATGCATCGGAAGAGTAAATTATAATAAAAACAGTATAGTCATAGTTAATTTTAAATTAACAAAAAATATCCTTAAATGGAAGTTTTTTTTTGCAGTGTGCCTCGATTGCCTCCTCAATAACTTTTTCATATTTACGCTTTACGCTCTAAACAAATTGAATGTTGAATGGATTGAAAATTGTTATTGACTCGATACTTTTATGAGATATTCACACTATTGAAAATTGTTGAAAAAATTACAAAAAAATAAAAGAAAATAAGGATCAGAAAAAAAAGTAGCAAATGAAATTGTTTTTATCTCAGCTAAAAACAATAGGACAGAAATTTCAAAATTAATCCATGCATGATATATAATCCTTCATTCAATCATCATAAATTCAAGCTTTTCGACGGACATACTATACTCATCGTCTATAAAAGAAAAAAGAAAAAAACGGTAATGATAGTAATAAAAAAAAACGGAAAGTTAAAAAATCCATTTCGCTATGGTATGATATCCTTTATACAAGTACTATTTTATTGACTTGCATATGTTTGTATATACTTAAAAATGAGAACACATGTGCATATTTAATATTTAATATTTTTTATTATCCTTTTTTTTTATTTCATTAATAATATTGAGGTTATTTAAAAAAAAAATCTTTCATATCTATGTATGTTTGTATCCTACAATAAATGGCATTAAGTTTGCCGGATAGTAGATATGATCCTATATACAAAAAAGTAAATAAATAATACAGAAAAAAAATTACCCTATAAAAATATGACATAAAAAAGTAAATGTGGCTTTAGTTTTCTAAAAAAAAAGTATACTATAAAAAATATACCATATATTCAGATTTTTGTGATGATTTGAAATTTATTGCAACAGTACGACTATAAAGAGTAATACTGGAAAAGAAAGGACGAAAATATTAACATTGAAGTATGAAATCTTGGAGGCCGGAGTTTAGGGGTCAATAAAACAAAAAAAAAACATAGGAAATGAAAAACTATAATACTTTTATGGAAATGATTTGTTGAGATCGTACAAAGTGACTACTGAACGATTTTTTTTTCAAATGACTAATCAGATAGGTTATATTTGCTATAAAGAAAAGATTTAAGATTGAACTAAAATGTAAGGTTATTGATCATTTGACAAGTTTTCGAATGAAATTTAGAAGAGAGAGTTCCGAAGCCCAGAAAAATTAATTAGACTGACTAGGTGGAGTAAAAGCAGCCGAATCACTTTTAGAGCCATTTAACATCGGCAATTTACTCCAGCAAAGTGAGTTCCCTCTAATCCGGCACTGGACAAAGTGATTCGTTGTTCAGGCATAAGCAGGGGGGTCCCATCCTTTTAGGTCTGACTAAACTCGTTCAGTTCTTAGTGATGTGTCAGTGAGTTACGTGACCTTCGTAAATATTGAGAAGCTGATTAAAGCTCTATAATTCTGATCATAACATCGGCTAGTCCTCCTTTTTTCTTAGGAAATTTGGGTTCTCAGGAAAAATCAATACGAACACTTTTTCTTGTTCGAAAGGAGGATCCTTCGAAAAATTTTGGGCCCCCTTCATGAAAGTGGAGCAGATCGTGGAGCCTACATATAGTTTTCGATAAAATTAATATATAGTTTTCGATAAAATTAAGCTCAATAGGATACGGTGGGCTGGACTCTTAATCCGTAGTGATTAGAAATATCCTTTCCAGGAAAATTACAGTGGCTCTATTTATGGTCTCAGAATACGAAATAAGCCCCATCGTTCAGGGGGGCGTTGGCGTTATCTAGGGAGCAAAAAACTATGCTGAGAGTGTCGAATTGGAAGAACCAAGACGTCTAAAGTTCGTTGATTCAACAAATCCGGACTGTAATCCTGGTTGTTGCGCCTCCAATAATGACAATGAATTTTTATGGCGGCATTTTTATATTACAAAATATGGTAAAATTATCGGGTGATTTTTTGCTACTTGGTTTTTTTGTGTTTCTCTTTTTGACAGATGACGCATGATACGTGATGTTTTTTAAAGTCAAAAGTGCTTGGTGTAAGTTTTTTTTATGATAAAATTGCCATTTTATCATAAAAAAACTTACACCAAAACAACGATTACAAATTATTGAATTTAATTATCAAAATTCGTTCGTTCTGTATGAAAAATGTGTTTCACGCACTTCGACCACTTAATGGTCGTCATAATCGACCTACGAGCCAGTAATTCTAGTTATAGTGTCAAAATTTCGCAGCAATTTTACGCTATTAGACATCAAACCACCAACCTGTGTGCGTACAGAGGAAAACATCGCTGTCGTAGCGTCCAGTGTTGGTGAAGATCGCGATTTGTCCATCCTTCGCCGTTCATAGCAATTGGGATTGCATTACTCGACTATGTGGAAGATTTTACGCGTATAAAAGACAGGTCGTGCAAGAACTGAAACCGAACGATCTGCCAAAGCGTTGAATTTTCGGTGAGTGGGTCTTAGAAGAACTTGAGGAAAATCCGTTTTTTTTTACCAAAAAATTGCGTTCAGCGACGAAGCTCATTTATGGTTGAATGGGTATATGAATAAGCAAAATTGTCACATTTGTTTTGATGAACAACCACATTCAAAACAAGAACTGCCATTGCACCCAGATGATTTCGAACATTTTTTTACCCAAAAATCTGGTCGACATGCGATTTCAACAATACGGCACTAGATGCCACAGAGCACATACAACAATGGACATATTCGATGAGCAATTTATGTCACGTTCGGGACCGGTGAGGTGGCCGCCTAGATCGTGAGATTTGACGCCTCTAGACTATTTTTTATGGGACTACGTGAAGTCACTTGTCTATAAACCAGCATTTCTTGCAGCCTTGGAAGGCAACATTACACGTGTTATTAGGGATATACCAGCCGGGATGCTCGGAAAAGTGTTTGAAAATTGGACCTTTCGCATGGAACACCTAAAATGTAGTCGTGGCCAAGATTTACAAGAAACAATCTCTAAAAAATAAATGGCAAGCATTGATTTATCGATTTAAATAAAAATATTACACACTTTTACAATGAAAAAATGATAAAACTATATAAAAAATTTAACTAAACAATACTACAATATTCAATAGTCAACATATAATTTTTTTATTTTTATTTGGATAAACATGTAAATTTGAGCATAAATTTATAAAATAATAGTTTGTTCATTATTTTCACATCTAGAATATCAATAAATAGTCGTTTATTTCTTATGATGATTGTATGTTATGACAAATGATCTTAAATGAATCTAAATGATGGGAAAATTTGTCCAATCAAAAAATTAACAATAAGGGAAACATTTTTTTTCCGTTCGTTTAATTGTTTAACAAATAATAGAACAAACAAGATGATAGACCAATACAAAAATTATTACATATTATTTTACAAGCTAAAAGTGTATATTTTATAAGGGGAACCAAAAGTTGAGAAACTATAAAGAAACAAATAAAGAGTAAAAAGTTTAACATAAGAAAATATAGAATAAAACTGCTAGCAAGGAATAGATATACACTTGGGACGTATGTAATTGCCTTGGCAATTTATCTAGAGTGCTGTAAACTGGTTCTAGGTACTAACATAATGACTCTGTATAGTCAATTTGGTTTGAGCGAAATCGTTCAAGGGACAAATGACAATAATAACAAATATCGCAAATAAAATTAGGGGAGAAATAGACCCTTTGCATAGTTAGGTCCGATTGCATCTGGGCTGAATATGACATTTAACAGAATGCTAAGGACTATGAGGAGTCTAAAAGTTGATGATAACGTCAATAACAAGAATACATCAAAGAGGAAGTCAAATTAAACTGAATTTTTATATATGGTATAAAAAAAAATTTACTATACGAAAACTTCAAAATGATCCTTATTATTGTCCTGGCGAAATTTCGATCAAATACAATTTATAAGGATAGAAGAAGTTCAAGTATCTGTTTATTTACATAAATACTATTTGTAATTCTATAATACAGAAATATTCCCTAAATATTCTGTTTTTGGTATAACATTTCGGTAATTGTTTTTTGGTAAAATAAAAAAAATAATTAATCAAATAGTTTTAATAACTGTGATAGGATTTTTTAATAGTATTTTTCGTGATACTTGTAGTTATAAAATAATAAATTATTTTTGTGCATGTCCACATAGATCGATATTCTGGTAATAATGCAGACTTTGCCTCCGCTCAGGGTTAGGTCAGACTATCGAATATAATATTGAATCTGATGAATAAAGATCTAAGATTTGGTCATTAGAAAGGTGTGTGCCAACATGTCACAATTTAATAGGCTGTAGTTCCCAAGTTCCCCTATTTACCCTAATATCAGTCAGTGTAATTTTTTTCATTTCCTGAGTTTAAAAATCCCTTGAAAGGTCGAATAATATCAAAAGAGTATAACTAAGTAGCTGAAGACCATTCCAGTTGAAACTTTTACCACAACTGTGCGGAAACAATGCATCGGCCACTATTTTGAAAGACATAATATTAATTTATAAAAATAAAAGAATATGAAGATTGACCTAAAATATCAAGTATATGTAGGGCATCCTTGGTGTATGTTTAAAACTGGCTAAACTTAATGGGGATGGAACCTCTCATGCTTACCCATAAGTCACGAATTACTTTTTTCAGTGCCAGGTAAGAGAGAATGCACGAAAATGCTTCTTCTTGCCAGAGACCATTATGTTTGTTAAATAGCTCTGAAAGTAATACGGATGCTTTTACTCTTCTTTTTATACTAGTCATGATCAGCCTGGTTAGTCTAATCAATTTTTCTGGGATGTTGAACTCTTTCATGGATCTGTTGTTCATATTCTAACAGTCTTTCAATTTAGAGAAGGTGTATGAGCAAATTTGCCCAACACAGGGTGCTGTTATAGTTGGCAGAATGGGGAGTAGACTCTGTAACGTTGGAATACAGAGAACCCTCACGGTACTGATAGAACCTTCACGGTACGTTCCTGCGGCCAATTTTCGTTAAAAGGGCAAATGAAAAACGGCATTCCACAAGGATCCCTTCTATCTACGATCCTATTCCATATATATTTTCATTCTCTTTCGCACCCCCTATCTTCCTTCAACAATTATATATATGCTGATAATATTTTTGTACTTGTATTTGGTACTGAGCTTCAACAACAAATTAATAACGCCATCCTCAATATCAACACTTGGAGCAGCATGAACTGTATAAATTGTATTGTATCTGATTTGTTACTGAGCCCCTTCGCAATAACGAATCAGACACACTACCGTGTGTCAGCAACAAAAGTAAGGTAAGACAAAGTGAGGCATTTAGAGTAACCAACGCCCTTTTGCCTATAGCAGGGAAAAAACTAGTCGAGGCAGCGGTAAACCGTTGCATTCGACTAGCCAGTGATGCATACCGGACAACTCCGGTGGAATTCATACTGATAGAAACTGGTCGAAAACCTATCTTCCCTGTCTTCAAAAAAGCTCACCTTAATTTAAATTACAAGAACCTATGCCTTCCAAATTATCACCTTCCACCATGAAAGCAATTTCCCCATCCTCCCCCTCGATTTCCAAACTTCCCTTCCATACCCAGATTGGAAACTGTGATTGGAAGCAAAGTTGTACGTGTCTACTTCTCTTGACAGGCTTAAGAATTATAGTACTGATACGTCCCCATGTAACGTGGGACCTTTGTTCATCGATCTTTGTTCACGGATGCAGCTTCCGATACCGATACTACATCTTTTTCAGTCGTCAAACTTTTTGACTGATAAGGGGCGTTTTCATGGTGCAAAAACCAATTTCTGTTCTTCCAAAAATCCGGGCGTTTCTGGCGGATTGCTTCACGCAACTTGCGCATAACTTACAGGTAATATTCCTTATTGACCATTCTATCCTGTGGCAATGATGCACCACGCCACTGCAATCGAAGAAAACTGTAAGCAAAACCTTCACATTCGACCGAACTTGGCGCGCTTTTTTCGGTCTTGGCTCGAGGGGCAGCTTCAATTGTTATGATTGAGCTTTGGTTTCAACGTTATAACCATAAACCCATGATTCGTCAACAGTTATGACCCTTTGGAGCAAATTTGGGTCGTAGCGGACAGAGTCAAACAGGTCCGTAGCAATGTTAATACGCTGCTGTTTTTGGTCGAGCCAAAACACGTGCAAGCAAAGCAGCTGTCAAAAATTAACTGAACATTCAAAATGGCCGAACTTATTCGCATAAGTGAAAGACATGAGTACCAACAGTAATATATTTATTAAACTAATAATCCACTGTTATTGTTTTAAATATTGTATAAATGTACATATATAGAAAATTTAAATTTATATAGTTTTAATAATTTCTTATAAAAGTTTTGGAAGTTTTTTTGTTGAAATACTAAAAAAAATATACCCCAAAATTCTATTTAATAGTTGAATAAAAATAATATTAAAAGCTGAAGATGATATTTCAGTTCACAAATCTGTCAGACTCTAACAATTTAAAACCATAAAAGTTAAAGGATGAAATTTGATATTTCAAAAATATTAAGTATTTACTGGGAAATATTTATCTACGTTAAATATACAATATAACCAAATACTCGTATACTGATACACACATTAGCTATAGATGCATACAAACATTTCTAAACAGAGGTAAAATGATAATAAATCCGATTTAAATCCGCCCCTTTAACCAGAAAAAGGGATGCTGTAGAAAAGAACAAAACCAAATCAGATCAGGGACAGATCAGACTGAATCTAGGCTAGACAGAATGTTGAATGGTATGCGGTTAAGATGTTTTGTTGCAAATCAATTCGAATTAGTTAGGGTTGGCCTCCTTTAATAAGGGATGTACAACAATTGAGCATCTATTTTAGCAAATGTTTCAATTTTCTAATTATACAAAACTAATTTAATCGATAATATTATGTATTCAACACATGTGAAATGGATACAAAACAATTTATTTTTCTATTTCACTTTTGTTTTCGGATTATTACAATCTTTTAAGATATATTATTTTATAAATGTTTAATATGTTTGCAAACTTTTCACGTATAATATTAAAAGTACTTATAAAATGTCTATGTACTCGTTAAAAGTAAAAATTGAATACTTTTAAAAAATTATTTCGTAAGCAGATTTTTCCAGAGAATAGGTCTAGAAAAGTATCGAAATAGAGAGTACTTTTTATATTCCAGGTCAATTTTGTTATAGCCATCATTTTAATTTGGCATTTAATAATTTCTGAGAATGAACAATAACAATTTATCAAAAAGCATTAAACGCCGCAAAAATATGCTAAAATTATTGAAATATTTTATTTAAATAATTATTCAATTGTGAATATTACGTGACATTTTTGGTGTTAATCATATGCCGATCAAGTAAACCAATCAGCAAATAATGAATAATTTTTAAAATATGCATAAATTGGGATATAAAGCGAAGACTGAGTAATAATTAAGCCAACATACAGCTGAAAAGATTTATACAGTAAGGCAGAGTGTTGGTAAATGTCCGGCAACCTCTCATCGACGCCGTGCACAAGAATTGGGAAAATTTTTTATGAGAAATTCTCAAAAAAGATTTTCTTTTTTACCCTCATAAAATTTAATTAACATAACAGCTGCAGGAAAATGATCAGGAACGACGGCGAGACTGGAGTGCTTGAGTTTTATAGAGCTCGGTCTAGACGACCACCATTTTTGGCAAAAAAATCATTATGAACGACGAAGCACACGTCGATTTGGCTGGCTTTTTAAATAAACAGAATAGTCGCTATTGGGACACTGAAAACCCTCAACGTTTACACTAAAGCCCACTACACCCTCGTAGATTAACTGTAGGGTGCGGTTTTTTGGGCCGGTGGCATCATTGGGCCACATTTGTTTGAGGATGCTGGAGGCAATGCTGTAACAGTTACTGGTGACCTCTATCAGGACATGTTGGAAAACTTTCTTCTGCCAGAATTGGGTAAATTAGTCCTACAGAACATGTGGTTCCAACAAGATGGTGCCACATCACACACAGCTCGTGTTACGATGCAAATTTTAAGATTAATTTTTTGCCGGCCCAATAATTTAAAAAAAAGTGGTGATATCGACTGGCCCCTTCGATGCCCTGATTTGAACTCTCTTGATTTGTTCATATAGGGATACTTGAAAGACAAGGTGCATACTAAAAATCAACCACAACCTTGATGCTTAACATTCAAAACGAAATTTCTGAAATAACAGGAGAAGTCGGCGAAAATATTATAAAAAATGTGCTTAAACGAACATAATAAATTAATAAAATATAAATTTAAAAAAAATTATTCAATTTAAAAGTTATTTAAAAAAAACTTCGATCTGGAATATAAAACACACTCTGTATAAATCTATCAGATTCAATTATCTTGAATAGATTAGAAATTTCAGAGCAGAAATAAAACAAAATTAATAAAAATTCTCGTGTATATTTTCAATGATTTGCAGATGTTAACTTTTGCTATAACCAAAGTTTTCTAAATAAAATTATTAGTATTTTTTTTTTGGGTAGGAGATTTTTATGTAGAATTAATTTTTAATTATAAAAAAAGACAGGATTTTAATATTGATTTTTTCAAAAAATTTTGAAATATACTCAAAAGGATGAAAAAAAATTTTTAAATTATTTAAAAAAAATTTAATATGCAAAATAAGGATTATTAACATTTTATTAAAGTATAACGATACACTAAGATAAGTCTATCTTATACCCTAAGCATAGGACTGTCTCGCAAATCCCTACAGTATGGGTCATCTCATTCCTAATCCCTTGAATCCAATTCGAATTTCCAAAATTTATTTTCATAATATTATTTTTTTTATGTGTCTATCTACCTTATTTTATATATGTTTCTGTTCAAAATATTTTGAAATGATTTTGTTTCTGCTCGACTAAACTATTGACCAAAATATTTGCTTTTATTTCTGTAGAATGTGGAAGCAGAAAAAAAATTATCTTCAAGTTGGAGAGGATATGCCGATTCAAGCAGAAATATTTTTTGAATTCTTTATGAATCGACCATATTTATCTCAGATAAACAAATAATAAATAAATAAGTTTGGAGAGTAACAAAATATAAAAAAAAATTGTAAACTTTTTACAGTTTTTTTTCCTTTGATAGAGAAATGAATTTATTGAGAAGGACCAATATTAATTTGATTTTATGTTGTTTCTTCTTAAGAAAACGTATAGTATTTACTAAGAAAATGAGATGTGATTTCCAATTAGAATGGCCATTTGTTAATGAATTTTTCTCTTTTCATTTTTATTTTGTAGATAGTCTCAAAAGGTTAAGGCAGGTTATACTGCTGCATAACAAATCCTTTACCAAATAACCGAAGTCCTTATGGAAGGACTTACCGAAGTGGCTAGTCTCCTACTCCATTCGTATAGAAGCAACCCCAAACCATTATCGAGCTATCGCCTTACACCAAATTTTCGGCAGCATTTTTTTTTGGTGTTGCTACACACGTAAACCCTTTTTTTTAGACCCAAAAAACTGGAATTTTGACTCATCCACCAAAGTACATTTTTAAAGTCCACAGCAGTCTATTTTTTAAAGAAAAAAACTCAATTTCACCCTTTTACATGGGATTCGTTTCATTGCGGAGCTCCTAGATCTAACAACTCCTTTTTTTATGTTCTTAAACATTTAAATATGCTTCATCAAATTTAACAATCTCTGAATGTGACGAGACATGGAGTCATCAAATAGTCTCATAGTAGTGGTCTGGCTCTTGTCTCGGAGACCTTACAGCCAAACAAACGAAGCCTGAGTGAATTTTTTTAATTTTTTGTGCGTAATAATGGTTACTTAACTGCCACGCATGCAAATAGATGACGATCTCTCAGTTTCCTTTTCATAGTTGTTGGAGGCACTGATTTGGCATGCCTGTTCCGTTTACTAATTCTACAAATTAGGTGACTCTCGCTTAAACTAGTAATTTTAGGTCTGCCAGACCATGGAAATCTCACAGCATATCTGCTCCAGAACTATGACGTACGCAAATTCTTCTTTTAGCCCCTAAACTTCTAAAATATTTTTAAATTTTTCAGCAGTCCAGTTTAGATGGAATAGATCCTAACCTAACCGATTTTGTCTTTATTTTAAGGACGTAGTAATATCTACGTTATCGTCCCGCACTTATAACCTCGTATTTGTAGCAAATTCGAGGTGCTATAGTTCTCATATTCCTTTTACTAATTGGTGATTTTTTAAGTGTTTGGTTTTAAAATCTCAAAAAAAAACTAAAAACAAATTGCAAAAGTGCATACATTCTTTTGAACCGATAATTCAATACTTGTCATTTAGTTTTTAAAGACTATTTTATGTAAATGAAAGTTCCACTGGTATCTCGCTAATAAACCGTGTAATATTATATTCCGAGGGTGCAAGTGACGCTGTTTTATCGGCATAGACGAGTGACTTCACGTAACCTCATAAAAAATAGTCTAGAGGCGTCCAATCACATGATCTAAGCATCAAATCACATGATCTAGAATAGTCTGGAGGCGTCAAATTACACGATCTTAAATTTCTCACCAACCTTATCTCTCAATATGTCCATTGTTTCACGTGCTGTGTGGCATGCAGCACTATATTATTGAAACTACATATCAACCAAGCTGTAGGTTCTGCATTTTGGGCAAAAAGAAGTTCAAAATTATCGAGATGGTGCCTTTGACGGTAACGTTGCAGCCAGCGTCATTTCTAAGGAAATGCGGACTGATGATTCCACCGGACCATAACCCGCTCAAAACAGTGCATTTTCTGGGTACAATGTCAATTCTTATTTTGCCTACGGTTGTTCATCAGACAAAATGAGACAATTTTGCTTATTCACATACCCATTCAACCATAAATGAGCTTGGTCGCCGAACGCAATTTTATTGTAAAAAAACGGATTTTCCTCAAGTTGTTCTAAAGTGCACTCACCAAAAATTTGACGCTTTGGTAGATTGTTCGGCTTCAGTTCTTGTATTTGATATGCTTTCAGACCAAGATCCTTGTGTAAAATCTTCTACATAGTCGAATGCTACGGCAGCAATGTTTTCCTCTCCACACACTCTACACACACTGGTTGGTGGTTTGATGTCAAATAGCGTAAAATTGCTTCAAAATTTTGTCACTATAGCTTAAATTGCTTGCTCATTGGTTGATTATGACAACCAAAAAAATGTCGAAACACACGAAATAAATTTTTCACAGAGCACAAATTTTAATAATAAAATTCAATAACTTGTAAGCGTTGTTGAGATGTAAGTTTTTCCATAATAAAATGACAATGCTAACTGAGCACTTTAAACTTTGACAAATGTCACGTGCTATACGTTATCTGTCAAAAATAAAAACAGAAAAAAAATCTTCCGATAATTTTCCCAGACCGCGGTTAGCTTCGATTATTTGCGTTCTATAGTTCTGTGAGCCAAATACTTTAAAATATTAAACAAATCCGCTATTAAACACTACGACTTACTATCGGTAAATAAAATTACAACTTCAGAGCACAATTCAATACTAATTTGATGAATTTTTTCCAATGTTTTGAATTTTTTTAGCAATATAGAACTTATCTAACTATAACTTTAGATAAAATTTAAGAAAAAAATAAAGTCATATTAACCCTGTAAAGTGAAATCCATAATAATATGATCATAAAAGTTTACCAATTATTTTTATATTCTACTTGGCAGGAACTTTTTTATTGCACTTGGATTTGCTATTGCAAAAAAAGGGACTTGAATGGAAATGACGGCTTCGTTTTTAAATATATTTCAAACTGTTATTTATTCTATTTATTATAGAATATATTACACATCCCAAGATATAATATGAATATGTTATTATCATTGTGTAAATGAAAACAATTGTTTTGCTGATAAGTGAGCAACAGAAAATGCTGATAAGTGAGCAAAATCTGTTAAAAATTTTCTGATGATTATACAAAGAAATCTATATTTTTTTGGCATTAAATATTGATAAGTATTATTGTTGAATTCTTTTAATATTATCATTATTACTTTTGCTTAATGGCGAGTAAATATGATCTTCAATTTCAGCAATTGTATTTTTAATGTTTCAAGATTTAATTGTATTAAATATAATAACATTTTTTAGATATAAAACAAATATTATTTTCTATAAAAATACAAAAATAAAAAACAAATATGCTAAATTTAAAATTATATTTATAAACAAAAAACACTCAAAAAATTATTCGTTTTCAATTTTCTATTGTTTAAGGTATGAGCATGGGTCATACTGTACGTATGACCCACTGTTCCAAAAATGAAATTATTCTAAGAAAATTATAGTGCAAGATTTGTAGGTGTAAAAAACTGATACCTTAAAATAATCTAGTAATTCGAGATTGATATTTGTTTATGGGAGGATGAAAACTATAAGTTTGCTACTGTTTTGGATCGTTGACAAAAATATTGTTTAGCTAATGATACGAAACGGTAGCGCATATACTTATATATGAGTTTATAATAAAATAAATGTATAAAAATGAAAACATCCTCTAGATTCTAGAGTCCAGAAGCAGAATCAAGAACAAAATGACCATTTGGTATGATAAGAAAAATATTTTGAACGTTGCAAAAAAAAAAAACTGAATGAGCAAAACTATGCTACTAAATTTGATATATTCAAAAAAAATTTTAGAAATTATCTTAAAATAAACAAAACTTAATAAATAAGTCTTTATGAAAAATGACTAGTTCGTGGACAACCTTCGATTTATGGATTATTTTTAAGGGTAATGATGTGGAAAATTATACAACAGTCTTGAAAAGAATTATATAAAAAGAAACTAATTGAAAAATTCAATTTCAAAAACCAAATTCCCTAATAAAGTTAAGACTGAAAAGAGAATATATGAAAAGGGTTTTTTTTTGTTGCCTGATCTCAACTGACATGAAAAATAAAAAAGGGTAGAAAAATTTCAACCTATAAAAATGTTGATTTGAATTGCGCCGCCAAAAGAAAATAACTAAATAATAATATCGTCAAAAATCATTTCTGTCCACTGTTGCCTTATTTTGAAAGAAACGATATACGACCAAGTCAACCCAATTTGCATATTTCGTGTAAGGATATTTTTTCTCCTTTTTTTTTGTTTAAATTTACCTTTTTAGGTGAAGTTTTTTTCTGTACTTTTTTAACTTAAAATCCCAAAAAATCATTTGAGCGATTAATTCTTTCATCGTTTTAGTCAAGAAAAATACCATAAACAAAAACAAAAACCATGATGGAACCTTATTTATTTATTTATATATATATTTTTGTTGTTGTTGTTGCTAAACATAAAACAAACCGGTGAGTATATTTAACCGGCGGCAAAAACTTCTTTATAAGATATTCTTTGAGTTGAGAATATGTTTTTGGTTTCGGTCATTTTTAGGTGATCAAAATAGTAAATATAAAACGAAATTCACTTTAATATAGAATATTTTCTAAGGGATAGAATTTATATACACACAAAATAAAGAGCATAAAAATAATAAGAACACTAAAATTTATGTTTGTAAAAAAAAAAAAAGAATTTTAATACAAATAAGATTTTTATCGATTCATTGTATTGTACCTGTTGTACGAGTATAGTCTGTCGTGTGGGTTTTTATTTTATTTTATGTACTTGTTATAGCTGAACACCTCGAACCAACGGATTATTATTAATTAGGTAATTATCCAAGCGTAAACGTATAATAAATCATTGATATAATCATGGTAAAATGAACGTAATCGAAAGCTAACTAAAAAAAAATTTCTACATTTAGGCGTAGCCATTATGCTTTTCATTTATAATAGGTCATACGGTCACACCTTTTGTTATAATTCGTCGTTCTTAGACGGATCAGCCTTTATTGTAAAATAACTGAATAAGGTGCTGATTAAAGAGACTCATTTGAATTTAAGGTGATACCATGTAAAGAATTCAGGCCAGTATTATGGGTGTCGTAACACATCCCATCCAAGGTCCAATATTTTTAACGGGTTGTCGTGATGGAGCATAACTCCTTTACAATTAATGAATTCGTTGAAACTGTGTAATTGCCTACAGTGCATTTTTGAATTGATTGTTTGGTTCGTCGGTAGAAGCCAAATTTAAATTTAGTATATTCTTCCTCTGATAAATGTCCACTTTCCATGTCGTTTGAGGTGGATCACCACGTCGAGGCCATGACCGCTTACATCATCAGTTATAAATAGCTTCAAAAAAGGAGCATTATCTACAGGTTTAATGAGGCTGTTATAGATGTTTATGCGTATCGTAAAATGAACTTCTTTGAATTCATGAGGAACTCAAATATCGAGGTTAATTTATGTATCCCAACTTCTTCAGATAGTTAAAAACGGTTGAATGATAAATGCTCAATGTTTCTGCAATCCTTCGTATCGTGTACTATTGGTTTGACTGAATTAATGACTTTATTTTGTCGTCATCAATCTAGGTTTTCCTTTCTGACTGAGGAGCGCCATTGTGATCACCATCATTGGCGTTGACGATGTTGTAGCCTAATTTTTATGTAATTTTTCACAAGCTTTTTCTTCCCTTTACGGAAGTAAAACAGTAAAATATGACGAAAATGCAAGAAAAATCCAATTTAAAAAAAAAATTGAACATAAACTATCAACCATTAAATTTAATAAAAATAACATAGATGCAAATAATTCTAGACATCCAAAAATTAGGAAGCGACATCTGTTACGACTCTCCTGACACGGCAATATACGAGGTCTGTTCAAAAAGTATCGCGAATTTTGAATTTCCGCGGGTTACGTATATTCGTAACGTTGATACTTATGTCTCTTACCTACGCCGACAAGTTCGGCCATTTTGAATGTTCAGTTAATTTTTGACAGCTCCTTCGCTTGCACGTGTTTTCGCTCGTCTTCGATTTTTGCCCATTCCAAAAAATTGATCAAAGAACCTGTATCAAATTTTGTGTGAAAAACAAAATTAATTGAGCGGACGCATTCCGAATGTTGACTGTGGCTTATGGTAAAGCAACCTTGGACCGAAGCAACGTTTATCGGTGGTACAAAATGTTCTCAAAGGGCCGAGAAGATGTGAACGATGAAAAGCGTACCGGACGCCCGAGCACGTCAACAACAGACGAAAACATTGATGAAGTGAAGAAAATAGTATTGGCCGATCGTCGAATCACCGTTAGAAAAGTTGCTGAGAACTTAAACATATCGATTGGCTCGTGCCATTTGATTTTTACCAATGATTTGGTCGTGAGACGGGTCGCCGCGAAATTCGTACCAAAATTGCTTAATTTCGACCAAAAACAGCATCACATTAAGATTGCTAAGGAGCTGTTGGACTCTGACCGCGATGACCAAATTTGCTCCATAGGGTCATAACTGGTGATGAATCATGGGTTTATGGTTATGACATGGAAACCAAAGCTCAATCATCCCAATGAAAGCTGCCGCACGAGCCAAGACCGAAAAAGTCGCGCCAAGTTCGGTCGAATGTGAAGGTTTTGCTTACAGTTTTCTTCGATTAAAGGGTGCATCATGAGTTCTTGCCACAAGGTAGAACAGTCAATAATGAATATTATTTGCAAGTTATTCGCAAGTTGCGCGAAGTAATCCCCCAGAAATGCCCGGATTTGTGGAAGAACAAAAATTGGCTTTTACATTATGATAACGTCCCTGCTCACGCATTGTTGCTTGTGCGCGAATTTTTGGCCAAAAACAACACACTAATAATGCCGCAGTTATCGTATTCCCCAGATCTGACCCCCTGTGACTTTTTCTTGTTCTCAAAACTGAAGGGCCCCATGAAAGGACGACGCTACGCTACGATTGAGGAGATAAACACGGCATCGAAGGAGGAGCTGAACAAGATCACAAAAATGATTTTTTGAAATGCTTCGAGGATTGGGAAAAACGTTGGCACATATAATATTTGGTGGGGATTACTTTGAAGGGGACAAAATAGATATTAATGAACAAATAAATAATTTTTGAAAAAAAAACACAAAATTCGCGATACTTTTTGAACAGACCTTGTATTTTGCGTATGTGAATATGTTCTTGCCTTTCTCAAAACAATATCGCTAGTGGTACTATATAGATTCGTGTTTAATGGAAAAGTTTTTAAGGGTGGATATGTAAGCTTTCAAACGCAGTAGCTAACATATATTTGCAGTTTGAACAACATTTTTTATTTCTGCATTGAAAAATCAATATTTATCACGACAAAGCAGAAATACGAGATGTATCGCGGAAATTTATCGTTTACTGGTTGAAATTTTCCTTCGAATGAAGCATATAAGACCTGGTTTTGGCGACCTAAAGACAGTAATTTGTCGTTAGTGACAAAAAATTTAAAGAAAGAGAACTGTTAGAATTTCTGAATTATGATTCGTATCAAACGCTCGAGGATTTGTTAAATTTGCATAGTTCTAAGATCGGCAAGTGTTTGAACACAATGGGAATGGTCCAATAATTATAAAATTGGGTCCCTTCTCAGATGGAGAAGAGAGACACCTGAAGACGTTTGGTCACGTGCAAGATTCTACTAGAACGACAGAAGAAAAGGTTTTTCTACGACAATATTTAACGATCTTAACAATGGGTAACGCCATGGGGGAGAACCAGGTCCATCACATTGTGGTATCAGTGGGGTGCTTTTTTATTATTAACTCTTGAAACCATACAAAACCATCACTGGTGATTATTATCAACTGTAGCTAATAAGATTGAATCGAGCTTTGAAAGAAAAACCGTCGAAATGGGACGATAAACACACCAAGCTTATTCTGCTGCCAGTAACGCTAGGTCCCACATTGCAAAATCAGTCCAAATATTTCGCAAATATTGTTTCTTCAGTTTTTCATTTATTCTGGTTCATTCAGTTTGGCCTTTCCAGAGAGTGGAGAGTATCGAAAAATCGCTTTATGAATGTATCGAGCCAAAACAACCACAAATTCTTCATCGTGGCATCATTTTACTACCAAAAACATAGTGAAAAGTTGTCGATCCTGATTTGACAATTTTGACAAAAACTTTGGATCTGATAATACTGCTGCTGAAGCTTGATGAGGAAGGAAGGAAGATACTTAAGCAAAATGAACTGTGAATTTTCATAGTACTTTGGTAAGTTGAGGAGTCAAAAGTTCAAAATTGAATACAATAAGATTCTAGAGGATTCTAACTGGAAGTAGATAGGCTAAATACGATTTATTCAGTTCCACCAAAAAATAATTAATTTACTTACTTACTTAGATATGTAAAGTGATAATAATCAAATTATATTAATAAGTAGTGTTTTGTAACTGCAGGTAAATTACCAAAGAACTAATTTTAAAGACATTAAATTCTTTATTATAATTTAAATTAAATAAAATCCGAAATAAGGATACTTTATATAAAAATCATTTTGATAAAGTAAATTGTCCTTAAATATTATATTGATAACGAAATGTTTGTATTAATGCAATAATAATAATAATAATAATAATAATAATAATAATAATGATGAAAATGATTTTTTTATTTGATTGAGTTTTATCAATTTAATTGGATTCATATCAATAATAATATCAATCCTATTAGCTTTGTAGTAAAATAAAATTGGATAATATCGACGTATGGAAACGTGGGTAATATAGTCCTGGATTTCTGTAATATGATAACATATCATAGTGCAATTATTTAATATCATCTTTCGATTATACGTATAAACGTATTAATAAAAGAACGAAAAATAAAATATTGTAAAAATACGAGTATATTCATAAATTGTATGGGAAGTGTTGTGAAAGGAGATAAGAGATAACAAGGATAAGTAATATTGGTATTACAAAATAATAATTACCAAATACGAAATTATTACAAATCAATAAAGATTTACTACTGATTATTTTAATACAAATTTGTACTAGTTGTAATCAGATTTAGTATTTAAATACGAATAATTATTCAAAATTATTGGTTAAGAGGTTTATTTCGAACGGATTTTGGTACATTTCGAGTACATGTGTTGTACGTGTTTTAAGGGGACATTCTGAAAAGCAAGGAGCCCAGGTAAATACAATTGCTATTATTCGTACATGTGCAAAGTGCCATTTATTGATTTAACTACTAAATGTATACAGACATATATGCATAGATAGTATAGATTAACATTAATTTAAAATATTCTTAGATTAAGTGTATACACAAATAGTGTATAGAATTGGAAATTTTCAGTTATACCTAGCGTTATAGGTTCCTAAAGTGAAAATCTTCAGATAATCATCGATGCTAAATTAATCGATATATGAATATCTGTACCGGTACTAGTTTATATCTATTTATTTCATAAGAAGGTGTTCAGATACCGGTATATACTAATGAAAGTGTGCTCCTATCGGACTCTGGTCATCTAATATGAATAGTATACAAAAGGGTCGGATCTATTCAGAATTCTATTATCATCTTGTATATCGATTGAAAGGAATGAACACTATTGAATTCTGGTCTTTCATGAGCATATATAGTTACAATATTAAATTAGATATAAAATAATAATTATACTGTTTTAAGTCGACATGTGTGTTATTGATTATAATACCTGATTAATTAGTTAAAATTGTATATCATAGAAATTATTAGATCTGCAATATACGCTTGAGTGTCTCTTACACTTGTATTTATATTTGAAGGATTTAATTTTGAATTGTTGTAATTTTTTTTGCCAATTAAGAATTTTTTTTTTAATTAAAGAAAAAATTTGCTTTTTGATTCCGTTCTTAATAATTTGATTTTCGTTATTAGATCTTTAAGTACGATCCAAAAATTGTGGAGAACACTACTTAACATAGATATATATCGGATGATATTTTTGCTTTTTGCTTTTTCATGTTTTTATTTTAGACAGATGGCGCGTGACACGTGGCGTTTGTCAAAGTCAAAACTGGTCAGATCATAACATTGGCCAGTCCTCATTTTTTCTTAGAAAATTTGGGTTCTCAGGAAAATTCAATGTAAACACTTGACCGCGTCCGAAAGAAGCATTCTTCGAAGAATTTTTTGCCCCCTACAAGAAAGTAGCGGAAATCGTGGAGCCTCACCGCGACCTCACAGTTTTTGATAAAATTAAGCATAATAGGCTAGGGATTACAGTGGCTCTATTTATGGTCCCAGAATACGAGGAAAGCGTCTGAGAGTTTGCTGAGTTAACAGACGCAGACTGGACTCCCGATTGTTGCGCCACCAATAATGATGATGAATTGAAATTTTTTGGCGGTATTTTTATATTACAAAAAATGGTAAAATTATCGGGTGATTTTTTCGCTGTTTGGTTTTTAATGTTTTTATTTTTAACATAAAAAGTGCTCAGTTTTTATTTCCATTTCATTTTGGACAGACTTACATCCGAACAACTATTGCTTACTATTATATTTTATTATCAAAATTCGTTCAGTATCTATGCAAAAATGTGTTTCGCGCGCTTCCACCACTTTATGGTCGTCATAATCGACCTACGAACATGCAATTCAAGACAAAGTGATAAAATATCGCAGCAATTTTACGCTATTGGATATCAAACCACCAACCCGTGTGCGTAGAGTGCGTAGAGAGGATTATATTGCTGCTGTCCATCCGTCGCTATTCATAGCAATTGGGATTGTGTTACTCGATTATGTGGAAGATTTTACGCAAGAATCTTGGTTTGCAAGTATATAAAATACAGGCCGTGCAAGAACTGAAACCGAACCACCTGCCAAAGCGTTGAATTTTTGGTGAGAACAATTGGAGGAACTTCCTTTTTTTTTTACCAAAAAATAGCGTTCAGCGACGAAGCTTATTTCTGGTTGAATGGGTATGTCAATAAGCAAAATTGGCACAATTGGTCTGATGAACAACCACATACAAAACAAGAACTGCTATTGCACCCAGAAAAATGCACTGTTTGGTGGGGTTTATAGGCCCGAGCTATTTCTTTAAAGATGACTCTAGCCGCAACGTTATCATCAATGGTGCTCACTGCCGCTCGATGATTTCGATTTTTTTTTACAGGAAAGACAAAACTACATTTGGTCGATATGTGGTTTCAACAAAACGGCACTACATGCCGCACAGCACGTGAAACAATGGACATATTTCGAAATGGTTCGGTCAGAAATTTATCTTACGTTCCGAACCGGTGAGTTAACCGCCTAGATCTTGCGATTTGACGCCTCTAGACTATTTTTATGGATCTACGTGAAGTCACTCGTTTATGCCGATAAACCCGCATCACTTATTAGTGAGATACCAGCCGAGATGCTTGAAAAATTGGTTCAAATTTGGACCTTTCGTATGGAACACATAAAATGTAGTCGTGGTTAACATTTACATAAAATAATCTTTAAAAATTAAATGGCAAGCATTGGTTTATTGATTTAAATAAAAATTTTAGACATTTTCGTAATTTTTCGTTGGAATTTTTTTTAGAAATTTGGAAACCAAACACTTACAGTCATATAATTTATTGATCAAAGAGATATCCGTATGGGCGTCTGGTTTGGAACTACAAGAAGGCTAACAATTTTCTTATCTTGGATTTAGTGTAACATCCAAAATATACCATAGTGAATGTAACCTAATCAAGTCAGTAGGGCTTTTTTTCTCAAAACTTTTCACCATAAAATTAATGATACTCTTACACAGGATTTTGATCCTTCCAGTATGCACACATAAAATCATAAAGATAAGAAATTAGGTCTGACACGTACTCCAAATGTTATATAATTGATGAGTTATATTAGTTAATAACTAATAGATGCATTTTTTTAATAGTAGATACGTTTCCTTTATTTTTACTAATAAGAGTACATGAACAAAATGCAATACAGTTTAAATTTTTGTTTTCCATTGTATTTATTAACTTAATTCTTTTCCTCATATTAAAATGATATATTATTGTATGAAATTTAATATTTTCAACAAATAAATTTTTGCCATTAAAAAAAATTGCTTACAAAGTTCACCCTTACATTGGCTTGCAAATAATTTTAATAAAAATAACCTATCCCTACTTTGGGTTGAAAAACTTCACCAATTTATAGTATTTTTCTTACATGTGCCACTAAAAATTGTATTACGTAAGAAAATCCCTATTTATAATCCTATTTTGATATAATTGATCTATTGATCGTGTTACTAATGGTAAATGGCTCTTTTCTTATTTTCTTTGCGCTATTCATAAGGACATTTTCAAGAATGTGTTTTATTTAATTTTTGAGAGAACATAAAATTATCATAAGTATCGAAGGGATATATATATATATTTATACTAAATTAATAATGAGATAAAAAATAGAGAATGTTGAAGAAAAAAAGAAAACATCTCACCACGTTTTTGCAATTCATCACGTGCTAATTGACCAGACAGGTTGCTAGCCGGCGTAGGTGGTAATGCCAGATGGGCTGGAGTGGCACCACCAGGATACCATGCCCACCCACCAGATTGTCCATTAAACATTCTTAATTTATCATAAACGGATTCATTCTGTTGTTGTGCTTGTTGCTCTTTTTGTGATGCTAAATTTCTTAAAACACGATTAATTGATGATACCTGCATAAATGAGAATAAAAAAAATTTTGAAATTTTTTCAGATCTAAAAATTATTGGGTCAAAATATTGTAATAAAATTGAAAATTTTCAATATAAGTTAAATAATTTTTAAAATATATAAAGTATTTTATAATAAATTCAATAAATTGTATTTTTTACTAAACTAAGGTGTGATATGGTCCTGAATAAAATACTACAACTAAGCATGTTTTTCAAGCCGATCTGAACAATTATACGAGGTGTGGTAGAAAAAGCAATAAAAAAATATTTATTTAAATTTTATACATCAATATTATTTCTTTCAAAGCGGTCCTCTTGAACAGTTATTTATTGGCTACACTCCTTTTCTTGTTATTGACAGTACCTACACGACGTCATTTTAAGAGTATTCTAGCCTTGGTGACCAAAAAATGTTCTCTTGGCTGAGTTGATGGCCCATTAAAATATTTTCAATGTCCTATCTGATGCGAACAACCCATCTTCTGAACCTTTTACAAATAGCTTTTTTGCATCAGTCTTTCAAGTTTAAGACCTCCCTGAGCAAGGTTCGTTTTCCACTGCTTCTGCGACCTCTCGAAGTACTTTACCAGTTCTGCTTCTGCGACCTCTCGAAGTACTTTACCAGAAGAGCATATGCGAAAGCTCTGCTTTTCTGCTTCAATTTGAAGAAATCGGCTGCCGAATCGCATCGAATGCTTATGGAGGCCTATGGTAACAGTGCTTTATCGCAAACAACGTGCCGACATTGGTTTCGTCGGTTCAAAAATGGTAATTGTGGGAGAAGAAGCGTGAAAATCGGCCTAGGACGGTTGAGGACCATCAATTGCAGGCTCTTTTGGACGAAGAAGATACCCAATCGCAAAAAATGCTCGCGGAGCAATTGGGCGTTACTCAACTTGCCATTTTCATGCATCTGTATGCCATGGGGGAATATTTTAAAGATCGGAAAATGGGTGCCAAATGAATTGAACGATAGGAAGATGGAGCAACGCCAAAACACATGCGAAATGTTGCTCGCCAGACAAAGAGAAAGTCGTTCCTGCATCGGATTGTGATAGGCGATGAAAAGTGGATATATCTCGAGAATCCTAAACGCAAGAAATTATGGGTTGATCACGGCCAACCATCAACATCTCCCCCAAAACCAAATCGCTTCAGATGGAAGACGATGCTGTGCGTTTGGTGGGATCAGTAGGGTATCGTCTACTATGAGATGTTGAAACCTGGTGAAACTATCAAAGCCCACCGCCTCCACCAGCAAGTGATCAAATTGCACCGTGCTGCGTGAAAAAAGCACGGATTTCAACATAGACATGACAAGCTGATTTTCCTCCACGACAACGCACCATCACACACGCGAAATATGGTCCGAAACTACTTGGAGACACTCAACTAGGAGGTGCTATCCTACTCCGCTTTTCGTCGATTGTCCATGCGCTCGCTGAGCAGCACTTTGACTCTTACGAAGACGTCCAAAAATGGCTTGATAAGTGGTTTGCCTCGAAAGAGAAGGATTTTTTTTGGCGTGATATCCACAAATTGCCCGAGAGATGGAAAAAATATGCAGATAGTAAAAGCAAGTAGTTTGTTTTCTATTATAAAAACATGTGTTTTTTTGACTAAAAAACAGCGGATTTAAGCTTATATACCTGGTAGGTCATTGAGAAACTTCTGCTCTTAGTAAGGAATGTTCCCCATAGCCTCGTTTGCCAATTTTTTCAAGTCAAGCTTGCAGATTCACCAAGCTTAATACAAAATTTTAATGGTATATCGTTCTTCCAAATTTCGCAACGCACCTCCGAAGGGTTGCATAATTATCGAACGAAGCTGAAACGTGTACAGCATGTCTAGAAGCTCATTTTTGGCCCAATGGTATTTTCTAAATAGGAAAAATTCTGGTTTGCGTTACGATCATGGACAGCGTTATCGGGAAATGATATTTTTTATAAAAATACAAAAGACATCGATCCAATTATTGGCCATACACCATGTAAAACCATCGATTTACTGAAGACCAGATGTGGCTTCAACGGGATTTTACGCAGTTACCCTCGAAGATCGTACAATTTAGAAAACAAATCGCGAGACCCGTGACGCTTAAGCAATCTTTCGATGTTCGTTGGGATTAGAATCGATGGGAATTTCGAAGAGATTAGAATCGATGGGAATTGGAGTCAATAAACTGACAGAATACTTGATGGAATGGGGTCTTCAAGTAAATATTCCAAAGGCAGAGTGCTTGTGCGTCACGCCGTCAGGGAAGATGAAATTCGTAGACTGCGGATTTGGAGATACGGGTGACTCGATAATGAGACACGTGGAGAATCTTAAGTATTTAGGCTTAAATATTAACAAGAACCTCAAATTCAACTCCTTTGTCAGGGATAAAATTGAAAAAGTCAACGGCATATATTATAGGCTTCTAAGAATTTATCGCTCAGGAATCCTACCTAAGGACGTCAAACTGTTTATTTTGTTACCAATTTATAGAGCGTACTTATGCCACTGCTTTCTCATCTGGTCATCTTTTTCCCTAACCGTAGCAACGGAACTGAAAGGAAGATCTTACGAAAAGCCACAGGACTCGGCAGATCTAGACAAATAAGAAAGTTTATATCACACGACAGGTTATATCGGGAGGCGCGCGTTTCCCCATTTTTAGTATGGCGCAAATGGGTGAAATCATTAGCCTATCATCAAAACAGGGAAGTACGGCAGCTAACGGAAAACAAATTATTGCAAATCCTGAGAAACTCCAAGTACCTGTCACCGATACTTTTATTGGGGGACACAGAAGATTGCCGGATTCAAACATAGAATTTAGTACGAGTATTCAGAATAATTGTACTAACACATGTGTTTGGTTTATAAGAGTAATAACTTTCAGGGTTTAGGCTAGGTTTAGCATGTAAGTAAAGTATATGAATTAAATATTAATATCTCATAATAAAGATAACTAAAATATTATGTGTGAATGAGAAATAAATTCACGGATAGTTGAAATCTAAGAAGTAATAAAAACAAAGATTGAGCTTGGATTAAATATTCTTAAGAGAAAATAGTATTAAGATTGTAATCAAAGTAGTTGTTATAATTTTTGTAGTCTTGGATATGAAGTTATCTGGAGGATTTGAATTTGGATTTGGAAAATTTTGGCAGCAAGTTGGCCATATTATTTGGATATGTAGCGCAGAATGCTTGAAGACTAATTGGAATATCGGAGGTATTAATGTTGTAGAGGGTGATGCCAAGAAACCGATCTTACGGAACTTCACTTTACTTAGACATACCTGAAGGACCCTCCTGAGTCTCCAAATTAAGCCCCGATGTTAGACCCCATAGAAACCTTGCCTTTTTGATAATGAAATCGACGACTCGGTTACACTTATAGTTAGTGGAGTGTTCGGAACGGAAGCCAAATTTATAGACGGGACTTAACTTAGAGCATTTTAGGAAGATATATAGCTGGCGAAAGAGTATTTTTTCATATATTTCTAGAAAGGAGACTTATTGGTCTGTAGGAGGTAGGCAATTTTATTGGTTTATATGTTGTTCCCTTTTAGATAGTATTGCAATGGAATATCGCAAGGACGACTATTTCCTTTTTAGATGGTTTTTTTTTTTAAATAGTCAAATTGAAATTTTTGTAAGTCGGTATAAGGAATCAATGATTCTTAAAATATTTTCTAAGATTCTAAATATGTATCTTAGTTTTTTACAGAGACATTTTTAGAACTTTAGCAATTATGTTAAGGATTCTGTTTTGTTGACAATTTACTTCATCCATCTAGCGGTTTCATTTTGAACCATTATTTATTTGAAGTACTTGAGTGTTAAATGTCATCACGAATTGACAGATTGTTAGTTGAAAGTTTGAATTTTACGAAATGGTAATCCATACGCTTGAAGAAAAATGGGAAATATTGGGAACTTATTTCCAAAGTGGTGAGTCTTCAACTCAAACTGTGAGAAATTTAAAAAAAAATGAGCAAAGATCGAATGCCATCACGTCAACTTGTGGACAAATTCGTGAAGCAAGTTCGCGAAACTGGTTTGTTGGTTGCCAAAGCAACTCGTTCCTGCCTTAATACAGTGCGTACGACCGAGAATATTGCCGCCGTTGCTGAAAATGTCCGTGATCATCCATTAACATCAACTCGTCACCGTTTTCAGGAATTGAACATTTCTCGCACTTCTCTTTTGAGAATTTTGTACAAAGACCTCGGTATGAAAGCTTACAAAGTTCAATTAGTCCAACAACTAAAGCCGCATGATCTTCCGATCCGTTTTCGGTTTGCCCAATGGACTCAAGATCAATTTGCCGAAGATGAGCATTTTTACTGAAAAAATCATCTTTTCGGATGAGGCCCATTTCCACCTCGGTGGGTATGTCAGCAAACAAAATTGTCGCATTAGGGGCTCAAAAAATCCATAAGCCACCAAAAACGGATTTTCGACTGGAGGCATCATTGGCCTATTTTTCTTCGAAACCGTTGAAGGAGCTGCCGTTACAGTCAATGGC
Organism: Atherix ibis; assembly: GCA_958298945.1. NCBI lineage: Eukaryota > Metazoa > Arthropoda > Insecta > Diptera > Athericidae > Atherix > Atherix ibis. The sequence continues at coordinate 56,687,520 of OY282610.1, read as the reverse complement.
ATGCTCAACGCATTTTTGTTACCAAAAGTTAAAGAGAATAACATGGACGACATTCGGTTTCAACAGGACGGGACCACTTGCCATACAGCCAACGTAACAAGCCATCTTTTGGGCACTGCTTTCGAAAACCGAATAATCAGCCGAAATTCTGATGTCAATTGGCCGCCTTGGAGCTGTGATTTGAGCCCGTTGGATTATTTTCTGTAGGGAGCTGCTAAAGATAAATGTTACGCAAACCAAAGTTTCTATTGAAGAGATACAGGCCCAGACAATCGAAAATGTATTGAAAAATGATGTTGTATTTCATTCTTAAATTTCAAGGTTCAATCTTTCTAATAAACTTTTTAATATGCAACTTTTAAATGATCTACCCTATATGTTGAAAATGAACTTTAAAAAACTAATTAAAATACTAGAACTGTTTACATAAAATAATAAAGATCACCTTGTCATGATGAAGGATTGGAAAAAATGAAGCAAAATTAGCATCATTTTTTTCTCTCTTCATTCATTTAGACTTAAAATTTTGGTTAACGCCAGATTCGCATCATGCCACTGTGGTTAGAATGTTAATAATGTAAACGTTTGATAAATAAAAAATTAAATTTACAGTCCCCTATTATTATTATTATTATTATAAATCGGTTTTAAAAAAAAAAATTATCCCAAGGGAAGTTTTGTTTACTATTGACTATAATTTGATATAGAAAAAAAATTAATTTAATAATTCATATATCAAGAGTATAAAGGCGGAAGATATAGTCGTCTATTATTAAATTGTATACAACACCAGTTACCAAATATTTAATAATAAAAGAAAATAATAAATTTTTGCAGGGGTCTAGCAAACCATAAGTGAATAGGAAAAATTTGGAAGAAAGACAAAATGATACCAAAATCCAAATATAAGGATGCGAGCATTGTAATTGTTAGAATCTTACCTTTGCAAATCCCATCAATATGTAACCTACCCTTATGATTATATGTTATTGTACAATTTCTTCCGTGGCTACTATTATCCATATGCTATTTTTATATACCTATTTTGATAGGTGTACGGATCTATAGGTTTTAAATTAGATTTTTTCTCACTATTACCACGTGTGATTAGCTGTGATTTATCCTGTCTAGTATGGGCAATTGGGAAAAAATAAGGACGATCGAGTATGGAAAAATCTATAAAGAGACAATATATCTATATATGGCGAGAGAGAGAGAGAGAGAGAAAGAGAGGAAGACGGAGAAGAAGTAAGAAAGAGAAAGTGGAAAGGGATGAAATATTGTTAGGTAAATATGTTTCCGCCCCTTTTTTTTATGGTATCGAAATAGATAATTGAATATGGAATAATTTTTGGGTATTTTGTTAAACAAAATGCAAACACAATCGAAACAGGACCCCTCCCGATTCATTAATATCTAATATAAGGACGAGTATACTATCTGGTCTCAGGTACCGGTATATCTAGTCATACACGTTGTGGCTCACATTGGTGTTGATTTGGGTGTAGATTTGGCTTACATCACTTGCGACCCTCTTGATAGCTAACAAAGCTACAAAAGGTAAATAGGTACGAGTACTCATAATATTTTTCGAGTGTTTTGTATCTGACAGTATGACTATTTGGAGTGGAAGTCAGATGATATAGAATGAGATAATATAATATTGTATAATAAAATGATAGACAAGGATATATATTATAAAGGACAAGGGATGGTAGATAGAATTATTGAGAAGATGGTAAAATACTTTATCCTTCAATAGACAGGGGATACGTTAAGCGTTGTTTAAATGTTTAACGGTTACAGGATCAGTCAGTAAAAATTGTATTCAGATAGAGACTAAAGTATTTTGTTTTTTCTATTATCTGATCCAAATTGAGAGGGAATTTTCTATTGCATATCCTATTCGGTACTGGGATAGTTCCCTTCGGTGGGGTAGGTACTGTTGCCAAATACTATATAGTGTTTTTTTGCTTTCTTCTAGACTCATCCTTTTCTAAATTTATACCTTGTCAAGCATATTGTAGATTTTACAATATATACTCGTCGCTGTGGAGGGTTACTTAAGCCATTAATGCACCTTTTACAGATTTCCGAAACTATCCAATAGTCCTGCGTAATTTGGCACACCAATATGTAAATGGGTTTTTCCTCATATATAAATAATAGTATGAGTATAAAATTTGAATTGATAAAAAATTACAATTTTTCTTTGACTAGCTTAAAGCAGCGTATCATTGTACAAAGTATAATGGGCTAAGACAGGATCGGGTATTGTTCCCCTTTCCAGTGTTTAATTTGTGTCTTTCTGCTGTGCGCTGTTATATTGTATTTGTGCAAAAGCCGCGGCGTTAGGGCATTGAATATTTTGTACATGAATGAATTTGAAATTGTTGGTAAAATACATACTATATATCCGATAGAGTCTTCTAGGCTTACTCTACTCTCTGCTTAGTGCAAGGGTGTTTGGAATGATCAGCATAGACGCAGTTGATTTGGTTTTATTCTGTTGATGGAAAATCAACCGCAATACAATGAGCCAAAAAGAAATATTCAACGGGAATACTGTGGTTGGGGGTAGTGGTGGAAGTGAACAAAAATCTAGCTGAACCGTTTGGTTGATTGAAAAGAATTCATTATTATATGAAAAGAACAAATCAGATGCCAATATTATGCAACATATGGCCAGATTCGATTCAACACGTAATTCGTAATTCGTAATTCGTAATTCGTAATTCGTAATTCGTTTAGTGAATGAGCACACCATGAGTCGAGACAGTTGCAGCCGTTACCGCATCCATACAATTGCTGTGGTAGAAAATAGGTTGGCCACAACCATCAAAAACTGCCGACGGCAACCAACCAAATTTGATCGATCCTATGGGCTGCAAATGATTTGTTGTTCACCTTCAATTTTTGTGTGGTTGTATCCAATATAGGATATTGTACTCCAGCCTCTCTAAGTATAACAGTAATAAGCAAACATATGTGAACTTCTTCATTTATATTTTTGGGGTTGAATGAAATCAAGTACATATGTGTGCGCCCTAAGAATTCAAAATTTATTTTCTCCGTTCTGGTAAATTTTGAGCCACCATCGGTGTCATAGCCAAAATCTTGTTCACAAAATGAATATGACAGTGTATTGTTCATGTACTCGTTCGGTAGAAATTATTTAAATTATTTTCATGAAATTAAGATTAAGCCTAATTCAGCGAATCAACACAATTCCAATTCAGTTCTTGTTCTAATTTATTCGATATGCTCTTTACTTCAATTAAATATTCATGCGATTTACATCAATATATTTATGAGTGTTGAGATGATGTATCGCATTCTAAATAGGATATAGTATTTCAGTATAGCAGTATTCTTTCATTTTAATAAAAGAATATACACCGTAATGATAACCAACAATCATAATTAACAAATGCAATTCATACCAATACATATTCGGATATCCTTACATATTTAACTGAAGAATAAAATGATCTAATCGAATTATACAAATAAGTAAATTTGAACTCGAATAGATGAACTTGTAGTCGTCGAAGTCATTTAGAGAAATTGTTGGTTTTCGTATTTGTTCTTAATTTATTACATCAATTCTTATGGTTATGGTTGTTTCGTATGATTTGTTTCCCCCTTTCAAGAAAATTGTCTTTTTTTTAATTTTTACCGTTCAAATGAAAAACTATTTGAATTTCTCTTTGAGATGTTACATAAAACTAGGACTTTTTAATACTGAACAGCCAATTTGTATTATCTGTTGGCATTTTTATATTAGTTGTGGGCTTTAATATCCAGAGAGTCATATTGATATTACTTGAAAACATTTTTTTCTCCAAACTATACTAATACGAGGATTGTATGATAAATACTTGGCCTCAATCAGAAGAAAACATTTTTATGTATAAAATTCTTTATACTTTTTAATATCATCTTCTTTTAGCTGGATAAAGTTAGCCCAACATTTGTAAATTTTTTGGAATCCATCTACAAAAATATGATCTCTCCAAGCTTTTAACATAGGCATTTGTTTCAGCAATTGCCTCATTATTTGATCTAAATCTTTTTCCGTCAGACCATTTTTCCATATTTGGATATAGGAAATAATTCCCGAGAGATTAATCTGGCGAATATGGTAGATGAGGAAGCTATTCATTTTGATGAAAGGGAAATGCGAACGGTTTTTTTTTATAGATTTCATTATTTAAATGGCTTAATAATATCTATCGTATAATATACATTTTTTCTTTTTCCAGCTAGTTGATGAAGATTATACCATGTGCATCTAAAATAACCCGGAGACATAACCTTTTTTTTATCTCGTGAAACTGTTGTTGCCTTCAACAGCTATGAATCGGTACAAACGTTTACTTGGATTATGCTTAAAAATGTCCAAACACGCTATTAAAATTGTTACAAGAATAGGTTTTTTTATCTCTCTTAGCTGTCTTTCCAGATATTTACCATATTAGTTATAATAAACAATTTTATTTAATGGTCTTATAAAACAATATCACGGATTTTATTAATCATTTCCGGTGGCGATCTAAATTGGATATCCTAGGTACTAATGAATTATCATATCGCTCTAGTAATTGTGTACCTTATAAATAAGGTTAAATATAAAAAAAAAAACATTTACGTATACAGAACGGAGGTTAGATAAATTTTTCAATAATAAAAAAACCCTCTTAAATGTAATGAGAGAGTAAAAATAAATTTAAAGAAAAAAAGAAAACAAGAAAACACATTTTTACTAATGGCGATAGGCATTTTTCAAAAATATTTGCCGCCATTTTATGATAAAATCATATTTTTTTGTAAAATAAAAGTTAACTAAACAAAAAATTTTGAATATGCATATTTTTTTAATAGATTTCATTTCAGTTTTAATTTGATCCCAAATAAATATATTTTGTTTATTAAATGAAAAGAATATCGTATAAAAAAAATCTTTAACAAAATGGCGGACACATATACATTCTGTACATACTCGTAAACTAACGTGAAGGTAGATTTTTTTTTCTACAATTCTTGGATTGCCCTTAAAAAATTTCTGCTGGGCTAATGATAAAAAATGGTTAATAATTGGAAGAAAAATAAATTTATCATGGTAAAAAAAGAGAAATGTTTAAACAAAAAACAAGGGACATTTACAAATTTAATTTAATGGTTTTGTTGTATTTGTATTGAGAGAATTTCCATAATATTGTGGAAAATCTTTTATTTTTATGATTTAGGAAAATTCACATATATATGAAGAAATATACAAACCATTAATAATTGGAAATCATATTATCATATGCTTATGTGAAATGAAAAGAAAAACAAAATACACAAAATATTCGTGAATAATATGAATTAGACCTTGTAAATATATAGAAATTCAGTGTACCGAAAGATATCAAAATAGCTTTTAACTTTTGTTTGTGTATATGTTTGCAAAATATATCCTGTTAACTAAATGTTCGATAGTAAATAAACAAATGTACATAAATATTTTACATTGGTGTTTGTATTTTAATAATATTCAAGGAGTATCAAAAACAACAAAAAAAAAAAACCTCCAAACATATGTGGGGATCCAACGTATATACATGTACGAGTATATGTTAAATTGAAATTGATACTGGAAATAAATTAAGTTGACTATCCTGTATATGGCTTAAAAGGAGAAAATAAAAAAAAATACACATATTTATACACATAGGAAAAATAAATAAAATGAAAAGGGAGAAATCATGTATAACAGTTGAATTTTTTTGGCAAACGAATGAAAAGATATGAATTTGAAATTTTCTATTATTTTTGCTTGTACGATATATTATTATTTATATTGTATTTTGTTTTGGTTTAAGTTAAGATTTGAAGAAAAAAAACGTTGCGCTTATGCATATACAGGAGCAGAAATTTATACAATAAAATAAGTTGAGATGTTTGTAAAAAGCTTTTAGCCAATAAAAAAAAAAACAAAAGAAAAAAACGAAAAAAACGGGGAGACAAAATTACCAAAAAGAATCAAATAAAATTTCTAAACAAAAAAATGAAATATGAAAATATATTTTCTCATATATGTACGTACGTATTAATGTATACATACATGAATGAATATATTTTTATTTTAAGGATAAATTTAAAAATATTACTCCCCCGTAGGGTGGTGTATTATCGTTCAGTTCTTTTTAACAACAGACGCAACTATTACCAGAATGTTGAGGGTTAGGAATCGAATAATGTCGATATCGATACAGCAGCATATGTAATAATGTACACAGTTTTTCTTTAGATATTGTCCTTAGAATACATACTTCAGTATTTCGATTTATTTTATTTTTCATCATATTCATTTCTATAGGATTCAGATATTCTTTTTTCTTGAAATCAAAAATTTGACCATTGAACAAGAAAATCTTCGCATTGTCCTCATTTTTGTTATCTTATTTTGTTGTTGTAAATACTCGTATCTTTTTCTCTTATCAATATCATCACCAATAGTAATATCGCCATCAACATCATTATTATCATTGTCATCATCATCATCAGCATTCGTATTATTTCCATAAATGAACATAAATTTCATATATTGTTTGGAATTTATTCTAACGCAATCATCATAATAATTGAACAAGGATTCGTATCATCATTATTATAAAAAATTGTAGGAAAAACATAAATACTTTTTCCATCGAAATGAGAGTACATATTGATTTTGGCCTTCTTTCTGTGATATATTTTTTTTCAAAAAACTTTCAAAAAAAAGTTGTAATTCAGCCGTTACTACATTTCGAATAAAATTTTTATTAACGATGCGGCACATTTGTTGCTCGGTGGATATCACAGGCAAAAATAACTAACTGTGGAGCTCTAAAAACGTATAAATGACTATAAAAAAGTTATTGACAATGACTGTCTGGAAGGAGATATTCCTTTGAAAATGAAGGAGGACTCATTTTGACATAAACTTTAAGATATACAAAGTCTGTTCGAAAAGTATCGTGAATTTTGAATTTCTGCGGGTTACGTATATTCGATTTTATATTAGCCCTCATGTCTCTCACTTATGCCGACAAGTTCGGCCATTTTGATTGTTTTTTTAATTTTTGACAGCTGCTTTGCTTGCACGTGTTTTGGCTTGTCTTCGATTTTTGCCCATTTTCGACCAAAAACAGCATCGCATTAACATTGCTAAGGAGCTGTTGGACTCTGTCCGCGACAATCCTAATTTGCTCCAGAGGATCATAACTGGTGACGAATCATCATCCCAATGGAAGCTGCCGCACGAGCCTAGACCGAAAAAAGTGCGCCAAATGTGAAGGTTTTGCTTACAGTTTTGTGCACGAGCCAGACCAAAAAAAGCGCGCTAAATGTGAAGGTTTTTGTTCGATTGCATTATGAGTTCTACCACAGGGTAGAACGATCAATAAGGAATATTACCTGTAAGTTATGCGCAAGTTGCGTGAAGCAATCCGCCAGAAACGCCCGGATTTGTGGAAGAACAAAAATTGGCTTTTGCACCATGATAACGCCCCTGCTCACGCATCGTTGCTTGTGCGCGAATTTTTGGCCAAAAACAATACACTCATAATGTTGCAGGCACCGTATTCCCTAGATCTGGCCATCTGTGACTTTTTCTTGTTCCCGAAACAGATTCTTTGATCCATTTTTTGGAATGGGCAAAAATCGAAGACAAGCCAAAACATGTGCAAGCAAAGCAGCTGTCAAAAATTGACTGAACATTCAAAATAGCCGAACTTTTTAGCATTAGTGAGAGATATGAGTACCAATATAACGCCATAAAAAAAATTGAAAATCGAAAATACGTAACCCGCGGAAATTTAAATTTGCGATACTTTTTGAACAGACCTTTTTTGAATAAAACTATTTACTGTAATTATTTTGCAGTTTGAATTTGCATGTTTTTATTTTTGACAGATGGCGGGTAGCACATGACATATGTCAAAGTCAAAAGTGCTCAGACCATAACATTGGCTAGTCTTTATTTTTTCATAGAAAATTTGGGTTCTCATCAAAAATCAATGCGACCACTTGTTCGCATTCGAAAGGACTATCCTTCGAAGAAGTTTTGGCCCCCTTCATGGAAGTGGACGAGATCGTGAAGCCTTACCGCGATCACACAGTTTTTGATAAAATTAAGCTCAATAGGCTACGGTGAGCTGGACTCTTATGAGAAATATTCTGGCCAGAAAGATTACAGTGGCTCTGTTTATGGTCGTTGACGGAGTTACCTAGGATGCATAAAACCATGCTGGAAGTGTCGAATTGGAAGAACCGAGACGTCTGGAGTTCGTTGATTTAATAGACTCAGACTGGACTCCCGATTGTTTCGTAACCAATAATGATGATGAATTGAAATTATTGGGCGGTATTTTTATATTACAAAAAATGGTAAAATTATCGGGAGATTTTTTCGTTGTTTCGTTTTTCATATTTTTATTTTTAATATAAAAAGTGCTCAATTAGAATTTTTCTTTTATCATGGAAAGACTTATATGTGAAGAACGCCTATAAATTATTAAATTTGATTATCAAAATTAGTTTGTTCTCTGTGAAAAATGTGTTTAGCATACTTTGGCCTTTTTATGGTCGTCATGATCGACCTACGAGCATGCAAATCAAGACAAAGTGACAAAATTTCGCAGCAATTTTATGCTATTGGATATCCAACCACCAACCGGTGTATGTAGAGTGTATAGAGAGGGCATCCAGTGTTGGCGAAGACCGCGATTTATCCATCTGTCGACATACGCAGCAATTTGGATTATGCTACTCGACTTTGTGAAAGATTTTACGCAAGGACCTTAGTCTGAAATCGTATTAAATACAGGTCGCGCAAGAACTGAAGCCGAACGACCTGTCAAAGCATCGAATTTTCGTTAAGTGGTCCTTAGAACTACTTAAGAAAAATCCGGTTTTTTACCAAAAAACTGTGTTCAGCGACGAAGCTAATTTCTAGATAAATGGGTAAGTGAATAAGTAACTGAACAACCACAAGCAAAACAAGAACTGCCATTGTATCCACAAAAATGCACTGTTTGATATGGGTTATGGGCCGGTGGAATCATCGATCCGTATTTCTTTAAAGATAACGCTGGCCGCAACGTTACCGACATGTGGTTTTAACAAAATGGCACTACATGTCACACAGCATATGAGAAAATGGACATATTGAGAGATGAGTTCGATGTGCAATTTATCTAACGTTCCGGACCGGTGATTTGGCCATCTAGATCGCGAGATTTGATGCCTTTAGACTATTTTTTATGGGTCAACATGAAGTCACTCGTCTATACTGATAAACCAGCATCACTTGCAGCCTTGGAAGACAATATGTAGATAAAGTTTACCCTCTATCCAACCTTCACTATAGGGTAAAGCACCTCCCGCGCGTATCGAACCCCGACAACCATAAACGAAGAAAACCACTCAACAACATACACATCTTCCTTTCTGAGCCATTCACTTCCATTCTATTGCCCCATTCATGCAGTATCTGCATGAAGCGGCTTTCAGCTACCTCTACCGCATACCCACTAACCCCCTTAATCATAAGCAGAAGGTCATCCGTGTATGCGATTATACCGCAACCGGTCTCCTCCAACTGCCCTAAGAGACCGTTCATCATAATATTCCAGATGGCGGGGTAAGCCATAGATCCCTGCGGCCAGTCACAAAACATCTGGCAAACAACCCTCCCATTGTTCCAGCACACGGCCGCATTCCTTTCATGGAAATAACTTCTCCATAGGGAAGTTTCTTCACATGAAACCTCCTCAAGCTGCTCAATGATGCGATACGAGGCACTACGAAAATTTACAAACACACCACATACCTTCTTATACATATCCAAGCATCCTCAGTTGATTTACCTTTCGTTAATCCATACTGATAGCCGAATACATTGAAGTAGCTCCACCAAACATTGACTTTTTAAGATAAATCGATTTTTCACATATCATATGAGGGTTTTCCGAGCCTCAGATTTGAGAATTTTATTTGTTAACGTAGCCGTTCGATGAGAAAATGAGCTTTGTCATTTTTACAGAATGCCTTTTGTCGCAGTAAGTTTGTTATTAATTACTCCATTTTGTAATCATAAAAAATTATGACATGTGTTTTTTAACAGATATATTGAAAGTTAAAAAAAAAACTAAACTAACAGATGCCTACCCTAAACATAACTAAAAAAAAAATCCTCATAGATTATCTATTGATATTTTCAATATGTTTTATTTATCAAAAAATAAAATTAACATAAAACTTACTATCGCCCCGATTTTTTTTATAGACAGTACACATACGAGTGCTTATAGTATTTTACATATGTGTATGCTCAACAAAAATGAAAAATATTCATCCCCAAAAAATATAGCAAAAGAAAAAATATTGCCTGTTTGATAGTATGAAAAATAATTACTGTCTGCAAAAAGGGGATCGAAATTATTGGTTGTGAATTTAAAATATATCAAGGGATAGAAAATTAACCAACAAAATATTTGATACGCATACGCACAACATAAATCTAATTTGTATCTAACTGAATTATTCTCATATATCTCATATACAAGTATCTAGATGAACATAAATATGTGGGTTTCTCTATAAGCAGATCTGTAGGTTTATCGACTTTCATACTTTAATGGATAATTTTTAAATATGTATACTCATAAGGATACATACCAACAATATTCTATAGTATCATATATTGTAATTAATGGTGATATTAGGAAAATTTCGTTTCATATCCTTTTATATACAATAAAAAATCTTCCTTCATATCGTAGTAATTTGAAATGTTTCCATTTCCTACTGATTTAATTTTTGAACTCTTTAAAATTATTGTATATTAATAATATTTTTTCTTTCTTTTTTTTTTTAAATAAAAAACCTTAAGTCTCGTCCTGTTTTGGATGATTAACTTTTTAAGGTAATGTATATTTTTTTTTAAACATAGTCTAATTAATTTTTTTTTAGGTAAAAGCAATAATTTCATAAAAAGGATATTTAAAATAAAAGCTTACAAATTATCTTAAAAATTCAGTACTCTTTTTCAGTCTCATAAAACTGTGTAATGAACAATTATAAAACCTACAAAAATTTATACGAAAAGATTCCTTTTTGAAATGTCGAAATTATTTTTAAGATAATATTCTACAAAGGTGAATATTTTAGTGTGTCTGGATCTTCTTTATGATAATCGCCCTTACTGCACTGACGAAATATTCACGACTAAAAACGCAAAAATTTCACCTCAAATTCCTTGTTTCAATTGTTGTTGGAAATTTCGAGATTGACTACCATTAAAAAATAAATAGTAAAATTCTACTTTTCTTATATAACTTCTTATTTAATAAAGGATTAACTACATATATAAGTACGTTTGTAAACAGACATAAACCTTCAATAATAAACCGGTTAATAGACTAAGAAATACTATAGAAATTGGGTAGTGTTAAGAATTCGCTGCTCTTGAAATTTGAAATTTTTAAGGGTGAGAAAAATGAACATTTAGAAACGCCCTATAAATTCCATTAAATTGTTTTTTTTTTTTTTTTGGAATGTAAATGAATTTTAAGGGTTTCTGCTCACCCTTAAATAAGTAAAATACTTTTGAACTTTTAAAGTTGTTTTTTTTTATTAAAATATTTTTAAATTGTGCCGTAATTTTTTAAGGGACATTCTTTTTTTTCTTCTTTTAAAAAAAATTCCTTAACTTTATTTCTTTTTTGTTATGTTATATAACTTTTTATTTAGTATAAGTTAAGGCATTATTTCACTCCCCCCCTCCCCCTCAAATGAACTTCCCTTAAAGAGAACTTTCATAAATATGATGTTCGGAAATGAAAGTCCTTGCGGTCATTTTGGAATAGCTTAAAGAAAAATATTAGAAAATAACTCATTTTAATTATGTTATAATATAAAAAAAATTATTTTCGGAAATTTTAGCGGTATTTCTAGCTTGGGCGAATAATTTAAAAAGATTAACGGATAAATTAAAAAAAAAAACATCGGTCTAGTAGGATTTAAGGTAAACCAATTTTGTTTTTAGTCAACTAATATATAATATTGTTATTGGAGGTCCCATCAGCTCAAGAATATGTGATGCTGCTGCCAAGTATTGCGGAAACGATAAAAGCGATCTGTCGACTGAAGAGCCACAAGTCGCTCGGTGTCGATGATATTAAGTACACGTCACCAAATGCTTCGTGAATTAATGATCCAAGGCATCTTGACTCAAAAAAGGTAATATGGTAGAGTGAACACGTTAAAGACATATTACGTTGCTGGGTTCAATCTATAAGATATTTTTCGCTATCGTAGTAGGTAGGATATCCCTATTCAGCCAAAAAATTATCAGCCCATACCAGAGAAGGTTTTGATGTTCTCTCTGCAGAAGTCGATGGAAAACTGTTGGAATATGATCAACAGGATCACCAACAGTAGTTCGTCGACATTAAAGCTGTCTACAATAGCAAACCCAGGCTAAAACACTATACGTCAATGGGAGAGTAAGAAATTCCGGAAAAAGTGATAAGACTGACTAGACTGGTGTGAAATAAGGAGTAAGAGCAGCCGAATTATTTTCAGAGCCATTTAACATGCACAATTGTCGTCGGCAAGGAGATGCACTTTTGTGCGTTCTCTTAAGCCTGGTGCTGGAAAAAGTTATTCGTGACTTAGGGCTAAGCATGAGCGATAGGATCCTGAGTAAGAACTAAGTACGGGAGGCCTTCATCAAGATTGAACTGGCGGGGAAAAATCTTGGGCTGCACATAAATGAAGGTAAAATATAGTGCGTAGTGGCAGCGTAGGCATCGAAGACAATACCAATTAGCACTAGTCGCATACAGATGGGAGATTATATCTTCGAAAGAGGTAAATCATTTTCCTATGTGGGGTAAAGGATTACAGCCGATAACAATACGGAGGAAGAAATCGGCGCACGAATAGCTCAAAAATTCTGACCATAACATCGAAGCTCCTGCTGTACAGGTACCGAAGCGTTCCAGTCCTCATATATGCTCTGGAAACTTGGGTTCTCAGTAAACGCTATTGCGAATACTTGTACACGTTCGAGAGGATAATTCTTTGCAGAATTTTTAGACCCTTACACGAAAAGAAACGATTCCGAATTCAAGCGGATAAGATCCTGGAGCATTAACGCAATTGCGTTTCTTTGGATGGAATTAATTTCAATTCGCTAGGCTGGATATTTTATCCAAATATTTTGCCCAGGAAGGTTATAGTGGCTCTATTTATGGTCCCTGAAGATGATGTGGGCCCTGCGTTCGGTGAAGCAGCGGTGTTAGAGAGGATGCCAAGACCATGCCAGGAGTGCCAAAGTATAAGACCGCAGCGTGAAGCCGGGATGTTTTAAGTTCTTTGATTGAGTAGGCTTATACCTGACTCCTGCTTGTCACGCCACTAATGATGATAATGAAATTATATTATAAAAATAAATAATGAGTAAATTTATTAAATAAAAACAAGTATTTATATTGTTATCAAAATTATTTTCTCGATAAATCTATAGTTATGGATAATTTTTGGTTGTTTTTTAGCGAATATAACTCTGAATAGATTATTTATCATGTATTTATTGAACTTATTATTCTAGAAATTATCTTTCTGAGAAACTAAAACATGTATAGTAATATTAGTAAAAATTTCCTATCATCAATGTACTAATATCATGTTAAAAGTATATTCTTTAATAACAAGTGATTTTTTAAGTATTTGGTTTTTAATTTTCCAAATAAATATAAAAAAATTAAAAACTCGATAAACTAATGTGTTGCCATTTATTTTTTAATAATTATTTTATATAAATATTTAATACGACTAAGTTTTAAATGATCCATCTAAGAGGATCAATTTTGAGCCGGTTTTTCGAGTATCTCAGCTGCAAGTGTCTTCCAAAGCCTTCAACAAAAAAAAATTGACGCCTCTAGACTCGGTTGCAAGTGTCTTCCAAAATTTTCCAAAAAATACGGAATAATTACTATTTACTTTTTAAAGATTAATGCCGTCAAGTTTGAACTACTTTTTCGAGCATCTCGGCTGCAAGTACTTTTCAAAGCTGCAAATAATGCTGGTTTATCGGCATAGATGAGTGACTTTACGTAGCTCCATAAAAATAGTCTATACACGTCAAATCGCACGATCTGGGCGGCCAACTCACCGGCTCGCAACGTAAGATAAATTGCTCACCGAACTCATCTCTCAATATGCCCATTGTTTCACGTGCTGTGTGGCATATAACACGTTCGTGTTGAAACCACAAATTATCGAGGAACAGTAGGCGGTATTGACGATAACATTGCGGCTAGCGTCATCTTTAAGGAAATATGGACCGCTGGAGCCTCGGTAAAATCTTCCACATAGTCGAGTAACACAATCCCAAACCATAGAAATAATTTAATTTTTACTTTCTAATATGTTCGACCACAAAAAAATGAAATGAATTGGAAATAACTTGTATATATACAGCCACCCCCTCCCTCCATCATTCCAAATATTATTAAAGCAATTTCTATTAGGTCTATTTGATTACAATTACTGAACAAATGTTATTTTTATCTGAAGAGATTTTGTACAGATTTTATGCTTATTGCGAATGTACTCATGTGTCATTTTATTCTATTTGAACAAGAATAACGAGAAGTAAAAAATAATCGGAAAATTGCTTATTAATCTACCCTCAAAATCATACACAACAATTGCATTCGAGATCAAAAACGATTATGTGAATAAATTGAAATTTATAGAATTGGATGCTACGAGAAAATAGGGTTGGTAGTGGTGAAAGATCGCATTACATTCCAGTTTGTAGTCCTGAAGTCATACCACCCTCTGCTATCGATTCAATTTGGAAATTTTCAAATTTCATTCCTATTCATTTGATTGCTATGCTAACCGACAAATTATGGCCAAATTGATTTTTGACTTTTCTCTTAATGATAATAATCGGAATATTGACAAAGTTCAATTTAAAGTTGCCAAGAATCAAAAACACAAACATAATATTATAAGCATACACATATTATATATCTCGGAAATATCATACGACTATTAAATGAAATTAAAACAAATAAATTTCTTAGAATATAAAAAGTAAATGATTTTTTTTCTTTATCTAAAAATTATCTATTAAAGTAAACAATAAGTTTAAATTATAGCATATGAAAAAAAATGGCAAAAATTTGAGCTATAATTTTTTCGATTTTTTTTGCGCAAATTTAATCAAATTTAACTAATTTTTGGACGAGATTTGATTTTTACAAAATACATTTTGCACAAAATCAAAAAACAGTCATATTTACATGGAATTAATTTTAAATAATTTTTTAATGAAAATTTGATTGCTTATGAGCATAATATATTTACTCTAAAAATTATGGACACTGAATTTTGATCAATTGTAAATTTTTTGCTCAGGAATTTTTAGAAATTTAAGGAAATTTTTTAGAAACTATTGGGGAGTAGTTAGATCGAGCACGAATAATTTTTTTAATGGATTCTGAGCACATTTTGTCCAAAAGTATATGATTTTTTACAAAATTAAAGTAAATGCAATTAGTTATGTTTCACTGTAATGGGCCTTTCAATAGGTACGCATAAGCAATCTTTGACACGCAATTACTTTGAATTTTCAAATGACAGCGCCATTATTTTTATATGTATCTATTTTACGATATCTACCTTTTAATTACGGCGAATTTGTAGATTCAACAACGTGTCGAGATAGTGCAAATTTATTTTATTTCAGGTTTGGTGGAAATATAATCTTCAGCAACGATTCGCATTCGGAATGGCTACGTAAACCACAACAGATCCAGGAGCTTTCTGTGCATCCAGAAAAATATACTGCATATTATGGATGCCGCGGAAGGGGCATTTTCTGGTAAAATAATCCACAAGGACTACGCCAGAAGTTCCCACGGGTGTGGCATAACCGCAGACCCTAGCTAGCCTAGTAGTACCGAAAGAATTTATAAGGCTCCTACTGTAGCTCTTTTAGGGCGAAGCGCACTTAACAGGTTTCTTAAATGATATAATTCGGTACCATGGGGATCAGGAGTGCCTCTATAATACGTCCGCCGTGCCCACTCAACGGTGAGGAGGCTTTGGCTGAAATGCGGTGGCTGTGGTTTAATATCTACATCGCGGTATGGTCTTAGGGCTGGAGGTGAGAGTTGTCAGAATCTCGGGTGCTATCACTGCAAATAATTGTAGAGGTTGAGGTAGGCCTTGGTACCAACAGGTATGGTAACTAGCTTGCAACTGGTTGAGACCGCTTGCTTACAACAGGAATTGAAGGAGAGATGCTGAGGCCACTTATGGCTGTATTTTGAAAAGGACTATGAGAAGAGCCTGAGCTTTTCCTTCATGATGTAGTCCAAGCAGGAAATCAAATAAATGCGTTTGAAGGAATCGAGCTGGGTTGCGATTGAGATGCGCGCAATTACCTGGATCTAGTCGGCTGAGCTGGCGAAATCCATTATAGACGGGTCTGCGATGCGTGTTGATTGGGTGTATGTTAAACCCTACGATCGTAGGTGACCCGTAGAATTATGTTTAGCAACTAGTATGTCACTTTAAATAAAATTACATTAATGTATATTTTGGATTTTAATCACTCGGCATCATCTGCTTCCGAAATGAGGCTGACAAGACTGTAACTGCCATTAGTGGAGGTATCGAGTGATGATAACAGATTTTTTTGTTCTTAATTATTTTAAAATGCACTTGGATAATATTTGGTTTTGTTGGAAACAATGCAGCTTGTTGAAACAAGGGACTTATTGCAGACGCGTTAATTCGGGATATGCTCATAGCAGCTGGCCGTTAAGTTCATTTGATTAACTGCCCTTAGACTTTATTCTATAGGGCTACGTTAAATCAATGATCTATGCCAATATACCGATAATACGATTACTTTCCGAGTTAGAGAACAACATCATTAAAGCCATCGATGAGATTTATCCCGATTTATGCTGGACTTCTCGTATCACCCAATGCGAACAAAGCTGTAGAGATGTTTTGAACGATGTCATTTTTAGTATTCGTCATTGCTCACATACAATTATTTTTATTTAATTTTCAAAATTGGGATCCCTGGATTAAATAGGCTATATTATATTTTTGATTATTTAAATTTTTTTTGCCTTCACATGTGGCCCATTTTTTAAATCTATTATATCGTTTTTTTTTTAAATTTTACTTTTAAAGTTGGTCCTGAAATTTACTTTATTTTGCAAAAGCAGATCCTGAAATTTACCAGCTTAATATATAATTTAAAATTAATACAAGAGCTTAACATTAGCGGTGACCCTTTAGAATTGTATTTATTTGTTCATATTTGTCGACTGAAGATGTTGTAATTGTATAATAAACGATTAATAATTAGCATTTATAATGGAAATATGCTTTATTGTATACTATTTATAGTATTAGAAACACTTATTATGTAGGATAAGCGTCCGTTTAAAATTTAAGAGCTTAGTTGCTAACTGTTATACATTCAAAAATTTCAATGAAATTTTACTCACACCTGTTTAATAGTTTTAATGTGAGCAAACTTCTAACATATATATAGCTAAAGTGATGAATTTATAAGAAATATCGTTAAGTACAGAGAATTATCACGAAGTGCTCGTAAATTTTTCAAATTCTCCAAAGTTCTTTTGCTTATTTGTTTTTATGTAAGGCCTCAAAACACTACTTTATAGCACCACGAGCATGGGGTCATATTGCGATTTGAACTTATGTTACAACCCATTATATCCTAAAAAAAATTATAAAAAAAGTCATACTTGATTCAAAGAAGGGTTTCTGGAGAAAGTAGGTTGAGGCCAAAAATATTTCATTGGAATAATAGATTTAAAAATGGATGAATAGTTACTAAGGAAAAATTCTAGGATAAAGAGATTTTCAAAATAAAAAGCTACAGCAAAAAAACTGTTCCGAAAATATAGAATTTAAAAAAAAAACAAAATTGATGAAAAAAAAAATATTCCAGCAAAAAGATAGTAGCTTTTTTTTGTACTTTGGTAGCTCTGCCCAAGTTCTTTTCTGTATAATGGCTTCTTAGAAATTTCTTACTATTTTGTAGGCAAAAAGTCACGTGAAAAAAAACTAGTCATAATATTATTTTTTCAATAAAATTTTCTAATAAAATGTCATTTTCATAATATAGTGCCGTAAAATAAACTACCTTAAATTGCGACACTCAAAATTATTATCAATACATGGTCATTACTGTTTTTATATTTTAAAGAATATAAGATATGCTACAAAAATTATGAAAATGGTTATTTTAATTTTTATACGAGTATAGTACATCTACCCTTTCAAAGAAGTTTTCTTGAGCAGTTAGTCTCCAGCGGAGGTAACTGCTCAAGGAAACTTTTTAAACAGAAATCTTCTTAAGGTACTCAGTTACAGTCCTTTGAATGTTATTGGCAGTAATAAGTTGTCACTCTTTTAATTAGTCGTTGATCTTGATGAACTAAGAAAAAGTCGCTCAGATTGTAATCAGTTGAAAGGGGTGCTTTGGAACCAAAAAGAAGCTTTTTCTAAGCCTCTCAAAGAGCTTCAATGTTAATCGACAAGACCGCTGCTTTGCGACCGACAATTTTATTTTATATTTATACATCTATGCGAGCCTCTCTAAAATAGTTGCTTAGCGTAACATAGCTGGAATAGATCAACTCGAATTGCTTTCAGCCCCTCTGTTACACTACTACGAAGAAGTCCTTTGAATTGTTTTTGTATTTTTGGGAACAAAAAAGGATCACACGCACTTAGATCAGATGAATAGGGTAGCTTATAAATTTCTTGTTCCGAGAGAAACTCATTCATGAATATAGCCGTGTGACGAAGGGATTTTGTTGATCCCTGAGCATTGTTGTTCCAAATTCCACTGTTCCATTTTTTGTAAAGCACCACAAAAATACAACTTCACCTATAAAGCTTTCTTTAGTCTAGGATGAACTAACGTACAAACTTTGAGGAAGAATCTCATTACTTTTCTGGAAAATATTGTAGTCTCCGTAATATAATTTAGTGTATAAATAAAATAAATTATAATAAAATCATAAATAATTCTAATTATTATTTCCCTCAATATACGAGGGTCATTCAACAAGTACTTAGCCTCACCGCCTCATGGAACTGCTTTCACAAAAGAAATTTACCATCGTGCAGTATATTCTTTTGGTAGCCTACTGTCGAAGTGTCAGTCGATTCCCTTTTTTAGTTTTGTTTTGAGAGCCTTTGAAAGCGAGCGTGTCGGTCGGTTGCACAAAAATGGAAAAAGAACAATATCGTTCGGTGATTAGATTCTTGTTTTTGGAAGGGAAAACGCGCAGCAAAATCAAAGATCGCTTGGATGCTGTGTATGGTGACTCTTCTCGTTCAATGGCGACCGTCGAGAATTGGTTCAACGACCTTGTTCGTGGCCGCACGTCGGTTTTTGATGAGCCATCCCCCAGGTGCCCCGAAAACGGCTGCTACGGAGGAAAACGTTAAAAAAGTCCACGATCTCGTCCGGCAGACCGTCGATTGAAGGTTCACGAGATAGCTGAGACTGTGGGCATCGCAGTAGGAACGGTGGATCATATTCTACACGAAGAACTGGGCATGAGAAAGCTGTCGGCGCGATGGGTGCCGCGTTTGCTCACACCGGAAAACAAGCGCAACCGTGAGACCACATCGGCGACGTGTTTGGCGCTGTTTCAGCGCAATCCAGCGGAGTTCTTGCGTCGTTTCGTGACCGTCGACGAAACATGGATTCACTGGTACACACCTGAGACCAAGGAACAGTCGAAACAGTGGACTTCACCCGGCGAACGTGCTCCGAAGAAGGCGAAGACTGTTCGATCGGCTGGAAAGGTGATGGCCACCGTTTTCTGGGATTCACAAGGTGTGATCCACATCGATTACCTCGAGAAGGGTAAAACAATCACGGGGCGCTACTATGCTGACTTATTGGGCCGATTTGACGTCGAATTGAAGAAAAAGCGGCCCCGCTTTGCGAAGAAAAAAGTGCTGTTCCACCACGACAACGCGCCTATTTTTGTTTCCCTCGAGAAAATGTATTTTTTGGACGGGTTAAAAAAGTTAGAGCATCGCTGGGCCAAGTGTATCGAGCTTGAAGGAGATTATGTGGAAAAATAAATTCCCACCTTTCCAAAATTTTCGTTTTTCTTTTGTAGGCTAAGTACTTGTTGAATGACCCTCGTACTGTCTATTGAGTGAGTGGCTTATACGAGTAATATTGATGAGGTCATAAATTTCTACGAAGGCATCTTATTTGATGTATTGTTTTTTCAAAATATTTTTTTTTACTAAAGCAAGTATTTAGATAAATTTTAATTTTTTTTAATATTGTATATTATCAACAATACATATTTATTTTTATATTCTAAGAATAGAGGTACTCTCTTAGTTTAGTTAAATAATAGATAAAAATTTAATTTCAGATTATAGTATTTTATTAATACTACAAAATGCATGAATGGCAAAGAATGGATATAAGAACACGAACGAATAGAAAAACATATTATCAAAAATGATGTAAAAGTAGCACTATAAGTAGATTGAAGAAAAAAAGAGAAAAATTAAATAAAATAAAGAAATGCTAGTAAACATGTTGACATTAAGCTGTTGTGCATTTACTATGTATTAGCATTACATGAAAAGTTTAAAGTTTCAACACGGTTTAATCGTGTTTATGTACGATTATTGGTAACTATGCACCTGAATATTCGTTTAATTAATTAAATTTCAAACCAGCTTGATTGGAAATCTTACTAATAGAACATATAAACCTTTACGTAAAACAAATGCACTCGTGTGGAAATCAAAAATGGAATAAATGTTATAAGGTTATTCCCTATACAATAATATGCAATTATTTATGAAAAGACCACGAAATGGAATCATTTCTTAATTTATGAAAAAGTTTTATTATTCGAAAAAAATTTCCTCAAAATTATTTTCGTTTCTTATTACAAAAAAGAAAAAGGATTAATAGTCAGAAGCTGTATTTTGAGAAAATTTTTTTTATAATATTAAAAAAAAATTTCTTTACTAAAATTGTCACACTAAAAGTATTTTCTTAAAGTAGCTTTTATATTTTGTTTATCTATTTAGAAGGTAAGTTGTTGAATTTCTGAATACCAGTTTTTATTTTACACTATTGAAAATGAGTCAACTTTTTAATCAGTGATATTTATATTTACCTTTTTAATTCTTTGTTTTTTTCTAAAGAAATCTTTTCAATTTTCTAAGGAGTTCTTTGTATTTTATCTAACAATATTATTGCTAAATAGATTTTGGAGTTTTTTTTTTAAATATTAATTTCCAATTAATTACCACAGATAGTATTATATTTACTGTACTATTGATTATCGTAATGTTTACTTTTTTTTTATCTCTGTACCCTATATTTTTAAAAATTGTAAATGCGGTTTCCATTTGAAGAGCGAAATTTTTTGTGTTGATTATTTTATAATTTTTTATAGTTGCTAAACATATTTCTCATCCAAGATAGCATTTGTTTGGTTTAAAATGTACTATTTAAAGTGATGTCATCCTCAACTATCAAACTATAATATATGTTATTATATATACAAATATTCTACAAAAGTGGTTATTCTAACCTAGCCGCGTTTAGTGGTATATGGTAGATATGTTAATAGGTAATATTGCTATTATTGGGGCTCTAGAAATTATCAAATGACTATGGAGAAGCCATTGTATCCGCAAAAAGCAACTGTCCAGTTTGCATATTTGGGTTTAAGCACCATGGAAGCGTGATAATTTTGAGCCCTATGCAGTATGACAACTAAGTTTTTTTAGCTCTAAAAACCCGCAGTTGACTATGGAGAAGCCATTGTATCCACAAAAAGCAACTGTCCAGTGTGCATTTGGGTTTAAGCACTATAGCAGTGTGACAAGTTTGAGGATAATGACAGTAAGATAACCAAGTTTTTTTAGCTCTAAAAACCCGCAGTTGACTATGGAGAAGCCATTGTATCCACAAAAAGCAACTGTCCAGTGTGCATTTGGGTTTAAGCACTATAGCAGTGTGACAAGTTTGAGGATAATGACAGTAAGTAAGACAACCAAGTTTTTTTAGCTCTAAAAACCCGCAGTTGACTATGAAGAAGCCATTGTACCCACAAAAAGTAACTATCCAGTGTGCATTTGGGTTTAAGCACTATAGCAGTGTGACAAGTTTGAGGATAATGACAGTAAGACAACCAAGTTTTTTTAGCTCTAAAAACCCGCAGTTGACTATGGAGAAGCCATTGTATCCACAAAAAGTAACTGTCCAGTGTGAATTTCGGCTTAAGCACCATGGAAGTGTGATAATTTTGAGGACTATGGCAGTAAGATAACCAACTTTGTTGAGCTCTTAAAACCCACAGTTGACTATGAAGAAGCCATTGTATCCACAAAAAGTAATTGTCCAGTGTGCATTTGGGTTTAAGCACTATAACAGTGTGACAAGTTTGAGGATAATGACAGTAAGACAACCAAGTTTTTTTAGCTCTAAAAACCCGCATTTGACTATGGAGAAGCCATTGTATCCACAAAAAGCAACTCTCCAGTGTGCATTTGGGCTTAAGCACTATAGCAGTTTGACAAGTTTGAGAATAATGACAGTAAGACAACCAAGTTTTTTTAGCTCTAAAAACCCGCAGTTGACTATGGAGAAGCCATTGTATCCACGAAAGGTAACTTTCTAGTGTGCATTTCGGTTTAAGCACTATGGGAGTGTGACAATTTTGAGTATTATGGCAGTACGATAACCAACTTCTTTTTTTAGCCTGAAGTTAGAGATTTCAATCTGCACTGTGGTTTTAGCAAGACAATGCCACAAGCCCCACAACACAATGTGCGAAAATTTCTCAACGTACTTCTTCTTGTTTTCTTGCATATAAGATCATTTAGATTTAAGCTAAGGACAACTTTATAGCACCATCACTATAATGGATATTTTCAATTTATGCCTAGAAAGCGTAATTTCGAGATTTGGTTATGTTAAATGGTCTACAAAATCAAATGATTTGACACCGTTGGCCATTTTATTATGAGACTACGTAAAAGGTTGTGCTTATGC
Source organism: Atherix ibis (assembly GCA_958298945.1). Lineage (NCBI taxonomy): Eukaryota > Metazoa > Arthropoda > Insecta > Diptera > Athericidae > Atherix > Atherix ibis. Next base: position 56,664,359 of record OY282610.1, on the reverse strand, counting down.
AGATAATCCTCAAACTTTAAATTATTTGAAAGCCAACATCTGTCGAGTTAAGACCGGATTAAACCCAAAATGTGCGAGAAAGCCTCCAAAGGATCGAGTTCTATAAGACGCCTTATCGTGACTATTTGAATGGTGTTTTATTTCATCCATAATGCGTACTTTTCAAAGCACAATTTGAATAGATAAAATTTTACAATCAGGATGAACTATTTTTCTATTTATAGTTTATCCCAATTTGAACATTGAAATAATAAAATTAACCTTTAAACTTACTGATTCATATACTCATTAATATATTGGAATATTTGCATTTAAGGTTATCATATTTTTTTTCATAAAAGGTTAGCATATAAAAGGATAACAACCTTAACTTAACCTAAGCATATGATTTATGTATATGACAGTTATTTAATCATATAAATATTCAAAAATGGTAAAATATTATGCAGTAAAAATATTAAATTAAATAGTAAATCGAAAAATTTTACAAGAGAAGAAAATACGTAAAAATAGAAAGAAAATTTAATTCAAATAAAATATTATATAAAAAATCTAAAATAGGAAATGTTGAAAAAGGATCTTTACCATTCGAATGAGTGTTACAAATTTTCTGCTTGACTTACACGGATTATTTCTGCACCCTCAGCTCTAATAAAATTTGATAAAGGAGAAAATTACACAGAGGGATGAATGTCTTGTGGATGAAATTCTCTCCTGTCTGTACGATGCAAACTTTCTTCCCCCATAATACTAGTGTGTTGTTGTGAATTTCGTGCACAATCTATTCGATCAATGGTTGGGCATTTTTGGGAAGTTAGCCAGCTTGTCACTTACCGTATAGTGGAGGGTGATTGACGAAACAAAATACCAAAACGACTGTAAGTGACAAGTCAGAGAATTTTTGGTAGATTTTTTGAATGTCTTTTAAATTCTTCATCTGCCACAAGTTCAGATTTAGTTACCCTATACCATATTTTTTGGTTCGGTGAAAATAAAGAGAACATTAAATGCAAAAATTCTCTTTCTCCTTTTTTTTGTGATTTTGACTTTGGAAGATGAAAAAAGTTTTTTGTTTTTTCTTTTATAAATACTAAAAAATAAATCGATTTGTTTTCCTTTATAAATAATCTGCCGGCATTTTTCTCAAACTTTTCTCAAAAAAAAAGGAAAAAAAGAAAGAAAGTTTCTACTCAGATACGACAATCATTTTTTACTGAAGTTGAAAAGTATAATATGAAAACGAAGGGAAAACAAAATAAATAAAAAGTAAATAAATACATGTACACAAATAGATAATATATCTTTGAAAAGCATTTCAGTTAGAAGAGAGAAAATAATTTTTTTATAAACATTTTCCAAAAGGATAAGGTGTTGGCGCTAGTAAATCCATGAACAAAATCCGACTTATCCGTATTAAAAAGTTTCGACAATTTTTTAAGGATTTACTTTCGAAAACTTTTACATAAAAGAAAAAGGAAGAAAATTCTCTTTTTTTTTATTTGTAGAATAAAAACAAATTGAAATGTGTTCGTGGTGCCTAATAATACTGTACATGTCCGAGTGAGTGTTGATAGATCGAATATTGTAAGGCGTAGCATACTCGCATATTTGTTGTTTTTTTTATTACTTTTTATTTTAAATTTAATATGTATAAAATTCTTATTACAAAATACCATATATCAATACAACGCAAAGAAAAAGCTAAAATATACAAAAACAGATAAAATATGTAAAATGGGGGTGAAGAGCAGTTGGTATATCATAAAAAAGAGGATAGATGATCGGAGCAGACGCACAATTGCACACACACACACATATACAAAAATAAATCTGTACAAATTCTTATATAAATTGACAAATACTTGCATACGTATATATAAAATTGGAAAAAAAAGTTTGAGTTAAATTTGAAATTTTTATGGACAACATGGAAAATCACTAAAGAATATGTTAGTTGCCCCAAAGATTCATCCGTTTACCTATTAGCTATGCTTTTTCCTTAGTTTTCTGCACATAGTCTAATGAGTGTACACCCTGTATTTAAAAGGTTTAAGGATTTATATGCATATATATTAAGATATATACAAAAATAAATTCATTGGAGGTCTGGTCTCAAGGATATTTTCGCATTTATTGTACTTCAAAATAATCAAATCTAAAAAGTTTTTCTTTTTAGTTTATTTACAATATTTTTAAACAAATTAATAATAATACTATTCGATAGATGGCGTATTGATACGTAAAGGGTTTCTAAATGGTACGTAAAGGGTAAAGGGTGATTTGAAAGGCTCAAAGTAATTTTTTTTGGCTGCTCTAAGAGAAATATTGTAGGTTAGGAGCTTGGTAGTGTGTGTGTGTCTGAGCAAAAATGAGAGAGATACGCATACATGAAAATAGTCCCTGATTTGAATATATCGAAAAAAAGGGGAGCTTACGCAAATTAGTATATTTTCAATTTTACACATACATCTATACTCTTAGAAACTGTTAGATTTTGGTGTCTGTCTATCAGTATTAGGCGCTTTGGTATCTTGTCATATTCGATTCGAGTGTGGGAGCTTTTTTTCAACTCTTGTCGGATTTTACAATATTTTCGAATAAGTTTTACAGGGCGATAGAGAAGGGGTTACATTTCAAATGCTTTTACTTCTTTTTGCTAAACTTTTTTTTAATAGTAAGTTTTAATATTAAAATTCAATTGTAACAGCGGCTATATTTGGAATGGAAATTTAATTTTTTTTGGTGTGAAAAACAAGTTTTCTATTTTCTAACGCAGATATTTTATTTTATTTTGATATTCTTAAGAATTCTTCCATCTTAAGAATTCTACTCTATATAAAAGCGATTCATAGAGTTTCGAAAGTTATTTATTTGCATAAAAAGTTTTGGTTTTTTTTTTTAAAAATTAATGAAATAAAAATATTTTTTTTTAGATTTTTATGTTACTCGTATTTTGTATCTATTGAAGTTATATTGTTAATCAATATCAATTTTAATTCTGATTTTTAAATTTGATTTTATTTGGTCAGATTTAAATATAATAAAGATGCTGCAAGAATGACAGGAGAGGAACAATTGGCGGTTATTCTAACTAGCAGATTATTTTAAGATTTTAAGAGTTCTCTTGGCCAATTTCTCTTTAAATGACTATGAGTATTATTTAACAAAAGGATTATAGTAGCAGAATAATAGGGGGTGAAACTTTTTATAACGAGCAATTCATCAGTTATGAACAAAGGAAACATTTAAGTCACCATAAATAATTTTCTTACAAATATATCACTAGATTCTTTTGGCGAATTTTTCGATTGAAGAGATTGGATTCGAGAGGAATTAGAATGCTTTTGTTAAATTTCGTAAGTTCAAATTGGTTTTAAAATTGATTTTTAGATCAAAAGTTTGTTTGCCTTAGTTTAATCTCAGGTAGTATACTTTTAACATATATGGGGATAAGTGTAGCTTTGCAAAGGGTGAAGATAAACCAGTCTTGGAGATTCTTAATATGGAAGCTATTTGGATATTAGAGTAGGATGTAAGAATAGCATATGTAGATAATTATAGTTTTTGGATTAGTTGGGCTGCCGTTGGTATAAATATTGTAAAGGGTTAAAGCAAAAATACTGCCTTGAGGAACACCAGCCTTAATAGAGGATATTTCGGAATAGTAAGTATTTAATACTGTTTGGAAATAACGTTGGTAAAGGTATGATTTTAACCTCTTTAAAGAATTAAGATATCAAATTTCCAGAGCAATTCAAGATGACACATATGATCAAATTTACTTATGCACACTACTTTTATCACTCAAGAGAGGACGGAATCTAAAAAAATTGTTGATTTATAGAATATTCTATTAGAAAAATAATTTGATGATCGGGTATCATTCAAGGATAGGCTAAAGACCTTTTGAGAGGAGTTTTTCAAGGACTTTTATAAGAATCAATAATAAGTTGGTAGGTTTATAGGGCTTTGCATAATTTACTGATTTGTTTTGGTGTTGCGGAGAATGCTATTAAAAATATAAGTTATGAAAAGTGAAAGTATTTTTTTTTTGGAGATTTGTTTTAGGTTATTTAATTATACGTGTAAGCGGGAGCGTTTTTTTTATTGGAAAGTTGGTGGAATAAATTTTTCATTTTGGATGGGGTTAAAATTTTTGGGCAGAAAACTAACGAGATAATTATAATTCTTGATTGTGATTGTATTAAATTTTACTATGTTTTTGGCGCCTACTATTATATATATATAAAAATAATAATTTAAAAAAAAATTAATAATTATAAAAATAAAATTATTAATTCGATAAGTTTTTATAAATGTAAATAAAAGCAACAATTGTATTAGTTTTAAGGTGATTTTATAATTATGATAAAAGATGATTAATTATAATTGAATTGATATATACGAGTAAATAAACAATCTTCGTTAATAGTCGATTCTGTTGAGTCTTCTTTCAGCATCATTTCTTTAGGTCTAGTTTTTTTGCAATATTTTTTACAAATTTTTTCTCTTTTAATTTTTATTTTATTTTGTTGGGCAAAAGTTTCCCTGATTGATCAACGAAACCGACCATTTTTTGGATATAATGCAACAAAAAAAATCGTTTTCATTTATCAATTAAGTTTTTAAAAAAATACCTTTTTTTTGTAAACTCTCGTTATTAGGCATTTTTTTGAAATTCTCGTTATAAAAACTTTTAAAACTTCTTCTCGTTATAGCAAATATCTTTAAAAATAAATGTTATTGATTAACGAAGGCGAACTTTTTTATGATAATATAACCTAATTTTTTTTTTTGTAAATTTATTTGATTATTTACAAAAAAATATAAAACACCTAATTTCAAATCAAATGAGGTAGTCAGTAGTGAGCGATTATTTGTGTATTATTTATAATAATCTTTCAATATAGTAATATATGGTATATTAAAAGATATATATATATTGAATATATAACAGTGATTTTGTCATATAGTTTTAGAGAATGTTTCTTATCTTCTATGCTGATGTTGTGGAGTAAAGGTATTAACTTGGTAAATACATCAATTTTCCCTTTATCCGATGTTGCCCAGTTGCATTATCTAAATTTAATATGTTTTTTTTTTTATTAAAATTTTTCAGCATTTAAAATTCAAAGCGCGAAATATCTCTAAAAAAGAGCATTTTAATAAAAGTTAAACTTTCAACTTTTAATAATAAAAATTTCATTTAAAAACGGGAAGCAAAAAAGTAAATTTCAGATGTAATAAAATTGATTTGAATAATTTACATATAATTTTTGATAATAGATATTATTTTATTATATTAGTTGAAAATTTATTGATTGTTAATATTCAATTAAGAAATATTTTTGAAAAAATTTAAATTGAACTATCGTAAATTAATTCATGATAAAATAGCAAACACTGATTTTCGAGGAAATACTTTTCGATTCATATTCGATTGTTCATATTGAAGGAAATATCCTTCCTTATGAACTGTAGACTATGATAACTACCCAATGTATACATATAGGCATGTGTTCCTATGTAAATATTATATTAAAATCCTGTAACATGGTCTTTACTTTGTTATTGGTTAGTCGTTTCTGGTTTAGCTTTTAGCTAATCCATTTGATATTTGATTGTTTCTTAAGTGCTTTTATAATAAAAATTTACTTTTAATTCAATTATCTGACTTCATATTGTTTTCATTCAATTTTGATGCATTTGAACATAAGAATTTATAGAGTGCAATATAAATATTAGAATAAACATGCATACTATAATATTTTTCTATGAACAATGAATTTATGTAAATTTTTTAAGCAAAGAGAAAAACTTTTCAAGTTTATTTAACAAACAAAAAATCTATATGAAAATTGAAATTTATTCAAATATTATATAATACATAGAGAAGTATATGAAATTTTCCATTTATTTTATATGGGATTTTTGGTATAAGGTTATTTTTGGTTAGTTTTGTGTATTTTTTAATAAACTAGAATATAAAAATAATGTTTTGTTTAATGTGATTGTTAGAGATATTATTTTATTTAAATATCTTTTATTATTATTTAATAGTACCAAATGTATTTATTTGTTTTTAAATTGTAATTTTTTGGTAAAGAATAAGAAAATCTTTTTATTCTTACAAAACTTTTATAGTTTAAAGACAATTTTCCATACTTTGAAAATTATTTATTATACCATATTTTTGTTGAGTGTTTATGTGCAAATCGTCCCATACAAATAACAACCCTTCTTAATTGATTAAAAATATACAATATATATTTTTCTTAATTGATTAGATCTTATTAAGAAAAATATATGTATCTTTTTAATCAATCAACCCTTCTTAATTGAATAGACTTGATATATTTTTTAAAAGATTTTTACAATTTAGTGGAATTAAATAATGGCCAATATGGCCACACATGATAGAAGATAATCGGAAATATAAGCCAACATGGTATGGATCGGCTATTAAAGTAACGCACAACCATTTTGGAAATAATCCGAGTAGATCCCCAGAGTTATAGTCTTTAAGTCCAAATTGGTTTCAATATGCCATTGTATAAAAGTACTTTGCTATGTACAGTAAGTTTAGAACGTTTGTATAGAAGCCGAAGTAGTTGTAGGTATCGTTTTTTTGCTACTTATCTTTTAAGTCTTATATGTTAGTTTCATGTCAAGCGTTTGTCTAAGTTTAGTCCTAGTTACCGAACTTAGGCGTGTTGTGGTATTTCGATGCCATTAAGGTGTGTGGGAGGACATGGTTCATGGCGAAGAGTAAAAGTTACGTGTGTTGATTTATATTCATTGAATTTTATTCTCCACCTAGTGAACCAGTTCTCTAGGGTTTTGATTTGGGATTTTACTCGATGCCAGACAGTCCGTTTGATCGGTGTACGAGGTCTGTTCAGAAAGTATAGCGAATTTTGAATTTCCGCCGGTTATGTATATTCGATTTTCGATTTTTTTATGGTGTTATATTGATACTCATGTCTCTCACTTAGCCCGATAGGTTCGGCCATTTTGAATTTTCAGTTAATTTTTGGCAGCTGCTTTGCTTGCACGTGTTTTGGTTTGTCTTCGATTTTTGCCCATTCCAAAAAATGCATCAAAGAATCTCTATCAAATTTTGTGTGCAAAACAAAATTAGTTGCGCGGAAGCATTTCAAATGTTGACTGTGCCATATGGTGAAGCTACCTTGGACCGAAGCAACGTTAATCGGTGGTATAAAATGTTCTCAGAGGGCCGGGAAGATGTGAACGACAAAAAGCGTGCCGGACGGTTTTGCTTACAGTTTTCTTGCCACAGGGTAGAACGGTCAATAAGGAATATTACCTGCAAGTTATACGCAAGTTGCACGAAGCAATCCTCCAGAAACGCCCGGATTTGTGGAAGAACAAAAATTGGCTTTTGCACCATGATAATGCCCCTGCGGACGAATCGTTGCTTGTGCGCGAATTTTTAGCCAAAAACAACACACTAATAATTCCGCAGCCACCGTATTCCCCAGATTTGGCCCTCTCTGACTTTTTCTTGTTCCCGAAACTGAAGAGCCCCATGAAAGGACGACGCTACGCTACGATTGAGGAGATCAAGACGGCATCGAAGGAGGAACTGAACAAGATCACAAAAAATGATTTTTTGAAGTACTTCAAAGATTGGAAAAAACGTTGGCACAAGTATATAATATCTGGTGGGGATTACTTTGAAGGGGACAAACTAGATATTCATGAATTCATAAATAATTTTTGAAAAAAAAACACAAAATTCACAATACTTTTTGAACAGACCTCGTATGTAGCAAAGAAGTTATTGGGACAGATTGGAATGTCGAATGTGTAAATGTTGTAGAGGATGGGTCCAAGTAAACTTCCCTGTGGAACACCAGCCAATATCAAAGAGATATTGGAGAGTTCGTTGGATTCGTTTAATTGGAAGTGTTGGTTGGAAAGGAATAATGTTGGGACTACAAAATAGGTAGAAGGAAGAATTTTTTTAAGTTTCTAGAGTAAGCTCCGTTTCCAAACTACGAGGGTCGTTCAATAAGCCCTTAGAAAAAGATGGAAGAAAACTGTTTTAAAAAAAAAAAATTTTTATTTTTCCAAAATTTTTATCCCGTCCAAAAAATAGGATTTCGGAAGTTCTGCAAAATACTCATCCGTTTGAGCAATGACGTCCTCGTTGGAAGTGAACCGTCGTCCGCCAAGCCATTTCTTCAGATTGGAGATAAGAAAATAGTCACTCGGGGCCAAATCTCGTGAATAAGCGGGATGCTGCAACAATTCCATTCTCAATTCCACAATTTTGGCCATGGAAACAGCGCAGGTGTGCACACGCGCATTGTACTGATGCAAGAGGATTTTTTTCTTCTTCAGAAAGGGAGCGTTTCTCTTTGATTTCCTCGCTCAACCGTTGCAATAACGACGCGTAATACGCTCCTGTTATTGTTTTTCCTTTTTCCAAGTAGTCGATAAAAATGATGCCCTGCGAATCTGAAAAGACCGTGGCCATCACCTTGCCGGCCGATGGCACAGTTTTTGCCTTCTTCGGAGCCCGTTCACCCTTGAAAGTCTACTGTGATGACTGTCTCTTCGTTTCTGGAGTGTAGTAGTGTATCCAGGTTTCGTCCACAGTGACATATCGATGAAGGAATTCGGCAGCATTGCGATGAAAGAGAGCCAACATAGCCTCAGAGTCCAGTACACGATTGCGCTTATTCTCCTCTGAGAGCAAACGCGGCACCCATCTTACCGAAATTTTTTTCACAGACAATTTTTCATGCAAAATTGAAGCGACTGTACTTTGTGATATGCCCGTGGCCTCAACTAATTCGCGCATTTTAATTCGCCGATCGTTCAAAATCAGATCGTGGATTTTGTCGATGATTTCAGGAGTAGACACCTCAACTGGGCGTCCTGAACGATGTTCATCTTTTGTGGATGAACGGCCACGTTTAAATTCATTCACCCAATTGTAAACCGTCGCAAACACAGGTGCAGATGTGCCATGAACTGCATCCAACTCGGCTTTGATTTTTTTCGGGCATAAGCCTTTCAAATGGAGATGTTTGATGACAGCCCTAAACTCGCTTTTTTCCATTGTTATGCACAAATAAATGTCGTTAACTTTAATCGACGATAGAAATTGACCTACGCTATGGATCGAGCTGAAATTTTGACAGCTTTCCTGTCGATAATGCTATGTTACTTACAAAAAAAATCTTTACCGACACTACGAGCGCAATTTCTCGTATTTTCTAAGGACTTATTGAATGACCCTCGTATATCAAAAGCGACATTTTTTTTAAATGTTTTTATTTATAATTGATTTATGAATAACTTTTATTTCTAAATTAATTTACAAAATTTATATCTAATTATGTCGACATGTACAATATTAAAGAGTTAAATATATTGTTTTATAAAAACCGGTTGTTGTTTTTGGGTTTTTTTTTACTTGTTGCTTTAAGAACTTATGAGGAGGTCAATGATAAAAATATCCTCGCCATTATAAATAAAATCCTAAAAGAAAAATTATTTCAATCGTATTTAAATAATTTATATTTATTACTATGGTACTATTATTTATTGAAAAAGTTTGTTTGATTGTTACTAAGAATTGATTAAAATTTAGTAATTTTTTTTTAATTTTATAAAATGTTATAAAAAAATTGTCAAAAAAAAATCCCATTTGTAGCTACGAAGAAACAAAGAATATAAAATAATCAAAATGAAAAAAAATAACAACACCGTGTCGATTATACCAAAATAATCCTTAACCAATAATACCATTTCGATTGTTAGTATAACCATTCCCAGACAATCTGATCCGATTCGATTCTCTTCGATCCGATCCTATCTGATCTGATGTTATCCTGTATCGATACTCTTAAGATCAAAGGGGTACAGTATCACAAACAGAAAAGATGAAATTAAAAGAAAACTTAAAGGTTAAGAGAAGAAGAAGAAAAAAACGAAGGTCTTCTTTTTGGCGCTGTATTATTATGAATTGCATTTAGACGAGATCAGAAGGGATTTGCTTGTTTGCAGTAATATTCTTTTCGGTTTCGTATTATGTCTGATTATCTATAGACCACCTTTCAAGTCGGCTTTTTGTTTCAACCAAAACTTGTCGCTTTCATCCCATTCTACGAGTTTATTATTTTTTCTATTAATTTCTATTCTTTTCTAAAATACTTACACCTATCATTTCTTTTGTGTGCACTGCTCTACAGACATTGCATTTGTTCTGTAAGACCTCAGCTACTCTGCACCAGTACTACTCGTACTTTGAGTGGAAATCTTTTCGATCTAGCGCCTATGCTATACATTTCATTTGAAACAATATTCTTACAGATCTTTTCTAATTATTTGGACAAGCAAAATCTGCTAGAGTATCTTTTTTTTTTTTTTACAGAAAAGGATATGTTCTTTTAATTACTCCTATTATAATATAAGTACTTTAACCCGTATATGTAACGTCGATAATAATCCCTATTGCACTTGGACCAAATTGTTGAATCTCACAAGTGGCAAGTAATTGTTTTCTTCTGTTCTCGGTAGGATTTTAAAATACCACGTTATCTATATCCTTTGCATTATGAAAGCAACAGTCTGAATGACATGTTATTCAGGTAAAACAAAACCCATCACAGGAATTAGATCGATTTTTATTGAGACCTTGTATGCTATTTCTTGTTCTTTGTTTTATTCTAGTTTCTTACAATTTATTTTTCTTCTTCTTTCTTGGCAAGACAATTTCTTCTTTTTTCTTAATCTTCATATTATAATATATCCTATTTTATTATTATTAGTTGTATTATTGTTTAGATTTTCGTTGACGATACTCATTATTAGTCCTGTATAGGTGATCAACTCAAAGAATTGACCTGCTTCTGTTGTCATCGAGTAAATATTCTATATTTTAATAATTCCCAGAAGATAATCACCAGATTTGGTTTTTCGTGTCTGTATCTATTTGAGTTTTCATCTTTTCATCTACCTGGAATAACTTTAATGTTCGTATGGTATTTAGGCTTAAATGGGGATCTTCTAAGAGTTACAAGCATATTCACTTGGCTTATACAGACAATTTTTTTTAAATATATTCAGTATTTTGAATAAGGCTCTAGTATAGAGAAAAACTAGTTGTAGTATTGACCCAGTTTATATGATATGCGCCTGGTATTGTCAGGTATTTGAAAATATCTCCATTTCTATTATGCGGCAGCTCGGCTTATCTTTTATTTTATTGTTAGTTTTGTTGCTGTTATTTCTGTTATGAGTTTCAAGTAGTCCTCTTGAAAGTGTATCGATTCAATTGAATTGAATCCAGCTGTCGGCCTCTCTGACATACTTATATAGGGTCGCAAATAGATGAGCCGAAATACTTATATACGAATAGTATAGTGCGCAATACATTGAAGAATATGATATGTCTAAGGATTACGCAGGGCCGCATTATAGTAAGATACTCGCATTTATGTATGAAAGTAATACCAAATACCAGATTTTAAAAAGCCTCTTAGCCAAGCTATTATATTGTGTGATATTTCTTTCTGTTTTATCTTTTGCGGTCTAATATTAGCATGGATATTATTTATATAATATGGGCATTCTCAAAAATGTAGGTATGATCTCCAACTGTGTATAAGGGAGTGAGAAATTTTCTACATTTGTATTTTTACTATAGACAATAATATGAGGATATTTGTGCGATGGAATTTTATGTAAAAATTAAGACATTACAAATATTAGTGTACATATGTGTACGTGTATTTTAACAGGACAATAGAGTAGAATTAATTTTCAAATGTATTGAATACAATTAGAATAGATGGCTGAACTGAAGGACTCTATTTAAAATAAAGAAATAGATTAAGAAAATTAGTCTTTTACTTGTACTTATGGTTATTTTCATTTTGAAATTTATACTGAAAATCCCATTCTTTTCGGTAATCTAGATGGTAGTGATACCTGAGGTTTATTTGTTGTAAATTTTGTTATCGATGGTCCACTCAACTATATGGAATCGTTTGCATTTGGAAATTTATCATAAGGACTATCTTATTTGCTTAGAGTTGTTCCTATGATCCTTTTAAGGATGCTAGTATAGATTTGGAATGATTTTATCATTTTTTTTTATTCATTTTATTTGTTTTAAGATCATTTGTACATTTTTTCAAATAGTTTTTTAAAACCTTTTCTAATTTTTTGACTAGTTGTAAAAAACTATCAATTATTATTTGTTATGAAGAAAATTCTATTGTAGACAATTTAATTTGTATGCAATGTTATACAAACTTTCCTTATTCATAATAGGCCTTAAAAAAATTGAATATATTTTTTTTAAATTGTAGATTCAGTCCAATACCACTGTATTTTCTCTTAAGATTAAATAAAAAAAGTAATTGTCAATAAATAAAATTTTTAAGATATGCAAATATAATAGCGTATTTTTTTTTATCTTATGCGGAAAAACTGTTATCTAAATGATAGTGTCTTAAGTATGTACTGAGATATGTAGCTTTTAACAAAAAATCAATTTTAATACTTAAAACAGGGATATAACCTTAAATCCGCTGTTTGGTCATAGATGGCGTGAGTGAGCATATTAAGCTACCATGGATACGACATAGCGGGAAGCTCAGCTTTTCTGCTTCAATTTGAAGAAATCGGCAGCTGAATCGCTTTGAATGCTTATGGAGGCCTATGGTGACAGTGCTTTATCGGAAACAATGTGCCGATATTGATTTCGTCGGTTCAAAGACGGAAATTTTGACTTGTGGGACAAGAAGCGTGAAAATCGGCCTAGGAAGGTTGAGGACCATCAATTGCAGGCTCTTTTGGACGAAGACGATACCCAATCGCGTAAAATTCTCGCGCAGCAATTGGGTGTTACTCAACCAGCCTTTTTCATGCGTGGGGGAAGATTTAAAAGATCGGAAAATGGGTGCCGCATGAATTGAGTATTCCAAAACACATGCAAAAATTTTGCTCGCCAGACAAAAAAGAAAGTCGTTCCTGCATCGGATTGTGACAGGCGATAGAAAGTGGATATATTTCGAGAATCCTAAATGCAAGAAATCGTGGATTGATCCTGGCCAACCATCAACTACTTCCCCAAGACCAAATCGCTTGTGACGGAAGACGATGCTGTGCGTTTGGTGGGATAAGCAAGGTATCGTCTACTATGAGATGTTGAAACCTAGTGAAACTGTCAATGCCCATCGCTACCACCAACAACTGATCAAATTTCACCGTGCTCTGCGTTAAAAAGGACGGATTATTAACAAAGACATGACAAGCTGATTTTCCTCCACGACAACGCACCATCGCATACGTCAAAAATTATCCGAAACTACTTGGAGACACTCAACTGGGAGGTGCTAACCCACCCCGCTTATTCACCAGACCTGGCTTCTTCCGACTTCCACCTGTTTTCGTCGATGGGCTATGCGCTCGCTGAGCAGCACTTCGATTCTTACGAAGACGTCCGAAAATGGCTTGATGATTGGTTTGCCTCGAAAGAGAAGGAATTTTTTTGGCGTGGTATCCACAAATTACCCGAGAGATGGGAAAAATGTGTAGCTAGCGAAGGCAAGTACTTTAAATAAATTTGTTTCCGCTTACTATGAAAAAAACATGTGTTTCTTTTAATTGAAAAACAGCGGATTTAAGCTAATACAACTTGGTAAGTATATATGACATCAGTATAACTCTTATAGTTACTATTTAATTTGATCTCAAACTAAGAGAGTGTTAACCGTTTCTAAGATACAATTTTTCCAAGTTTAACTAGAGTAGATAAATTAATTTTTTGCTATGGAAAGTACACATCGTTCGAAACTTCCCCTGTTGAAGTATTTTTTTACATCGAATAGCAAGGTAACTTTATACAATAAAAAATTGACTTAAAAAATTCTAGTCTGTAAGTAATTTTTTTATTGTATAAAAGTACTTTGCTAATTTTACCATATATTTAGTTCTATCATCAAGATATATAGGACGATATGGTGTATGGCGGAGAGTAAAAGTTGCATGGACACATTTGTGTCTGTAGGTAGATAAATACGATATATTTCTCATCTACTCATTAAATGAATTCTTTCTAATTCCAAATGATAAATAAAATTATTTTTAAAATATGCTATGCTTTTTTAAAAAAATTTCTAACAATACTAATAAAATTGAAATTAATTTTCTATTTTCAGGGAATTTATTGTTGAACAAATTAAATCAAATAATTGCCAATTGGTTAATAGTAGCTGAAACAATTATATTTATAATTTGTGAACTTATATACGATTTAGAATATTATTGACCGCCTACAATTCAATGTTGTAATAATCAGTGAGGCATGAATTACACACGCAAGTGAACGACGGCATGCACCGAAAATTGATGGTAGAACTTGTGCCGAAATTTGTAATACCTTCTAAGGGTTGAATTTGACTACTCTTTCTTTAACCCATTATTTACTATAGGCACATGTACATATGTACAATATAATGTATGGTGATAAAATTCCTAACACATTCTTTAAATGATTACAAACGAGATTTAACACCCCATTTTGACCAAACTATGCTAATCGACTAGAATCTACTATCAATTTACATTTAAAGAAAGAAGGGTGGCAATTGTGGAAATCAAAATTTTTTTGAGAATCTTATCAATTAAATTCAATTTTACTTTATTACATATTGGCAAAAATTTCGTATGAAATAAGTAAAAAAAATTTTTTTTTTAAGACTTTTAAATAAAAGCAAACTTTTTAAATTTTGGTAATAGAAAAAATGGAAATTTTTTAAAAGACAAAATTATGTAAGGGTGAGAAAAGAGCAGAGTATTGGTAAGCCCAATTTTTTTGTTGATGCGATAACTTTTGGGGTCGGAACACTATATAATATGTTTGAGGGAGTTTAATGAAAAACGATAAATGTTCAACGAAGAATAAACTCTGGATCAAGGCGCATATTTAGAGCATAACACATTCATTATGTCAGTTACAGGAAACTGTTTTATGCTGCAAAAGATTTTCTAAATGACTGAGCACGATATACGAGTACGGCACACAACTGTGCATGAATTTACAATGCTTCCCGATAGGCTAGAGGAGGCGTTTAGAATTTTCTGCGTTTTATTTTTTATGAATAAGCTAGACCAAGGCCAAAAGCCTAAAGAAAGCCTATACAATCTTCTAAATGAATCTGCTTAAATCTATCTGCTTGACTATATATATACATAGGGTCCATAATACGTACTTGTACAATCAAATGCATGCAGGAGAGTTGAAGAGAAAACCCTTCGTTCAAATCTTTCATCATTTAAGAAGGCAAATTCATCGAAAAATTAATAAAAAAAAAAGTAAAATATACGAAATTCATAAGCAAGTAATACGCAAAACGGAAATGGCAGTCGAAGAGGCAGTCACAGATATTGGAAGGTTGGTAGGGCCTTTGAAAAACAGTAAGCAAAATAGAAGTTACATTGGAGATGATATAGGGTGGCAATGGTACCATAAACAATAACAACTGATCAAATAAATCATATTCACGTTTTTGTTTATTATTAAGAGTGAAAAAAAGAACTGAATGTAGGAGTAGTTTAAGATTAAAATGTGACAGGTTCTATGTAAATGGGAGATTTCGAAGGGATGGTGGAATAAAGAGCCGAATACAAAAATCCTATACCATACGACTATAGGAATCTCCAATTTATTCTGTACTATAAAGAGCAACATTTTCGTTTTCGATTTTGTCGGTAGCATAAAATAGACAGGAAATATTCAGTTCACCCCAAAACGCACTATGGATCAAAGTAAAGCAAAAGAATATGGCAAAGATAGAAAATATGAATAAAATGGGGAGATGTTCAAATAAGACGAACATGAAATTAAATATAAACGAGATTTGGAATTGTGGAGGTGGGCGGCTGTATATACGAGTAGTATACGTTTATTCATTCGACAACAAGTGCGCCGATAATTTTGAATATTCTTAAGACTGTTTTTGTATTCCAGTACGTTAGAAATAATTAGAATGAATATTTGTATATATTTTTGCTGTAAGTGTAATGTCTTTATTATCCCGACCCTTTGCAAATTCCGCCACACGCCTTATAAAACGTCATGCTTTTTTTGCATGTAACTGAAACTCCAAGACCAAAACCTTATTACGCATAAGCAAACCACAATATTTCTTTCTATGTTATCATCATTTCGTATTTGTTGAAAATAAACAAAAACACCAAAAGCAAACTTGAATAAATTGGGAAGAATCTTTCATATACTCTTAACGAAAGCAAATCAATCTTATTTTAATCTTTATAGTGTACACACAAAATGCAGATATTCATAAAATGATGAAGAGAAAAAAAAATTCAAATTCTCAAATAAAACTCAAAATTAATACAATAAAAATAAAATAAATATAAAATATTGTAAATATGGCTTCAAAATGGAAATATTTTCGAGAATTTACAAAGTCGATACAAATATTGTAGTTAATTACGAGTATGATATTGTTTGATTAGAAGAAGAAAATTTATAATTAAAATAAGGGAAGAAATTATGGTGGTAGAATATTTATAAAATATTCGCAGCGAGACTAACTAACATATTCTGTAATATTTTATTAATTTAAATTATGCTTTAAAACTCTCCTGCCATAATTGAGCTTGAAATTGAAAGATGGCTTATATAAAACTAAAGAATTGATTATGACTTATTTTATTTAATTTTAAAGAGAACTATTTTTTTTTCTATTGTAAATAAATTTTCTCTAATCAAAAATTTCAAATAAATTTATATTGTTTTATTGATATTTTTTGTCCTGTCCTTTGATAGCTCTTAAAAAATATATATTATTTCAGATAATATTTATTCATCTTAAATAATTCCATTTTATATCATGGATCATTTAATATAAGATAAATCGCTTGGGTGCTAGCTAGCTGGATACATTGATTAGCAATATTACCATATATGAGGCACTTAATACATCTTAGGGATTGTGAAAAAGGCAAAAGACAAATGAAGAATGATAGACAATCACGTCTTTTGCCATAAATTTGAAGAATATAATTTGAACCCTCTATAGTTTGGCCAAGATAATGCCACAAGCCACACAATATAGTATGATAAACTTTAATTAGAGTGAGTGAAAAGTTACCAGGCCGGGTTAATTTGAAATTTTTCGATGTCAACTGGTTCATGTCTTAATGCTGTAAAGTTTGAGACAAACCTCAAACTTTACAGCATTAAAAAAAACCACATCTATTAAATGAAGACCACATTACAAATGGAAATGTGCGAAAAAAAACCCTCAAAAGGATCAAGTTGTACAAGAAGTCTTGTAGCATAAAATTTTATTTAGTTAATTATAAAAGCAATTTATCCCCAACTACACATTGAAATAATAAAATGATCCTTCAAACATACTCTCAGTAATAAATTTGAAATGTTCACTTTTATAGCTACTTTTTTTCCATAACAGATTACCATAAAAGGATAATAATCTTAGTTTGCTTGACCTATGCATATGTTTAAATTTTTTTGCGATTGGGTATCGTATTCGTCCAAAAGAGCCTGCAATTGATGGTCCTCAACCTTCCTAGGCCGATTTTCAAGCTTCTTGTCCCACAGCTCAAAATTGCCGTCTTTGAACTGACGAAGCCAATCTCGGCAGGTTGTTTCCGATAAAGCACTATCACCATAGACCTCCATAAGCATTCGATGCGATTCGGCAGCCGATTTTTTCAAATTGAAGCAGAAAAGTAGAGCTTCCCGAATATGCTCTTTTTCTGGCACAAAACTAGACATGATTGCCAAAGGAAAACTGTATGTTGTTGTACGAAATTGCTGACAATGTGCACTGATTAATGTTGACAAATGTTAAACTCATAAAAAAAATTATGGCGTTCCCATGATAGCTTAATATGCGCACCTACGCCATCTAAAACCAAATAGTGGATTTAAGCTTATACATCTGGTAATAGTTAATTAGGCATATAACAATTCAAAAAAAGCAGAATGTATTTATAGTGAAAATATTTAATTAAATCCTTAAATTTTAGAGCATTGAAATATCAAATCCATCAAGTAATATCCTAATTACTGCCCATAATATATATAGAAAAATTATCAAAACTTACTTTGAGAAGGATCAAATCCTGCAACAAGTCTCATGGTAGTAATATAATAAAATAAAAATAAAAATTTTAAATATATTCTATTAAACTTTCCATCAGTATGAGGATTGGTTTTTTTTTATTGTTATTAAAGGAGCGGTAATAAAATCATAAAATTTTACACTATGGGATGTGTAAAAATATCTCAAATCTATCTTAAATCCTGGCAAATGAGTGTCATATATTTTTCATAATATAGTTGCAATAAAATATATTTTATGGAAAAAAAAACTTAAATCAATCCATAAATACAATTATATTTTGGTAATAGTAATGAAAATTATGCTATTTTGAATGCTTGTTGTGAAAAAAGAGTGAATTGATTTGATATAAAAATAAAGAATGATAAGCAAATTTTCCAAAGTTTATGTTAATTAATAAAAGATGTTTTTTTAATAAATTTTTGCGTATATAAAATTATCAAGAGGGTATTAAAATTAGCATATTTATTAACTAATCCTCCTTGATGTGTACATAACTAAAAAGGAACCTTTTTTCTTTGTAGGGTAAACTATAGTAGCCCAACAATTTTAAAATATTATTTAAAATAAATAAAGAAAAATCTAAGAAAAATGCATATTTTATAAACAAAAGTATTGTTTTATGTATGCCCAGTTAATTATAAAATACGTGTATATGCCTAAGATCTTCAAGAAAGCTAATATTTTGCTTCATTCAATTTATAATAATTCATAGTTTAATGTCCAATTTAGAAGAAATTATTACGAATCAATCAATTTTGATAAATATTTTATAGTAGATTTTTATTATTTAATATTATGGAATTATTATGTTACTATAAAAGTATACTTGAAAACATATTTTTATTGAATAAAATTTGTACTTTATAATATATTAAATCGATTGAACGCTATTAAATAATAATAAAAGTGCGAAAAATATATTCGGAAATTATTTATTAATCCGAATTTTTTGCAATAAAATAAAGAACTTTGAAATAAATTTGATTTGAAGGCTAATAAATTTTCAATAATTGATGATTAGTATTGAATTGTGTTATTAGTATTTTGAATTATTGCAATGTTACCTAAGTTTAGCTACTTCGAAAAACTATTATTTTTATTATTATTATCAAATGTAAGGGACTTTTCAGTAATGGTGTGCTTAATCTTTAACAGCCAATTACTTTGACATTTAACATAAATATATATTTTGAGACAATTTAACAATGCGTCGAGATAGTGACCAAATTTATAATTTTCTATGCACTGCCAGGAATTTATGTTCGATATGAGCATCCTACCGAGATCACAATTGAACGTTCAGTGAATTCTGTCAGTACCTGTACCACAGCAAATTGCTCAGTCGAACGCGAATATTTCAGCTCATGCATATCATAACAGCTCAATTCTACTATCGTTCATAAGAATTTGGTCTTTCTCGAACTGCAATTTGGTTAATAATGCGCAACATCACTTAGGGAGTATGTTCACATTACTCAGCAGGTACAGTAAA
This sequence comes from Atherix ibis, assembly GCA_958298945.1. Classification (NCBI taxonomy): domain Eukaryota; kingdom Metazoa; phylum Arthropoda; class Insecta; order Diptera; family Athericidae; genus Atherix; species Atherix ibis. The sequence goes on along the minus strand of OY282610.1, from coordinate 56,644,700 downwards.
GCAAATTCCGATCCATATAGTTACAGAAAATTGTTCTTAGAACTGCTGAATAGACTCGCTAATTCAGTTCTAATGTTCAGGGATGTAGCTGTTGACAATCATATAATATCGTTTGCACCGTGAACTGTATAGTGAAATTTTTCCAGCTATAGGTTCCCCATTCTATAGCGAGTTGTGGGCGATTAAAATGGCATTGGAGAATGCCATCAACCTCCCAGTCAACAGCAGAATTTGATCTGCCCTCGATCGTCAAATGATCCGGTGTTCAATGTGATTTGTCGCAATCTGTGAAACAATAGAAACATCGAATTGCTTTCTATAATATCTGTAGCCATTTGTACACAAATAGACTTTTACGGTCTAAGACCAATGTGTGGAAGACATCTGTCCACACATTGGTCTTAGACCGTAAAACTAGCCTACTCAATAACCATTCCGAAATTCTGGGCAAGGAAACTTCTCAGAATTCGGATTTGGCATACCTCTTCGGTAACCAATCTTACCCTTCTTTTACAAGAATGCCACAAATCCAAATTTTCTATTTGAAGAGGACTCGTTCCATTGTGGATGGAGCATATTTTTCCAAGCCCTCTTTTTGACATTCTTAATCATCTAAATTTGCTCCATAAAATTTAACAATGTCTAATTTTTTCCTCCAAATAACCATAGATCAGTTTGATAAGATGGAAATTCTAGCCTACACGTAACATGTAGTCACCAAAAGGCTTCAAAATCGCGGCGCTGCAAAATGGTTTCTGGTTTTTGCCTCAGAGACCTTACAACAATAACAAAAAAAAATACTTGGCTCATCATCCTTATAAGATTAAATTGACTTACGACCAAAATCAGAAAGACCATGCGAAGCATCGAGCGTTCGCCGACTGTGTCCTTAAGCAATTGGAAGTGGATAGCAGGTTTGGGGAAAATATCATCTTCATTGACCTGGCGCACTTTGGGTTTCATTCCAGAAGCGATAACTTTGCTATGTGAAGAAGCAGAATTATCGGTTCTAGAATGAAAACCAACCACAACGGTTCTAAAAGCTTCTTTGCATTAAAAAAACTTACTGTCTGGTGTTGATTTGGGTACTGCTTTCGAGATATAGCTGGCCCGATGGTAATGTTAAGTGGCAAGAGTGATAATAATAGATTTTTTTTAGCCCCTATTAGATGATATGGACTTATCAGTTGAAACAAGAGACAAATTACAGACAAAAATTTCACGTAGCATCATTTCGAGACATGCTGCTAAGCGCCAAGACCGTTTGATTTAACCTGTCACTCAAACTTTTTTCTACGAAGCTACAATAAATCAATGATCTATGAGCGGGATGGGAAAATGCGGCTTCCAAATCCACATGTAGCGCTTTATTGAGTTGAATTTGTGTATTGAATACTATGTTAGAATGGGATGAGTATTTATAACTTATGAAAAATCGGACTGTGGCTTTCATTAGCCTCATGAGAGCCTACCACCCCAATATGCCGACAATACTTTCCGACCAATTGAATCTTATAAGACTAACAACCAAATTTTTATATTGTAATATAAAAATTTATCATGTGCCCATTGTGGACTGGCGCGTCATGAAACCGTCAAAACTGGATCCTCTGCAATACTTTTACTCACCGAAGAAATAAAATTCAGCGTATTTTTAAAAACAATATGTTTTAAAATATTTATTCAATGATTTTCTTTTAAATTTAATAAATAATTAAATTATGATGAATTGTATTTGAAATTTTTCTAATTCCCATTAGATTTTTTATTTTTTATAGTTTTTTTGGTCCATTTTTAGTTTTAAGATATCCACCATAGCTCATATTAAACTATTTTTATTCGATTTTAAAAAGTAAAAACTTTAATTTATTAATGGTGAAAAATTCAAAAACTAAAAGCGTTATTTTATACAAAATAATTCAAAATATTAAAATGACTATAATTTATAAAATGATTATGCATAAACTAATGCAAAAAATAAACTGTAAAAATTATTTTAAACGTAATGTTTTGTAATTAACGCTTATTAAAAAAAAAGAATATTCTTGAATTAGAAAATAGTTTTGAATAATCAATTTGCCCTTTACAGATTTCTCAGTTAATTTCATATAGTTTTAAATTAGTCAAAGGTTTAAAAAACAGACAATTAATTTAATTTAGAATTTGTTTGCATAAAAACTATATAACGTAACTAAAAATTGAAATTTTTTACTGTTGATATTAGTTCGAACCAAATTTTTTCATTAAGTTAAGTGATATTAATTTGAAATAATTTTTTGCACAAAAATGTATCCTTTTTAATCAGTTTTTCGTTATTCATTGAGCAGACAGACATACATATAAGGGAAAATATCCTTCGAGCGCAAGCAAAACCAATAAACAATTTCAGAGAACAATCTTGTAAAAGCAAGTCGAAACAGTAAAAGCTATAATGCAAAAGATTAATTTTTATAGCATTCCCATAAAAATCCTATAAAAAAATAATATTTTTATTTGCTGTAATTTTTATCAATAAAGTTTTCGATGTTGGACTTTTTCTTATATGTACCAGAATAAACGCAACAACGTATGGACAAACGCATTGTGGGAGCATTCAAGTATGACGCACCACCACCTAGTGTACTTTGGGAGCATGTTGTTGGTTTGCTGATTCAATGGTAAGAAATCTTGATCATAATTTAAATTTGTGAAGATTATTAGTATATTCAGTCTGACTACCATTCAGCTAACGGATAAGTTGTTCTTTTCTATCATATGGATTAGTATTCATATAGAAAATGTGGAGACATGAGTGGCGGTTTTGCATGGGGAATGTGTACTCGTACACTTACTCATAGAAGATAATTTTTTCGATAGTATCTTTTGAGTACTTAGCCAGAATGGGGAGATGGTCGTATGCCTTATGTTAAATGATGGTATTGGTGTATTGGTGGCGCGGCTAAAGTGGGTTTTGTGGTTGGGTTTATGTCAGCAGTATCGCTTCAATGGTGGTGGAAGAACCAAAGAGAAAAGTTAAAGAAACTAAAGAAAAATTCAATTCCCCTACAGTAAACCGGAATGAGTGTACCGGCTTTGCTAATCCTAACGTGCCATTGGTTCATTGTGCCTGGCCAATCAAGTGTAAGATGTACGAGAAGTTGTACGACTATGATGACGACAGTCGCTTTGCTACTGTATTAGTGTGGCTGTGAATAGGATTCTACATTCTTTGCCTTCGAATGGGGGAACGACAGAATCCCTTTTAACCAAGGGTATATTGCGTAAACGAAAAGAAAAATAAGAAATCGTACACCATATTGAGTAGAGTTGAAAATTTGAATCGAATTCTATCAGAACATATGATGTGCAGGCTCGGAGAATCTTTTGGATGGATAAATGTATGTGTACTCGCCAGCAATCAATGAATTTTGTGTCCCCGTGGATGATACAACTGGCCATTATCTTATAGATTCGATGAGCTTATGATGACAAAATTACACAGTTGTTATTATGAACTTAAGACAAAGATGATCTGAAAATTAGACTTTCAAAATTTTGGTAGCAGTTATAGTCCAATCAAGGTTTTTTTGTAAATTATTGTACAAATTTAACTAGTTTAAAATGAACTTGTTCTTTTTTTTTATTTTATAAAATATCATATAAATAACGAAAATAAATTAAGCAAAAGTATTTTTAATAAATAATAATGCCATTCATCTTCTTTGAATTGATTAAATATAAATATTTAAAAATGGCTTAAATAAAGATGGGGTAAAGGAAACTGAATTTGGTATAGTGGATGGATGATCACAGTTTAGAAGATAAGTGGTTTTTGGTGTGGTCGATATTTTTGAAAGGGTAAACAGAAGCGTATGAGGAATAATTGAACTGTATGTAGAATGGAATTTGATGCCAATTCCTTTACAGGTAGACGCAATACAACCGCAATCCGAATTTGCACGCAAGCCAAACATCAAATACCAAATACTAAATACCCAGCAAACACCGTACACCGATCTTCTCTGATGAGCCATTTACGATCTTCGGAATGACTTGTGTACTAAACCGATGATATAGTAATGTCAGTGGTTGTGGTAATGGTTGTGGTAGTGCCTTTGAAATTACCTTTTACCTGAACCATTTCGCTCGATCAGCGATCGTTGTGTTGTTGCCAGATGTGCTGTTGTTGGTTATTGGAATGCCTGGGATCGCTACCTGTCCAGAAGCCAAACGGATGTCTACTATTGGTCAGGCGTCTGGTATTAGGTATGGCAGACATCAATCCAACCATCCAGCTGCCCTTGCATTTATGATTTTCATAAAAGAAAGGCCAACTGAGTAGATGAATGAAAGGATAGCTGGTTCTGTTTTTGCTTTATTTACAAATTTGTACAAGACCATCGGATCGGTTATGATAAAATAGATCATATTCTGGGGTACCGCTCAACCTTTATGATTTTTTATATCAGCTATTTACCTTTACTACATTGGCAATATGCCGGGATGTCTACCAAATAGTAGTCAATAACCTTTTCCATTCATATAATGTTCGTTAATTTTGTTGTTTCATTTTTCTAATAATTCATACACAAAGCGTTGTCATTTTAAGTGTAGATACTATTTGCTTTGTAACTAATAAAAGGTGTTTAGCGGCTTTGATTAGGTTTACAAATAATAAAGAAAATAGCCATTTCCCCGTATAAATTTTGAACAAAACTTTTCTTATAAGTATAGTTAAAAAAAATTCTAAACGAATAAAAATTAAATATAAATAAAATTTGTTTGGAGGCCCAAATAATCTCATCCCCGCACATAGTATTTTATTTGTTATAGATTGTTTTTTTTTTTTTGCTCAATAATATTACTTATTTTTGTTCAGTATAGTTTAGGAAATAATTATGCAAACTTTCCTATTATTTTCTAGGTTTTTTTGTTGTTGTAAGATTTACTTATTTTATAGATTAATACGATATTAGATATTATGAATTTTTAAAAAATTGTTAAAATATCTAATATTTACTTACACTTGGAATGTTGTCGCTATTACACACCGCCTCCGATAGCAATCTGTCACGTATTTCCCATGCAAAAATGCTCGGACATTCACGTTTGTAATCGGCAATTTTCTGTACAACCGGTGTCGTTGCAACGCGTGGTTTTGATCCACCAATTGCTCGTGGTTTAATTGATCCCGTTTCATAATATCTGTATGGAATTTAAATTTATAAAGAAAAAATTTCATTAATATAATATACAATATATGAAACTATAAAAAAAACTCATCATAATAACAATGTCAATAATTAGATTTATGAAAATTACTTTTTAACGATTAAATACGAGTTCGTTTTTTAAGGATATTTGGATAATAAAATCAAAATGACTATAAATAATTGAAAAACAAATAAGTAATAACTTTTCTAAAGTTATGTCTTGTGTGGTAAAAAATCTATGGTAAAAATCTAATTAGTCATAAAAAGTTAATGATTTGAAATATTTTATAATAAAATTATATGATTTGAAATTTTTTTTATATTTAAAAAATAAAATTAACATCTGAATAAGATAACATATTTTAATACCAAAAAATTTTATTTTATACAATTTTTTGTTGTAAAAATAATTTATAGAATATAGAATTTCTCAACAATCAATTTTAAAAATTTTATAATTTTTGGAAATTTTTTCAAATTTTTCTCTGCTTTTAATTAATTTGAAATTTTTTATTATATTTAAATTTATATTAAAAAATTATAATAAATACAAATTCTTTTCAAATAAGGTATTTTATTCAAATATTAACATGAAAGATTATCACCGAAGTAATAATAAAGATACTTTAATTTTTTTCTCCGTGTTATTAAATACAATAGTTTAGGACTAATTTTTTTTTTTATAATTAAATTTTCTACAGATAAAAGTAATGCTAAACATTTAGTATGAAAGAAAATTTTAAGTAAATTAAAGTAAATTAATTTAATTATAAAAAAAATTCTGTTTATACAAAAAAAATCTCTTCGTAAAGACTAAATTTTTGCTTCTACCTAAATATAATATCAGTAGAAATGTGTATTTTGGACCTGTAATTATGGTTGGTATCTATTTAGAAATACAGAAGATCCAAAACAATATTGAATTAACATGTAGCAACCACCGATTATTATTGAAAAATAATACTACTTTTATTTTGGTACGTATAGAAAAAAAGACTACTCATAAAATTAATGAAATTGCTCATTTATTCTTAGTACTTTTAATTTTTTTTTTACAATTTAAATTGTAAAAGAAAAATCATTAAAAACTTTTTAGTATTTAAAAGTTAGTCAACTTTGAAAGAAAATTAATTGCCTAATATGAGTGTCGATTTAAAATTAAACAAATTAACCAAAAGTGAAAATTTCAATTTGTTTTTAAAAATATTTTTGATTAAATTTTTCATTATATAAAAAATATCGTTAATTTCATACTATTCTAAGCTTGAATAGAAGAGTGTAATCGAATTTCTATATGATTAGAATTCTAAAAATTGAAATGGCCCAGATCTTATCAAAATTGTTTACGTTATTAATTTTTTGACTTTATAAAATGGAAAGCTTTTATTTTCATAAAATTTTTTTTAAATATAAAAATTAAAAAAAGTTTCTTAAAAAAAAGTCTTATAATAAAATATTTAAAGAGATTGAATCGAATTTATTTCAAATTGTATACTCGTATACTTGTCGTGGAACTATTTACTATAGAATAGAAAATAAATTTTGGCGGCACTTACCTTCCTAAAATTTTACTAACACATCCATTCGATACTTGTAGTATACGTGATATATCACATGGTCTCGCACCAGAATGGGCCAGTTCGACGATTTTCTGTCGTGTTGAGTCCGGCAATGGGCGACCATTCACATAAACGCCGCCCAATTGATTGATGCCGCTATGTCCAGCTGTTGAGCACCCAAATAGGGCACTCTGACTAACTGAGGTCGCATGCCCATGCATTATGTGCTCTGTTGTTAACATCATCGTTAATCAGTTTTTTTTTACGATTTATTCGTTAATCAGTAGGTTTTTTTTGAGTGGGGGGGGGGAGGATAGTTTACAACGGTTGGTGTATTTTTCAGTTGTATTTTAATTGAAGTTTATTTACGTTTAGTATAATATACATTTACATCCCCATATACACATCAAATTTTATTGATAAAATTGTGTATTTAGAATGCAATCAGTGGGGGGGGCATCGATAAAAATAATTGACACCACACCAATTCCACCACCACCATCACCACCAACCAATCACCGGATAAATGATAGAAGTACCGATCGCCGCCAGTCGATGTCACGTTTTGAATTTGATCCAATAATTTACGAAAAATTACCACACCACCGATCCGAAAAATGCATAAAAAGCAAAAACAAACCACAATAAGTTTTTTATTTTTAAAATGTTTTTTTTTTTTCAATTTCTATCTAAGATAATAAATATTTATTTGAAATTTATTCTTTTATGAAAAATTTTTTAAAAGATTTTTTTTTTTTTAATTTTTAAGTTGTTATTATTATTTTTATTATTATTATTTATAAGTTTTTTTAGAAACTTTTTTATTTAATTGATTTTAGTCAAATTAGAAAAAATATCAACACAAATTCAAATTTATTATAAAAAGTAATTTTAGAAAAAATTAAAGTCCTTCAGGCAAGCTCGTACGAAAAAGTAAAATAGTATATGAAGGAAGGACCTTAGTTATAACAGTTAAAAATAATTAAAATGACGAAGCACGTAAAATTATATTAAAATTGCCTTTCAATAAACTAAATGAAAAAAATTTCCATTTAAAAATGTCCTTTTTTTTACTAAAAAAAAAAATTGTTTTTAAATACAACGTTAAAATTTTTTTTTTTTATACTTGACTTTATTATATATTATTTACTGTTGATTTAATCATTTTTTTAAATTTTTTTTTGTATCATTAACAAAAGATATTGGAACAAAATCGATTTGAACACAACAGAAAATTGCAATAATTCAACCGAAATTATTTGAATTCAACACTTTTCAAGGGGTGGTTTTAACCAAACTAAAAAGTTGTTTTAAACAATTTCGTATAATGCTCGTATAATGAACAATAAAAAAAAGCTGAACTTATTTTAACACCGATTATAATAAATAAAAATAATATCCTTTTTTTTTATGGTGAATATTTTGAATCCTTTTTTTTCTCAATTTATTTTATATTTTTTAAGGGTTATTTGCACAAAATTTTCGATTATTTTTTTTTTAATAATATTTTAAAAATAAATTTTTTATCATATTCTTTTTTTTCTTTTTTTCTTTTTATTATAAATTATAAATTTTATTTATTTTGCAATAACTATTATTAATACAAAAAATTTTGTTTTATAGAATTTTTTATTAGTTATTTGTGATATTTAACCATAAATGTATCGTTCGCCTAATTTAGTGATGCTGTCAATCATCTGATGCGTGTTAAATGTCAGAACTAAATGAAAATCGTCAGGATTCAACCAACCATTACGTATTATTTTTTATGGTATTACAAGCGCGCCCCCTTTTCTTTCGGATTTGTTTATTATTATTATTATTATTATTCTATGGGGTTTTTTTCCCTTCCTTTTTTGTTTGGTTCTTCTCTGCTTTTTCTATCATCTAGCATTTATTCATTCTGCGTTTTTATTTTCTATCTCACGCATTCACTTTGTGTCGGTCTCTTTCCATTTCTTTCGGTAGAGTTTTTATTTTCTTTTCAAGATGGAAGAGCATAGAATGTTTGTTGTCCTATCTGCGTGCGATTGGTGGTTGGCTAGCTATGATATGCGTGCCTTCGGATATGCCTTCCTTTTTGCTGTATTCATAATACAAATAAAGAAATTAAACCGAAACGTATTAGGGGTAATTATGTTGTGTTTGTATGATTGTACATATGTGTCTGTAACGGTTTTGTATGCATGCGCTCTCTATTGTATATGATGACAGTAACCAACCCCATGTTCATCGCCATGCTGTTATGTCTACTTGAGTATCCTATCTCATATGTATGAACATATCATTCTATATAAGAGACAATTTAATACCCTCACCACTTCATAGGACTATGGCACACTATGCCATACTTCACCATACCAGGCCACACCATCTCGTACAGTCCCATTCATTATAGCAGCTTTTATTCTGTGCCGGTTTTTATGGTGGGGATGATAGCTACTGGAATCTTTAAGGTGAGTCTCATATCTTCCTATCAGCTATGTAGCTTTTCGGGGTTGTTTTCGTTTTTCCTTCGACCATATTATCTTGTTTACTGATTGTTTTCCTTTTTGCTTTGCCAATTCATATACACACAAACAGGCACGTACCACTATTAATTTCTTTGTGCACGGTTGAGTATAAATATTTATGTTTATTAGAACGCACGTGTTTGTATGTATAAATGAATTTTTTTTCAAATATAGTTGTGTGTACAGATATTTTCTTTTGTTGTATTTTATGAATTTCTTATAATATTCTCAGATATCATATCTTTAATGGTATCGTTCTCACAAGTTGTGTGTTATATTCTTCTAATGATAAGTCTCTGCTTTTCTGATAATATTACATTTGTTATAAGTACTATATTCCTTTAATATTTTATTTTTTACAGGGTAGTTATATATTTTAATAAAAATGATGTTTTTGAATATATACTTTTCGTTAAGTTGCTATCTTGTCTTTATGAGTAAATGAGTTGTTCAAAAGTATATCATTTTAACTGATATTGTTTGTACAAATATTTTTAGCCTATTTTATTGATTAATAGTATCGATTAATTGATTAATGACTTAATTATAAATGCTCATTTGTCGGAAGAAATTTAGGTAAATTAATAAATGGAAAATATTTCATTGAAATTCCTTATTATTCTTTATAAAAAAAAAATTTATTTTAACAGTTAAATAGTTAAGTTTTTGCAGTAAACCAATTTACTTTTAAACAATATTTTTTTTAAATATATATTTTAAAAAAAAAATTTACAAACAATAAAAAAAGGACCATTTTATTTTTTAAATAATAAAAGAAATTTGAATAGTTCTAACATGCTAAGTACCATGGTTCAAGGAGATATCACATCGATAAACGCGCCATTTGATATTAGTTTTTTTTCTTCTATAAAAATATATACTATAATTAAAAAAAAAAAACTCTTGTACCATGGTACTTAGCATGTTAGAACTATTACTAACCTATATGTGTAGGTATATTTTCTGTTAAAATTTAAATATTTTCCTTCAAGCCAATCAACATAGCAAAAAAAACTTATACAAAATATATAGACAAGTTTGTCTTAGAATTTTATTGATATTTAGAATTTTTACAGTAAAAAATTATTGCATTTTCTATAATTTATTATAGATAAAAAAAAGTCATATTTTTTAATTTAGATAAAAAAGGCAAATGGAAATTTAATTTATATAATTTTTTTTAGGTTGGGGTGGTAAGGGGAAGGATGAGTTTAATTAGTGAAAAAAATGCAAATTTTCAAAAATTTCATTATTTCAAAAAATATTTGAAAATATTTTTAATCTGACTATTTTTGAATATGATTTTTGTTGGTAAATATTTAAAAAAAATATCTTATCTCTTCTACTTGATATTTTCTAGAATTTTCTTTAAGAGAATAAAAACACTGAAAAATTTGTGATTAGGGGTGGGGTCTATAGCATAAGTTTGATTACTTAAAAAATGGAAATTTTCATAAATTTCATTTCTTAAAAAAATATTTGAAAATATTTTTGAATATGATTTTTATTGGTAAATATTAAAAAAAATTATCTTATCTCTTCTACTTGATATTTTCTAGAATGTTCTTTAAGAGAATAAAAACATTGAAAAATTTGTGATTAGGGGTGGGGTCTATAGCATAAGTTTGATTACTTAAAAAATGGAAATTTTCATAAATTTCATTTCTTAAAAAAATATTTGAAAATATTTTTGAATATGATTTTTATTGGTAAATATTAAAAAAAATTATCTTATCTCTTCTACTTGATATTTTCTAGAATTTTCTTTAAGAGAATAAAAACACTGAAAAATTTGTGATTAGGGAGGGGAGTGGGGTCTATAGCATAAGTTTGATTACTTAAAAAATGGAAATTTTCATAAATTTCATTTCTTAAAAAAATATTTGAAAATATTTTTGAATATGATTTTTGTTGGTATATATTAAAAAAAATTATCTTATCCATTCTACTTGATATTTTCTAGAATGTTCTTTAAGAGAAGAAAAACACTAAAAAATTATTTAAAGAGGATAATTTTTTTTGAAAACCATGAAAACTTTCTGAATGAAAACTCTTTAAAAAAATTGATTGTAAATTTCAATGCATTGGTAAAAGTGAAATATTTCTTATTCCAGATTTTCAAAGGGGTGAAAATTTGCACATTAACAGTATCATTTCAAGTTACATTTGTAAATAAGTAAACTTTGTGAAAGGATGATAAATTTATCATTTTGAGCATGCACGAAGGAAGATGAGTCGTGGTTGTTCATGGATCATTAAGATGGTTTCAACCGTGAATTGTGCCAGACACTGGAATATTCGTATTACGTTTGCTCTACATTTATTTGTATGCACCCGTGTATATGGTTTGATTATGAATGAATAAAAGTCCATCGCTAGTGAGAAGAGAAAACCGGACAATTTAGGTGACACTTTAAGAACCAATTCTGCTCACAGATTTCCTCCTTATTGTGCTTTTGATTCGAACACGTTAAATAGCGAATGTTGAATGGGTGTGCATCGAAACGTGTCCTCACTCCTCGAAACCAATTGCATCAAAAAATGTACGTATATATTTTTCCTAAACATCCTGTTAGCTGTGAAAAGTTTGTTTTATCATCCATGACCATAAAAGGCAGAGAAAATGGAAAAAATGTAAAATCGGAAATATGAACCCGACAAATAGAAAAGCTAACTAAGTAGATGGCCTATCGATTTGCGGTGTATTTTATCATCAGTGCCCACCCATTAATATGAGCAATGCCTACACAAAACTACTCGTATTAGAAAGAAAATGAAAATATTCCGTTTCCGGATTCCTAATCATATCGACCATGGCTCTTGAATTGTACTTAGTACACATCAGCTACATTCTAACAAGTAATAATATACAAATGGATGGGACGAATCTATAGAGCGGCAATTCCGGTAATGGTTAACTGCTACGGAACATGTAATCTTGTGGTCGTTAGGACATGCTAAGAACTCTATTCATTCAATAAACAAGTAGTTAGTGGCTCCCTAACTGAACATTTATCCACCCATCGATTTTATTCATCTATCTTGTCTTGAAAAAGGATCAATTCATTACATCCATCGACCATTCGAAAATATTGAAATCGGATGTAAGAAAATGTTTCCGGGTTCGTTTATCGAAATATGTTCGCTTCGTTCAATGATTTGTGGTTAAATTGAAATATTTTCAAGGAAATATAACTTCGATAAATAAGTACAGGGAATATTTTTGATTTAAAAAAAATGGGGGAGATATTAATAGTAAAACTTATACTTTTTTATTGATTAAATTTTATGTAAATTATTGCAATTTTATGATAATAAATTTATCATGTCCTTGGTGGGGAATATCTTTTTACCAACAATAAAATATTTGCATAAATAAAAAATAAAAATTAGTGCCTCTTCGATTCTGTTGGTATACCAAAAATGAATGGGATATCCTTAAAATAATTTTAAAGCTTTAAAATTATTTTAAGGATATCCCATTCATGATAGCTGAAAATATTGAGTATTCTGACATTTATACTATCACCATCGATGTTCGTTAGGCAAGTACCCTAGCTCCAATCATTTACAATATTTACACCAATATATATGTGTATGTTCATGATACAGGTATCCATCAATGTTCTACAAAAGCACATCCGCTCCTTGGAAACGTGATTGAAAAGTTGGCGAGTGGGGCTAAATGAGGAAAAATCTGCTCTTTACTTTCACAGTCTGCTGATAACAGATTCTTAATATAACTAAAATGCAGTAATATTCTCCAAAAAATAAAGCGTGCGTAACCTTGGGCTCATATTCGATAAACTGTTAACCTGCAAACCTCACACGAAAAGTAAAAGAAGTGAACTTAAACTCATAATTTTTTAAACTTATAAACTAAACTATCTTATTTTTGGGAAGACATCGATAACCTAATATATATCTTCATGTCCTTGTAGCGTTTCTTAAAAAATTTGCTTCTTACGAATTACACGAGGCATGTTCAAAAAGTATCGCGAATTTTGTGTTTTTTCAAAAATTATTTATTTATTCATAAATATTTATTTTGTCCCTTCAAAGTAATCCCCACCAGATATAATACCGTTGTGCCAACATTTTTTCCAATCCTCGAAGTACTTCAAAAAATCATTTTTTATGATCTTGTTCAGTTCCTCCTTCGATGCCGTCTTTATCTCCTCAATCGTAGTGTAGCATCGTCCTTTCATGGGGCTCTTCAGTTTCGGGAACAAGAAAAAGTCACACGGGGCCAGATCTGGGGATTACGGTACCTGCTGCATTATTAGTGTGTTAGTTTTGGACAAAAATTTGCGCACAAGCAACGATGCGTGAGCAGGGTCGTTATCATGTTGCAGAAGCCAATTTTTGTTCTTCGAAAAATCCGGGCGTTTCTGGCGGATTGCTTCACATATAACTTACAGGTAATATTCCTTATTGACCGTTCTACCCTGTGGCAAGAACTCATGATACACCACGCTTCTGCAATCGAAGAAAACTGTAAGCAAAACCTTCACATTCGATCGAACTTGGCGCCTTTTTCGGTCTTGGCTCGTGCGGCAGCTTCCATTGGGATGAGTGAGCTTTGGTTAACACGTCATAACCATAAACCCATATTTCGTCACCAGTTATGACTGTCTGGAGCAAATTTGACAGAGTCCAGCAGCTCCTTAGCAATGTTAATGCGATGCTGTTTTTGGCGAAATTGAGCAATTTTGGGTACAAATTTCGCGGCGACCCGTCTCACGCAAAATCATTGGTATAAATAGAATGGCACGAGCCAATCGATATGTTTAAGTCCTCAGCAACTTCTCTAAAGATAATTCGACGATTGACCAATACTATTTTCTTCACTTCATCAATGTTTTCATATGTTGTTGACGTGCTCGGGCGTCCGACATGCTTTTCATCGTTCAAATTTTCTCGGCCCTCTGAGAACATTTTGTACCACCGATAAACGTTGCATCGGTCCAAGGTAGCTTCACCATATACCGCAGTCAATATTCGGAATGCATCCGCGGATTTAATTTTGTTTTTCACACAAAATTTGATACCGATTCTTTGATCCATTTTTTGGAATTGGCAAAAATTGAAGACGAGCCAAAACACGTGCAAGCAAAGCAGCTGTCAAAAATAAAGTGAACATTAAAAATGGCCGAACTCATCGGCAACTGTGAGAGACATGAGTACCACCATAACGCCACAAAAAATCGGAAAGCGAATATACGGAACCCGTAGAAATTAAAAATTCGCGATACTTTTTGAACAGACCTCGTAATATTTAAATTTAAAAAAAAAAATGATTAAAATAAGTTTGGTTTTCATTGTTAATTTATTCGATGTAATATCAATAAAATTTTTACAATAAAGATGCCAAAATTATCTCTGATCACCAATTTTGTTCCCGTACATAGTACACCATAATCCAACAATATTATCGTGTGTGATTGATTTAATTGCGGCTACTCATGAGCGAAAAGAGTACTGTCTGGGCATGTTCGTAGATATATGGAATGCCTTTGATCGAGTGAGGTACCCTAAACTGCCCTGGAAACTCAAGAGCTTCCTTCCCTCTACATACTTCCTTATTTTAAAATCATATCTCTTCCAATGTCATTTTCAAGTTCGAGTTAATACTGATTGTTCTGAAATATCCCGCATCATAGCTAGTGTACCTCAAGGCAGTAATCTTTATCCACTACTATATAATATTTATACCTTGACATTCCAACTAATTCCAAAAACTTTGTCTGCCACCTATGCGGACGATACCGCTATTCTTTTATATGAGCAGAAGAGTCTTCATATTATCCTTATCCTCTGCAAAGATTTACTAATTCTTATATACCTTAATGGAAGTATCATTCCACTAAAAGACAAAGTGCGTTACTTGGGACTAAATCTACACAAATGACTTACTTCGAATCCTTACACGAAATTAAAAAAATTTGAACTTAACAGACGATATTGACATCTCCTTAGACTACTAGACTACCGATCAAAACTGACATTAAAGAACGAACTTTTTTTTCAAAACATTTTAAAACCGATTTGGATATAGGAAATTTAACTCTGGGGTTCTACTAAGCCATCCAGTTCCTATTTAATCCAATCTAAAATCTTTCAAAAAATTGTTGATGCTCTATTTTATGTTGGTAACAAAGTTATTCATTGTAACCTTAATGTTGCCTTTATTCATAAATTATGTGTTTCTCGTTATAAAAAGTTTTATTACTAATCATGCTGGCATAATAATCCTCTTGTTAGAAAACTTTCTTCTGTTACTTTCGCCATAAACACTCATCGGCCAAGAGATTTCTTGCGGTGTTAATATAATAGGACTCGTCAAATATAGAAACACCGATGGGTGTTTACTCTCGCATGTTCCTCTCCTGTCATTCTAATGTCTTTGTCATAAAATCTGCTTGTTACAATGTTTCTATAATTGTAGATATGAAATAAGAGCAACAATAATAAATAACTTTTTACTTGGATGTAAAATTTCAAGTTCGAGATTATTTTATTATAAGGATCAGCAACTATAAAGGGTTTTCGAATAAGAGTGATATGATTTCTTTAAAAAAAAATACACCAATTGTTAAGGAAATTCAAATGTTTCTTATTTAATGTAAAGTACAATCGATACAAATAAGTTCTGAATAAAACGTCATTCAAATGGCGTCCACGACTTCTTTTATCAGGAACGAATTCGATGAACCCAATTTTCGAGCACTTTTTCTACTAAATCAAGTCGTATGTCATGAATAGCACGTTCAATATTGACTTCTAAAGCTTGAAGAATGTTTGGTTTATTGCTAAAGACCAATGACTTCAAATAACCTCACAAGAAATAGTCTAATGGTGTTAAATCACAACTCCTTGGAGGCCATTCAATGTCACAATTTCTTGAAATAATCGAATATCCAAACTTTTCTCGCAATAATTCGGTTGTTGCACGTGCTGTGTGGCACGTAGCCCCGTCTTGTTGGAACCAGATAATTGTCAAGATCAACTTTTTTCAATTTCGGCCATAAAAAGTTGGTTATCATCGATCTATACCGCTCTCCATTGACAGTAACGGTGTTACCAGCTTCATTTCGAAAGAAGTACGGATCAAAACCCACACCAAACTGTCAATTTAGGTGAATGTAATGGGCGTTCATGAATAATTTGTGGATTTTCTTCACACCAGAATCGACAGTTTTGTTTATTTACCGCACCACTCAGATGAAAGTGAGCCTTATCGGAGAAGATGATTTTCTTTAAAAAAATCGTTATCGTTTTCAAGTTGTTCCAAGACAAAATCAGCAAATTCACGATGTTTACGGTGGTCCGATGACTTCAGTTCTTGAGAGATAATAATTTTATATGGATGCAAGCCCAAATTCTTTCTCAAAGTCCACCAGGTTGTGGTTTGAGACAGTCCCAATTCTTGAGAACGTCTTGGAATCGACAAATTGCGGTCTTCAGCAACACTTGCCTGTACGGCAGCAATATTTCCATTACTTCCAACGGTTATTTGTCTTATTGGCACTTGAACGTTATATAAAGAAAATGTGCGCTCGAAATTTTTAACAATTCAACGAATAGCGAACACAGTTGGACGATTATTACGACCATGAAATGGCGAAAGGGCACGAAAAGTTGCAATTGGAGAACGATTATTTTGATAATAAAATTGAATAATTTGTAAACGTTGTTCTTGTGTATATCTCTCCATGATGAAATTGTAGACATTACTGAATACATATTACAAATAGACGAAATGTCACTTAGAAATCATATTACTCTTATTGGAAAACCCTATATTAGGCGTTCCTTTCTATTTTGTTCAAATAATTTATTAAAAACAAATAATTAATTATCATGAATTTTATATAATTGTTAATTAATTAAAGTAGTCTATAAGATTATACATCTTATAGAGTATGAAATATTGTATTAAAAAATATTTTGATAATTGATATGACTTTTACTATAAAGAACTTCAAGTTAATTAACAGAAACAGGAGAGAGGGACCTAAATACATGTGTGGATAGGTAGTCTTTGATATGATGTATTTTCATTATTTATTCCTAGAACAACCAATAAGTCCAGCTTTTAAACTATAATTTATCGCGATTAAAATAAATTTATATGTCTAATAAAATAATTGAAAAATTTTCGTATGCACAAATTAAGTTTGCGACCTATTTTAATAGTTAATTAATAACTATAAAAAAATGCAGAATAATAAAAATTATTCAATGTCAGTTCTTCCCATTGTAGAGATCCTAAAGCCAATAACTTTGGCCAAAACCCTTTCTTTTACTTGACCAAGCAAATTAAATTGCTCTAATATTTTTAACAAACTCTAACTGAACTGATCTACTAACAGCATATCAGTTTTGATTCGTTAATTTACACGAAACTTAAAATCCCGAAATGGGGCTAATATTTGTGATGATATAAAGTGCTCCTTGGCTTATGTATAAGGGTCCTTACATACAAAAGAATAAACAAAATATTATTGCCACTGTACTACTGTGGTTAGTTTAGTCCTTTTTTTATTATGACTGTAATAATTTAGGCAGCATTTCGTATTCTGTTCTTCTCTAATCCAAGAATTGGTCAAAATTTTGGCAGCAAGGGTATTTTTTTTCAAATGAATGTAAAATTTAATGTACTTTTGAGCACTGCCGTTACGCAAGCAATTTTAGAATCGCTGTGCTGCATATTAAAGATGAATATACAAGTAAATTTTTGAAAAAAATGTTCACTTAAAAAAGGCATACGATAGAATTTTTGCAGCACAGATCATTTTCTCAAATGACTGAGCCATTTTAACCTTGCTTAAGTGATAAAATTTAAAAAATTATGTTAAATGGTAATTTTTCATAAAAACACAAGACGAAAAGCGGCACTTCATAAAATTCACCATTGTTCATCAGTCTTTTTAATACCTTAACCATATCACTCTCAGCAGTGACAGTCTTCCTCTACGGCGACAACCTTTTTATGTCAGTCGCTGAATTTAATATGCTAAATATAGTCTACACGTATATCAAGTGAATGAAATTCTTTCTAGGATGAAAGCATGGAGCAGCAAAAATGGACCTAGCCACCTTTACAGCAACGAAACTGTGCTGTCTTCATATCTGTAGGAAGTCTAGTTGCAGTCCAGGATAATACACGCTTAGACCAAGCCCTCTTCAACGGATATATTCTTTGTAATTTTTAGAAAATCCTGACTATCAATCAAATTAACTCATTTTTGAACATGGTAATATAACTCCATTGGTAGTAAACTTAAGATCACAAAAATTAACGCAACCAGAGCAACTAACGGCCTACGGAACGTAATTTTCCTCCATTCCTTCACTGAATACAGGCAAGTTGAGGCAGCGGTAAATTTGGACTTCACATTAGACTTTTTTGGTAGACTTTTTTTTATTGAAACATTTCAAAATCCGCTCACACATTACCTCCTTTAAATACAGCATAAACCTCATTTACAGCAACCTTTAAAATAAATTATATTAATCAAGGATTAAAATAAAACAAAGGACTTGGTGCTGATAATATTCCGACTGAATTAGTGCAGTATAGAGGAGAACACGTGTGCAAAGCACTCCACCTAATAATACTTAAAGTGAGGATGGAAGAAAAAATACCCACAGAGTGGCAGTTAAGTATAGTTTATCTGATCTACAAAAAAGGAGACAAGTTGGAATGCAAAAATTGTACAAGAAAAAAACACGCCTAGAAAGAATGGCTGAACAAACTACAGGAGAGTATCAATCAGGATGAAATACTGGAGAATTGCTGGGAAAGGAACGTCTATGTAGACTAGATCTTTATTGATTTCAAGTCAGGAAACGACTCCATCCAGAGAGTCAGCAAATGACACCTTTAATAAAGGTAATAATAATTAATACACGTGCATAGGTTAGAATTCAAAATATCCTCACAGACCCTTTCTCTATACAACAATAACTCAAAGAGGATGAAGGACTAGTACCAATATTTTTTAACCTCACTTTATTGCATGTGATCAGAAGAATCTCGGCAAATATGAACGGTATTTTACTATATAAGTCATTGCAGGTGGTAGAGTATGCTGATGATCTAAACTAAATGGGAAGATCGGAATCAAATGTCTGAGAATGTTATTAATAACTTAGAAAAACTGCCAGAGAAATTTCGTAGTATCCATAAATGGCCGAAGAGGAGGACGGATAACATAAAAATAGTGGAAACTTGTGAAATTGGACTAAAAGTTAACGTCGATAAGACCAAGGCTAGTGGTAACCAGCACGAACACAGAAACAGCAAAAGTGACATGGAGGATTAGCGAAACCAATAGTTCTTATTTTGCGTTGTCGAATACGAGTATAATAAGATCGAAGAAGGTACACAGAGAAAGGAAATTAGAACTGCACAGAACTCTTATCAGACCGGTCCTAGAGTTATGGTAGTGAAACTTGGACAATGATGCAAACAATGCAAAATCTACTTGGTCGTTTTTAAAGAAAGATTTTACAAATTATATTGTGCCTAATAAAAGATCAAGAACATTGAATTAAAAATATCAAACTACATTGCCGACAACCTCATTCCCAAGAAGATCTTCAATGGTCGGGTGGATAGGAACAGACCGCCAAGAAAGCCACGAAATCGTTGGTGTGATGCAATCCGGAAAGACTACTCCAACAACTAAACTAGAAATTAGCAGCAGAAGGTCGGCCAGCGTGGAAAAGGAAAATTGGGGAGACCAAGGCTCAGGGAGTGATTTTGGGTCTTCTGTTGTTAAAGTCTACAGTGGCCTATTAATTAAAAAGAAAAGGTAAATTACCTGAAATTCAAGATAATAAAAAGAACTCTTCATAAAGAATCCGTCTGTCAACTAATTCGACCAAATATTCATAGTAAGGCAGCAACAAAAAGTGTCCTTTTTTCCGACCAAATGTTCATAGTAAGATATCAACAAAAATACGCTGTATTTTTATCTCTTCTATTACTAGATTATAAGAAAATATTAAAAAGATGTGCTTCCAGTATAAAAATTTCAAAGATTAAGCTTATTATACTCAAAGAGTTTGATAATTTTTTGCCAGTTACCTAAGATTCCTATCATTAGGGGTTGATAATAATGGCAAAAAAAAAAAAAAAATGAAAGAAAATCAAAACGATGAAAGAGTTAGAAAGTAATTAAGAGATGAAGAAAATTAAGTTGTTCGGAAATGGTTATGAATGGTCGGCTGAAGGGTGTCTCACTAAATCTAGTCAAATTAACTAAGCACAGATTTAAGCGCCTATTGCTTACTGAATTCAGTTAATTTTTTCTACTCATTTTTATATAATTTTCCCTTTTTCATTTTATAACATCTCCTTTTCTCATATGTTATTTAAAAACTGCAATTCGACAGGGTGATGAACATAAAAGACAAATGAAATCTGAAAAACGTGTCTGGCACGCACCCACAATATTCGGTATGACCTTTTTAGCGAAGGCATCCTGCAGGGTGAACTGGTACCGCATACGAATTAATAGTAGGAATTCATATTTTGGGCGCCAATGGTCTCTTTCAGTTTTTTTTACTTTCGTTCTTTCGTTTTGATTTGTTCCTTTATTGGTTTTCTCTTTTTTACCACAAAATAAAAAAAACTACTGAAGAGATTCCGTATTTTGGCACGCGTCTCGCTCAGTATTACTGCAGGATTGTTCAAGTGCTTCAACGGGAGGCAATAGCAACGGGGTGGACAGAAATATTTCAGTAGACCTAATAATGATTCATCCTTGAGTATAAACCAGTCTATGATATCTTGTTATATCTGGTAATCGGTCTAAATCATGCTAGACACACTCACACTTCACGATGGTGAGAGATAGTATGTACTTTGCGTCCGACATTGTTCAGTGGGAGTACGTCGCGGAATGCCGAGCATTCTGAAGATGGTGTCGATGATGATGGCAGTGTGCGGAGACCATTGATGTCGATGACGATGATGTCTTTATTAGAGAGAGGATTGCATGGCATTTAGATATTAAGCGTTATTGTAATCCGAACGTATCTAACATGGTGTTAACTTTAGCGGTTGTCTCTCGACATGCAACGTGTGCCATTTACGGGAATATCGAGATGTGAAAGATGCAAAAATGAAATGAACCGCACCGAATATCTGTCTGTATGTGTATATGTGCACGAATAGATATTGAGAGGGTGCAACAAATATATGCCTATTATTTCGTATTGGTCCTTGTACGAGTATAGTCGATTTGTCTACGATGGTTCTGTTGATGCGGATGGCTTTGATACACGGCGCATTAATAGTGATTGTGTCTCAGTTGAGAACTGTGGAGCAAGTGAGCTAATTCAGATAGCAGGTTACTGTAGCCAACGTTGCTATTGCCTTCAAACGATTGAATTGTACTTAAGTACACGTGCATGCTCGTCCATATAATTCATAGCAAGAGGATTTTATTTTATTGAGGATTAACATTTTGATCCTTGCCGGCTACCATTCGTAATTGAGATATTTCAAAGTAGTTGTTATGTCGCTTGCTCTTCTACTTATCGCACTGTTTATAACCGCCATTGCCAACGCCACGCAAGTACCATCATTCGAACCACCATCACCATCATTGTTTGCCATCATGTTTGTCATCGACAGTTTCGGCAACACTATTATGGGTAACTTTTCCTTTCATCTATACTCCAATCTAAACTGGAAGTTATATTTTCTTCAACTTTTTTTCCTTTTTTTCCTGGCTTTAATATATATTCTAGTTATATAGCAAGAAATTCACCTCTTCTTAAAGTCCCATCGACATTTTTATGTTTTATTGCTTATCATTAATTAAAACGTACTTTAGTCTAGATTCTTATCGTTTTATTATATATTCTAACCTTATTTGACAAAGCCTACATATAGTATATGATTATACGTAATATCATTCGTTTCAAAGAGTAACAAGTGCCGAAAAAGGAACAGGAGACGAGGAGAGAGAGAGAGATAGAGAGAGAAGAAAATCTCCTTTTTGATGCTCTATTTCCCTTAATTTTAATATTAAAATTCAAGTACTTATATACCATACGTTGGATAAAAGAATGCCAATTAATATATCTTCCTAAAGAATATCCTTTAGAATTTTTTACTTAAATTTGAAATTTATTTTTTTGGCTTTTTTTTTTTTTTAATAATTCTTTGATGTTGAGCGAAATTTGTTCCATTCTAAATAATAAAGACAAGTATCCCAGCATAAATGTGGAATATTCTTTAAAAAAAAACAATTCATGGAGGATTTTTTATATTTTAATTTTTTTTATTATTGTAAAAATTATAGGATTGCCAATATTTTAATATTTCCAAAAGTTATACGACTAGTAAACTAATATATTTAGTTATGGTATTTACATTAACAAAAAAGAAGTAAGTAAAAAAAAGAGTATTTTTCCTTACAATTTAGGGTCTTTGTATATTATATTATACTCCCTTTACTATTGTGCCCAAATAAATAGTCTAGATAAGGTTCAGAGGTAATTTTGAAAGCAAAAAAAAAAAAAAATTAAAATAAATTAATAAATTAAAAAATTGAAAAAAGAACATTTAATATAAAAGACAAAAGTCCATATAATATATAAAAAAGATTCTAATTTTGAAATAGACTCATGAATATAAAAAATAAGATATTTGAAATTGATTAAAAAGTTATAATCAAAATAAGGATCAAAAATTGTCCAAAGTTGTTTGTATTATAAAATTTTTACAAAGGAATCGAAATAGCACATTTAATATAAGGAAAACAATTGATAATATAAGAAAATAAGGATTTTAAATTTTTTTTTTAAAACCATAAAATTATAATAAAATTATAAAGAAGAAAATGATACAGAATATTAAATATGAGGGAAAAAACCTAATAATAAAACAAGAACTAAATTATTTCAAATAATTTTCAAAAGTCCTTAGTTAAATTTAAAAAAAAATTATAAAATATTGAAATTGATAAATATTTTAAGAGAGAAAAAATTGATAATAAAAAGAAAATATTTTCCAAACCATTTATCAGAAATCCTTTTAAAATATTTAAATAATATTATAACATTTTGAAATTGATAAATTTAAAAAGAGATGTCATTTTTAGAACAGAAGATAAACTTCATCAAATTAAAAAAGATAAAAATATTATTAAAAATGTTAGAATAAAAAAGAAGATAGAAATTTTCACGAGTCTATTTAAAAATTACGACCTTTTTTCAAAATGTTTGAAATTGATAAACGTTTAAAAGATAAAAGTTCTAATAAAATAAGGATCAAAGATTGTCCAAAGTTGTTTTTATAAAATTTTTAAAATTGAAACGCTTATTAAAGGAATCGAAATAGCATATTTGATATAATTTTTGTAAAAAGTCCTTTTTAAAAGCAAAAAATTATAATAAAATTATAAAGTTATAAAAATATTGAAAACTCGTAAACATTTTAAGAGGGGAAAAAATTAATAATAAAAAAAAATGTTTTCCAAAGCTTTTGTCAGAAATCCTTTTAAAAAATTTAAATAAGATACCGCAATTTTAGAATAGGAGAAAAACTTTATCAAATTAAAACTGATCAAAATGTTCCTAAAATTAATAGCTAAAATTTAGAAAGCAAAATGTTCAGAAATGCTTTTTATTAATTTGAAAAATTTTTAAATTTTTATTAAAAATTCAAAAGGAATAAGCGGCACATTTAAGATAAAGAACAAACTTAATAATACGAAAAAGGATCAAAATATTCCAAAACTATTAGCCTAAAATAGAGAAAAAATTCTTATATAATAAAAAAAAAAATGCTGCAGCAATAAACATCCTAGCTGCATATACAATAGAAGGAGTGAGATCATAAAACCGAAAGAAGGAGTGAGACAATAAACTCAATATTATATGGACTCTAAATCCTTCACAGTTAGAATATTAAGAAGAGGATAAAAATGTACAAATAAAATGGAAAATTTGAGTATAGATCAAAGCCATCCGCATCCATTTATGTGATGCACTCGAAACGAATGAAAAGGTGTATAGGATCAGTACAGGATCAGTTCATTTCGGGATCAGTATAGGATCAGTTCCACAAGGATACAATATAACATTTTAGGCTGATCTTGTTTCTTTTTTTACGATACAAGAAAATCCTCTTCTGCGGATCCTAATCCTACATTCATACCATCTACAATAAACTCTTCCTTTTTCTATATAACCATCGTTTATTATATTCGTATTCTTTTATTTGTATGCCTTCTTCTCTTTGGTACTATTCTTTTGTATTGCTATTATTGTGGTCTTTGATACACCTTTTGCGGTATGAACTATTTCTTTTCGTAGATTCCTTTTCTTCACTTATATTATAGTTTAGAGTTTGGAATTTTTTTTCTCTATTGTTAATACTTATCCAAGGATAATGTATTTTCAACTTAGCGGGATATTTGTACATTAATTCGAGAGGAATTTTTCTAATACCCAATTTTTTTTTTCAATAATTTTTGGTTGTAGCGGATTTTTGTGGAATTTTTTAATTAGAATATTTTTTAAGGATTTTGGTATTTTTAAAACTTATAACTTATAAAAGCGAACAAATTAAAGTTTTAAAAAAATTCTTTCATTTTTTTATTATTGTATTTTTACATTTGTTATATTATTTTGGATTAAATATTCTCCTCATATTTTGATATAATAAAATATTAAAAAAAAAAAAACCTTGAGTAAATATAAAACATTATTCAATTATTTTAGTAAAAATACATTTTAATATTATGAGATTTTCTTTTATAATTTTGCTATTTACCATAACTATTTGAAAGAAAATAATATTGTATAATATTTGAAGGGTCTTAGAATTTTGTTTTTCTTTTATTTTGTATATTTGTAATTTGTCATCTAAAAATGTCCTTTAAAAATTTTAAGTATACTCTTTCTTAAGAAGGTAATTATGAAATTTTATCTTATGTATTGAATTCATTCGATAGATTCTAGTTTGAGTTTTATAGATGTAGAAATAAATTTCAAATGGAAAACTTTCGTAATATATTTTTAGAAGAAAATCATTAATTTTATTACAATGAAAACTGATTCTTTACTGAGAGCCTTTTCCTAACAATTTAATAAGATAATTGTTTCAAAAATAAGATATTTTTAAGTATTTTAGAATCTTTTTAATAATAGTGGTTATAAAATTTATAGAAAAACTATTGTAAATTGCTTATTATCATGATTTTATTTTATTTTTATTTGTCCAAGGATTTTATTAAAAATTTATTGCCCTCCAAAACAAGTGCTTATTTAAGAAATGTTTCAAAAAAAAAAACAGAATTCACAATTTTTCTGATTTTATTAAATAGCCATAAATTTTCGTTAATTTAAATTTTAAAACGAGTAAATTCATTTTTAAATATTTCAAAATCGTTAATATCCGCTTTAACTTATGTGCATATTTTCATATCACGTGCGCTCAACTTCCGTAATTTATATATAAAAAAAAATCATTTTCCGCTGTTAATATTAAAAAAAAAAATATTGAGAAAAAAAAATTGTTACTGAAAAAAGTCACCCACTAAGGGTGTCTCTATTCAAATATGCAACAGCGTTGGAGGAGTTAAGAATTTAAATGTAATCAATTCGTGAGCATAAGTTCGATCATGACAGTAGTACTACCCCTTTGTCGGTGGTATGTCAAGAATGACTGATTATAAATTAAATTTTCAACAAATATTATTATGAGTTCATAAATTGACAAATATTATTACCTATTCTTTTTCTGATAATACATACGTTCGTTACTACCGCTGTTAGTTGTTCTTCTTGTTACTTTTTTTTTCTGGGGTCTTACTTCCTTTTATGAAGGGTGTCAACTATGGTGACAACCGACCATCCCTTCGATTATCTGAATGCAATAGAAGGCGTTAAGAGTAGATAAAAGAGAAAAAAATAATAGTAAGGGCCTGTATTAGATTGATCTTTGTAAGGGATGATTCAATAATGGGTAGGAGGTTGAAATATGTCATATCATTTTATCGAAATTTATTAATGTTTTCATGAATATGATATGTTGATTATATGACAAATGAAATTCATCATACAATTGACGAAGGGTACTACTGCGGAATGACTTTGTAACCGATACGAGCTGTTAACTTAGGTTTACGTGAAGTGTCGCAAAAAGGAGTGAGTGTAATGATTTCATAATAAGTTAAGTTATTTTGCAGCAATGGAAATTTATAGTTTCACTTATTTTAAATAAAAAGTAAAATTATTGCTATTTATAAAAATATCTTTTGTATAACACTAAGGTAACCAATTTTGATATATACTGCCTACTGTGGTAAAAGAAAAGCTGACTTATTGACAGCGACTAGTACATTTCGTTAAATAGAATAGAATAAAAAAACACCAGTAGTTTTATCTCTAACATTATTATAATTACAAATAATAATGTTAGAGATAAAACTACTGGTATTTTTTTACTTAATGCTAGTAAAGCCTATTTTAGGTTTAGTTAATATTAGGGATTTTTCTTAAATATCTATTTTCCAAGTCTAATTTTCCACTATAGCAGACAATAGGCTTATGGGCTAATTGATATTATATACTCCTTAGAAATTGCGGTTTTAAGTAAATAGAACTACAAACTTCTAAAAAAAAGATAATATATAAATTGTCATTCTTACCAGATTATATTGAAAAATAAAGCAAATATAAATATTTCAATAGTGCCCATCTGTTGTTGTTGTTTATGTTATGAATTTCCGAAATGACAATATTAAGTGTATTGAAAATATTTATATTTGTTAAGTTGATGAACTAATAAAAATATTTGGGGTAGAATGTTGACAAAAATTCTTCGAGAAAATAGAAAAAGGGGTAGTGTCATCGGAAGCAATCCAAACATAATAAACTTCTCATCGTCATAAGTGTTTACTCGTTACATCAACAAAAGTGGACATATTTTCATGTTCATATTAGGAATTATTATAAATTATTTGTTCATCTATTCAACAGGATATAAAACTGTCCTAATTACAAATCCCATTGGTAAATACATATTAGAAGCACTTGCTGATTGAGACAAAATTATTAGGGGAAAAATTTATCGTTGACATTCGACTAAATCAGCGCATTAGTATCAATCGAAGGTCAACAGTACGACAAGTCCTTTGAAGGGGAAAAAAATAGCCTCTTTAAGTTATGTAAATAATAAAAAAAATATTGAAATGGGTTTAGTTAATGCTATATGAACTTTTTTCAAATTAATAAACGTTGGCAATTTAAGTGACAATTTCGATTGACCTTCGCACTGATTCCTCTCTTTTTCCTTACAGTCTGAATGAAACGAAAACGAAGCAACTTTTAAGCATCATAAAATAGTATGTAAACTCAGCTCTGTTAAAAAAGAATACTTCGTTTCGTTAAAATTATCTGAGGTCTATAATTACAGACAAATCGTGGTCCAAATCAAATTGGGTCAGTTAAAAAAAGAACACTCCGTTTCGTTAAAATTATCTGAGGTCTATAATTATAGAGAAATCGAGGTTAACACTTTAAAATCAGAGCCGATTTGATTTGGTTATCTTTTACGGACAGGCTAAGGTTCAGATATATCTACTTAGGTGAGAAACCAACTCTAGATAGTCCTGAGGTCAAAATAACTTTAGTGTTTAGTTTAAAATTTGGAATCTAATTTAGTAATGTGATTTCATTTAATTAGTGTGGCTCCTCTTATTTTGGGCTAAGAAATCTTAGAGTGAATATGCTCTTGTCATCTACCACGGATAAGCTTAGGGTCTAAAGTTGATTAAAGTCTGTTTTGCACTCATGTCCAGCAATTGGAAAAGAAACGAGACAGCGGTGAGATAGCAACAACAGTGTTATTTATTGAATAAAAGAAGGTTGGGTTCGAATCTCACTGAGTCATGGTCCTACACTAATTCCCAAAAACCACTTTTCCTTCCAATTATTCTTTAATTTCCTTAACCCGATATTTTGATCCGTCAAATGGCCCTCTGTGACGCAAGGGCCTTTAATGTTACTTGTAATGATAAAAAAAAGAATATGGGAGCATCACTTCATTCCTGACATAGCCACGTAAAACGGAATAGGTAATGGGAAGCAGACCACTATGAGGCCCAGCTTCTGATGGGATATGTATGCTCCAGAGCATAGATGAGACACGCTCAACTGGTCGTTCAGACTAGTGAAAAAATATATAAACCACACTGAGGATGTGGTTCACACTGAGGACCGAACAAACTAAGAAACTACAGAAAATCTTTGATCAACTCTTGTCTGAGGAGGAAGTCATTACAAAAATGCTAGCCTCGTGGATATGTCAAATTACGGTAGCTGAATATGCAAACCAAATAATCCAGAAGGTCAAGTGTGAGAAGAGGTTAGCTTCTGTCAACTAATACCTAAAAGTTATTCCATTGGGAGGCAATTTTGAAGAATATGAAGGTGTGTTTTAGCATGTAAAATTCCCACTTCTGCAAAATCGATTTTCGGCGATTAGAACTATCGTTAGCTATAAATATTGGAACACTAGGGATTTTAACAAATTGTCCTGATTTGTTGAATCTCCATGACAATTATTTATTATCTCCATAATAGAATTATTTTTTCAAATAATTATTTGTGTATTAGAAGGTCTTAAAATTTAATTACTTGCCGATACATGTAGCGTAGATAATAGATACTATAGCATAGAACATTTCGGTTGCAATATATTATATACGTGTACATATAAAACCTTAGTTTTAGGGCCTGATAAAGATTAAGTAGATCCTTTTTAAACCTCTCAGTAGTCTTTTTTTTTAAATAGTATAAACATAAACTAAAAATAAGTAACTGATATTATTTTATCATTTTTGAACTTCATGCGATCGATTTAAATTTGAAAATAACTGTTTTAATGGTTTTTAAAAAAATTATTTGATTTTTATTTTAATTGATGCTTATACCGATGTAATCGTTACGACACCTAAGATCATTTGCGGATAACTAGAATCTATTCTATTGGCTGGACTCGAACTCATGGCTTTTGCCTACTGGAAGCGTAACATCCAGTTCCGAGAAATCAGGAAGGGCGTCATTGAATATGTTCGTTTACTTATACGTAAGGTCTCTGAGATAAGAGCCAAAAGAAATAGGATTTATAGCGCCATAATCATAAGAAAATTTTCCGACCTTATGTTTGATTGGGTTTGCATTACCAGCTTCTTAAAGGTCGAACGTTAGTTGGTGGAGGTAATAGGAAGTTGTTCAATTTTTGGAAGCATTAATATTTGATCGTTTAAAAAGTTGGAAAAGAAGTTTTTAGATCAAGACACTTTAGAATGGAATAATTCCTACTGAAAAAATTCTGGGTCAAATGACAATCATTACGAATATGGGGAATAGGGAGTTCAGTGCCATAGAAATGGCATGCGGGTTAAAATTTGTCATCAAAAGGGATATCATGGGTAAATACGATATGACCAATCTGGATTCAGAAAAGTTTTCTTGCACAGAAGTTCGGAATTTGGGTTGAGCAGACTGGTTTTCCGATGTTTTAACCAATGAGTGCTAAGGAATCTTCCCAGTCTTTTTATCTATTAATGAGCAATAATATTACATTTGGTTTAGAAGATACGGGGCTAATTCGTAAATAATTTTTTATGTCAGGATTAGTATGGGTAGCAAGTATGGCCGTATGATCTGCATAAGTGGCAATGATAGTATTACGATCAGATGAGATGTCATGGGTATAAATATTATATAAGACGGGACCAAGAATAACCAAGATTGTGAGTTAGTTGCAACTTGAAAATAATATTGGGAGAGATAAGGTAGTATGTTGTAGGAAGATAGCTCTAGATTTTCCAGAGGATGATCAAACGCTTGGGAAATATCTAAAAATACTTCTGGACAATACTTTTTCCTCTCAAGAGAGAATGAAATGTGATTAAGTGTTCAGATCGGAAGGCAAATTGATCATCAATAATTTTTTCATTACGCAGGTCGTTCAATAAGTCTTTAGAAAATCCAAGAAATTGCGCTCGTAGTGTCGGTAAAGATTTTTTTTGTAAGTAGCACTATCGACAGGAAAGCTGTCAAAATTTCAGCTCGATCCATAGCGTAGGTCAATTTCTATCGTCGATTAAAGTTAACGACATTTATATGTGCATAACAATGGAAAAAAGCGAGTTTAGGGCTGTCATCAAATATCTCCATTTGAAAGGCTTAAGCCCGAAAGAAATCAAAGCCGAGTTGGATGCAGTTCATGGCACATCTGCACCTGTGTTTGCAATGGTTTACAATTGGGTGAATGAATTTAAACGTGGCCGTTCATCCACAAAAGATGAACATCGTTCAGGATGCCCAGTTGAGGTGTCTACTCCTTAAATCATCGACAAAATCCACAATCTGATTTTGAACGATCGGCGAATTAAAGTGCGCGAATTAGTTGACGCCACGGGCATATCACAAGGTACAATCGCTTCAATTTTGCATGAAAAATTGTCTGTGAAAAAAATTTCGGCAAGATGGGTGCCGCGTTTGCTCTCAGAGGAGATAAGCGCAATCGTGTAGTGGACTCTTAGGCTATGTTGGCACTCTTTCATCGCAATCCTGCCGAATTCCTTCGTCGATATGTCACTGTGGACGAAACCTGGATACACTACTACACTCCAGAAACGAAGAGACAGTCATCACAGTGGACTTTCAAGGGTAAACGGGCTCCGAAGAAGGCAAAAACTGTGCCATCGGCCGGCAAAGTGATGGCCACGGTCTTTTGGGATTCGCAGGGCATCATTTTTATCGACTACTTGGAAAAAGGAAAAACAATAACAGGAGCGTATTACGCGTCGTTATTGCAACGGTTGAGCGAGGAAATCAAAGAGAAACGCCCCCATCTGAAGAAGAAAAAAATCCTCTTGCATCAGGACAATGCGCGTGTGCACACCTGCGCTGTTTCCATGGCCAAAATTGTGGAACTGAGAATGGAATTGTTGCAGCATCCAGCTTATTCGCCAGATTTGGCCCCGAGTGACTATTTTCTTTTCCCCAATCTGAAGAAATGGCTTGGCGGACGACAGTTCACTTCCAACGAGGACGTCATTGCTCAAACGGATGAGTATTTTGCAGAACTTCCGAAATCCTATTTTTTGGACTGGATAAAAATTTTGGAAAAACGGTTGGAAAAGTGTATAGCTAAAACGAGATTATGTTGAAAAACAAATTTTTTTTTTAAAAAACAGTTTTTTTCCATCTTTTTTTAAGGGCTTATTGAAAACTAGGTCTGAGTAGAGTCGTGTTGATAGGAGTTTTTCAAAAACCTTACCAAGGATTGGTAGGAGGCTGATAGGCCTATAAGAAGAAGAAGAATTAATGGGTTAGGAATTATTTTAATGACAGAAAATTTTCCCCAAGAGTAAGGGAAAATAGTTTATGCGCAGCATACTATTGAAAATTTATGTAATTAAAACTAAAGCTTTTCGGAAAATTTGCTTTAGAATAGGAGCTGTTATTAGATCATAGCCAGGAGCTTTTTTTTATTGGGAAGACGCACAAAAGTGGATTTAATTTCCGCGGGCTATTTAATAACCTGAAGCATTTTTAAAAAAAGTTTACTCTATAAGCCAAATGGCCGAATTAGTCGTGGAACCACTTGAAATTATTTTGTAATTTTTTTTAGATATTTCCGCTTATGATAATAATTATAAATAAAATTTTACCATTCCATAGCAAGAGATAAAATGGTAGGAAAAAAGGAAATGATATTTTTTTTTTGTTGATAAATTTCACTTATAAGTGGTTTATCGTTAAATCAATATAAGTTTGAGACACAATTTCAAAAGAAACAAAAACTTCACTTCAAGTATGCTATAAAAGAAGATGAATACTATACTAACAACTTACAATAATGAACCAATGCGAATATTTTCATATAACTCCCTTGAGGGTTTTTATTTTAACAGCAATAAAAATAATAAACAGCAATAAACATGTTGCTGATCTAATAAAGACTGCAATCGTTTGAATTTTCCCCCTTTGACATTGGCAAAAATCCATTAAAGGGTTGTTCAAAATTTCTGCTTATATTGTACATGGAGTTCATTTGTTCATCGATTAGATAGAATATGAATCATAAACTATGTGGTATAAAAGGCTATGACATATATTAAAATAAATTTTCATTTTTATGAGTAGTTGTTAGGCAAAATCGAATAGGGATTTGAGTAAAACTTCATTTTAATGGCTACTATTTATTTTATTGAAATTACAATATTTATGAAAATATCAATAATATACTAAATAGAATTTTGTAATGTCCTTTATTTTATTAAGGGCTTTGAAGGGGTTTGAACATAATTTTTTTATGAATTTTATTATTTTTGGAATTGTTTTTTTTCCATGTGATTATAGGAGAAACCATTTTCAACTGGGTTATTAAAATAGATGATTTGCAAATTTCATATAATTTTTAGCTACAGAAAATTAAAGTTATTTATAAATAAAATAGAAAGTGAACATATTTAAATTGTTTGATTTTATTTTAAAGATATTTCTGTTAAGAAAATATAACCAAATGCGAGGTACTCGATTAAATTAGCTGTCTTCCATTCGGAAAATTTTGCTACTCACAAGTACTCCTAGGTACTCTCGCTAATACAACTAAGTAGATTGTATGAGTAGTTATGCATACTATTTGCGTTAGGGGAATTTTAGTTCCCAAAATGAAAGTACGAGGTCTGTTCAAAAAGTATCGCCAATTTTGAATTTCTGCGGGTTACTTATATCCGATTTTCGATTTTTTGTGGCGTTATGTTGGTACTCATGTCTCTCATTTATGCCAACAAGTCCGGCAATTTTGAATATTTAGTTAATTTTTGACAGCTGCTTTGCTTGCACTTGTTTTGGCTCATCTTCGATTTTTTTGCTCAACCAAAAACAACATCACATTAACGTTGGCCAATCGTCGAATCACCGTTAGAGAAGTTGCTCAGGATTTAAACATATCAATTGGCTGGTGCCATTCGATTTTTACCAATAATTTGGCGTGAGACGGGTCACCACGAAATTCGTACCAAAATTGCTCAATAAGGAGCTAAGGAGCTGTTGGACTCTGTCCGCGACGATCCAAATTTGCTCCAAAAGGTCATAACTGGTGACGAATCATGTGTTTATGCTTATGACGTGCCAAGAACGGTCAAATGTGAAGGTTTTGCTTACAGTTTTCTTCGATTGCAGTAGCGTGGTGCATCATGAGTTCTTGCCACAGAATAGAACGGTCAATAAGGAATATTACCTGGCAGTTATGCAAAAGTTTGGCGAGGAAATCCGCCAGAAACACCCGGATTTGTGGAAGAACAAAAATTGGCATCTGCACCATGATAACGCCCCTGCTCACGCATCGTTGCTTGTGCGCGAATTTTTGGCCAAAAATAACACACTAATAATGCCGCAGCTACCGGTTTCCTCAGATCTGGCCCCTAGTGACTTTTTCTTGTTACGGAAACAGATTCTTTGATCCATTTTTTGGAATGGGCAAAAATCGAAGATGAGCCAAAACACGTGCAAGCAAAGCAGCTGTCAAAAAATAACTGAACATTTAAAATGGCCAACATAACGCCACAAAAAATCGAAAATCGAATATAAGTAACCCGCGGAAATTCAAAATACGCGATACTTTTTGAGCAGATCTCGAAGATCGTTGGGTTCGTTGGTTATTAAAAAGAAATGTAATTAAATTTTGCTGAAGTATGTTTTTACATAAAAAATAATTACACATTTATTAACTAACTGCTTTACAGGTTATTATGGAATTGCTTGGCGAGCTGGAAGATGGTAGTGACCTAAGTTTACTTGATTCCTCAGACTCAGCCGACCTAAGTTTATGCTTTCATCAGATTTTGATAAGCTGAATAAACCCAGTATTGTTGTTGACTATTTTGAGGTTATATTTTACTTCTGTCAGTAAATTTTGCGTTCCACTGGGCATCTACTCCCAAGTACTTGTTAGTAGCGAAATTTTCACAATAGAAGACAGCTATTGTTTTCTTATCGATAAGATCCTTTAGTTATTATTGTAGAAGAAGGTAGTCACTCTATTGGGAGGAGCTCGCATTTTTGTAGTGGAGGTCTCATGTCGTCGCGACTTTGACATTTGTGAAGTAATGAGAATCACCATGACCGCTATACTCCTCAAGAATAAGGAATAATTGTGTCAATGTTCTTGACATATAATCGGTCAGTGGAGTTTTGCCGTCGAATCACTGGGGGAGTCGCAACAACACACCGGCATTTAGCTGCACGCCTCAAGGAGACTGGCTGAACATGGGACAGTAGCAGATGTGGGTGGCCCTAGAGCAGCCTTTTGGTCGGTCCTAGAGCAATCTTTTTACTGTGGCTGCATATATCCAAGAGGAACCTCAAACATCTACGATACGATATGCCGTGCAATTGGTCTTTATAGCAATTTTCGGTGAAAGATTTGAAGATTTTCCCGTACAAATTATAAATAGTGCATCAACTATTGTCTACAGATCGTCAATTTGGTATAAATTACAGCGAAGCCCTCCTAAGTCTTGACCACGGTGAGCAATGAGGTAAACTTCACCTATGCAAAAAAACTTCAATAAACGCAATTATCGCTTCCGGGGCATTGAAAATTCGCATATTATACACAAAGAGCCATTGTATCCTCTCAAAGTCATTATTTAGTAGGGTGCTTACGGAGAAAAGCTGACTGGCTCATATTTTTTCGAGGACGGCGTCAGAAATACTATTACTGTCAGTGCTAAGCTCTACAGAACCATGATCAATAGCTTCTTACTGACACAAAGTTGGATTTAGAGAATATGTGGCTCCAACTTGATAAATTGAATTTTGGAGTCTTATTAATATATATCCGCGTAAACCAGGTACTTCCAGCGACCATTTCATTAGCCACTGCTTACTCGATGGTTGGCCCTACATTAGTATTGTGTATGTTTATGCAAGCTGTGTTTAAATGTTAAACAGTTGAACCGTAGGGTAATGTACATTTATGAGACCTGAGACATGATGTATTTCAAAATCGAGAGTGCTCGGTTAACATGACCATTTTATCAAAAATTATAAAAATTTTCTATCAAAATTCGTGTTCTGTGAAAAACTTATTTCACGAACTTTAACAATTTTATGGGCATAATAATCGACTTACGAGCAAGCAATTCAAGCTATAGTGACAAAATTTTTAGTAAGTTTACACTATTTGACATCAAACCACCAACGCGTTTGTGTAGAGTACGTATAAAGGTAAATTTTGCTGCCGTAACGTCCAGTGACACAATTCCAATTGCTGCCTTGCACAGCAATTGGGATTGTGTTACTCCACTATGTGGAAGTTTTTACACAAGGATCCTGGTCTGAAAGCATATAAAATAAAGATCGCGCAAGAACTGAAGCCGAACCACATGCCAAATAATCGAATTTTTGATTATTAGGCCTTAGAAAAACTTGAGGAAAATGGTTTTTTTTACTAAAAAATTGCGTTGAGCCATGAAGCTCATTTATGGTTGAGGAAAATAGTCGAATTTGGTTGGATGAGCAACTACAGCCAAAACAAGAACTAATAGTGTATTCTAAAAAAATGCACTGTGTGGTACGGTTTATGGGGCATCCGTGGCATCATCGGTCCGTATTTCTTTAAAGATGACGCTGACCGCAATGTTACCGTCAATGGCGCCCGCTTTTTTTTTTTACCGAAAATACAAGAACTGCATCTGGTAGACATGTGGTTTCAACAAGACGGTACTATATGCCACACAGCAAGTTCAACAATGGCCAGATTGAGAGATGAGTTCAGTGAGCAAATTTTTTTCACGTTTCGGACCGGTGCGTTGGCTACCTAGATCGTGCGATTTGACGCCGCTTGACTATTTTTTATGGAACTACATGAAGTCACTCGTCTATGGCGATAAACCAACATTACTTACAGCCTTAAAATATAACATTATACGTGTTATTAGCAAAATGCCCGCCGAGATGCTTGAAAAATTGGTTCAAAATTGGACCTTCCGCTTGGATTACTTAAAACGTTGGGACCTCTCGTAAAATAGGATCTATCGCAGGTATTACTCAAAATAGGACCTCTCAAATGGATTACTATATTTACATAAAATAATCATTAAAAAGTAAATGACAAGCATTGGTTTATCGATTCAAATAAAAGCGGTGTGTTTTTTTTTGTAACATTTCTATGTCTGTTTAGAAAGTTCAAAACCAAATACTTAAAAAATTACCCTTTAGTTTTTGTACAGGATGGGGGAATCAACAATATGCCTAGAGTACAGCTTTCCAAAAATTTTAACCGGTAGAGACCTTTAGGCTTTTCAAAATCCTTGACTAGCAACTAAAATTACTTACACACAGTTTTCCTCCTCCTTTTGAAGCGGAGCTTGAAACTGTCCAATAATACATTCGCAACTTAATGGAAAAAACATAGTAAATAATAGTCATTGACCTTAGGAAATCAAGTGAGTGCTTTTGGGCCACCCTATATTATTATATAAGAATAGTAATGCAACTAAACAGAATCACAATTTAGCGATAATAGTTCACTTTTTGCGCGGCATTTTTATCAAAACTTTATATGGTCTTATTTTTCGATATCGTTACAATAAAGTTGCCAGAAAACACTTTTATTTTTGAATTGAAAAAATGTTAACAAAAGGAGCTAAAAATAAAATCAAAAATTAGTGCGGCGGCTTTACTTTTATTTTTTATACAAAGACTTTTTTTTCTTAAAAAAACTACAACTTTTTTAAAAGAAGGTAGTTTTGTTCAAAGAGCATCTTATACAGAGAGGCTTATCTATAATGAATAAAAAACATATCAATTTTTTTTTTATAACATACAAAGAATAGTCGGATTTATTTGATAAAAGAGGATCTAACAGAAGAGTTAGTCAACCGATAATGGCAAGAAATCAAACCGATTCTTTGTTATGGTCTCAATTCTAGCGAAGAGCTTACTTAAGAGGAGAATCTTGATCTCTTTTAGTGTCTTAAGGTTTTCTTAGATGCCTTATGTTTTTCTCTCATCGATCCTAGTTCTTTTTTTTAAACATGGCTGCAATATTGGCATTTTTTTTCGTCTGGATTATAGAAAAATTATGTAATTTTTTTTTAAATTCTTAAATGTGAAAAGCAGACTTAAACCAACTGAAAAGGTGATTTTAAATTCTTTTCTCAGTTTTGATTCTCTACTTCGGAGAGGGTAAAAAAAAAATCAAGTTTCTTTTATTCAGATAATGTGTATGTTGATGGATGTACGAGTATTTCATTTTTTTTTTCTATTTTAGGCGAACATTTACACGTATATGAGGGGGTGATAAAATGTTGGTTATAAGCGCTACTACGAGTATCATAAAGAACCTATTTTATTTATTAGAGAAATAAAACAAATGAATTACAGAAAAATCGATTTACTTTTGAAAAAAAAAGATTTTAAGGTGAGCACTGACGATATACCTGTAGAAGGTCTGAAATTTTTATACATATTGCGAAATAGGATTAGGATTTTCTCTTATCCTTTTTGGTGTTCCTTTATTTTTTCTTAGCAATTTATTGGATACATACTATATGTTTTTATAAGAGTACTTACATATATTATAGAAATTTTTCTCTGTTTTATTTTCTATTTTTTATTGAATTGTTTGTGACGGCAAAAATATTATTTCCCTTAAAAATTTTTACTATAGAAAAGTGTGATTTTTTCACATAGTTTTTTTAAAATGTCTTGACAATTTTTTCGATCAATTATTGATATTGTTGTTGGTTAAATTTTTGGTTATAATATTTTAAAAACAAAAAGTATTTGACTTTTTTCGATTTTTAGTTTAATTAAAGATTTTTTAAAATATACGTAGATACCAAATAAGATAAAACCCTGAAATATAGTAAAATTTGTTCATTTATTATTCTTTAAAAATTACATTTTATTAAAAAATTCCTATCTAAGTATTTAAATTTATAAGAAAAATTTACATTTCAATAAAGTTATCATTATTTATTTGGTATTCTTTATTTTTATTTTGAAAAGATTTGCAGAAAATTTTACTTTAAATGCTCTTAATTTAGAAAATCAAAGAAATCTTTTTTTATATACGACAGTTCACTTGTATATACTATTCGTAAAAGTTTGTTAAGTCTAATACATATGGTATACGTTTGAAGAGGATAAACCTCTTGTAGGATAACAAAAGGATGAAGTTATAAAAAGGGATAAGAGTATATAAGCAAATATGAGCATATTTTTTTATGATGGCATGGTGACCAGGTGAAGTGGGTTGCAACTGGTAGCACACGGGGACTATACGATCATAATACTGGCTTGTCAATAATCATCCCTTGCTAGCTTGTATGAATACAGAGTTGTTCACATGTACTTACTTGTATTGAGAGAGTAGATCCAATATTATAAGTGTAGACCAATTTATCGAGTTTAGTCGGGCGTAAACACAAATTGAATTTCAAGTGTTCACCTTAAGGGATGAAAAGGAATAATCATAAAACTGATGATTTTTTTCTTCAGTATTCTCCTCCATTCAACTCTGTTAGTCTTCACTCTTTTTTTTTTTTGGCATGCTATACCATATATCAATAAGGATTTTCCCTCTTTATGGCTTTGAACAGTCATAATTATTGTTGTTTCCTTTTTTTTCTTGATAAAATTTTTATCACTGGCTCTGTTACATGGATTTTTAAACGAGTATATATTTGCTATTGCGTTGGAGTCATCTAATATAAGCACAGCATGAGACAAATCAAAATCGCCACTTAATTAAACCACTCGTAACATGACCACCTATGGTTCTCTGTTCCTATTTAGAAAATCTAAAATTCTGCCCTCTTTTTTCACATTAAACATGTGACGATGTTACTAACTGCCAAATGAAATGGGTGGTGGAATATCGTATTAAAATTAATCCTTTTTTTGTTGTTGATAAATTCTCTGTTTTTTTTAATCATTTTTATTAAGGGTCTTCGAACATTCTCATTTACTTTTTTAAAGACGTATGATCGATTGAAGATTTTATAATTGAATTAGAAGATTTTCAGTGTAAATAAAATAAATTACTTTGGAAGAAATCAAATTTCTTTATAAAGTTTTAGAAGAAAAAAAAACACAATTTGATAGAATATAATTTCTTTCGTGTATTCCATATAATTGAATTTTTTTAAAGGAGTAAAAAATTTATTAAAATTATAATTTTTTAAAAAATAAAGGTAGAGATTTTGTTCTATTGATAATTTCGGAAAATTTTATTAATTAAGTTCAATATAGACTCAAGATTTTATGGGCTCATATAAAATAATTTGCTAGGATAATGATTGTAACTTTTTATAACGATTCTTAATAATATTACAAACATATGGGGTATTAAGATCATGATGAAAAATACTATTGCAGATATTAAATCGACACTTATGAAGCGATTGGATTCGACGAGAATTAGAAAGCTTTATTAGATCTCCAAAGTTTTAGTGCGGAAGGTCATATTAGTCGTGATCGGATATTGTATAAATAACTATACAGTCATTAATATGGGCAGTAAAGCCATTAAGGGTAAACGATGGAAGCAAGGTACTAAGAAGTAATGCGCTAAATATTCCACTTGGTGTCGAGAACATGTTCTAGATGCGCTTCACTCTCTGATAGTCCTTGGATTATATTAGAAGGATAATCGCAGACTATCTTACCGATAGAATACTCATATACGATACCAAGATTATGATGAAAATATACAAAACCGGTTGAGCAGTCCAGCAAGGCTCGGTACTTCGCAAATTGTTATGGAGTGTTACGTATGATGCGCTACTCAAACCCCGACGCCTTAAGGTATAGCTTTGATTGGAATTGCTACTGACGTGGTGAGGAATAGTGTTCGTAAATTTATAGATGAGGTCATTCAAACTCCATCCACATTGTCCGGAATTGGCTATTATTCTTACTGATCAAAAAACGTGACCATCAGGAAGGAAAGGAAGACCTTCAGTATCACCATCGGTGACTACTATATTTTTTCACTGCCATGGCTTCGATAATTGGAAGTTCAGTTAGACACTAACTTGAAATTTGGCAAGGATGTGAATGCCTTAAAAAGGATTATGCTTAACCACGGAGGATTCAGGCAGAGTTCATGTCCACCATTAACAATTCTATGGTACTCGTATCACGCTAGCTATGTAATAGTTAATATACCGGCAATCAGCTCTTGGCTAATGACGAAGGCCGAATCTATCATCTATGACTTGAGGGATTTAAAAGCCATCGGGGAACCATCAGCAAAGGTGAAAAAAAATGAGAAAGTGCAAAATGGCCACCACATTGCGATTAATCAAATAAAGAAAGATGGACGCATTACGGCATTTCTAATATAGCTAGCTGGGATAGGAGAGATCTTAAATATGTAGACTACCACATGGTTTCTGATAGGTGAGTGAGTATAGGTGTGGCCAGGGAGATTTTGTGTAAAAGTATTTTGATGTACGAGGTCTGTTCAAAAAGTATATTCGATTTCTGACTTTTTTTGTGGCGTTATTTTGGTACTCATGTCTCTCATTTATGCCGACAGATTCGGTTCGGTATTAATTTTTGCTTTACTTGCATATTTTTTGGCTCGCCTTCGATTTTTTCCCATTCCAAAAAATGGATCAAAGAATCTGTACCAAATTTTGTGGGAAAAACAAAATTAATTCCGCGGACGCATTCCGAATGTTGACTGTGGCATATGGTGAAGCTACCTTGGACCGAAGTAACGTTTATCGGTGGTACAAAATGTTCTCAGAGGGCCGAGAAGATGTGAACGACGAAAAGCCGAGAAGATGTCAACAACACACGAAAACATTGATGAAGTGAAGAAAATAGTATTGGCCAATCGCCGAATCACCGTTAGAGAAGTTAAACTTAAACATATCGATTGGCTCGTGCCATTTGATTTTTACCAATGATTTGGTCGTGAGACGGGTCGCCGCGAAATTCTTACCAAAATTGCTTCATTTCGACCAAAAACAGCATCACATTAAGATTGCTAAGGAGCTGTTGGACTCTGTCCACGATGAGCCAAATTTGCTCCAGAGGGTCATAACTGGTGACGAATCATGGGTTTATGGTTATGACGTGGAAACCAAA
The DNA here is from genome assembly GCA_958298945.1 of Atherix ibis. Taxonomy (NCBI): domain Eukaryota; kingdom Metazoa; phylum Arthropoda; class Insecta; order Diptera; family Athericidae; genus Atherix; species Atherix ibis. The sequence continues at coordinate 56,603,270 of OY282610.1, read as the reverse complement.
GCTCAATCATCACAATGGAAACTGCCGCACGAGCCAAGACCGAATAAAGTGCGCCAAGTTCGGTCGAATGTGAATGTTTTGCTTACAGTTTTCTTCGATTGAAGGGGCGTGGTGCATCATTGAGTTCTTGCCATAGGGTAGAACGGTCGATAAGGAATATTACCTGTAAGTTATGAGCAAGTTGCACGAAACAATCCGCCAGAAACGCCCGGATATGTGGAAGACCAAAAATTGGCTTTTACATTTTTGCCCAAAAACAACAAACTAATAATGTCGCAGTCATCGTATTCCCCAGATATGCCCTCCTGTGACTTTTTCTTGTTCCCGAAACTGAAGAGCCCCATGAAAGGACGACGCTATGCTACAATTGAAGAGATAAAGACAGCATCGAAGGAGGAGCTGAACAAGATCACAAAAAATGATTTTTTTAAGTGCTTAGAGGATTTGAAAAAACGTCGGCATAAGTGTATAATATCTGATGGGAATTACTTTGAAGGGTACAAAATAGATATTCATGAATAAATAAATAATTTTTGAAAAAAAGACAAAATTCACGATACTTTTTGAACAGACCTCGTATATTGTTTTTTGTTGTAGTCATTTAAGTTTTGAGTTTAGATTATATGGCAAGAGTTTATCAACTTTAGAGCCTGAAATTTCCACTAGGAGTAAAAGAATACCAGCAAATATTGCAGAGATATTCGAGATTTTATTAGATTAAATTTATTGGACATACAGATTTATAAGAAATAACTTCAATATTCTGTAATAGGTTGAAAGGGATCCTCTTGAATTTCCCAATTATAATTTTTTTTGGATATTAAAAATATTTCTTCCAACTTATCAAAATAATAGAATTTTTACATTGGCGATTACGAGGTTCGAATGAATCTTTCCTTTGAGAAGAAGTACATGCAGACGTGTCGATGGAGTATTGACGGTTGATCCAATTTTTTATGGAAATTTTGTGGTTTGGATTTTATTGATTATGGATTTCTCATTATTTTGTTTGAATATTTTTTCTTCTTTGGTTTAATTCCTTTCCATTCCTTTTGAATAGGAATATACAATACGATAATCGAAATCAATAGAGTTTCTATGCAAGGATATCGTGCCGATATTCAATGTTCACCTACTATTATTCTGTGTATTTGCCATAAGGTGTACTGAAGGGTGGAACTACAATATATAAAAGCTAGAAGAATGACTGAATGAATGCATAGAAATCGTATTGTTTGCCATGCTGCAGCTGCACTTGATTTAAACAAGTGTTCACGTTTGTCACAGGATTTGTTGTGTAATAATTGCAGACAATATACGCGCTAAAAGGCATTTTGTTTATGCTGTAGAAATGTTCTCCCTTCATTTTTAACCTAACTGTGACTTCCCACAAATAAAGGAGGCACTGAAGCAGGTGAAAATACTGAGCAGGGTGGATATGTAGAAGAATTAATATAAGTATATAAAAATTCTTGTTAAGAAAGAACAAAAAGAAAAATGTCTTTTGAAACTAGTTGAAAAAATTTCGATTTTTTTTTGTAAACAAATGCTAAGTGGAATAGAGACTAAAAAAAAAATTATACTAAATGATGTTGGGGTTCATATAATTTTAATGATCTAAAATAGAATCTGAAATAATATGAAAAATTTTCTAACATGATCCAAAAGTCTATTGTTTTTCATAGTCCCTTTTTCTTAGTAAAATGGAATCTTCCATTTGAAAGGATTTTTCACATATGGCATACGTGAAACTGCTTCAAATTTACTCAAAATTATTTTAAAAACCTTTTATTTTTTCCGTCTATCGTTAAGAAAGAAAAAAAATCATATATAAAAAACAAATCAGAATCCTTATTACTATTGTTCATGAACATTTGCTAATTATAATTGACTCTAGAATGAAGGTGGTAGCGTTTTTTTTTTGAGTATTTTTTTTTATATTTTTGATTTGTGTGAACACGTTTCCATTGTAATCTATTATTTCCACTAAACGAGCAATTAATTGGGTTTTGGATATGACTTTCGAGACGAACTTTCCGGTGCGTAGAAAATAAGGGATGATTGCTTTCCATCAGCATGAGCAATCAGATATTTTACCCTCTTTTGTGGTTTTTATAGAATTTGTATTGTACTTTTGGGAAAATTATACATTTCCATAAAGGGTATGTTATTTTCGTGATTATATGAGATGAATTTTATTGGAATTTGATCCAATTTTAAATTTTTCTTTAAAATGATCCTGAAAATATTTATAATTTTTCTTTTATTATTATTCGATAATTTATTTATAATAATTTTAGAACTCATTTAATTTTTGGTTTTTGTAAAGCAGGAGTTCTGAAATTAATATAAATAATTTCTAAATTAATAAAAGTGGGAATATTATAAATTAGTTTTTTTTTTTAAAATAAATTGTCTTCCAAATCTTTTTTTTAAATAAATTGCTGCACATGAAATTTTTTTAAAAAAAAGGAACATTTTAACATTAATCAGTGCACATTGTCAGCAATTTCGTACAACAACATACATTTTTCCTTTGGTAATCATGTCTAGTTTTGTGGCAGAAAAAGAGCATATGCGGGAAGCTCTGCTTTTCTGCTTCAATTTGAAGAAATCGGCTGGCGAATTGCATCGAATGCTTATGGAGGCCTATGGTGACAGTGCCTTATCGGAAACAATATGCCGAGATTGGTTTCGTCGGTTCAAAGACGGATATTTTGACTTGTGGGACAAGAAGCGTGAAAATTGGCCTACGAAGGTGGAGGACCATCAATTGCAGGCTTTTTTGGACGAAGACGATACCCAATCACAAAAAATGTTCGCAGAGCAATTTGGTGTTACTCAACCACACATTTCCATGTATCTGCGTGTCATGGGGAAGATTGAAAAGATCGGAAAACGGGTACCGAATGAATTGAACGATAGGCAGATGGAGTGACGCCAAAACACATGCAAAATCTTGCTCGCCAGACAAAAAGGAAGTAGTTGCTGTATCGGATTGTACCAGGCGATGAAAAATGACCAAATCGCTTCGGACGGAAGACGATGCTGTACGTTTGGTGGGATCAGTAGGGTATCGTGTACTATGAGATGTTAAAACCTGGTGAAACTATCAATGCCCACCGCTACTACCAACAACTTATCAAATTGCATAGTGGTCTGCGTGAAAAAATGACGGATTATCAACGAAGATATGACAAGCTGATTTTCCTCCACGACAACGCACCATCGCACACATCACAAATGGTCCGAAACTACGTGGAGACACTCAACTGGGAGGTGCTATCACAACCCGCTTATTCACCAGACCTGGCTCCTTCCGACTATCACCTGTTTTTGTCGATGGGCCACGCGCTCGCTGAGCAGCACTTCAAATCTTACGAAGACGTCCGAAAACGGCTTGAGGAGTGGTTTGCCTCGAAAGAGAAGGAATTTTTATAGCATGGTATCCACAAATTACCCAAGAGATGGGAAAAATATGTAGCTAGCAAAAGCAAGTACTTTGAATAAATTTATTTTTGCTTTCTAAGAAAAAAAAAACATGTGTTTTTTTGACTAAAAAACAGCGGATTTAAGTTTATATATCTGGTAAGTTTCCGTATAACTTTTTATTCTACTAGTTTTTAACATGAAAATTTTAATAAAATCTGTAGCATTTTTCCAAATTATCAAATTATTAAAAAAAGAAAGTATCAAAATTCAACGAAGCTTTCATATGGATTTTTTATTATTTGATTTGCATATTGTGAATGTATTTTGCAAATTCAGTAAAATTCAACGTGTGTAAATCTCAATTTTTTCAAGTAAAAAAAAAAAACTAATAATTGTAAGCAGATGCAAGATGTAGCACAAAAGTAACGAGACTGGCAGCAATCAGAGCTAATTTGGCAACAATGCGGATATTTTCTCCTCATCGTTTTTTCGTTAGTAGCTCGTAAGTTTCAACTTTATCCCGTAGCTATGCGATACTATAAAGAGTAATATGCGAAGTTGTGCTTTGTAGTATATTGCAACGTAACTATTGGGAACACTTCTTATCAAGAGCATAGGTTTTTGGTAGTATCAAACTTTTTTGGGTTGTCGAGGTGTAGTGGAAGGTGATCGACGCCTTCCACTATACCACGGATCAAAATATTAATTAACATTAAATCTAATAAGTTTTTTTTTAAATAAAAAAGTCCTTAAAAGAATCAGAAGACGGGTTCTTTGAATTAGATCGGATATTACACATTCTTGGATAATCTACCACTATTACACGGCAATCACTATTAATTATTGCTAAAACGGAATTCTTGTGTGATTCCCAAGGTTAATATTTGTTAGTATTTTTTAATAGAAACCGTTTTTGGAAAGTCAAATAACCTAGTCCAATGAGGCGTTCAACAAGGAAAACTGTTGAAAATATGGAACTATTGTACTAATGGCTCTTGTAAGATCAGACCATCGATTAACATTGCAACTAATGATTGAGTCCATGAAAGGTTCAGAAAAAAGGTTCTTCACGTCAAATCGGATGTTGCAGACAACGCCTCCTGTCACATGGCCATCTCCATTTATGCATTTTTATCGAAAAAGGGGATTCTTGTGGATCCCTAGGTCCACTATTCACCTATTTGCACTCCGTGTGACTTTTATTTGTTCACCTAGTTACTTAAAACGCTTGAAAGGACATCATCGTGGTACTGTGAATAACATCCAAAGGAGTGTAACCGAGTATTACGAAAAGTGGAAATAACGCTTCCGCCGGTGTACAGCTTCTTAAGGCAATTAACTACTTAGAGGAGGTAATTAAATAAAATAAAATTTTTGCAAAAAAACACAAATAGTCTCATTACTTTTCTGCTACACCTATGATTAGATTTACATTTTTATGTAAAAATTTTTAATAAAAAAGTCATATTTTTTTGGTTATACAATATTTTCGATAAAAAAAAATGCTTCATTAAAAAAATATGAAAACATTTTTTTCTTATGTTAATTTTCCATTAATAATTCTTAATTAATAAAATATTCTTTTGAAAAGGGGTAAAATTAGGTTAAGATGAATAATAAAAATGATCCTTTATTCGAGAAGAGTTTATTCTTTGGCACGTGTTCAAATTGTATTGATACGGATGTGATTGTTGCATTGAATTTTATTTATTATTTATTCTATTTACTGTATAGTTGAATGTAATTTAAAATTATTTTTTTTAATTATTATTTTATATAACCGTGTAAGTTGTATTGTGTTCAGTTTAGAATTGGTGGCCGTATTTATGTGCATGCGTCAAAATCAAACAATTTTGATACCACATCGAATTAATGAAAGTCAGTATCAGGAACAGAATCGAAAATCGGTTGTTACGTAGTTGAGCATATAATCCTGGAAGGGCGTTCGACGAGTCACCGACAGAAATTGTACAATCTTCCAATAAATTAACGGAACAGGGTAACTAAGTATTGTAGGACTAGGAGCGATAGGATGGTAGTCATGTCATGATGCACAAAATGGTTAAAATACTGAAATTGGGTGTCTTTTTTTTCGTGGAATGGTCGTGTGTCGGTAATACTCGTATGGTGCCTATTTTTGATTCAATTAGTCGCATTCGATGCGTTTAGGGGGTGGGGTGGATGGAAGGAAAACGCATGTAAGCGATACTATTTACCACTCGTGCAAATGCGCGCACCCGTCTGTCGATCGTTTACCACCCACTTGGTCATTGCCCAACATTATCGTTATCGCCATCATCATCATCGTCATCGGAGTCGTCATTCACATCAATGCCAACAACATTGCCACCAGTCCCACCATGAAAATGTCTCAATTCAACAACCCTCCTCTGTGGTACAGCGAAGTTTTTTTCATAATTTTTTCTCTCTTTCGCAACAAATTTTTGGCTCTCTTAATGTCCTTTTTCGTTTATGAAAATATAATAGAACTATTATGTTTGCCTATTTATAATGTTAACTGTCAAAAGCTAGTAGTTACTTTTCTTTGCTATTCTTCTATAAGGAAGCTTGAAATCTATTAACAAGGACGAAAGCAAATGGGGGTAGTAAATAAGATAAAAAAAAACTGCAATTGTCGATAAAAAAGGATAATTTTTTCTATTTGATTAGAAGTTAACTTTTTTCTTCTTTGTATTCTTTATGAATTAACCATTAGAAGAGGGTGGAGTCAAGGAGGCGATATTCCTTGTACAATATTTGATATCAAACAAAAAGACTCAAAAGGGATCTTCTTATTTTATATTGTAGATTTTTATTCTGTTATAAATTGGTTGCGTTCGATATAGATAATATGGTAAAGGAAGTAATTTACTTTCCCAAAGGAAACGTTTACTCGGCTATTTGGTAAGAGGATATGTTCATACGAATATTTTGAGAGCTGTAATTTTCTATTCTCTTTAATTACAGATATTTTTGAGTTATACCTCGGTAAGTTTCAATATATGGCAACGTCGCATTATTAACTGCTTAACATTTGGTAATTATAATTTATTAATCACATTGGATGAGTTTTTTTTTTAATTGCGCCTGTAGATTTTTTGAAATAAACAAAAAAAAAACACAATAAAGTTTAATGATTTTATTAATTTCTTCTCGTTAATATCACCAACATAGCCATTTAAGGTATTTGTAATTAATTGAAAATTGTATTTTTTATTATGCAAATTTAATATTTATAAAAGTTTTGTGAAGATTTTTACCAATAATCAAACTGGGTAAATATATACAACTTTTGTCGGATTTATTATTTATAAGCAAACATTTAAACGGGAAAGATTTATTCTTACTAGCCATTGGGATTGCGGAAATTCTGGGTATAGGAATTTTTCATGCAAATTACTAGTCTGAGTTTTTTAGTACTTACTCATTACGTGGGAGTAAATACCCATCGGCATTTCTCTAACTAACGGAAGTTGGAGTCCTCTAGAAAATCTCTAGGCCATTGTATCTTAAGTCTCCGATGAGGACAGTACACGAAAATTCCATCACTAGTGGATTTTGATGATAGGATAAACGGGGGTGAAAATTTTTGTCTTGAACAAAGGGAATACTTATGTGACGATGTATTACGTTGTGACGAACATAAAAGGGGCCATCAACAATTTTACGGAGAATCTTGGATTGTAAGGATTGGACACAATAGGAATTGTTATAAATTCTATTTTATATTAAAAGTTTACTTTTGATTGTTAGTTTCGAGCATTTGTCCAGTAGTCAAAGAAGTTGTTGATAACATCTAGTGGCTTCAAGTTTATTTTAGTCTAGTATGGGGGTTCCAGTCTAGTATGAGGGTTCTCTTAAACCAGGATTGAAGGTTGTGGATATTAGAATGTAAATTTCTGGAAGCAATGTCAGGATTTGTATGGGTAGCAAGTATGGCCGTATCGTCTGCATAATTAGCAATGATAGTATTAGTATCAGATGAGATGTCATGGATATACGAGGGTCATTCAACAAGTACTTAGCCAACAAAAGAAAAACGAAAATTTTGGAAAGGTGGCAATTTATTTTTCCACATAATCTCCTTCAAGCTGGATACACTTGGCCCAGCGATACTCTAACTTTTTTAACCCTTCCAAAAAATACATTTTCTCGAGGGAAGCAAAATAGGCCTCCGTGGCGACGATGACCTCCTCATTCGACCTTAATCTATTCCCTGAGAGTGATTTTTTCAGGTTTGGAAACAAAAAGTAGTCACAGGGGGCCAAATCTGGAGAGTACGGTGGATGGGGCAGCAATTCGTAGCGCAATTCGACCAATTTGGCCATGGCGACGGCGGAGGTGTGAGCCGGCGCGTTGTCGTGGTGGAACAGCACTTTTTTCTTCGCAAAGCGGGGCCGCTTTTTCTTCAATTCGACGTCAAATCGGCCCAATAACTCAGCATAGTAGCGCCCCATGATTGTTTTACCCTTCTCGAGGTAATCGATGTGGATCACACCTTGTGAATCCCAGAAAACGGTGGCCATCACCTTTCCGGCCGATGGAACAGTCTTCGCCTTCTTCGGAGCACGTTCGCCGGGTGAAGTCCACTGTTTCGACTGTTCCTTGGTCTCTGGTGTGTACCAGTATATCCATGTTTCGTCGACGGTCACGAAACGACGCAAGAAATCCGCTGGATTGCGCTGAAACAGCGCCAAACACGTTGCCGATGTGGTCTCACGGTTGCGCTTGTTTTCCGGTATGAGCAAACGCGGCACCCATCGCGCCAACAGCTTTCTCATGCCCAGTTCTTCGTGTAGAATATGATGCACCATTCCTACTGCGATGCCCACAGTCTCAGCTATCTCGTGAACCTTCAATCGACGGTCTGCCAGCACGAGATCGTGGACTTTTTTAACGTTTTCCTCCGTAGCAGCCGTTTTCGGGGCACCTGGGCGTGGCTCATCAAAAACCGACGTGCGGCCACGAACAAACTCGTTGAACCAATTCTTGACGGTCGCCATCGAAGGAGAAGAGTCACCATACACAGCATCCAAGCGATCTTTAATTTCGCTGCGTGTTTTCCCTTCCAAAAACAAGAATCTAATCACCGAACGATATTGTTCTTTTTCCATTTTTGTGTAACCGACCGACACGCTCGCTTTCAAAGACTCTCAAAACAAAACTAATGAAGGGGTTTCAACTGAAACTTTGACAGTAGGCTACTAAAAGAATGTACTGCACGATGGTAAATATCTTTTGTGAAAGCACTTCTATCGGGTGGTGAGGCTAAGTACTTGTTGAATTACCCTCGTAAATATTATAAGGATACTGCCTTCCTTGGTCTGGGGAACTCCAGCTAGAATAAGATTTATTTCCAAGGATTCTGAGTTAATTGCAACTTGGAAATGACGATGGGAGAGATATGATTGTTTAAGGAAGAAAGCTTATGAGTTTCCAGAGGAGTTCAGGACTCCACATACGGTCAAAAATTTGGGAAATATCTAAAAATACTCCTGGGCAATACTCTTTCCTCTCAAGAGAGGATGGAATGTGATTAACAATGCGATGGCATTGTTGGATTGTCGATTATTCGGATCGGAAGCCAATTTGGTAATCTGGAATAATTTTTTATTAACTAGGACTGGGTAGAGTCGTGTTAATAGGAGTTTTTCAAAAATCTTTTCAAGAATTGGTAGGAGGATGATAGGTCCATACGAAGTAGGAGAATTAATGGATTTATTTGATTTAGGAATCATTTTAATGACAGAAAATTTCCAGAGTAAGGGAAAATAGGTTATGCGCTGGATACCATTGAAAATTTATGTAATTAAAACTAAAGCTTTTCGGGAAATTTGCTTCAGAATAGGATCTGTTATTAAATCATAACCAGGAACTTTTTTATTACGAAGAAGCAGAATAGAAGATTTAATTTCTCCAAGGCTTAATATTTGTGGGAGTAAGATCCATAAGGACTGCAAAATATTAATTCTTCGATAATTTTGTTAGTATACAATTTGTCTTCTATATGGTCATGTGGATTAAAAGTATTTACCAAATATTTAGCTTTTTTGCCCAATTACCGTCATTTTGTTTCAGTGGATGTGATGGTCTTTTGTACGAGAGTATTTGTCAAGTGGCGTCCCAGAAAGAAATATTGTCGCTAAGCGATCTTGTATAAGCTTCATACCGTTTATTATAGTGCTTTCTAAGTTTCATATTCAGTTCACGTTGTACTCGGTGAAGTTCCTGTTTGTAGCTAGCTCGGCATTCGTAAGCATTGCTACTGCGTTCTTATTTTTCTTTTTTCTTTAATTAATGGACATATTTTAGTTGCAAAATTTCGTTGTTGTGGTTGTATCGTACTGTAAGAGATATGAGCGGTTATTTACGGCATCCTTTTTTTTTAAAGTCAATTTGTTGGTCTAATTTGTTTCTAAATATTTTCTTATTTAATTTGCCATTTATAAGTTTAGGATGTGAAGAGTCGTCTTTAAGATTGGCTTAATGGTAAATTAGAATTAATGGTAAAGAGAACAGGACTATGATCAGAGTTTAAATAAGAAAGAATTTCAATACTAGTATTCATGGTAATTGAAGGAGTGCTAATGAAGTAATCGAGGAGATCAGGTCGTTTTGAACTAGAAGTTGGTGAGTATGTTGGATTCGGAGGGGCAGTTATTTGAGAGTGTTTAGCATTTTAATCACCATCCGCGAGGAACGAGGTTCCAAGTGTGTGTAGGAAGGATAAAAAGCCGGAACCAGTTGTAGATTTGTTGGGAGGACTGTATACAGGTGCTATGTTTAGGTTAAATAAGGAGGTACGAGGGTCGTTCAATAAGTCCTTAGGAAATCCGAGAAATTGCGCCCGTAGTGTCGGTAAAGATTTTTTTTGTAAGTAGCACTATCGACAGGAAAGCTGTCAATTTCAGCTCGATCCATAGCGTAGGTCAATTTCTATCGTCGATTAAAGTTAACCAAATTTATTTGTGCATAACAATGGGAAAAAGCGAGTTTAGGGCTGTCATCAAACATCTCCATTTGAAAGGCTTAAGCCCGAAAGAAATCAAAGCCGAGTTGGATGCAGTTCATGGCACATCTGCACCTGTGTTTGCGACGGTTTACAATTGGGTGAATGAATTTAAACGTGGCCGTTCATCCACAAAAGATGAACATCGTTCAGGACGCCCAGTTGAGGTGTCTACTCCTGAAATCATCGACAAAATCCACGATCTGATTTTGAACGATCGGCGAATTAAAGTGCGCGAATTAGTTGAGGCCACGGGCATATCACAAGGTACAGTCGCTTCAATTTTGCATGAAAAATTGTCTGTGAAAAAAATTTCGGCAAGATGGGTGCCGCGTTTGCTCTCAGAGGAGAATAAGCGCAATCGTGTAGTGGACTCTGAGGCTTTGTTGGCACTCTTTCATCGCAATCCTGCCAAATTCCTTCGTCGATATGTCACTGTGAACGAAACCTGGATACACTACTACACTCCAGAAACGAAGAGACAGTCATCACAGTGAATTTTCAAGGGTGAATGGGCTCCGAAGCTGTGCCATCGGCCGGCACAAAAACTGTGCCATCGGCCGGCAAAGTGATGGCCACGGTCTTTTGGGATTCGCAGGGCATCATTTTTATCGACTACTTGGGAAAAGGAAAAACAATAACAGGAGCGTATTACGCGTCGTTATTGCAACGGTTGAGCGAGGACATCAAAGAGAAATGCCCCCATCTGAAGAAGAAAAAAATCCTCTTGCATCAGGACAATGCGCGTGTGCACACCTGCGCTGTTTCCATGGCCAAAATTGTGGAATTGAGAATGGAATTGTTGCAGCATCCCGCTTATTCACCAGATTTGGCCCCGAGTGACTATTTTCTTTTCCCCAATCTGAAGAAATGGCTTGGCGGACGACGGTTTACTTCCAACGAAGACGTCATTGCTCAAACGGATGAGTATTTTGCAGAACTTCCGAAATCCTATTTTTTGGACTGGATAAAAATTTTGGAAAAACGGTTGGAAAAGTATATAGAACTAAAAGGAGGTTATGTTGAAGAATAAAACTTTTTTTTTTAAAAACAGTTTTGTCCATCTTTTTCTAAGGACTTATTGAACGACCCTCGTATCAATAGTAACATCTGTGTGGATTGTAGGGATTCGGAGGTGAAATTGGAGTGAATGTAATGCTTTGTAGATTTTCTTAGAAGGGTATCTGTTCTAACATACCATGCGCAGTATTGTCAGGGTAATCAGTTCTGTAAGTAACGTAGTCTCGTATCGTAAAATTATAATATGGATGTGAAGTGCATCTCAGTTAATATTGTAGAACAATGTCAATGTATCTGTCATGTAGAAGAATGTTCAGTTCTTGCCGATGAGGATTAATAGCCTACTGCCATACCTATTCATAAAACTACTCTGATTTGAACTGGTATATCTACTTCTTTACTTACTCCCATACCTATTCCTGTAATTACTCCCGCAGCCATTCACGCACTAATTTTTATATCTACTCTCGTAGCTACAACTCTACCTATTCCCATTTCTACTCTTATGTGTACCCTGTACTTATTCTCATGCTCCTTTTTATATCTACAATCATCCCTTTTTTGATATCCACTCCTGTGGTTACTTTCGCACCTATTCTCGTACCCACTACTGTGCTTACTCCTATATCTACTCCCATATCTACATCTGCAACCACTCCTTTAACTACGCCAGTACCCACTTTGGTACTGGTTTTCGTAACTCTTCACCTGTCGCTACTCCCTTATTTATTTTCGTACCTATTCCTCCACCTTACCTACTCCGTTTTCTGTTCTCATATCTACTTCCGAAAGTAGATATGATATTCTCATATCTACTTTCATTTATAATCCTCTATTTACTTTCGTATCTACTTCCACGGCAATACCCACTATAATTTTTTAGCATTGAGAAGCAATTTTATTACAACCTCATATCTAGATTCTGGCTCAAAACTGTTCAGACTGATATAACTGAGGGTAATATGGTAAAACTGATGGACTTCTAGATGTGAAATGTAAATTTCAACCTCGTCCGGAAACTACTCAACCCTATAGAGCCTAATAAGTGAATTTATGTTTTTGGAGTTTGTAGCAAAAACTGAAACAGAGATTTTTTGAGCAACAATGTACCATCATCAAATTTTGTGTACAGCCTGGTAGATCCTTGAGTATAGGACAAGAACATATGGATTTCGTTGGGTTAAACATTTTTGAAGTAGTAAAAGACGAACCTCGCTTAGGGACAGCTTCAAACTGTGAAATCAAGTATTTTTATAGGCAAGTCCTTAAAAGACTCAGAAATGGTTTGTTCATATCAGATCAGACGTTTCTGTCACACGGCCTCCTTCGGAAAAAGGAACTCATATAGTTCCACAGTCCTCTGTTCATGTGATCAAAGTGCATATTACTCTTTTTATTACCAAAGATTATGAAACTACCTATCAGGACGTCAACTTGGTTCTATCGATAATGCCCAAAGCAATGTAACCGCAGAGCTGAAGGTGATTTGAAACCTCCACCACTATAAAAAGGAGTGGAATCAACGTCTTCTCCGATATATAGCCTCGCAAGGTAACTACTTAAAAGGGGATAAATAATCAATGTTATCTTGCTAATAAAAAAATAAAAAAAAGTTTCATTACTTTTCTGTCAGACCTTGTAAATTTTCGGTTTATCCAATCGACTATTAGCTCTTGTGTAGTAAAATTTTAGTTCGTTCATCTAGTAAAGATGATTTGGTTTGTAACTGTTATTTGGTTCCTTTTTTTAAAATAAAAACTATGAAATATAATAAACTTTTCTGATGTTTCATGTTTATTATATTTTCTATCGGAATATACTCGTAGTTTATTAAATTTTATTAGAGATATTATATTAAAGAATCTATAAAATTTTTCATAGTATAGATCAAATAATTAAAAAATTTTAAATGCTAGAATAATTATAAAAGGATACATAAAATATTTTATTCAATTTAATTTTGGAAGAAAAATTTTGTAAAAATCATAAGAATATAAACATAAAATGTAAATTTTTACAGAAAAAAATTCAGGACATTGAACAAAATATCTGATTTTTTTTACTGTTTTATTTTTAAGCAGGAAATTGTTGTATCATAAAATAAGCAGTACTCATACGACTATATTTATTACTATTAAAATTATTTTTCCACAATTTTATTCCCATCACAGCTTAAATTCAATTTCTCCTGAACAAATAGGAGGTCCTTTTTTTTAAAGTCAATACTGAATCCAATCTTTTGATTTTTTAACTGTCAATCTTTTATTCTTAAATATCATCATTTTAATATAGTTTTTAAGGTATATCCGGTTTAAGTCGTTGAAAATCGATTTTCATTTAGTTATCCTTTCAGTATTGATATTTAGTTAACTTCAAACATTTATAGTTAAATTAGTTAATTTATTTTATTTGTATTATTAGAATTTTGTTTATTTAAATATTTTTTTAAAGTTTTTTTTTGTTAAATTATTTTTATTTACCGTTTATTAAATTATTATTTGAATAGTTTTTTTTTTTTAAATTATTATTATATATTGTACAAGACTATTTGGTTAATTAATTTGTAGGAAATTTTTTTATAAATTATCTCACCTGCATGGGGCATTTTCCAAAATGTATCCACACCATCCCGTGATAACGGGTGCTGCAAGCCCGCACCAATCAGTTTGATGTCTTATATTTGTTGATTTTCGTTGAAAATAGTCCTTTCTACAGTTTCTGATTATTTATTTAATATGCTTTCACGTTGCCAAATATTTTTGAATCTTCTAGATTCCTTTTATTTTTCTTCTTAAACGTAAATAATCCTTTCGTTTTCTTTTCTAACTGAAGTGTTTTTCTATTATAAAAGTTTACTTATTCTTACTTCAGTTTTTTTTCTTATTTTTTAAATAAAATTTTACTAATAAATTAATAACTTGTTGTTGTAAATTTTAATATTTTCTTTCCTTTTTGTTGATATTCAATCTGTTTATTTTAAAAATTATACTTTAAAAATTTTATTGAAACAATTTTCTTTTTTTCAAATAACCAATATTTTTTTTTTTAAATATTTTATATTTAAAATGTTGACTCAATTTTTTTTATATAGTATAATTTTTTTTATGTACTAATTTTTCTCAATAATGAAAAACGATTTTTTTTGCTAGTTTTTAATAAATTTGTTTGATTAATTAAAATCCGCTTAAATTATAGTTTGGGCAGGTATTATTATAATAGCTGATATTGCTGGTGTTTGTTTTTTTTTTAAATTCTGAAAATAGATATAAAAATACATAGATTTAGTTAATGCAAGTCTTTTTATGATATTTTGATAAAAAAAGATTTTTATAATATTCTTGACTATCAGATAAAAATCAGTAGAAGAAATTTACTAAAAAATTAATATTCTTACTTCAATTAACGAAAAATAATTAAAAACAAAATTAAAAATGTTATATAATAACTTCAACTTATTAGAAATAGTTTCAGAGTTAAAATAAAGTTCTAGTAATATTTTATAGCTAATAAATTGGAAAATAAAATCAACAATAATTTCCTGGTTGTTGTTTTTTTAACCAATGATTCCGAACAACAGGAAAGAATATATCTGAATAAAAAAACCAATTTTCCCAAAATACTATTTTAGTAGATTTACTAAAATAATACTTTAGAAAAATAAAAAATCTCCTGGTAAAATAGATTTCAGGAAAACATTTTAAATAATGTATTTAGCAGACTAAAATATGTGAGAAAATTCTAAAAAGAAATTAATTCTTGCAAGAAAACTAAGATCCCTAATAAAGTATTCAGAGAAAATAAGTTCCAAAAATAACGATAAAACTTTTTTAAAGCACTCAATCAATTTATATTTTTGGCTCATCTTCGATTTTTGCCCATTTTCGACTAAAAACAACATCGCATTAATATTGCTAAAGAGCTGTTGGACTCTGTCCGCGGAAACCAAATTTGCAGAGGGTCATAACTGGTGACGAATCATCGGTTTATGGTTGTGACGTGGAAACCAAAGCTCAATCATCACAATGGAAACTGCCGCACGAGCCAAGACCGAATAAAGTGCGCCAAGTTCGGTCGAATGTGAATGTTTTGCTTACAGTTTTCTTCGATTGAAGGGGCGTGGTGCATCATTGAGTTCTTGCCATAGGGTAGAACGGTCGATAAGGAATATTACCTGTAAGTTATGAGCAAGTTGCACGAAACAATCCGCCAGAAACGCCCGGATATGTGGAAGAACAAAAATTGGCTTTTGCACCATGATAACGCCCTTGCTCACGCATCAATGCTTGTGCGCGAATTTTTGGCCAAAAACAACACACTAATAATGCCGCAGCCACTGAATTCCCCATATCTGACCCCCTCTGACTTTTTCTTGTTCCCGAAACAGATTCTTTGATCAATTTTTTGGAATGGGCAAAAATCGAGGACGAGCCAAAACACGTGCAAGCTTAGCAGCTGTCAAAAATTAACTGAACATTCAAAATGGCCGAACTTGTTGGCATAAGTGAGAGACATGAGTACCAACATAACGCCACAAAAAATCGTAAAGCGAATATATTTAACCTGGGGAAATTCAAATTTCGCGATAGTTTTTGAACATACTTCGTATGATTAAATAAAATATATCAGAAAATAATAATGTCCACAAAATAAAAACAAAAATGGGCTTTAAAAAAAAACTCTCTTATTTGCAGTATATTAAAAAAAAAATACATTATTTTAAAGAAAAGCTAGAAAAAAATTGTGACAGATTTCCGAAAAATAATTATGCAAAAAATAAATACCAAAAAGTAATAACGAAAATTGTTACTTGCGACAACGTCGATTTAAAAGAAAATATTTTATTTAAAGATTTTATGAAAAAAATAAAAGTAACAAATAAAATTTAAGCAAAAAAAAATAAAAGTAACAAATAAAATTTGAGCAAAAAATAAATTTTAGAAATAAAATTATTCTTAGAAAAAATATCTTATAAAAAAGAAATTTAAACAAAGTTGATTTCTGAAAACTGTATTTCCCAAAAATAATTGGTTCCAATAAAAATTTATACTAATATAAAAAAATTATAAAAAGAAAATTTCCTAATAAACGGAAATATTATACTTGAAAAAAAAAAAATAGAGATTTCATAGAATAAGACTGAATGGACCAATTTGAAGAAATTTCTGGCAGCGAAAGAAGTTGTTTGAGAAAAAATTCACGCACAAAATCTATATTTTCCGAAAAAAGATTCGTAAAAATTCGATTTAAAAAATATAAATTCTATAAGAAAATACTATAAAATAAAATAAATTGCAAAAAAAAAATTGTTTAAAGATAAAAATTACTTAAAAAATAAATTTTTTTTGTTGAGGAAAAATCATATTTTAAGTAAGTTCCATTCCCAAATATCAATTTTATAGTTTAAAAAGTACTGCCCCAATATTTAACTATTATTAAATAAATATATAATTAAATTCAATATTTATTTAGATTGAATATTGCCATAAATAAAAATTAATAATTTTATTAAATTGTAAAAACTTTGTACAAAAGTGATAAGCCTGCGGCAGCCACATTAACGCGCAAAATTTTCTTCATTGATGAGGGACGTTTCTCGAACGGTGGATACAACAAAATGCAAATGAAGCTTTGAAAAACTTATAAATAACTTTAGAAAATTAATTAAATTTAGTATGTAAGGCTCTGAAAATATACAAATGACTGTATAAATTTCATTGTACTCACAAAAAGTATCTGGCTATTGTGCATTTTGGTTTAAAGGTGTAATTGACCCGTATTTCTTTGAAAACGGAGAAGGAGAGGTTCTTAGGGGTTTTCAATAAGAGTGATATGCTTTCTAAGTGACGTTTCGGCCATGATCATGATCTGTCATTTTTTTTCATTTTATTCAGTAGGATATATATTGGGTATATCTCTTCATGATGATGTTTACAAGTTCATCATGAAGAGATATACCCAATAATAACGTTTACAAGTTATTCAATTTTATTATCAAAATAATCGTTCTCCAATTGCAACTTTTCGTGCGCTTTTGCCATTTAATGGTCGTAATAATCGTCCAACTGTGTTCGCTATTCGTCGAATTGTTAAAAATTTCTAGCGTACATTTTCTTTACATAACGTTCAAGTGCCAATAAGACAAATAACCGCTCAAAGTAATGAAAATATTGCTGCCGTTCAGGCAAGTGTTACTGAAGACCGCAATTTGTCGATTCCAAGACGTTCTCAAGAATTGGGACTGTCTCAAACCAAAACCTGGCGGATTTTGAGAAAGGATATGTGCTTGCATCCATATAAAATTGTTATCACTCAAAAACTGAAGCAATTGGACCACCGTAAACATCGTTAATTTGCTGATTTTGTCCTGGACAAACTTGAAAACGATAACGATTTTTTAAAGAAAATCATTTTCTCCGAAACTGTCGATTCTGGTGCGAACAAAATTCACAAATTATTCATGAAAACCCATTACATTCACCTAAATTGTCAGTTTGGTGTGGTTTTTGCTCAGTTGGAATCATCGGTCCGTACTTCTTTCGAAATGAAGCTGGTAACACCGTTACTGTCAATGGAGAGCGGTATAGATCGATGATAACCAACTTTTTATGGCCGAAATTGAAAAAAGTTGATCTTGACAATTATCTGGTTCCAACAAGACGGGGCTACGTGCCACACAGCACGTGCAACAACCGAATTAGAATTATTGCGAGAAAAGTTTGGAGATTCGATTATTTCAAGAAATTGTGACATTGAATGGCAACCAAGAAGCTGTGATTTAACACCATTAGACTATTTCTTGTGAGGTTATTTGAAGTCATTGGTCTTTAGCAATATACCAGACTCTCTTTAAGCTTTAGAAGTCAATATTGAACGTGCTATTCATGACATACGACTTGATTTAGTAGAAAAAGTGCTCGAAAATTGGGTTCATCGAATTCGTTCCTGATAAAAGAAGTCGTAGACGCCATTTGAATGACGTTTTATTTAGAACTTAATTGTATCGAGTGTACTTTCCATTAAATAAAAAACATTTGAATTTCCTTAACAATTAGTATATTTTTTTAAAAAAAAGAAGTCATTTCACTCTTATTCGAAAACCCTTTATATGGTATGTATTTTTTTCAACAAGACAGCACCGCAAGCCTCAAGACTGGAAAAGTTTTGGCGATATAGCATGCGTAATTTCGAAATTTTGTGATGACCATTTGCGTCCAAGATCGTGCGATATGACGATGTTGAATTTTTTTTTGTAGAACTTTCCAAAAATCACATTTATGCAGATAATCCGTAAACTTAAGAGCATTTAAAAACCAGCATTCAAAATATGCGAAAAGATTGTTAAAAACATAGCTCAAAAATTTAAGTCGTTCAATAATTTTTATGGAATTTATTTGAACAATTTTATATTAAATATATAAATGGCAATTTTTAGATAATATAAAAAAATTAGAAAAATTATCAAAATTGAATTTTTGAGTTACCTTAAATAAAAGTTACTTTACAATGCCGCTAAAAATTCACTACATACTCAGTCGGTATTGAATTTTTCGGGGTAACTATTGTAGAAATTATTATTCCTTTTGAAGATTAACAAGTAAAAATACTATTTAACTATTTTTATATTGTATATATATTTTATTTATTAAGTAATTTTTAATATTTTAGGGTACATTCACCTTTGAATAAAGAATTTTCCTTTTTTTCTTTTTACAATCACAGTGTTATGGTTTATAAGTCATAAATTCCAATTGGGAGCAAATATTTAAATTTAAGAAAAAAACTGCCTTTTTATCATATTAGAAATTAAATTTAATTAAAAAAAAAAAAACATAATATAAACAAATAAAAATTTATTATATTAAAAGGAAAACACCGAACAGAAAAAATAGTCAAAATCATCATCATCATTATTGGAATGATATGATGAGACAAGAAAAAAAGCCTGTCAACAATATCTGTCATTTCATTTCGTATGTAAATATGTCCGTATATAAATACCTACTCATATACCAATTCAAGCCTACGGTCATGTCATCCAAGCTATCTATATAAATAGGTGTGCATCTACAGAGTCGTAGAGATATTTTGGACGTTGCCAGGTATCATAACTGGTGGCATGTGTACCTCAAGATATGACATGAAAGTTGAGGTAGGTGAGTCCAATATGCTGCCCGTATTTCGTGGTATGCCTGATTATTAATATAATTATTTTTTATTCTTTACATATAAATGTATTATGCATATATGGAAGAGATGTTTGTATGGCGGAATGCCACAGATCTTGAAAAACCTTCATATTCGAACAAAATTTGTACATGGGACTGACGTTATCGCGTCGAAAGATTGAAACGATAATTGAACAAGTTGGTTTCGATGTCAGGTGACTTAGGGTCTATAGTAAAAAAAAAACAAATTATAGAAAAAAAGGAAAATATATGAAATATCAACCGACATTCTAATTCTTCATCTCTAATGAGTTCATACCTTTTAAAATATGCTGTCTGGTATTAGGTATTCCTGTTGATAGTAAGAACAAAAAATACCTCCAAAAAAAAAGAAATAAAAACACAAATATTAACTGAAACAACAACAATCTGGGTGACAGAGTATAATAATTCTGAATCCTATTTGATGATATAACCATAATAGCGAATAGGGTATTTGGATTAGTGTTGGATTGCCTTTTAACTCATCCCATAAATCATAATCTTACTGTCATCATTCTCAATCTAGAAAGATTCATATTCGAATTATCTGCGGTTAATTTCCGTCTATCAATGATCAATAGTGAATTTTTATCAGCCGATTTAAAGTTGTGTTAATTTCAATTGTGTTTGAGTATCAAACTCTAAATAGAAATATTTCAATAAGAATTTAAAATTAAAATAATAAAAATAAATAATTGAAAGATTCCAAAAATCAATTTGACAAGTGACACCGACGACAATTGTACAGGTAAAAAAAATTCAAATCGAACAAATCAGATACGACCATACGTGTATGTGAAAGTATATAAGATAATAATTATTTATGCAGAGTTGACTTTCCAAAGAACATATTTTAATATTTTTTTATCGATAAGAATAAAATAGTTTCATATAATACAATAAATAGAACAATTTACAATTATTCTTAACTAATACTCTTCTACTACATATTCTAGGTTAATATTTTTGAATCTAGTTTTTTCCATTCCATTGTATTTTCTGAATAAAAATAAACTTAAAATTCGATCAAAAACTAAATTGAAAAGTATAAAAGCTGAAATAAGAATGTACATAAATACTATGTTATATGCCAACTTGTAGTTGTAAATTTGCCCTAAATTAGTGATACTGGGTAGTCTAAGTATAGTACGAAGTGGTCTTGAGTTCGAATACAGTTATCGTGGCATCCAAGAATTTACCTGTAAGTACAAATGTCAGTAGAAATGCCTTTAGAAAAAACAAAATGAAAATGTGATATAAAATTAGTCAGTAATAAAATAATGGATTCCTTTGAATCTAGGATGAAGTGCGGATGTCCTTTTGTGAGTTTTCTTAGGTGCAGGTCAATAGTTCTAAAATAGTTAAAAAAATATATTCCACAAAAAAGATTTTGACAAAAGAGTGTATAACAGATTAAGGATCACCAGTATACACTGCATCACCCTCCCACCAAAAATACGGCGTCACGAGGGACAGATTGAACCTAATTATTAGTGATCATCGAATTACTCATATGAGCGGTCTTCAATCTGTCCACTGAAATATTCTGCTGAATAAGCGGAGTGGGGTATAAGGTCTGCTGAATAAGCGGAGTGGGGTAGAACCTCCCAGTTGAGTGTCTCCAATTAGTTTCGGACAATTTTCGACGTGTGCGATGGTGCGTTGTCGTGGAGAAAAATCAGCTTGTCATGTGTTTGTTGATTATCCGTCATTTTTTCACGCAGAGCACGGTGCAATTTGATCAGTTGTTGGTGGTAGCGGTGGGCATTGACAGTTTCACCAGGTTTTAACATCTCATAGTTTCACCAGGATACCTTGCTGATCCCACCAAACGCACAGCATCGTTTTCCGTCCGAAGCGATTTAGGCTTGGGGGAAGATGTTGATGGTTGGTTGGGATCAACCCACGATTTTTTGCGTTTTTTGTCTGGCGAGCAAGATTTCGCATGTCTTTTGGCGTCGCTCCATCTGCCTATCGTTCAATTTTTGCGGCACCCATTTTCCGATCTTTTCAATCTTCCCCTTAGTACGTATACGCATGGAAATGGCTGGTTGAGTAACACACAATTGCTCCGCGAGCATTTTTTTGCGATTGGGTATCTTCTTCGTCCAAAAGAGCCTGTAATTGATGGTCCTCAACCTTCCTAGGTCGATTTTCACGCTTCTTGTCCCACAAGACAAAATATTCGTCTTTGAACCGACGAAACCAATCTAGGCACGTTGTTTCCATTCTATGTGATTCGGTAGCCAATTTATTCAACTTGAAGCAGAAAAGCAGAGCTTCCCGCATATGCCCTTTTTCTGGCACAAAACTAGACATGATTACCAAAGGAAAAATGTATGTTGTTGTACGAAATTGCTGACAATATGCACTGATTAATATTGACAGATGTCAATCTCATAAAAAAAACTATGGCGTGTACACGGTAGTCTAATACGCTCACTCAAGCCATCTATAACCAAACAGCGGATTTAAGCTTATATACCTGTTATTCCAAGTTCTTTTTGACGGAGATACGAAAGCCTAACAATAACAATAGCTATGCTATGCCTTGAGCGCAGTTTTATACTGTCTGTAAAAACTTTCAACTATCTGGAGATGATATGTGCTAGTTCGTAGTATGTGGGTCCCGATTGCTTTAGTTAGACAGACAAAAAATTAAGCCATAAATTCCTTAATAGCAAAGATATCTTCCTCCATGATCTTTTCGACTGAGAGCCTTGACTCTAAATAGGAAAATGATTTAACTTTATTGAAGCTATACTTTACTAATGAAGTCTTGCTGGTATGGATAAATAATTTCAGGAATTGAGCTATCCTATCTAGTAAAATAGCGGGGAATATCTAATAAATTATGTTAAGCAACGTTATACTTCTTTTGCAACTAAAACTAATTGGTCTTATCTTTAATACCAACAATGCCCCCATATACTTTGGTTTGCCTAAAAATCTTGGATTATGAAATAAAAAGTCTAATGTTCTGTCTGTCAGCAAAACTTTATCCAAGTTGTTCCGGTAGTGAAACTTTGGTTGTCAACTTGAAGTATAATATGTCCTTCGAAAGCTTTTATTCCAAGTGTCATTTGTAAAGATATTTATTACGTTGTAAAGATATTTAATAAATAATAATTTATTTATTAAAATATTGGGAAATAAGGACTATTTTCATTATAGCTGTTTTACTATAAAATAAGGTTAAAGTGCATCTCGAGTATGGCAACCTATGCCAACATAACAGTTTCAAAACATATCAAAAGCTGATTATCTGGGTTCCGCATCAATTTATTCTGTTCTGAAACAACTCAAAAGTGTATAGTGTACACGATCGTGAGCCCCATAAAAAAGTAATGTTTTCGATTTGGTGAGTCTGAAAAGGTATCCTGCATTATGAGTAGTTGCCTTAAAATTAGACCATTAATTCTACTAAACACTGATTACAATAAAAAAAAAATTTAAAAAAAAAAAAGTACATTTGTTTGCAGACTCAATAAAAATTATTGCAATTTGGCTGGGAAAAATAGCCGCACCTGCTGTAGACTCCTGCAGCTTACCATCTGTTCAAAACCTTGCAAGACTGCCATAGTAGTGTAAGCCTATTAGGCTTAGATTCCTGAAATAGGTACTAAATAAGATCCGACGCATTCTACAGTAGTGGAATTCCGGAGCTGCTTGGAATGTGAGAGGAGGTCATTAATTTAGAGATTAAAAAACGGGACAAGCGCAATATATGCCAGAAAAATTATAGTAAAAAACTATATTTAAAAGAAAATGAACATAGAAAAAGGAACTTTTTGAAAAAATATATTTTGGATTTTGGCCAAAAATTTAAATTGGAATACTAGATTCCGGGATGGATTTCTAATTTTGAATTAGGGTAAAAATCTGCTCCAAAAAAAAAAAATTCTAAAAGAAAATAATGAAAAAAAGCAGATTCCAGCAAAATTATAGTAAAAATTTTTGCACTGCAATCTTTTTATGGTGGCTTCCTAGAATATTGTACAATTTTTAAGGCAAACAAAACACTATCCATAATATCGTTTTTTAAGTTAAATTATTCTTAAAAAATTCTCATATAATACGGCATTCATATAATATGGTACCGTAAAACTACCTCGACTTGGGGTATTCGAAATTATTATCGATAAATAAAAGCCTAATCGTCATTAGAATGTTTATCTTTTTAAGGATTTATTTTTATTTTATTCATTTTTATATTTTATGCATCAATGTTTCTTCCTTTAAATAAGTTCTGCTATATATCGCCGGATGTATAGCTTCCACTCATAAAAACAGTATTTGAAGGTTTTAACTGGAATCGCTTTCAATCCTTCGGTTACACTCATATGGATTGTTTCGCATAGGCTCATTGTAACTCTTTGTAAGTCATACTCTCGGATTTACCAAGCTTAACACAACATTTGGTGGTATATCATAGCTCGAAAATTCACTTTTTCATATATCCTCCGCACAGGCGACTTCTTCTGCGAGAATAATCCACAAGATTTACACCCGAAGCGCATATAAGTATCGGTGCACCCACGTCCTAAGCTGGTCCAGCAGATTCTATCTGCCAAACACAAGGATGTATCTTCTAGAATAATGATCTTTAAGGACTATACTAGAAGTGCCTATGGGTACTAGCATACCCGCGGACTCTAGCTGGCTTAGTAGTTTCGCAGGAATTTATAAGGTCACCACTCTAGCTCTTTTAGGGCGAAACGCACTTAGCGGGTGACTTTAATGATACAATTTGGTACCTTCGGCGTCGGGAGTTCTACGCTAGTTCGTCCGCCGTGCCCGTCCAATAGCGAGGAGCCTTTGGCTGAAACGTGGTGGCTGTGGTTTAATACCTACATCGAGGGTACAGTCTTAGGGCTAGAGGTGATATCGGGTGCTATCACTGCAAATGATAGCAGAGATTTAGGCAGGCCTTGGTACCAATAATTAGGGTAACTACCGTGTAACTGGTAATTAACTGTTCGCAAATGCACATACCTATGATATATGCAGTTGGTTATATGGTGGGACCAGATAGTTGCACAAATGTGTGTGAAGTAATGAGGAAGCAATCTGCTGGTTGAGACCGTTTACAGCAGGAATTGTAAAGATGAAGTGATTGAATATTTGCCATCTTAATGCGAGAGGCACGAAAGATGACTAAAAGAGTTATGATGAAAGATGAGTCATGGGAGAGTGGGTAGGCTGAGGCCATGTCACTTATGGTTGATATAAAGTGTGTATTTTGAAAAGGACTATGAGAAGAGAGGTAGCCATAATGAGCTTTTTCTGCATGATGTAGTCCAAGCAGGAAATCAAATAAATACGTTAGAAGGAAGCGAGCTGGGTTGTGATTAAGATGCGTGCAACTACCTGGATCTAGTCGGCTGAGCTGCTGAAATCCAATATAGACGGATCTGTGATGCGCGTTGAGTGGACGTATCTCAATCCCTGCGGTCATAGGCAATCCTAACGACCGGTATTTTATCTAACAACCAGTATGCCACGTTAAATAAAATTACTTTAATGTTCTATTTTTCATAACGTACTACAAAAACACAACTTCACTTGTCACGCTCTTTACAGTCACGTAGTTACCGGATGAGATTAAAATTTGTACTTCAAGTCTAGGAGGGATTAACGTATATGCTGTGTGGGAAATGTCTACAGTGTTGCCAGATCGCTCACAGTGGCGTTGTCTTTTGCCACAACTAATATTTTTGACAGAGTAACTCACCTTAAGGATAATTTAATTTTGTGAATATTTTTTTATTAAACCGCTTTAAAAACATTTAACTTAAAAAAATTAAAGGTAATAAACATAATCATGAAAATGATTATAAACTATTTTTATAGTAAAATAAATATAAATTTAAAAAAAAAAACAAATTTTTTAAAAGAAAAATACATTTTGTGGCACGCAACCAGTAGCAAAAGTCAGTCATTTGGTTGAGTTCACTTTCAGACAAGTCTCCCGATAATCGAGAATTTTTTTCTTTTGTCGAACATCAAACAAGAATACACAATGACTATAGGTGTTTATAAAAGAATCTATTCTGTTCCCAATAAGATTAGTTGTTTTTCTTTCCTCCTGTATAATATGATATGTTGTCGGTCTATTTAACTTTATCTTAAATCATAAAATTCTTCGGTTTGGAAAATATTCAAAAAATTCTTAAAGGAAAAAAAAATAATCGGAAAAATAAAAAGAACCATAATAAGAGCAAGACTTGGATGATCAACATGGGACCCCGGGATTAAATTGATATACTTCCAAACACTAATAAGAAAAATTTGAACAACAAAAAATTAGTTTTAATTGAAAAAGGAAGTAAAAAAAATATTCGAAATTCCCGTGTTGGAAAATCGTGATATTCAGAGGGCGTCAGAGCGATAGGTAGAAGGTAAAAAAGGCAGCAAATATCTTTCGACCTCATGTCAATTGAGAAGACAGATTCTGTCGACTACTTCTGATCATGAAAGGGTCAGTAAAATAAGAAAACTAACGGCCAAAGTGAATGGTCTTAAATTTTTTTTCGATCCAACCAAAATGGAATTTAATATCATTTTTATTTTGTTCGTAACTTTTTTTGTTCTTGTTTTTGTTGCATTTTTAAACTATTTAATTTCTCATCTCATCACAGTACTACTATATAAATACCATGACGATAAAATGACCTAGAAAAAATTCCTATTATTAGTAGATAAGAGAATACTACTGAAGGTTTTGGTTAAACTTATGTTTGGTAAGTACGCTATTCAAAAAAATGAAGCAAAGTAATAGTATTTGTGAATGCAAAATGAACAATTAAGAAATGTTGAATTATTATTTTTGCTTTTAAATTAATTGCTAAGAATAAGACGGAAAAATGTCCAATTTTTTTTTGCAATTTAATGAAATTTCTGTATTGAAGACTGTATTAAAATTTGAAAAGCTTGGTTGCTTATCAAAGTTTACCTCTGTTGATAGTTTCTTTCAAAATTTGATTTTCAAGATCTGTAAATTATTCATAATAATATATTAAGTCTAAGTAAAACTTCTAATTGAAAAAACATTACTTAAACCCATATGGACTTACGAATTCACACTTTAGACTTCAACCAGTAGAAATTTCCAGTAAAAATTAAGTAGAAATTTTAAGTAGCAATTTTCAGTAGAAATTTTGAGTAGAAATTTTTCGTATAAATTTTCAGAAGGAATTTTCAGTAGGAATTTTCAGTAGACATTTTCAGTATGAATTTTCGGCAGAAATTTTCAGTAAAAAATTTCAGTAGGAATTTTCAGAAGAAATTTTCAGTAAGAATTTTCAGTAGAAATTTTTAGTAGGAATTTTCAGTAGAAATTTATAGTACGAATTTTCAGTAGGAATTTTCAGCAGAAATTTGCAGTAGAAATTTTCAGTAGAAATTTTTAAGTAGAAATTTTCAGTAGACATTTTCAGTAGGAATTTTCAGTAGAAATTTTCAGTAGGAATTTTCAGTAGGAATTTTCAGTAGAAATTTTCAGTATGAAATTTCAGTAGAAATTTTCAGTAGGAATTTTCAGTAGAAATTTACAGTACGAATTTTCAGTAGGAATTTTCAGCAGAAATTTGCAGTAGAAATTTTCAGTAAAAATTTTTAAGTAGAAATTTTCAGTAGAAATTTTCAGTACGAATTTTCAGTAGAAATTTACAGTACGAATTTTCAGTAGGAATTTTCAGCAGAAATGTTTTGTAGAAATTTTCAGTAGAAATTTTCATTAGAAATTTTTAGTAGGAATTTTCAGAAGGAATTTTCAATAGAAATTTTCAGTAGAAATTTTCAGTAGAAATTTTCAGTAGGAATTTTTAGTAGAAATTTTCAGTAGACATTTTCAGTAGGAATTTTCAGTAGGAATTTTAGTAGGAATTTTCAGTAGAAATTTTCGGTAGAAATTTTCAGTAGAAATTTTCAGTAGAAATTTTTAAGTAGAAATTTTCAGTAGAAATTTTCAGTACGAATTTTCAGTAGAAATGTTTTGTAGACATTTTTAGTAGAAATTTTTAGTAGAACATTTCAGTAGAAATTTTTAGTAGAAATTTTCAGTAGGAATTTTCAGTAGAAATTTACAGTAGAAATTTTCAGTAGAAATTTTCAGTAGAAATTTTCAGTAGAAATTTTCAGTAGAAATTTTCAGTAGAAATTTTCAGTAGAAATTTTCAGTAGAAATTTTCAGTAGAAATTTTCAGTAGAAATTTTCAGTAGAAATTTTCAGTATGAATTTTCAGAATAAATTATAAGTAGAAATTTTCATTAGGAATTTTCATTAAGAATTTCCAATAAAAATGTTCAGTAGAAATTGTCAGTAGAAATTTTCAGAAGAAATTTTTCAACTCCCATCGTAGCCAATCTTTAAAATCGAAAATCCTTCGTAATTATCCGTCTCTAATAATGTGATCCACCATGAGTTAAATGTCCTTTTTATTCCTGATTTAACCATGCAACGCTATCTCCTGCCACTATTTCAATGATTTTCTTGTTGCATGGTTCAAATTTAGATGTAATATAAAATGCAGTAAAAAAACTGTCTTTCCCAGTTTATTTTCTCTGTAAAATTAAGTTCAGACAGTTCGATATTATTCGTTGGTCTTTTTAAGACTTTGGCCTTTCGAAGGTAGAAACTCCTCTTCTTTATTATAAAAAAATCGACTCCAACTGATTATTTAGATTAATTTTCAATATATTCAAGGGCATAATGATAAGTCAGTGATAAATGAAACAAAAAAGTAATTTATTTAACAGAAATTGACATATTTTTCAACAAAAGACTTCCTATAAGGTGGATACGCTTCGTTTAATGATATTTAAACTATTTGATACCGTTGGTATTCGATTTGTCCAACGGCTGGTATAAAATAAGCCTCAGTTTCGATTATAACTTCAGAATTATAAGTTAAAACATTTTTTTTTGGCCATACCATGTCTTCGTATTTGAAAATAGGATACAGTAGGTGGGTGGGAAAATCCATTGCCGATGAATGTGCAGGAAATTTTTTCATCAATGAAATGATGAAACAGAAATTTTTTTCTTTGCTAAATGCGGTCGTTTTGACTTTTTTTCTTTGCCAAATTTCATTATTCAACGAGTCTAATAATACTGTATAATGCTGCCTTTTTATTGCTTTTTTTTAGATAGTCGGTGAAGATTATACCTTGTAAATTCCAGAAAAAGTAGACAAAATATTTTTTTTTACAAACTAAACTTTTCTGCCTTCTTTTGGTGGATGTTCGATAGTAAAAGTTAATTGTTTTGCCGAAACTTTTATTTCAGGTGTGTAATTGTGAATGCATATTCCATCAACAGCTGGTAATCTATGGAGAAATTAATTTGTATAGAATTTGCACTCCAGTGAAGTCAGTATACGAACACTTTTTCGGTTAGGGGTGAGCAAACGCGAAAACTACCTCGGCGAAAGCTTTCTCATATCAAAAATTTCACGACGAATGTTGCCTGAAAGTCCTTTTTATATGTTTACCATATCGGTTATCACATGCGCTTTCAATCGACAGTAGTTTCCTGAATTGATAGTTCTGAGCGCTTAACCCACAATGATATTCAGTAAACTACCTCTGAATCATTCCATACGATAGTGAAGAGTCACAAAAATAGTTTTCGAGCTTGTTTCTGGATTAAGATATTGTTTTCTCTCTTTAAAAAAATTAGTATTTTACGAAGACATAAAATTCACTTTTTTCCATTTTAATACAAAAATACGAATCTTAACTGCTTTTAGTGGCTATAAAAACTAAACTAATAAACATATAATTATTTAATTTACTAATATGTTTTTTTTTGAAAAAATGGTAAATGATAAAAAAAAACATTTTGCTGATATCAGCTATATCTCTTGTATGTATCACTGACTTATCATATTAACCTCGTCCAAGGGCTCTCTGGAATGTTTATAATCGTTTTATGCAGCAACAATCGATAACAGACTTTATAGATATCATAATTTTATAGGTACTGATACAGTTTATAATAATATAAAATATAAACGATTTTATTTATATTCGAAACAAGAGCCATTTATGCATAAAGGTGGCAGCAAGTATTAAATTTTTGAAATGTGCTTTTATCATAATCACAGAAATTTCACTTCAAATTGTCACTTAAAAATTCAGTAAGATATTATTAAAAAAATAAGTTTTTGGGACATTAATATATCTGTCAAAATTTAAAGATAAAAAAATTGCAAATATTCCAATTGCCAACAAATTGGACAGAAAGCTTCTCTTACAAACAGAAAGTATTCCATATCGTTGTGCAATAATATGATTTTTGAAGTCATAGTGCTATAAGATATTGTCTTGGTATTATAAAGTTGCTGCGTTACTGTTAGTCTATTCACCATTATAATTTAGATGTAGAAAGGGTTGAAAACTGGTTCTTAATTATGATGCTATAAAATTATTTTATATGCATATTGCTATAAGATGACCGCATATTTGTACATTTCACAATAGAGTCTTATATTTGTTAAATGCTTGTATACTTACGATGCTATAAAAAAATGTCAGTTGATATTATGTGAAATATGGTAACTTTATGTTATAAAATAGCCAGAAATATATATTGCTATAAAATGATTTCGTAGTTGATTTATGAAAAAAAAAATATATCTATAATTATTGATCTATCGAAAATAATTATATAGTTATGGGCACAAGATCATGATTTTATAAAATAGTCATACGGTTGTTGTGCTATAAAATGCGTATATTTTATAGCACAACAACCGTTCGTTCTTTTTTTTTAAACAAATTATAGTCCAACTATTTTATTTAATTATATTCGATTTTTTAATCGAACTATAAATTTTTTTAAAAAGAATTAAAATTAAAATCACAATAGGATAAGTCATCTTATCCACCGAAGAATCAAACCTTTCACATGCCTATCCTTTTTAATATTGCCAGATAATTTATACATTCTCGAAAGATAACATAGACAAAATATTATTATTAAAATAAAATAAAAGCAAACCAATATATTTTTGTCTACTATTCTAAATACCTTACAAAGATAGAGTTAGCTAAAACTTGCTTAACATGACTGTGTAAAACTCATCTTCGTATATAACCATTTTGCAGGTTAAAAAAACACACACACACACACACTTCGAATTATGGTGTATTTATAGTAGTATCTGCTGTTATACAGAATGCTGCCATGCTGTTTTGTGTTATTTCCTCAATCATGAAATTAAATTACGAAACTATCAAAATGACACTGACTGTCATGCACTCCACTTATCTGATATGGTCATTGATATGACGTTTCGGTTTATTATTAATTTATTTTTATGTTAATTTATTTACTTTTGATTAACATTTAGATTTTTATCTGAATATTTGTATATTAAGTTAGGTATCCTTTTTTTTTTTTTGGTTTGTTACTTCATCTTTCATTCATTCATTCTAAATGAATTTTTTGTTGTATGTTACAATGGCGGTTTATTCTATTAAGGTATCAGTTTGGTGTATAGTACATTTCATGGCATTCTTTTTTTTATCCAATTCATTTCATGCCGATGATATGACTAATATTTTTATCCAAGTGTGTTGGCGCAGACGTAAATTTCATATTCCAGTGAACTTGCTCATTTCTTGGCAAAATTTTTCATACCAAATGTCATCGGCAAACATTTGTTTATTTTTTCCTACTTTTAAGCATACAAGAAGTGACCAATAGTAACCCCTCTTACAACTTTCACTTTTCATAATATAGAAATGGGACTCAACTCTTTTAGTAATAATGCCTTAATAGATTTTATACAATATTTCGAAATATATCACACTGACAGTCATGCACTACTTCTTGATGAGCAGATCAATTTTGAGCATCTTTCATATTTTAATAACCACAAACAAATTCTCAATAAAACAAAAAAAACCAATTAAAAATTTTTGCGTTTATAATTTTTATGTAAACGAATTTATTTTATTTTTTGAAATAAAGAAGTTTAGAAAATTTT
Organism: Atherix ibis; assembly: GCA_958298945.1. Classification (NCBI taxonomy): domain Eukaryota; kingdom Metazoa; phylum Arthropoda; class Insecta; order Diptera; family Athericidae; genus Atherix; species Atherix ibis. The sequence continues at coordinate 56,571,606 of OY282610.1, read as the reverse complement.
AAGCTCGATTCAATGGAACACTATAAATTTATATAGCTCGATTCAAACGTAAAGTTTTCATTATATTATAGTTTAATTTATGCATACGAATTTTCTTTGAAAAACCATTTCAATATTAGTTTTTTTTTTTAAAAGTGAAATTAATTACAAACAGAAAATTTATTACAAAAGGTGTAATAATTATTATTAAAAATATTATAATTATTTTCATTCTTTGTGTATTCGAAGAATTCTGGGAACATTTTTTTCTATAATTTGAATTATTTTTTTATGAATTTCGTGACTATAGGAAATTTGTCTACTTATTTTTGTAATATTAAAAGTATTTTATATTGTTTACTTTAAAAAAAAAAACAATAATTAGTTAGAATTATGAATAATTTTGTACTAATTATTAGCATGTTGTTAACTGTGAGTATGAGTACATAGATAGTTTGAAGTGATTAGTTGAAGGAGATCAACGTATTCTCAACAGGTTTTTTATTTAAAAAAAATTTTTTTTTTTAGAGAAATAAATCACAAAAAAAATTTTATAGTTTTGGTATCAAATTAAAAAACTAGTTCTTGGTAAAATGATACTCAGGTAAAAAAATAGTAAGTAGGTCCCCTGATGTGTCTAGTACAAAGCGATCCACAGTTTGAATATAGCTTAGTGACATAGTCGGGATACCCTTTAGTTGTCATGATGCTAAAAATTTACATTTCAATATAAATATTACTAAAAATGACTTTAAGAAAAGGAAATAATAATAGTAGGTGTGGAAAATTATTTAGTTTTATTCAGATTAGAAATGATATAATATATATTGTAGAATTTTGGTAAGATTCTTAGAATTAATGAAAAATAATTTACTTTTGTGCTTGCTAATGGGTATTTATGAATTTTATTTTTTCATAAAAATATATAAATAAATTTTTACTATTTATGGATATTTATTAAAGGTCTCCGAAAAGGTCTTTTTTTTCTTCGAAGCTTTTTAAGAATTTTAAAAGGACATTTTGAGCTCTAGGTTGAATTATTTTTTTAAACTGCCGTGGAGCTCAACATATCTTTTTCTGTATAAGATGAAATCCTTGTAAGTCTTTAGAAATCTACTAATAATATCCAGTAGACATCTATAGTTTGGATTTATTTCTGGGACAAGTCAAATAGACGTATTGAACCTAACAATGAATTTATTTAAGATCTTTGGTGTCTTATTTTTTTCGGAGACTATTGTGGATCTTAAAAGGATATAATGGTTTTTAACTTCAGCTTTGTTCTACGAATACGAAGAATCATGAAAAGATACTTTGAGGTTATTTTTGACTATTTCTGCGATAGTTGACAAGGCCCATTTTCATTCTACGTTAAGGGTTTATTCGTTGGGTTTACTTTTCGAGACTGCTTACCACCTCAAATAGGCACATTGACATTTTTCTTGATTTTTCTATACTTTAACGCTACTAAGAATTTTATATAATCATCCATACTTTGCGCACATTAATCTTGTCTTAGACTGCTGGGATTGAAAGTGGGCATATAGAGCTTTATGGTCTGAGAATGCCAACGAACTTGTGGGCATACTTCAGTCTTTTATTTTTTTCTGAGTCTATTAAGAGTTTTAAATAGTTTTTTCTAACCCTATTAATGATATTTTATCGTATTTTTCTACTTGAGTTTTTTTTTTATAGCAGTACTAAGCGGAATACTTTGAGTTTAATCTTTGAATCTTTTTTGAGATCTTGAGTTTGAGTTTTGCTTTGAAATAATAGAGAATGCCAAATTCGATTTCCGATTTACCTTAAGTTATCTACTTTGCATATTAAGCTTTTATAGTAAGATTATTCTTATAGAAACTTTTAGTAATTATTATTTATTATTTTTGTTTAAGCTTATATGATACTCGTAGTTATGAACTTTAACAAAAATTACAAATCTTACTATGTCCTTAAAATTAGATCTTATAAGTGAAATTTTTAAATTAAAACTTATCCAATATTATGTAAAATTGCAACAAAATTGGTTATTCAGAAAATAAAAATAAATGCAGTACTTTACTTATAATGAAAATTATAGTAATAATAAGAATGGTAGTATTGCAATAATTCCGCATCAGTGCGAGTGCTATTGATGAAAATAATATTGATGAAGATGACAACAATGTTGATGACAATGATGATATTCAGGGATTCGAAATTGCAAAGTCTATATTGAAAGGAGGCTCCGCAAAATATATTCATAGCAACGTGATGACAACCAGTCGCACCCGTCAATGCTTTCGAATCTAGGAATATATTTAAGCGCATGTACTCACTTATATACATATTACGAAAAGAATCTATCATCGAATCTGACGAATACAGTTGAATATTTTTATTCTGGGGCTATAGCTTTATTGGGATCCTTAGAATGAGGTTAGGGTAGAAAATTTAAACCGTCACATTCTAGAAACAATACTATAATATCTAGAATGGGAATGGAGATGCATGTGACGACGACGAATAGAAGTCGTCGTCACATGCATCCAAACCAACAGAATCATTCGAATGGAAAATGAAGATTTGTGCAATTTTTCTTTTTTGTTCAGTTGGGTTGCTGTGTATTGTCACCACCCTCTTTGGTTTGGTTTGCTTTTGGTATTTTTCCTTTTAACTGTCGGTGGTTTAACAGATCTGGGGCGGATGAAAGCAATTTAAGGCTGAGCGCAAGTTAAGAATTCTGTGAACAGGAAATCTGTCGTCTTTAAATTTAGGGTCATTTAATTTTTATCCATCTATATTTTCGATTATTTTTTTCTCTCCTCCTTATCCATTTTTTCTTTTTCTTCTTTTTTAATATCAGTTTTAAATGCTGTTCAATTCAGTATTCATGCATATTATATCGAGTCTAGAAGTTCGATTTTTCTTAATGTTCGCTTATGTTGACTTATGAATACAATTGACGAAGGATATTTTGTTAAATATTGTAATATTTTTTTCTTTCCTCTTTATCTCATTATTAGTATATGAATTTTTTAATATATTTAATTTTTCGTCAAAAGATATATTCTGTATTTAAATATACTTCTTTACTATTTGCATAAATTTTAATGCATTTATTTAAGATATTTTCTTATTCATTCTAGGATAATAACCCAATGAGATGAAAACAATTTTTGGAGAGTATAAGTAAAATTAAAAATTGTTGGTCATTCCAGTTACTATAATTCATTTATTCTCTGCCTACTGAGACAATTGCACAATCGTTACTTTTTGAAAAGTGTTATGTCATTGCGCAATTTTTCTTTTTCTCCCTAAATGAGGGGTGGAATATATGCTATGTAAGGGCAGAAAATACTAAATATTCTGGTACAAAATAGAGACGTGAAGCGGTGTATACTATTTGACAAACGGAAGGGATTTGCCACAACTCTAATGATTTCGATAGCATTCGAGTCGAGAGGAAACATTGCTTATGAAAGGTCTAAATCCCTTCAAAATAGCAATGGTAGAAACAGCCCCACTAGAATGACTAGGAACAGTAACAGCATATAGCATTTTAGTATCACCATCAGACAGCTTTGAAATAAAATGAATTCCATCCACATGAGTGAATCCTTTATTTGCGCACATGGTTATGTGTTGTGCATTCGTATTTCTTTGTTCCGGTTTTTGTTGTTGATTGATCCTCGAAATAATTAGTCAAGCTGTTTAAAATAAAATAAGAGATTGTCTAGATTCATCTTTAAATCGATTACACTTGAATCCTTGCAAATTTTCATTCTTTTCATATAAATTAGTAAAAAAAATTTTTTACCATATAATCCTTTAATAGTATTAAAATTTTTAAATTAATTTTTAAAAAATCCCGCTTGTAGCCTACGACTACGGTAGGAGTAAGTTCTATCGTTATTGTCATTTTAATGTAAGAATTTTTCTTATTTATAATTATAAAATTCTACATTTTAATAATTCTCTCAGTTACATAAGTGAAACTAATAAAGCAGATATTTTTGTAATAATTAAAAAAAGAGAATATTTTCATTTTGTTAATTCAATAAAATTAACGATATAAAAAAAATTCGTTTGTAAAAAATGCTTTGGGTGCTGGCTTAGAGAGCACATATTTCAGCTGAGCATGCTTGAGGGTAGCTTTTTGGGAAGATTATCGTAGGGGAGGGGGGGGGGGTATGTCTTCCAATGATGTGCTATCATACTTACCATAAGAAGAAAAATATTATGCCAAAAATATAAAGGATATAATGGATATACACGATAGCGTTAAGTTCTCCATGAAAGGGGAGGAAGAAAAAAAAATGGTGAAAATTAAAGAAAAATTACACAAAAAAAACTAAAGAAAAGTTAACTAGGCTAAAAGGGAAACGGATAGAATTTGAGAGGAAAAGTATAAAAATTCTAAAGTAGAAAATTGTTCGAAAAAAGGAAAAAAAAATTTGCAAAAATATAAAAAAATTATTTAAAAAAAGAAAAGCAAAGAAAAAGGTGAAGCCGACCGTTCACCTGATTGACTTAGATGAAAATGTCATCTCTCCCTGGCCTGCTCTAATCGCCCTATAGCACTCCACGGCCAAACAAAAAAATTCGGAGTGTCCCTAATTTTAACTCCATAAAAAAAATTATTAATCCAACACGCACCAACGCGAAAACCAAACTGAACCATTTTTTCGGGCAGAATAAATCCGAATACTGTCCACACAACTTTGCCGTGAGACCCTCTTGGACTAAACTCTATCAACAGCCCAATACCGAAACCCAATCCTCATTTCATTATAGCGATATGATGCCGACCGCTTCTATTTATTCGTACTTACAGTCGTCTCGTCGGTTTTTGGTCCATTGATCAAATGAAGTCATGCTACTCGGGGTACCAACCTGGCCGAAGATTTCACACATGACCTTGCTGATTCATGCGCCACCTTTTTGGGAACGACCAAATCATCAATGCCGTCGATAAGGCTACCATAACAAAAATTATATCAGTCTCTAAAGGCTCTTATTAAATCGAAAGGTTAAATTACTGGTCCAAACTGGTGTTGTAGCCTTTTTTGAATAGTTTCTATATTATTCATATATACTCAGCAGATGCTATGCGATATTGCCGTAGAACTCTTCGGTGTTACAAGCCCACGTGCTATATTGCTATAAACTAGAAGTTACTCAGTTCAACCGGTAAGAACGAATCGGTACCATGAGATCAGGCAGCCTCAAAAGTGTATTTTTGCACTTGATCTGTAGGCTACCAAAATGACTAGCTAGTTAATGGAAGAAGTGCTTTGAACATCCTCGAAGCGCCATAAACCTTCTTCGTCGGGGTTCAAGATGGGATGTGTTGTTAGGATTTTGAGTATGGTCAATTGGGTCCAAGCGGTTAAACATAAAGTAGCATTTAAATCGTAGAAGATGTATTATATCTACTCTGAAATTTTGAATGCCTATAGTACCTTTCTACCCTCTATAGTTGTTCTCCACCTATTAACTCTCATCCAAGGAGCCTAGAGTATGCGATTACCATGTACAACCTATCTTAGCTCACTTTTATTCATTCAAGGCTACTAAGACTTGTGCTTACTTGCTGTGGCTATTCTTCGCCCACTCTTACCCACTTGAAAGAATTTATCCATTCACCGTCTCTAATCTTGTTTGGGCTTTCTTTTATTTTATTTAAGGAACTTTTTTTGAATAATTCATATTTCTATCTGATAAAAGGACTGCATTTTGTTTATTTGAATAACCGTTTTTTTTAACCTAGGGTATCTTATCTAGTGTTTGTGGGCCTAATCATCGTAACCAAAGGGAGCTAAAGTACCAAACGTATCTTTCTGTTACGTTACTCATCTGAACATACTAACATATGATGCCATTTTTCCAATTCTCAAATATTGTAATTTGCATATATGAATAGGAAAAAAATCAATTTAATACCACCTATGTACGTGTCAATATTTTTAATTTCATTATTTTAAAAATATTACAAATAATGAACAAAAATCTACTTGTCGTAGCTTTGTTTTAGTTTCAAGCGGAAAATTTCAAAATTTAAATAAATATAAAAATCGATATCTTATATCCAAAAGAAAGATGGGGTAAAGCTGATTGAGAATGTATTCGTGTTGGTTGAAAAAAAAAAAACAAACAAAATCCCTAATAGATACGTCATAACAAATGAATTCGTCATAGACTGTGAACAGAACAAACGCACATTATTCAGGGTTGTTCAACACTCATCTACGCGTGACAAGTTATTTTTGAATTTCGTTTCGGTGGATTTTTCTGACGTACTGCCAAACTGTACAGTACAGACAGTAGGTAGAGTATGAATGGGGTTATGTTCACTTGAAGGTATTTTGATTATAAGAGACCAATTGTATTTGCTTCACATTGACTTTATCAACTAAAATGTTATGCTTACAACAAAAGTAGTAGTGGTGGTAGCGCTAATAGTTGTAGTTGGTTCTATGATATTTATTATAAAAGAGTATTGAAAGTGAGGTTAAACTAAATTTAGGTGGAAATAGGATGGAATCGTTTAGTTACACTATTTGTACTTGGCTAAGCCAACCCTTGGTATGGGGAGTAAGTTGTATTGCACCGGCATCCTGTACCACTCAAAAATTTCTATTATTCTTGGGAATTTGAGGGTGGTACAAAGTGAAAATAGCAACATCAGAAAAGATTCAACGGTCGTCTTCTTAAACGTAAGTATAAAAATATTGTATAGTCACGTATATTTGTTCAGATATTTTTTTCTCCATAAAACCTCTGACCTCTGTTAAGGAAAATATTTGATTTTTCCTGACTTAAATTTGGAATGCAGAAGTAATTGGAAAGAATATAAGCAAAAGAAAGAGGCAGAGATAAGAAAATGAAGAGCAAAGCAATAAAACGAATCTAATAGGAAGAAAAATGGGGTTGATCTTGACATTTGATTAAGGTTAAGAGAGTAATTTTGGTTTTATTTGTAATTAATTGTAGATTTCCATTGGAATCTGTATAGGATGAATAAATTTTTGTATACTTTTGGTTTTTACTCTTTTATCAGTACCGTTAACTTTCATGTCCTTTAAGGACTTTCTGTACAAATGTTGTATTTATTTCTAATATAGATGATAGTGATGGTTTTTCGATTATTCTACCAGATAGAATTGTCTATCTTTGGTGGTGGACTATCTTGCCTATACTGACTTTTATGCTTACCCAGTCTATTCTACCTACACAGCCTGTCCAGTCTTCGAGTATATCCCGAATATCCTATATGTCAGTTTATTCAATGATCTTGTTCATTTTATAAAATAAACTCCTTCGGATTAGTTTGTGATGTATTACTTTTGTATATGGGGTGAACAAGGGATTATTTCAATAAAATAGGCTGCTATGTCCATTCATTTACTGTGATAGGCAGAACATGAATTGGAAAATTGATTAGCAGTTTTAACAACAATCATGTAATACTAGATATTATATTATGTATTTGAAAGTTTTCTTCATTTTTTTATTGTTGATGTTTTGTTTATTTTTATTTTTATCTAATTAATATTTGTTGGGGAACTAACTTTATCATATTTTCCAATAATATTATAATCCTCTTGAATATAATTATTTATATTCAACATTTCGATTTAGAGGTTTTATGGTAATAAAATATCAAAATCCGCAATTAACATATATTATCATATAAATTACAAGGTCCTTTTTAGTGAACTTTTTTGTATAAATGGCACTTTGAGTTTTTTTTAGACCATGAGGCTAGTTGGCGACCTATAAGTGTATGGGTTGTATGGAATTAGACTTTAGAGATGGTGAAATTTGGTAGAGGATTTTAGTTTGTTTTAAGAAATTAAAAAGAGGATTTGAAAAATTAGATAAGAAATGTTGAATAAGGTGACATTCCGTCAGAAGATGATAAACATTAAGTTGAGCGTCACAGCAAACACAGATGGGATGAAGATGGTTTTTAATTAGAAAATTATGTGTAAGAGCAGAATATCCTATTCTAATTTTAAGAAGTTTCAATGCCCAAAATTTTGGTAAGGTCGTCGAATAGACTGGTTGGTCAACCGTTAGCGAATGAATAAAATTAGGCTCAGTGCCCGTAACTCCTACATGAACTAGAACCTAACGCAATTAAACATTTCTGTTGTTAAGCAGGTTATGTTAAATATTTTTGAGAATAGGATCACTCGATGGGCCACGAACTACTGAATGTAGTATTATTACGATAAAGATTGCATTAGATGTGTACATTTTTATTATTCATTCACAAATATGATAACAAATCACTTTTATAATAAATATCCGATATTTTTCTTATGCATTTTAAATAAAAGGTATTTTTTATGATTGTTCATTTTTAAAATATTTTTAAATATATATACACAATATACGTGTATATAATCGTCAACGTAAGATTTAATAAAAGGATTTGCATTGTGAATATTTATAATTTAGTTCAATTCAACAATTCAACTAAATTATTTTGAATTTATCCATTTAGTGTGAAAACGAGGCTGCTTTTCATCCTCTGATTCGGATGTGGGTTATTCAAAACCGTAACGTGGATGGATCTGCAGTACACTTTAGGCTAGGTACAATTCCAATGTTAAAATCACATATTCTCCAAAAGACTGTCGCATCCTAACCCCCTATAATATTTTAAAACGGTCCCTTTAGGCCTTTCGATGGCTACAGTGAATACTGTACTGCATTGGCACACTGCGATCACGTAGGCTTAGGATTTAAATTATTTTCTCTTCTTTATAATGATAAACTAAAAGTAATTTATTTGAACACTTGAGTTCAGCAGGCTAACATTGGCATTGTCATCAGGAAAGTTTTCTAAAATGTTATATCAGCTCAAAACGAGAACTCTCTTTTTAAGCCCTTTTAGAAAACTTTTCTGCTGGCAATGCCAATGTAAGCCTGCTGAGTTCAAGTGTTCAAATAAATTCTAAAATAATTTTGGTCTTAGCCCTACGTGATTGTAGTGTGTAAAAGCACTACAGTGTTCACTGCAGGCACGAGCACACTACACAGGCACTCTGTTCTGATAGAAAATCATACCTCAATAGTCTTCTTAACAAAAACAATATCCTGTTTAAAGGCTGCTCATCTAAATAACCGTATAGGTGGCGTTTATTTACTCTGGTAGTCAAATCTGCTCTCTTCAAGTTAATAAGCTACCTAGTCTATCTACAAGAACTAAATTTTTGATATCTTAAATTTTTAGTCTTTACGTACCCTGCCAGCTTCTGTAGAATTCTCTGCTTGAAACCTGGATAAATATTTGGAATAATATTCAGAATTATTAGAACTCGTAATTTCTATTCTTGTTCTTTTTTTGCTATAAAATTCAATATCCGATTTCGTGCACCTGTTTGTGGGAAGTGCGAGTATGAGTAAATATTTAATTTTGTTGTTGCTCTTTCAAGAAGTGAACCACTTACTTTACAAAAGCATTAGTCTTTTTTTAACAAAAGTAATTCGCAGTATTTTTTAATTGCTAAGTATAAAATTTCGAAACAGTTGCTTTCAAAGTACAAATCGGAAGTAATCCAAGTTGTATCAAAAATTTCTAGTTTAGGCAAAAATCGCTGTAAGAGAAATCGGAGACTTATATAATCTCAAATTTGGTCCAAATAAAATACCAAACCAAAAACTCTAATAACGGTGAGCAGACGATTTTGAGCTGGTGGTATTTTTGGACACGTGGCAATTAGAAAATCATTACTATGCCCTAAAAATAAAAAATGAGGCCATTTGGTGACCATATCTCGTTTATGTTCGCGTTGCTACCTTACTTAAAAAGATAACTGATAGTTAATTGGAGGAAGACGTCAGAAAATGTGAAATTTTACTTAATATATTAAAATGTTAACGAAGGTTATAAAGAGGATTTGGGATAGGAGTTGTTGGGTCTAAGAACTTCACAATAGATTGGACTTTATTCCACCAACGCTGTGCTGCCGAGGACTTTAGAAATACACTTTGGATCGATGGGTCAAAATTCAAGATTTGTGGGTTCAAAAAAAGAACCTACGTACGGTGGCTATAATGGCAACCGAGAAGTAAGGTAATGGTTCGATTATACAATAGTTTGGCTTTGCTTCTGTTCAGAGATAGTAGGGGACTTGGTGAGAGTTGAAGCATTTTTTTAAAACAATCTAAATATTGCAGAGTCGAAAGAATACGTTATGCAGCAGAAGAGAATTTCTACAAAATAAAAACACGAAGGCATTTTGGAAAGAAAAACACGATGGCCACCACAATCACCTCATCTTTACCCCTTTCAAGCTTATTAGAATAAAGGAGAGTGAATAAGGAAAACTTGTGGGGTATTTTCTTTCTAAGACCGTATAAGCTGCCATCGAAAGTAAAGAAATCCTTTTCGACAGAATTTTTTTTTTTAATTGGTTATGAATGTAAATACAAGGATGGGAGGACATGCAAAGGAAAACACTCATCGATGTTATCTATAGGACAGGATAATTTTATTTTATAATTTTAAAAAATTTGTCGGCCGTCGCCGTTTCAAACGAAGCTTTGGAGTGAACAGTCCTCTTCCTAAAGGATTAGGATTGCAAGTACAGTTTACGAACAAATAAAATATTCAGATTACGATGGATAACCGTGTTTCTTACATAAAATTGGGTATTCTACGAAGGATTCGGAATTGTAGAGTTTGGATTGCGAGGGAAATGGAATGTTTAGTCGAACCCCAAATTCAAGCCCGTATGTCAAAAATAGTTTGATTTTTGCTGTCAGTTTCGACCTACTATTCTATGGGTCATAGTACAATAATTGCTTGTACCCTCCATTAAGTGGACGTTTTTTTATAATGTCGTGTGAGAATTCCAGGTTAACCGGTATTACCTGTAAGTTATGTGCAAGTTGCTCGAATCAATCCGCCAGAAACGCCCGGATTTGTGGAAGAACAAAAATTGGCTTTTGCACCATGATAGCGCCCCTGCTCACGCATCGTTGCTTGTGCGCAAATTTTTGGCCAAAAACAACACACTAATAATGCCGCAGCTACCATATTCTCCAGATCGCGAAACAGATTCTTTGATTCATTTTTTGGAATGGACAAAAATCGAAGTCGAGCCAAAACACGTGCAAGCAAAGCAGCTATCAAAAATTAACTGAACATTCAAAATGGCCGAACTTGTTGGCATATGTGAAACATGAGTACCAACATAACGCCACAAAAATAATCGAAAATCATATATATGTAACGCGCGGAAATTCAAAATTCGCGATACTTTTTAAACAGAGCTCGTATAAAACAGAAGAGGATCAAGAATGCTAACCTAAGGGACACCAATGTGAATATGGAATATATTGAAAATTTCGACATTGCGAGGTTTTGTAAAAAATGGTCGTTCGGGGAGGTAGGATTTGATAATATAGAAGTATTTTTTTGATTTGCCAGAGGTAACTAAAGTTCCATCCATGTTCGATCAAACGCTTTGAAGATGTCTAGAAAATAAGTCTAGGAATTGATGATACTATTGAGTTGTGGAATGCTCAATGCTTCAAAAAAGATTTTGTAAGAATTTATAGTTTTTTTTTTAGAGGGAAATAACCAAAGCAAGCGAAAATATTAGCAAACTATTGCTTTTTCAAAAAATCATTTTAGAATATCAGAAATATATTAGAAATTTTATTAGAAATATTAATAATATTAATATATTAAAAATATACAAAATATTCAAAAAAAAAAAATTAAAAATAATCATAAATTTCCAAAAAAAATTATAAATTGGCTTTAAAATTTCATTAAAAAATTTATTTTTTAAACTAAAAAGATAATCATCAAAAATGAAAATAAAATAAAAATGACATTCTTATGTAAGTATTAAAATTATCACTTAGCAAATAAAAAATTATAGAAGTGATTGTCAAAATGTAAAATTAAAAACTAATTTATATCCTGCATATACACGCAGTTATAATTTCTTCTTTCTTATTCCAATTTGCACATTCGACACCAAATGTCGAGAAAGAACGTGGAACAAAATGAAGGATATTCATGATGGGGAAAAGTTAAAAAAGGGGTGCCAAAAAATGGAGAACAATACGAAATACTCCCTTGTAGTTGGCTTACCCCATAAATATATATTTACTATGTACATATGAAGGTTTTTATACATTTGTGTGTATGCTGGTTTGTATAAAATGCACCCATGGGGGAGTACGAATTGGTATGACCACATTTTATCGTGCATTATTGAATTATGAAGGTGGGTGGAAATTCTTTGCATTGAAATTTTTACGTTTTAATATTCAAAGTGGTAGTTGTAGCGATAGTGGCTTCGGTATTGATTATACATTGTTAGGGGTAGTTTCATTTGTAATAGTAGCTGTAAGTACATTGGTATTGATAGTGTAAGTAGTATATAAACTGGTAGTGGTAGTGGGGTTGTGCTTACCATTTGCAGTGCGAACAACTTTAATTATATGGAATTTGAAAAAAAATTTTAACCACCCGCTACTTGTTCCGCTACAATTATAGTTGATTGAATTAATTATGGAGAAAATTAATTTTGATTGAATTTTTCCTCCATTTTTTTTGTAATATTTCAAAAATATACTTAAGAATACTGTCTATATATACTGCGGTACATACTGTTTATTTCACTTTAATACATCAATGTTAGCCCCTTTAAAATTATTCCCTTGGACAGCTTACATATCGGCGTAGGCGTTGTTTCTACTCTTTGTAGCAGTATTGAAAAGCTTCAACGCGGGCGTTATCGATAGATATGGATGTTGTCGACAGTACCAGAATGACATGCTTTTGTGTGTTTTTTTTTGTCTTGGGGGAACAAAAATATTATACTATCTTCGATTAGATAAATAGAGAGAATAAGAAAAAACAAAATAATGCCGTTTTCAAATAAAAACCCACTGATGGAAATTATGGTTTAACTGATGGAAATGATGGTGCTTGCAGAGTCTGATCTTAAGCGGAGAACCTTACTTCTGAGCCTTTTTAAGACTTGTCTTAAACCTTTCTAATTATCAGTTTCAATATTAATCGATAGTCTGACCTCATAGAGGCTACTACTCGTTCCACATACTCATCAGTTTTCTAAGTTGAATGCCATTTGAGTGAACGTCTTCCTGCACTGCTTCTCGGCCCACCAAAAAAAACTCGCGAATTAAACAAGCTTAACTCAAAATTTACAGATACATATTTGCTCCAAATTTTAGTACTCCATTTTTCGCGACGCACTGGAAAAACACAACTGCACTTACTCGTATTACGCTCTATAGCCGAGGTGACCAGATATTAATTAAATTTGAATATGTGTATTTCTTCTTCTTCTTCTGCTATGGCGTTACAGCCAGGTTTCGAGCCTTGGCCTTCTCAATTTTCCTTTTCCACGCTGGCCGATGTTACGTAAGCATTTCTTTTAGATTGTATCACAGCAACGGTTTTGTGGCTTGACTGGCGGTCTCTTCCTGTCCACCCGACCATTGAAGATCTTCTTGGAAATGCGGTTATCGGACATACGTTGCACATGGCCGTCCCATCTAAGGCGATATAGTAAACACTTTTTTTCAAAATGGTCCAGTCGATTTTCCGCTGTTTGCATCATCGTCCAAATTTGACGATCATAACACAGGACTGGTCTGATACGAGCTTTGTACAATTTAATTTCCTTTCTCTGTGTACCCTCTTCGACCTTATTATCTTCGACAATGCAAAGTAAGCGCTGTTGGGTTCCCTAATCCTCTATGTCACTTCAGCTATTTCTGTATTTGTGCTGGTCACTGTTGATCCTAAATAATCAAAGCTTTCTAATATTTCTATGTTCTCCTCAACAATTGTTGGCTTATGTCTTACTCTTAGGCCATTTATAGATACCACTACCACCTTGGTCTTATCGATGTTAACTTTTAGTCCAATTTCCCTAGCAATTTTCTCTAGTTGGACATAACATTCTCAGACATTTGATTCCGATCTTCCCATTAAGAATAGATAATCAGACTACCCTACTACTTGCGATGACGTATACAAAAATGTACCCCTCAGATCTGCCGGAATTCTTTTTATCACATGCTCTAAAGTAAGGTTAAAAAATATTGACGCAAGTCCGTCACTCTGTTATAGTTCTTCTTATATAGAGAAAGGATGTGTGAGGATATTTTGAAATCTGAACTGTGCACCTTTATTAGACTGGTGAGCTTTCCTGGTACGTCTGGGTATTTCCATACGTCGTACAGCTTGATCTATCTAGATAGAGTCGTATGCTGATTTAAAATCAACAAAGACCTGGGCAGCATCGATCTTCCTTTCCCAGCATATCTCCAGTACCTGCCTTAGCACAAATAGTTGATCCATTGTTGAGCGTTCAGGTCTAAATCCTGAGTGGTACTCTCCTATAGATTGTTCAGCTATTCTTTTTAGGCGTGTTTTCAAGATGTTCATGATTTTGCAATCCAACTTCTCTCCTTTTTTGTAGATCGGATAAACTATAATTAACTGCCACTCTGTGGATATTTTTTCTTCTATCCTCACTTTAAGTATTATTAGGTGGAGTGTTTTGCACACGTGTTCTCCTCCATGATGCATTAAATCAACCGGAATATTATCAGCACCAGGTCCTTTTTTTTCTTTTTATGTATGATTAATATAATTTATTTTAAAACATGAAAAGGATAATTGCAAAAGCTGAGGTTATGTGTAAGCGGATTTTGAACTGTTTCAAAGTCTGAATTTGCCGCTGCCTCAACTCGCCTGTATTCAGTGAAGGAATGGAGCAAGATTACGTTCCGTAGGCCGTTAGTTGCTCCGATTGCGTCAATTTATGTGATCTTAAGTTTACTCCCAATGAAGTCATTCTCCTCCATGATGCAGTAATTCGGTCGGAATATTATCAGCACCAGGTTCTTTATTTTAATTTGTATTTAATACTATGGAGTAGCTTCTTATAATATATGAAGAAACAAAATGTGGCTATCATTGATCTAATGCGTAATTAGCCTCAGCTCTATAAGGCCACATAGTTACCTGAAGAGACGGAAACTGGTACTGTACCTTTACGAAGGACTAACGTAACATGTCAGTCTTATTACTTTTTCGACAAAGCTCTTAAAAAATTTGTGATATCAAAAAATATTATGAGCAACTTTAATTGAAAGTAAAAAATATTCTTTGAGCTCTGCTATCTCCTTAGGTGCTCTGAGGTAAAGTTTTGGTGTGTATTATTTTTATTGTTATTATTATTAAAAATAGAAGTATTAAAAATATATATTTATTTATGGTGAAATTATTTGAAGTACATCACATTAATATAGAGAATTTTCATTATCGAGGAAAAATCTTTTCATTATCAGATTATAAGTTTTTGTATTTTAAATAGTGAGTAAATTATATAAAAAAAAATTACATTTTAATGATCATTGAACAGTCGTTTTGTTGACTTCGAAAAGAGCCTTCGACATGATTTCTCGCGACGCCATCTGGAGTGCTCTGGCTGAACTAGGCATCCCGCAGGCCATAATCGATCTAATCCGAGAACTATACCGCGAGGCCCCGTGTAGAGTGCGTCTCAAAGGACGAAACAGCGATAGATTCAACATCTCGAGAGGAGTCAGGCAGGGTTGCATAATCTCGCCTATCCTCTTCATAATCGCCCTAGACCTAGTTCTTCAACGCACTAACAGCACAGCCAGCAACGGTATACAGTGGACACTGCGTGAGAAGCTCCACGACTTGGACTACGCCGACGACATATGCCTCATGTGCCACACCTTCAACGGCATTCAGGAGAAACTGAATGCACTGGCCTCCAACGCAGAAAAAGTTGGGATGAGAATCAACATCAAGAAGACCAAATTGATACGTGTCGGCGCCACCTCTGAGAGATTCTTGATGCTACACGGTACCCAAGTTGAAGATGTCGAAAAGTTCTGTTACCTTGGCAGCATGCTCAGCAAGGATGGTGGAACTGAAATAGACATCCAAACGCGCATCAACAAGGCGCGACAAGCGTACACCTCACTTGGGAACGTATGGCGTTCCAATCATCTCTCCATAGCCCTCAAACTTCGAATATTCAACTCAAACGTCAAGCCAGTCCTGCTGTACGGCTGCGAAACATAGAAAGTAACAGACAGCACGACTCGTAAGCCTCAGGCATTTGTGAACAGATGCTTGAGGCGTATAAGCAAGATCTTCTGGCCAAACTGGATAACGAACGATGAGCTGTTACTTCTCACGAAGCAAATACCCCTGCTAGATAACATCAAACGCAGGGAATGGAGTTGGATTGGCCACACCTTGCGAAAACCACCTACGGACATAGCAAGGATGGCACTAGATTGGAACCCACAGGGCAATCGCAGCAGAGGACGTCCAAGGACCACTTGGAGAAGATCAGTCGAGCGCGAACACCAACAAACTGGCAAATCATGGTCGGAAGTAAAAAGGCTGGCTCAAGACAGAAGCAGATGGAGAGAGTTCACAGAGGCTCTAGTGCCGCTATATACTCCATAGGAGTGACTGTGTTCTCATGTCTATGTGTAGCATAGAAATGAAAACCTGTCAAATAAAAAAAATAAAAAATATATAAAATTAGATTCAATTTTCTCATTTTAGATTTAATTTTTATTTGGAATGAAAATACACAAAAAATATTTGGGCTAGCTTTTTTAACTATTGTAGAAAATAAGTTACTATAATTAAAATAATAACTTACAAAAACAAAACAAAAAATTTACTATAAGATAATTTGAAGATTATCTTACGACTGTTATTATCTACTAAATTTAATGATTCCCTATTTTGGTAGTAAAGAGTATTCAGAATAAATTGTCATCAACGTTTGAACGATATTATTTCGTTTGATTAAATGTGATTGCAATTAATAAGTTTAGGAATAAAAGTGAATTTTATATGAATTAGATTTAGATTAGTGGATAGATTTTTTAGTTAGTTTAATATGCTTACTCTCAATAGATCTTGCTGTAACTAAATCTTTATTATATCTGTTCTCAAACGTTTACTCTTAAATATTACAGATCATGAAAATTTTCGACCACTTTATTTAATGAATTCAAATCTTGTATAGTCTATAAAAATTCAGAGGTCTTACTTCAGAGGTCTCAAGTTATAAATTTTATTGATATTATATGATATCAATGCTATATTATATAACATGAAATTCAATGTTCTTAGTGTAGGTTAGTCCATATTATGCTTATTGACTATCAAGCATTGTGAGTGACTTATGTCTAAAGACCATTTAGGTTAACGTGCCATACGAAGTCTGTATCGCGAATTTTGTGTTTTTTTTCAAAAATTATTTATTTTGTCATGAATTTCTATTTTGTACCCTTCAAAGTAATTCCCATCAGATATTATACACTTGTGCCAACGTTTTTTCCAATCCTCGAAGCACTTCAAAAAATCATTTTTTGTGATCTTGTTCAGCTCCTCCTTCGATGCGTAGCGACGTACCTTCAGGGGGCTCTTCAGTTTCGAGAACAAGAAAAATTTACATAGGGCCAGATTTGGGGAATACGATGGCTACGGCATTATTAGTGTGTTGTTTTTGGCCAAAAATTCACGCACAAGCAACAATGCGTGAGCAGGGGCGTTATCATAATGTAAAACCCAATTTTTGTTCTTCCACAAATCCGGGCATTTCTGAGGGATTACTTCGCGCAACTTACGAGTAAGTTGCAAATAATATTCATTATTGACCGTTCTACCTTGTGGCAAGAACTCATGATGCACCCTTTAATCGAAGAAAACTGTAAGCAAAACCTTCACGTTCGACCGAACTTGGCGCGACTTTTTCGGTCTTGGCTCGTGCGGCAGTTTCCATTGGGATGATTGAGCTTTGGTTTCCACGTCATAACCATAAACCTATGATTCGTCATTAGTTATGACCCTTTGGAGCAAATATGGTCGTCGCGGACAGAGTCCAACAGCTCCTTAGCAATGTTAATGCGATGCTGTTTTTAGTCGAAATTGAGCAATTTTGGTACGAATTTCGCGGCGACCCGTCTCACGATCAAATCATTGGTGAAAATCAAATGGCACGAGCCAATCGATATGTTTAAGTTTAACTTCTCTAACGGTGATTCGGCGATTGGCCAATACTATTTTCTTCACTTCATCAATGTTTTCGTGTGTTGTTGACGTGCTCGGGCGTCCGGCACGCTTTTCGTCGTTCACATTTTCTCGGCCCTCTGAGAACATTTTGTACCACCGATAAACGTTACTTCGGTCCAAGGTAGCTTCACCATATGCCACAGTCAACATTCGGAATGCGTCCGCGGAATTAATATTGTTTTTCACACAAAATTTGATACAGACGCTTTGATCCATTTTTTTGAATGGACAAAAATCGAAGGCGAGCCAAAAAATATGCAAGTAAAGCAAAAATTAATACCGAACCGAATCTGTCGTCATTAATGAGCGACATGAGTACCAAAATAACGCCACAAAAAATCGAATATACGAGTACGTAACCCGCGGAAATTCAAAATTCGTGATACTTTTTGAACAGACCTGGTATTCTTTGATTAATCTGAAGGTTAGTTTAGTCTGTAAAATTAAGAGGTCTCTTACTCCAGTTGATTTTTTAATTTTTTTCTTCTTTTAAGTAACTTTTTAACAATTTTAGCACTTATTACAGAAATAGAATACTCTCCACATATGATAAGCTAATCATAAATGCGAAAGTATTACATTATTAAAAAATTTTATGTACTTAGTGTGTACAAATACATGTTCTTTAGCAGATCTTGGTCTTTGATATTTAAAAGTGCGATAAATTTTATTTCTATAGCCAGAAACATGTAAATTAATTTCAATATAATAATTGTTTACAAATAATTATAAATAGACGAGGAAGAAGAAAAAAACTTAAATATCAATAATAGCAAAATAAAGTAAATAAAAAATACATAAAAATTTTAATTAAAATGAAATAGAAAAATCGATTATATTTATGTATATTTACTTTAGCCCTGAATGACTGAGCACAATATTAAAAATTATTAATATATGTAATTTTGTTAAAATGTCTATAAAATCAAAATAAATAAAAATATACAATAATAAAAAAAAAAAAATAAAAAAAAAAAGTACATGAAAATATGAAGAAAATTTCGAATGTATGATTTGGAGAAAAAAAATATGTTGTAATAAGGAAGAAGGATCAGAAATAATAGAATCGAGTTTGTTATAATATATTTAGTTGATAGTTGAAAAGGAATAGAATCAAGCCCGGAAGCAAGGATTTAGCCAAAGAATTCATTCATTTAAAAATGCTTTTCCGCTCGAATAAGGAAATTCCTATGGAAAATTTATGTTAAAAGCATATGTCATTAGTGGGATGAACATTTTTCTGTACACATTTTGTTTTGATTTAAATTTTTTCACTCAACAATCTCCTTTGTGTGTGGATGTGTGTGTGTATGTGGGTGTATCAAATGCCAACTGAATTTTCTCTATTTTCGACATCACTCCATAAATGATTTTTATTTTTTTCATCATCATCATCATCATAATCTTGCTTCTGATTTTATTCTTTCCTTTGTTTAATTTATGTATATAAGCAGGAGCTGAATTTCTACAAACATTGTATTTATACTACCATCCTTCCTATCTCTCATCTCTTAGTAGAAGAAAAAAAATGATTTAGCACTGAATAGTAAGTAGCAGTGGTAACAGCAGCCATATTTATAATCAACACCACCATTTTGAAAGCTTTTATATTCCAATTATTTTTCATGTTTCTTTGAAAATAATAATTTCATTTCTTTATTTATTTCGAAAAATATAAATAAAAATAAATATAAAAATAAAAAATTAAAACAAAAACAAATATTATAATAAAATGCAGAAAATATGGCTCTTTCATATGAATTATGCTTTTAGTTATAATTTTTTTTTTCTCGAATGGTTTTAAATATGTAATTTCTGCTTTCAAACAACATTAAGGGTTGGTATTATTTAGCTTTTCATATTTTTCATTATGAAAAAAAAATTTGTTTCACATAAAAGCTTAACGTTTTTCTACTATTATGCAATGCAATCTATTAAAAGCGGTTGGTTTATTTATGAAAGAAATTATGACGAACTCTTATAATTTCGACTTTTGTACTAATAACGTTAAGTATTGAAGGCTGATATTACTTTTTTTGCAAAAAACAAAACTCATTAATTATTACAAATTTGTGTGTTTGTTTGTTTTTTAAATACTTTTTTTTATAATTTTGTAATTTGAAAATTTTGGTGTTATTAATGAGAATTATACAAAATTCAAGTGAGAACAACTTCTCATTGAACCGAACTTAAGTCATTTTATTATTGAAAAAATATATATTTTTTACTCTTAAAAACAATCAAAGCTGGTGTACCTCAGTATAGTATGTTTGGTCTCATCTTATAGCTAACGTAATCATATCCGTTCTCTTTGCGTTCGCACCCTTGGAAGCTTGTATTGGCCAGTCCCAACAGTCAAATTACAGAATATTTTCAATATAAATTAATTTAAAAAAAAATTTCTATAACTATTCGATAATGACGTGAAAATTTATTGTAAGCTCCATTCCGATTTCTGTTAATTACTATTTAATACGTCATATAGTAATTTCTTAATAATATTGTTTAATCAATAATTACTCTTCCCTTATCGGATTAATTAAAAGAAATTACTACACAATTTTTTTTTAAAAATCCAATAAAATTTGAAAATGAAAGCATCCTTTTTGTATTAAATTTTAAAATCTATAAAATAATGATTTTTATATTTTCTTAATTAATCCTATAGACACGGACTTGCAAGGAGCTCTAGAAAAATTTTGTCGATCGGTTAGGAAAATTTTCGAAAATATTTTTGAGAATTTTTTTTCGATTACTTAGAAAATGTTTATCAAAAATTTTTGTATAAGTGTAAAAATTTTACAAAGTTACTTTTAACTTAATTTCTATTACAAATAGAATATTTACTAAATAAACCATAGTTTGTCATATTTTTAAGATCAATTCCCTAAAAAAAATGTCTACTTTTATTATAATTTTTATCATTTTTTTTTGAGCAGAGTTGATCGTTTCGTTTTCATTTGCATTTAGAAAATTGTTAATTATTTTAAAAAAAGAAATCGTATTTTCAAATAATTAAACTTATTTATAATTTGTCTCAATCATGTTTATAATTTATAATAAATTTAATAAAAATTTAAAAATGTTTAATATTTATTAAAGGATTTAAATCGTTCTACAAAAAAAATATTGTATTAAAATTGTTTATAATTAAATTTTTTTCATTTTAAGATATTATACAGAGTATTTTTTTAAAGATGTTTTTATTCCTCTAAAACACTAATGTTCGAAGGATCAAGAATTCATTTTTGAGTTTTTACTATTTTTAAAAAAATTTTATTATGATAGAAAATTTAATGTTATTTTTTTCGAAAAAAAAATAAATTCGCTTTTAGGATACCTTAGGACGTTAGAAAATAATTTGATTTCTGTTTTGTTTGGACATTTAATAAATACGAGTATATAATTAAGGGACAAAAGAGGTATTTAGATCACGATGTATAACACTATCTCGAGACAAAAATAAAAAGAATATTGTCATCAACAATCTTACGAAGGATTGCATATTAAAATCCAAATAAGCTTTCATAGTTTGCTATTTGATAGGAGCTAATAACTTAGTGGTGATTTCGATCTACGTTGAGTAGTTATGCTAATGTCTGTTGAGTTCAAATTCTTTCAGTTGTATGTGTGTGGGTTCTAAGTAAATCATTTATATGAATATAGTCCTCCGTGCCATTTTGAATATTGTTTTTGAATTGAGCTGCTACAAAAATTTAAAGAGTTGTTTGGTTATGGCCGACTCTGAATGTAATATGGACACTTTTATTTTGACTGACTTTTACCCTTTACTTGGTAAACTACATTTTGAGGATTAGGTTGTGATTTTGTAAAGTTTGATATTTTTTGTTAAGGGATTTTATGAGAAGTAATGTTGATTATATTAGTGACTCTGTAGATATTATTGACTGTGGGGATATCGGAATCAAAGATATTGTAAAGAATGTTACCTTGAGGAATACGGGAAATAATCTGGGATATATCGAAATATTAGAGATTTTATATGACTGAGAAGTGATATTGTGATAGATAGAAGTTTATAATAAGGCAGTAATACCTTAAAAGGATAGGCTTAGGGATTATTTTCAATAATGATGATGGTGCACATATTTGAAACTGAGAATGAAATATTAGTTAACATTTTTGGCACCGTAAAATTTAAAACACTTACTTTTTGTATACGTATTTATTTATTAGATTAAATTTTTTTACTATTCTTATTTTACGAAACATCGAGTTTTTATTTAGCTTGCAACTTGCTGATAAAAAAACCGGGGTAGTACTAGTAACCACTAGGAAAGTAAAGGAGTTTATTACTCTCACCAGCGGTTATTGCAATATTATCTCAGCTATGGATACGATATCTAGGAGTTCAGATAGAAGCCAGATTGAGGTTGAGCTTTGGTGAATATCTGAGAATAATAACTGAAAAGAAAAGTCAGGTTGGAAATTGCCTTACTACGGAAGGCCCTACAGTTATAGTATTTCTACGATACTCTATACAGCTCTTATCTGAATAAAAGCTATGTAGGCGGAAACGTAGAAGCGTCAGTTTATAGTATTACCAGATGAATAAGCTTAAATCCGCTGGTTGGTCATAGATGGCGTATTAGGCTACCTTGGGCACGTCATACTTTTTTTATGAATTTCACATCTATCAACATTAATTAGTGTATAATGTCAGCAATTTCGTAAAACAACATACAATTTTCCTTTGGTAATCATGTCTAGTTTTGTACCAGAAAAAGAGCATATGCGGGAAGCTCTGTTTTTCTGCTTCAATTTGAAGAAATCGGCTGCCAAAAGCATCAAATGCTTATGGAGGCCTATGGTGATAGGGCTTTGTCGGAAACAACGTGCCAAAATTGGTTTCGTTTGTTCAAAGACGGTAATTTTAACTTGTGGGACAAGAAGCGTGAAAATCGGCCTAGGAAGGTTGAGGACCATCTATTGCAGTGTTTTTTGGACGAACGAGATAGCCAACCGCAACAAATGCTCGCGGCACAATTGGATGTTATTCAATCACCCATTTTCATACGTCTGCGTGCAATGGGGAAAATTGAAAAGATCGAAAAATGGGTACTGCATGAATTGAACGATAGGCAGATGGAGCGACGCCAAAACACATGCGAAATGTTGCTCGCCAGAAAAAAAAGAAAGTCGTTCCTTCGTCGGATTGTGACAGGCGATAAAAAGTGGATACATTTCGAGAATCCTAAGCGCAAGAAATCGTGTGTTGATCCCGGCAAACCATCAAAATCTTCCCCAAGAATAAATCGGTTCGGACGGAAGACATGACAAGCTGATTTTCCTCCACGACAACGCACCATCGCACACGTCAAAAAAAACTACGTGGAGACACTCAACTGGGTGGTGCTACCCCACTTCGCTTATTCACCAGACCTAGCCCCTTCCGACTACCACCTGTTTTCGTCGATGGGCCACGCCCTCGCTGAGCAGCACTTCGATTCTTACGAAAGATAGAATAAATGTATACCTAGCGAGTGCAAGTACTTTGAATAATTTTGTTTTTGCTTTCTATGAAAAAAAAACATATATTTTTTGACTACAAAGCAAGGGATTAAACCTGGTATATCGTCGGAACGCACTTCGAGTCAGCAACGATGGAACAAACATTAAATCGATCGGCTCACCGTTAGCAGGGAGGAAATAAATGACACCCTTGGATTTATCGATTATAGGAAGATGAACATATTATCTTATTCCTCACAAAGTCACATAGAACAGAAGATACCATGGAGAAGTGGACCGCTATATGACCCAATTTCTGAAAGTACATGCTCGTAGGTGCTTCAAGGTATATCTATATCGTATTAAGTAAAAGTTGATGCAACATGCCCCAAGTGTCGGTTCACTCTCGAGGATACGCAATATGTCTTCTTCCAATGTACACGCTTGGGCAGAGCGATAACGGAATTTGAGGAAAATAATCGGTGAAAAACTGTCCCAAAAGCGTATTAATAAAGAAGCTCCGCTAGAAACAGAGAACGACAAAAGGGTAGCCTGCCAGCTAAATAGAACGGTCGACTTGATGCTCCTTAAGAAGTAATAGCTGATGGTTGCCTCGTGCATAGTAATTTTTTAAGTAAAAGTAGGTAGGCTTTAGTGTATTCAAATCACACACACTGTAGGGATCGGTATCTTTGCAGCATCTTTAAAAGATTTCCGCCTATCAGCGTATAAAAAAAAAGCAAAATTTGATTCCTAAAAATATGATCTCGCATTGCTAGATGAAAAGATTCCAATTTTTTACATACTCGTACATTTTTTCTACTTTAACAAAATATTTTTTCAATTACTTTTTTCGAATTTTAATTTGAATATTTCTAAATTTAGGTCAAAAATAATTTCTATTTCATATAAGAAAGGTACAAAGAGTGTACATTTTTTTAGCATCAGACAATAGAGATACCTATTTTGAAAAATTAAAAAAAAAGAAAAGATTTTGTAAAAGAAATTTTTCTTTTTTGCAATTATTTTATTAAGAGAGAAATTTTCTATTTGGCACAAAGCCTTTAGATCTTTCATAAGTATTGCATTTGAAGTATGGAGGGAAAAAGTTCTTTTTAACAAGTTTAGTTGAAATCAAGAAAGCATAAAAATTTAGGGAAATAGTAGTATTCGAAAAATATCAAACGAAAAGAGAATATGCTCTTTGAATGTACTAGAAAATACTGAATGAGTATTCAGGGATGAAAGAGATTTTTTTTTTGGAGGGATGAAAACAGAAATTATTTTACTATATATGGAAAATGAATTCTATGTCGTTTCTTTATCCTTATTTTCTCTTATAGATTTTCCTTAATACGATTCTCTTTATTATATTCATTTATTTTTATTTTTGCTTCAATTAATGAATAAAATGCTTTTAAGGCAATCAAATTAAAAGTAATTAAGAAATGGAGAATATTTGTAAAGGAAAACTCATAATATCAAAGGTTAAATATATGTGAAAAATGGTCCTTTTCTCTTCTCTTTTGATCTCTTTTTTGGAACTTATATAATATATAGATAAAATTATTTCTCACAAACCGAATAATTTTTATAATTATTCTTAAGAATGTATTTTCATATTTTTAATAGAATAGAAGATTTTATTCTAAAGAACTTTCTAAGAATTTATTTCCTTTATTTTGATTTTCCATAAAATTTTTACTTTTATTCTTTTATCCAAATAAGTTATTAATAAATTCTAGAAATATATATTTTCTTTTAGTTTTTTTTTCTGTTGAGATTTATTATATTTTATGTTATTTTATTAATAGAAAAATCAAATTTTATGGTACTTATAGCTATGTTAATTATCAAAATTAATACCTAGTAAATATATGGAAGACATATTTACTAGATATTAATTTGGTAATTTGTGATATTCTTAGTTCTAAAAAATTTACATCATATAGAAAAATTGATATGCTTTCATTTCCTTCTAATATTCTTATGTAATTACAAAAGTCAATGCCAAATTACTTTCCGAAGAAAGATGAATATTTATTATCCATTTGTATGACGACATTAACGGGTACCTATTTTAACATAATATAATCATGCTGAAATTGGAAGTGTTGCCCACAAAACGTAACGAAAGCCCGGCATCAGTGAGAGCGATCTGGCAACATGGTAAACTTCCCCTCCACATCACTTGCACGTTAATACCTCTTGTAGACCACTTAAAATAACTTCCTGAAACTCATCAACGTAATAAGTGAATTTATGTTTTTTTTTAGTGCTTTACATAAAATGGAACAGCCAAATTTGTATCGAATATTTATTATTGAAAATTTAAATATCGAAAAATTAATATTAAATCTATTGGCATTAATTTGATATTCGAGCATCCTTCACAAATCTAAAAGTTGTTCGATATACCAGCATCAACACATAATTAACTTGAACTTTTTAAACAATTTTCCTCTAACTTTTATTATACGAAGTGTGATAGCAAAGTGATGAGACTGACATCACTGAGAGTGGACGTCGGCTAATTACAGTTCGTATACTAGTTCCCCGACGGTAGATGAAGTTGTGTTTTTGTAGTGCGTTAAGAAAAACGCAACAGCCGAATTTTGAGTAAGGACGTGTCATCAGATTTTGTGTTAAGTTCGGTGAATTCAAGAATTTGAAAAGAGCCCATGGAGAATATTCCTTATTAAGAGTATAAGTTTTGTGGTGGCGTAAATTTGGATTTTCGCTAAGCAGTGGAAGCCGAATCTCACTCAGGAAGGTTCTCAATATTGACACCTAATTGAAAATGTAAAATGAGTGAGGTTTATTGTGAGAATATACCGTTGATTAACAATGGAACTGATGAGTTTTTTTTTTACAAAGAAATCGTTGAGAGGATCAGAAGAGGGGTTCTTTACGCTCCCTGTCAGAAGGGCATCTTCATCTCTCATTTTTGTCGGGAAAATGCATTTCTTTATTTTTCTCTAGCCTTCTTATTCCTCTTATCTAAGTTCTTGTCACATTTGAATCCCAAATTAAAAAAAAAACACTCTAAAGTACCTCACTTGATATTAACGATAATATCTACAGGTTATCAGTATATCGAGGTAGTTGAAGTCGATTCCAGCACTGCCATGAAGATTGGAAATAAAGCCTCCACCGATATACTTTGATTATTAAAATAAAATTCAACCAAAAAGAGGTCTTTGCGTTAGATCGAACACTGCAATATTTTGATCGGAAAAATGTATTTCTGTGTCGGAATAATCAACGCCCTACTGGAAGGAATTTTACTCTATTCCCTCACTTTATACGTCAGAATGACAGTCGCAAGGCGTTCGACTAGCCAGTGAAGCTTGGTGGACTCTATCCTTATTGAAACTGGTCGAAAACCCATCTTACATTACTTTAATATAGCCCGCATTAACTTCATATATAAAAACCTTTGCTTTCCCAAGTATCACCTTCAGAATCTCCTAAAGCAAATCTCTTCCACCGCCTTGTCTAAAAGAAATTCATCTTCCACTTCCCTACTGATCTCTGCATTAGAAAGAGATCCATCCAAATTTTCTAATCTTCCTCCCACACTGGGAGTGAAAACCGTAGTTGGAAGTGAACTTGAGGGTTTCAGCATTACTCGGCAGGTACAGTAAGGCAAATACTGCTGCTTCTAGCTACAGTCGATCCTTATAGTTCCTATAACTACTGTATAAACTCGGTAATTCAGTTCTAATGTTTACGGATGCAGCTGTTGATGATCCTACCACATCTGTTGCTGTTATCCAGCTTGTCGACAATACGTGTATGCATAGTGGACTATTCGAGGTCTGTTCAAAATGTATCGCAAATTTTATCACAAGGGGCCAGATCAAAAGAATTATTAGTGTATTGTTTTTGGCCAAAAATTCGCGCACAAGCAACGATGCGTGAGGAGGGGCGTTTCAAAAAGCCAATTTTTGTTCTTCCATAAATCCGGGCGTTTCTAGCGGATTGCTTTGCGCAACTTACGCATAACTTGCAGGTAATATTCCTTATTGACCGTTCTATAGTGTGATATGCAAAACCTTCACATTATGTAAGCAAAACCTTCACATTCGACCGAACTTGGCGCGCTTTTTTTGGTCTTGGCTCGTGCGGCAATTTCCATTGGGATGATTGAGCTTTGGTTTCCACGTCATAACCATAAACATACGATTCGTCACCAGTTATGACCCTCTGGAGCAAATTTAAATGCGATGCTTTTTTTGGTTGAACCAAAACAAGTGCAAGCAAAGCAGCTGTCAAAAATTAACTGAACATTCAAAATGGCCGAACTTGTCGGCATAAGTAAGAGATATGAGTACCAACATAACGCCACAAAAAACGAAAATTGAATATACGCAACCCGCGGAAGTTAAAATTCGCGATAATTTTTGAATAGACCTCGCACAGTAGAATTTTTTCAGCTATAGGCTCGCTATTCTATGGCGAGTTATGGGCGATTAAGACAGCAGTGGAGAATGCCATTAACTTCCTACTCAACAGCAAAATTTTACTGATAGCGTATCTACCCACGAAGCAATTCCGGTGCTCAATGTGATTCGTCGCAATCTGTTAAATAATAGAAATATCGAAGTGCATTGGCTGCCTGATCTTGTTAATATTGTGAATAATAAATTCATTAATTGTTTGGTAGGGGAGGTTTTCCACCGTTCGGTCCTCACTGCGATTCCAAACTTGTGCGGCCTATTAACCAAAACCAGTCTACTCAACAACAATTCCGCAATTCTGGGCAAGGAAACTTCTTAGAATTCGGTTTGGGCATACTGTACTTATCCATATTTTCCTCTTCGGTAACCAACCTTATACCTGTAGAGTTCAATTCACCATTCCCCATGTTTTACAAGAATGCCACACAACCCAGATTTTTGTTTTGAATAGGACTCGTTCCATTGTGAACGAAGTCTATTTTTGCAAGCTTTTTTTGATATTTTTAATCATCTAAATTTTCTCTACAAACTTTAACAATGTCAGACTTTTTCCTAAAAAATAACCATCGACCATTTTCATTTGGGAAGCAGTAAATGCCAACCTACAATTGACCTCATGGTTGTGGCGCTACAGAATGGCCTCAGGTTTATAAACTGCCTAATCTTATTCCATATTGCTTTTTTGATCTCCAAGATCAACAGCAACTTAAAAGGACGCTATCAAGGTACTATCGATAACAGTCATAGGAATGTATCCGCGGAGCTAAAACCGATCCCAATTGAAGCCTGGATGTACCAATATGAACAGTGGAAAGAACGCCTTCGCCGAAAGAACTACTTTAAATAAGACAACACTAATGTATAAAAATAAATTAATAATCTTAAAAAATCATTCTCTTTTTTTTGTGTGCACATCTCGTTAATTTAAGGTTAAATTAACGAGATGTGCACACTCATCATCCTTAAGATCAAATAGAGCCAATGTTTGTTATGGATCAACAGTCTCCTCTAATTTTATCATATTTTAACAATATTATTGTCATGCTATTGCTATGCTACGAGGGTCGTTCAATAAATCCTTAGAAAATCCGAGAAATTGTGCTCGTAGTGTCGGTAAAGATTTTTTTTGTAAGTAACATTATCGACAGGATTTATTTGTGCATAACAATTGAGAAAAGCGAGTTTAGGGCTGTCATCAAACACCTGCATTTGAAAGGCTTAAGCCCGAAAGAAATCAAAGCCGAGTTGGATGCAGTTCATGGCACATCTGCACCTGTGTTTGCGACGGTTTACAATTGGGTGAATGAATTTAAACGTGGCCGTTCATCCACAAAAGATGAACATCGTTCAGGACGCCCAGTTGAGGTGTCTACTCCTGAAATCATCGACAAAATCCACGATCTGATTTTGAACGATCGGCGAATTAAAGTGCGCGAATTAGTTGAGGCCACGGGCATATCACAAAGTATAGTCGCTTCAATTTTGCATGAAAAATTGTCTGTGAAAAAAAGTTCGGCAAGATGGGTGCCGCGTTTGCTCTCAGAGGAGAATAAGTGCAATCGTGTAGTGGACTCTGAGGCTATGTTGGCACTCTTTCATCGCAATCCTGCCGAATTCCTTCGTCGATATGTCACTGTGGACGAAACCTGGATACACTAACATACTACACTCCAGAAATGAAGAGACAGTCATCACAGTGGACTTTCAAGGGTGAATGGGCTCCGAAGAAGGCAAAAACTGTGCCATCGGCCGGCAAGGTGATGGCCACGGTCTTTTGGGATTCGCAGGGCATCATTTTTATCGACTACTTGGAAAAAGGAAAAACAATAACAGGAGCGTATTACGCTTCGTTATTGCAACGGTTGAGCGAGGAAATCAAAGAGAAACGCCCCCATCTGAAGAAGAAAAAAATCCTCTTGCATCAGGACAATGCGCTTGTGCACACCTGCGCTGTTTCCATGGCCAAAATTGTGGAATTGAGAATGGAATTGTTGCAGCATCCCGCTTATTCACCAGATTTGGCCCCGAGTGACTATTTTTTCCCCCCAATCTGAAGAAATGGCTTGGCGGACGACGGTTCACTTCCAACGAGGACGTCATTGCTCAAACGGTATTTTGCAGAACTTCCGAAAATAAAATGAGTATTTTGCAGAACTTCCGAAATCCTATTTTTTTGGACGGGATAAAAATTTTGGAAAAACGGTTGGAAAAGTGTATAGAGCTAAAAGGAGATTATGTTGAAAAATAAATTTTTTTTTTTTTAAAAACAGTTTTTTTCCATATTTTTCTAAGTACTTATTGAACGACCCTCGTATTAAACATGCTAAGCTAAAATTCCATTAAATAAAGCTATTTTTATAATAAATCTACTTTATATTTATAATATCTAATTAAATAAACACTTGCGTCTTCGAAGATATATATTATTACAATACTATCAAATATTTCTTTTCATTCTTTTAAAGGAAAGCCTTAATTTAAAAAAAAATTTATTCTATGCAGAAAAATGTATGCTACTCGTAATATAGAAATTTTCAAAAATACTGGAGTAATTTTCAAATTTTACGTAAATTATTTTTAGCTTGTTTATTTTTTAATAAGCAATTAACAATTTAAGGAAATTCTCAGAATTGTTTTTAATATTAGTTTTTGCTATAAAAATTATTACAATATTTTTATTTGTCAATTGAGAGATTCTTATTAATGTCATATTATTAAATAATAATTAATATCACTAATTATTATCATATTCGATTCTGAAGAATAATTCCAATTTGTTAACTATAACCTTCTATAGTTAACAAATTGGAATTATTCTTCAGTACCATAAATTCGGGAGAGCGTGGATATTTGTGTCTTCGAGTTGATAAAGTGTCACTAAATTACGTGCATATAACAAAATACACCTGTCGAAAACACCATGCCTTTTGATCATTAAATTTGGATATATATTCGATAATTTCAATTAGATTAAGGCATATATGTTTATTTGGGAATAGTATCTGAATATCTATTTGCTCATCGATTCGAATAATTGGATGGTAGTTCGTGAAAAATAATACTTGTACTAGTACGTGCCAGGGTTGTTAAATTCCTGTCATCAACAAATAGCTTTTATTATGACAATTTTCGATTATTCAAAACCAAATATTGTAAATTTCTTACATAAGTTATATAAAATTTAGTCATGATATGCTACAAGAAAATAAAAAAAGCAAATAATTTTTGGTTTTGTTCGGAATTCTTGCGGACTTCAATTTTTCTTATGGAAATACTTTTTTTTCTTATAAATTTGGACATCAGATGTACCGTCTTGAAATAATTGTCAGTGAAAATTCTTTTACCTATTTTTTAGTAGTATAATGTTCATATAACTTTTTTAATGGAATTTAAACTTTGTCAAATTTACATGAACTTATCCCATGACCTTAAGCCCAAAAGTCGGTTTGTCGCAGATCAAATAAAATCAAATAATCTAATCCTAAATAAGATCTCATCTAACTTATGTTAAAGTTTTATGTGTCGATTTGAGGGACTTTCAAATTTTTAAAAGAATTTTATTAGACTTTCATTATTTTTATCAGCATCATCTTCAACGAAAGTTCGGCCTAAGCCTAATGTATCGCAGAGCTTCAGATGTCTCGGCTTTGCATTGCAGCTTTTCAGAGCTTTTCAGTTTGATATTATTAGTATGTTTTTGGCATCCTGGCCAATAGTTCCTGCTCAGAAATTAAGCCTAAGCCTTTTGTATCGAAGAGATTTCCAGTTTGACACTCTCACCATGTTTTTGGCATCCTGGCTAAACCCATCGTTCCACCTCGTCTTTTTGTATCATAAGTGGAGCTACTGCAGACTTTATGGACAGGAACTATTGAGCTCAATTTTATCTACAACCGATTTTCGATTTTTTGTGGCGTTATGTTGGTACTCAGTCTCTCACTTATGCCGACAAGTTCGGCCATTTTGAATGTACAGTTAATTTTTGGCAGCTGCTTTGCTTCCACGTGTTTTGGTTCGCCTTCGATGTTTGCCCATTTTCAACCAAAAACAGCATCGCATTTACATTGCTAAGGAGCTGTTGGACTCTCTCCGCGACGACCCAAAGTTGCTCCAGAGGGTCATAACTGATGACAAATCATGGGTTTATGGATATGAAATCTCAATCATCCCAATGGAAACTGCCGCACGAGGCAAGACCGAAAAAAGCGCCAAGTTCGGTCGAATGTAAAGGTTTTGCTAACAGTTTTCTTTAATTGTAGGGGCGTGGTACATAATGAGTTTTTACCGCAGGGTAGAACGGTCAATAAGGAATATTACCTGAAAGAAGCAATCCGCCAGAAACGACCGGATTCGCTGCTTGCGCGCGAAATTTGGAACCCTACTCCCCAGATCTGGCCCTCTGTAACTTTTTCTTGTTCCCGAAACTGAAGAGCCCCATGAAAGGACGACGCTACGCTACGATCGAGGAGATAAAGACGGCATCGAAGGAGGATCTGAACAAGAACACAAAAAATGATTTTTTGAAGTGCTTCGAGGATTGGAAAAAACGTTGGCATAAGTGTATAATATCTGGTGGGGATTACTTTGAAGGGTACATAATAGATATTCATGACAAAAAAAAAATAATTTTTTGAAAAAACATAAAATTCGCGATACTTTTTGAACAGATGTCGTATAGTAGCAATTATAAACGATCATTAATTTAAAAACAATAGAATAAATTTTTTGAATTTGAATTTTTTTTTACGGATTTAATGCTAAAACACATTTAAATGTTACAGTTTAAAATTGATTCTACAAAGAATAGAGTAAAGGTTTCTATAATCTTGAAAAATAATTGAATCTACCTTAATTATGTGCAGGTACATACAGAGTTAGGGGTGTATAATGCACACAATATTTAATAGAATATTAACAGTCATATTTTGTTAAAAAAATTAAAAAAAAATCTCATTCAAAATGTACTAATATACATAAATGGCAATGTTAAATTTTATTTCATTTACGTGTATAATATAATAGTGTATATACAATTTGTAGAAGATCAAACGTTACATACTAAACATCCTCTTGAAAATCTTTTATTTAAAAAGTTTTTTTTCTTCTTATTTGTAAATATGCTAGGTTAGAGAAAGGACAATTTTTTTCATTTAATTTAATCAACAAAAAAAATTTCCACGTACTCTCTCTCAGGTTTAGCTTTCATGAATTTTTATTTATTAAATTTTTCTCTGATATATTTTTGTATTTTTTTTTTTGCCCCTAAATGAGCATGATTCTATGCCAAAGTATGGAATATAATCAAAATAACGGGCATGATGGAAATTGTATAAAATATGAAAAATTGTACAAGGAAAACTGAATATGATGGTGAATTGTGAATAAGTTGAGTCAAATAGGAAATATAATGAAAATTTGTATACAAGAATGGATTGCGGATATACAATGCAAAAAAAAATTAATAAAAATCCTTATTCTCTTCTTGGCCAAGGAATGAAATAAGGGTGAATATTGTGGTGGGAGAAATGAATCAACTTGTAACGACTGAGGTGCGCCAAGTATGCACAATGTAAGTGAAGTGTCGGTTACCATAACCTAAAAGGAAATGGTATATTGTGGCTATGGGCGTATTCACGTTCGTATTATTATTAACAATGTTCATTTTTATTTGTCCTTTCATCAAAATGGAAATTTTTTCCCTGCAAGTTGTACTATAGAGAAAAATCAAAGTGAAATTTGCCATTATTATTGTCGGTACTAACTTTTGTTATTGAGGCTCTTCTCTTATACTTGGAATTATGTTTAAATGGCGACAAAAGCCAACTGTACTGCACGTGTTTGTATTTCTATTTCCTCCTGTGATTTTTGGCGGTTTTTTTTTTGATCTTTTCAAAAAGGAATTTTCAAAAGTTGCGGTTGACATTATTTAATTCTATCAGGAATTATCATACAAGAAAACATTTGACTTTTGTAACCAAATAATTATTATTTAATTAAAATTGTTATTATTTTCTTATTCTTTAAAAGCTTTTTTCGAAAAAAAAACTTTTTTCGAAAAATACAAAATTTTGATCAAAATTTAAATTTTTGTAATAGAATAAAAATTACAAAAATTTAAATTTTGAACAAATTTTGTATTTTTTCTTTTTTATATATATTAAAAAAGAAAGTGGCAAAAATACAATATTTTTTGCGTTATTTATGAAATAAAATTATTTAAGTATAAACAAAATTTTCTTATTATTATTTTCTCTGATATTTTATATAAGAATGGAATTCAAAGTCAACTAAGTGCTTATTGAATAACAGGGTACAACATCTATATTTTGTCCTCATTCTTCAAACTCTCCCCATCCTGGGGACCCATCAGTTCTTTGTCTCTTTGCTGTTACTACGAATGATGAACATCCGAAACGAGCTTATTCTTTTGCTCCCTAATGTTCTCCTGGGAGAGCCTCCGGGCCTCCTCTACATGGTAGCCCTTACTCAGAAGCCAGTTGCACTAAATTTTTGCAGTACTATTCATTTTAATCAGAAGAGCAAGCACTTGGTAGTTCGCCTACTTCCTTGGAGATAGCAGATACAATGGCGACATTATCATCCTCGCTACTCTTACCGTTAAAAGGGTCAGTACCAATTATACCGGCTTTATATGTACTGTATTTAAGTATACTGAAGCCGGCTGTCTCGGAATTCGAGTTTCAAGAATTTTTTAGTAAACAGAGTCCATTTCTGGAATACATCAGGCCCAGGGTTGGCAACCGAAGATAGCTCAGCTACAGGACGCACTATATCCTCAACGTTTGCTAGAAAATTAATGGTTAACTGCGAAGTTTCATTTATATTAACATGGTTAAAAGTAAAGGGTGCTATATGTTAGCTCCATCCTTCCGCTTTTGAGGTTTTAGAGCGTCATCACGCTTAAATGGTTTTTTTTATTCGATTTCATTTTAATCCTACGAGTAGCTCAGGAAAGGATAGTCACCTGTGCCAGATCCCAATATAGCATAAGGAAGTTAAATTAAACCGTAGGTTGCCAAATATTCGGAGTTCACATACTAAACCATCGGCGTATGCTATTCCACCTTGGGCTTGGGACATCTGTCGTCACCCTCTGTCTAGATAAATCAAGCATATGAGCTCAGATGCATAAGTGAGCCTTGAGTACATGAGCACGACTCGTCTTATATCATTAGCGCTCATGTAGTTCAATGACCTCTACAGTTATACGGGATCCCCACGTCGAGGTGACAATACCACAAAGCAATTCTAAGCAATTATTTCTATTGTGATATGTGTTATGCCCCACGTGAATCTTGCCAGTCGAACTAAATGAGCTGTCTACATTTCTTTTACGTACCTGGTCTATGAGCAACACATTTCTGAAGAATAATATTGCGAGCTAAAGTTTGATGCTTGATAAAAGTTGGTGATTGAATAGATTCCATTTGATCTTTGGAGACGAAGGGTGCAAACTCTGAAAATACCCAATTCTTCGTCATCATCAACCGACGGACTCTCTTTGCTATTCCAATTTTCCATAACCTCATCCTCATCAGATATAGCAGTGTCTACTTCTAATCCTTTTATACTTAATCCAAATACAAGTATTTATAATTGTTCCATTTATTCCTTCATTTCTTTTATTTTCGGTAAAAATCTTAAAACTTTAATTAACAAATATTTCACCAGAACTGTTTGGAACACGTCAATGAGTGAACTCTTACTGGGACAAGAACCTTAACTCCAAAGCTAATTTTCATATGAATTTATAATTAAAGATTGTTAAAAAATTAGAGTCGATGGATAAATGTCATTAAAATGCATTATTGGTAATACAATAATATTATTGTAAAAATTACAATAAAACACAAAATAAAGCAAATATCTTTAATAATGAAAATATCTATATTTCATCCTTTTAAATATACTTAAAAAAATTATAATTTACTAATTTATTTATAAATAAATATAATCCTTTTGGTCTTTAGTATAATTCTTGGATTTCCACATTCTGCTTAATCCTTTTACAAAGTGATTTCAAGCACACTTAAGATTGGCTTCAGAGGGAAAACTTCAAAACCGTCGTTCAGTTCTTTATCAAAGAGAACAGTCCTGAAAGGGTATAATTTTTTTTTGAACTACCATCTTTGAAGGGAATTTTTACTAGAAAACGACGAAGTAATATCAAAAGAAAGTACAGAAAGTGTGTGTGTTCATAATATTTTAGGAAACTTTATTTGATCTTATATCAAAATTGAAAGGCTGTATTGTGAATATATTGTGAAAAAAAAATCAAGAAAAATTAAATAAGTGAGAAGGGATTTGACTAAGAAATTTTTAACAACTCATATGAACATGTTGTTGAGTTTTAATTATAACTATAGTTAAAACAAATTCATTACTTTAGGCGGATAGGTAAAAGTTAAAGATTAATTAACTTATGAAAAACTTAATTTAATAAAAGAAATTATGGATGGAATTTTAGTTAAGATCCTTTGAAAATGGAAGGATCCTTCTTGGCTTCGTGGAACTTTCATAGCTCAAAGTTATTATGTAAAAATTCAACAAAAAAACCCTCGTTTTTTTGAGTTATAGAATTTTCCGAAAAGTATTATTTTTAATTTGAAATGTAAACATAAAATTGCAAATTTAAATAAATTAAAAAATATAAATAAATAATATACGAAAAATAAATAATTTCAAAATATTTCAAATCAAAATTACCAACACTGTCAACCATTTAAATAATCGTAAATTATCCAATATACGACAGCGAGCCACTTTGGTTAATTGTCTGTTTTATCGTAAGACTAATCCTCGATGCAAACGATCGTTAATCGATAATGGGTCGTATAATCGATAATCAAAAATTGTGTATCGATAATCAATCATTTTCCATCTGAAGTAGATAATTCTACAATGGGAATCACTTGGCTCAGAGATTTGAATGTCGTGTGTGTTTTTGTTTTATTTTTTTTTTTAATTTGGACCAACTTTTTTTTAACAGGTATACTCGTCGATTCTCTTTCGGTCCTCTTAAAGTCTTAAAATCTCGTTAATCAGCTTTTTATTATTATTCTGTATCTGATATTATTTACCTGTGCTATTCCTCTCTTAGGTTATATTCGTGTACACGAGAATTTATTAATTTTCATACCGTTTTTTCTTTTTTTTTTAAATAAAAATCTTACAAGTACTTTGAAATTGTTGTTAGAAAAAAATGATATTTTTTATTTTTTTATTTAAGATTTTTAACAATTTAAATATTGTTTTAATAGTTTTTAGTTTAGCATCTGATAGGGATGAAAAAGTTTTCTCGATCATACCTACACGTATATATACTCTTAAGCTTAGATTACACCGTTCGTCTAATGGACGATTTTAGCTTGCCAATGGTTCGCTGTCAAATCAATTAACTTTACAAAAAGTTCGCCGTATATTATAATGAAAAGTGTGACTGCACAATGCTTGCTCGTAGATGTACACGTACATAAAATATACTCGTATAACGTCGGTCATATTGCTCGTTGCGAACTCATAATTCGCGCATCGTCTATTTTGACATTTGACAGTTACCATTCATTCAATAATATTCATTTTATTTGTGATAAAATGTATTTAATTGGTTAATTTAATATTTAATATAAACTATTTTGATATAGACAAGGTGAGATTACATGATGAACATTTATAAAAAGTAATAAAAACTGTACAGAAAAAAAAATCATTCGCATATAAATTTATAAATATATTTAATAAAATGATAGTGCCAATAGAGAGCATAAATATTAATATTGAAATGTTCAAAAAAAATATAAAATATTTACTAAAATAAATAAATTAATGTGAAAACGTCACTCATTATACCAAGTATATATAGGGTTTTCCAATAAGAGTGATATCATTTCTAAGTGACGTTTCGGCCATTTGTAATATGTCATAATTTCTCTCCTTTTTTTTTATTGTATTTAGTAATGTTTACAATTTCATCATGAAGAGACATACGCAAGAACAAAGTTTACAAATTATTTAATTTTATTATCAAAATAATCGTTCTCCAATTGCAACTTTTCGTGCGCTTTTGCCATTTTATGCTCGTAATAATCGTCCAACTGTGTTCGCTATTCGTCGAATTGTTAAAAATTTTGAGCGTACATTTTCTTTACATAATGTTCAAGTGTCAATAAGACAAAGAACCACTTGAAGTAATGAAAATATTGCTGCCGTTCCGGCAAGTGTTGCTGAAGACCGCAATTTGTCGATTCCAAGACGTTCTCAAGAATTGGGACTGTCTCAAACCACAAACTGGTCGATTTTTAGAAAAGATTTGGGCTTGCATCCACATAAAATTGTTATCACTCAAGAACTGAAACCATTGGACCACCGTAAACGTCGCGAATTTGCTGATTTTGTCTTGGAACGACTTGAAAACGATAACGATTTTTTTAAGAAAATCATCTTCTCCGATGAGGCTCACTTTCATCTGAGAGGTGCGGTAAATGAACAAAACTGTCGATTCTGGTGCGAAGAAGTAACAAATTATTTATGAACACCCATTACATTCACATAAATTGACAATTTAGTGTGGTTTTTGGTCTGGTGGAATCATCGGTCCGTACTTCTTTCGCAATGGAGCTGGTAACACCGTTACTGTCAATGGAGAGCGGTATAGATCGATGATAACCAACTTTTTATGGCCAAATTGGAAGAAGTTAATCTTGACAATATCTGATTCCAACAAGACGGGGCTACGTGCCACACAGCACGTGCAACAACTGAATTATTGTGAGAAAATTTTGGAGATTCGATTATTTCAAGAAATTGTGACATTGAATGGCCGCCAAGAAGTTGTGCTCTAACACCATTAGACTATTTCTTGTGGGGTTATTTGAACTCATTGGTCTTTAGCAATAAACCAGACTCTCTTCAAGTTTTAAAAGTCAATATTGAACGTGCTATTAATGACATACGACTTGATTTAGTGGAAAAAGTGCTCGGAAATTGGGTTCATCGAATTCGTTCTTGCAAAAGAAGTCGTGGAGGCCATTTGAATGACATTTTATTCAGAACTTAATTATATCGATTGTACTTCACATTAAATAAAATACATTTGAATATCCTTAACAGAGAATTCACCAATAACAAATGCACAAACTATCACGTGATCAAATAGGAATTTTAATATGTTGATATATACAAACTTCTTACGGCGAAAATACAGAATTCCATGCACGCGCAAAGTTCGTGAGTGCTCGCGCATATACTACACTGTCAGACGCGCAAAAAAGGGGAACTTTTACTTTTAGATCGTCTATTAGATGCACGGAGTAATCTAAGCTTTAGCTTTTCAAACTGGTTGTCGTTTGAAAGTTTCATCCCTATTTAGGTAAATAGTCTCGGTACGATAAAAACTAGTTGTAATATGGTTAGTATTTTTTGGACCTTTAATGCATAATCAAATAATATTAAACTCATTATTGCCTTACTAGTTCTGTAATTTTTTGAAAAAACCTTTATATTTTTAATTTTATGAGAATTCTGTTGTGTTTTACTAATTCAATTGAATGAAATTTTTAACAATCGGTAAAATATCCTTCGTTTACACAGGAGATGGAGCTTTACCAAATGGCCATAATGTTTCTTTCCGAAGGCAGTAGGCAGTAGGAGTGAGATTTTAGACTAACTCCATAAGAACTTAGGCCTTCATATGTCATTAGAGTAAAAGCGGTACCAAGAGTCTTAGGGCTTCCTGACCGTACGGTACCAAATCAAATCATCTCTCTGGTGAAGCTGACTAAGTATGACTAATAAGAGTTTCTGAACTAACCATATCTTATGAAATAAATGACAAATATATTTCATAAGGTATGGTAAAGCTTATAGTGATGATAATATAAAAGATCTGGCACGTTAAATGCTTTTAAGGAAATCTGTGAAACCCAAAAATGGCTTTAAAACTTTAGGCTTAACTTCTTATATGCAGGATCTATTATTGATCAACTGTGTTTTTTCGGGTATTTTGTAAGACAAAAATAGACTTTACTTTT
The DNA here is from genome assembly GCA_958298945.1 of Atherix ibis. Classification (NCBI taxonomy): domain Eukaryota; kingdom Metazoa; phylum Arthropoda; class Insecta; order Diptera; family Athericidae; genus Atherix; species Atherix ibis. The sequence continues at coordinate 56,531,515 of OY282610.1, read as the reverse complement.
TTTAAGTATCTATTGATTAAATGCCTTAATCTCGTCCTATAACTGCAGAACCCTTTAGAACGCGATAGATGAAGTTGTATTTTTTGAATGTGTTACGAAAAATGGGAAATGCAACATTCGAAACATCGAAGAAATATAAAATTTTGTGTTAAGCTTAGCGAATTGGCAAATTTAACTTACGAATGGTTGCAAAAAGCCTAGAGAGTACATGCCCTATCAAAATTGTATATTGCACATACTTGGATGACCTACCATGACAACGCTTCCCGTCACACTGCTATTCTTATTATTTATTAGAAAAAGGGAATGTCGTAATTTTAAAAGCCTCCAAAATATCCGTGCTAATATTTTTCGTATAAGGTGTTTTTAGAAAACAGGTAGCAGTAAAGCAAGAACCTGGCTCAACTAGACATTCATCATCGAGAACTTTTAAAATCTAGAACGCATATGGGGCTCTTCCGAGGTCAGACTGAAAATAATAATGAAGCTCGATGAAAGGGTCAATAAAAATGATTATTTTTTTAGTCATAATTTAATAACGTAAAAAAACACTTGAAATCACGTTAAACATAAAACGACGAGTCGCCTACGACCATAGGAATTGATTTACGCTCAATTAACGTACCACCATAACTGGAAGTTTACAGTCAATAACCAGTTACAAGCTGATTACTCCAACAGTTAGTAGCAAGGCCTATGTAAACCTCTACTGTCATAAGCAGTGACAGCGCCCGAGATAATTACCAGTATCTCCAATCAGCGATCCGTAGACCGTCCCGCGATATGGGTATCAACCACAGCCACTACGTTGCTGCCTAAAGCGCCTCACTAATGTCAGGCACAGTGTATTCCAATACCATGGGGCACCTCGATTCCCGTAGTATCAATATTTATTTTAAGAGTACTTCGGTTGTACTTCGCTCATTGAGCTACGGTAAGGAAACTTGTAAATTCCTAGGCACCACTAATCCTAATACGCGGTTTCGCCAAGATTCAACCTAGGTTTTTCAACCGGTTGTAGCCACGTTGCGTGCCACTCACACACTCATCCACACACCATTCTCGCTCTCCTCTCAAAAAGTGCAAATATACCATCTATTTAGGCATTCATACCATTTTCTCACACCTAACACTCTACTCACATCCACACTCTCATCATTCATCAAGATTCCACATGTACCTAAGTCAAGCAAATCCCCATACAGGTCACACTCAATGAGAAGGTGCTCTCTGCCGCCGCCCCACAAGGGCATCTAACCTCCGCAGCCAGACCACGTCTGTACAGGAACCCATTCATACTGCCGTGTCCCGTGAGTATATACCCAAGGGACAGACCAAAATCAAACCCATACGCATGAAGATGTGCGTCCACCTGCCATTCATACCCTCATCCCATCGACGTTGCCAAATTTTGTACATTCTGTTCAAGACCAGTACACGCCGCTGGCGTGGACTAAGATCCTGAACCTGTTCATTCATAACCGGACAACCAGCAAGCGGGATGCCCTGCCGTAGACAGTAGTGGATGTTTCCACGCTGCACTTCCAGGTTCCATGGAATTTCTCCCATAAGAACCAGCATCGCCTCGGTTAACGCAGTTCTACATATATTCAAACATGCAAACAAAGTCAGACGCTGAACTGAATTTATGCCCACTCTTGCATACCGGTGGCGCATAATGTCAGCCCATACACATGACGCATACATTGCATACGGAACAAACACACCCTTGTACAGGACTTTCACTGCTCTGGATCGAAGTCCCCATTCTTTGCGAAAAATTCTAACCAGCATGCCAACCAAACCGGCCACGCGCCTCCTCAGATGTTGCAAGTGAGGCCGAAAGTTCAACCTCTCTCCAACCTTCACTCCAAGGTACCGTACTTCCCGCGGGTATCTCTAAACGATTATTGGGCGGCCTACTGGCCAACAAAAAACCCTTCAACAGCATGCATACGGTCTTCCTCATTCACTCCTATTCTATTCCCCCATTCAGATACTGCAGACCTACTCCTACCCTCAATCAAAAGTAGAAGATCATCCGCATATGCGATCACCCCGCAACCGGTCCCCTTCAACTGTACCAAGAGACCATTCATCATCATATTCCAGATGGTTGGGCCGGCCACAGATCCCTATGGGTAGCCACGCATTATGTGGCAAACAACCCTCCCATTGTTCCCGCACACTACCGCATACCTTTCATGGATGTAAGTTATCTTGAAGCCTTTCACAACTTCCACGAAAACTCGAAGTAACGGCTCCGCCGATGTATATGGTAGCTGCTCAAATAATCTATTTTAAAGGAAATAACATTGATGTTTATGAATTAAATAAAATTGTGCCAAAACAAATTATATAATTTTCTGCCACACCTCGTATAGCTTATAATATTTTGATGTTCATTGTAATCGTGATCATTTGCTTTTTACCGCATATGTTATATGGTTGGCAGAAAATTAAAACAAATAATATTAATAATTTAAAAAATGTCTAACCATTCATATATAATTGATTATTTTTCCTGAATAATTTAATTTTTCTGCCATCTGCTAATTAGTTTTTTTACCGTCTTTTAGCTGAGTTCTCTTAATTATTTAGTTTTTTTTTCTGAATATATTTAATATGAAAATTGCAAAAATAACAATAAGTAGTAGAAGTAAAAGTAAAATTCAAATAAGGAAAAATAACAGATAATTTTCTCCACTGTAAAATTGATATGATAACACCGGTGCTGTCAAACAAAGTCCGTACAATGGACATTTATGATGAATTACACATCGATCAAAGTAGGATGTTTACGAATTTAATGTATAAAAGGCCACAAAGAATATATTTCTCTCCTTATTATCTATCTACAAAAACTTATACAAGCGATACACGCATGTTAAATAATATTCGTGTTTATTGAAGGGTCCTACTTGCAGGTGACATCATTCCAAACTAGAGCAAAAGCTGAAAAGAGTTTAGGAAACTTCTTACCATGTCTTAACTAAATATTTATAAATTCCTTATACATAATTAAAGTGAGTTTTACTTATTCAATAGTTAATAAGTTTATAGATTTTCATACACATACATCGAAATGGAATTAATTGATATAAAAAAAGGAGTTTGAAAAGCAGGTCACACTTAAAAGGGAATCTGATATAAGTTTCTTTTGCTCAATAAAAATGTTCAGTGTTCGATATTTTGGCATGACCCGATTCCCAACTCAGAGGACGATCTTAAAAAAAAAAATGATGATTTAAAAATTTGTCATTATAACTTCTTCAATTTGTAATTTATAATAGATTAATTTTCTTCGGACCCACAATCTATCCATAATCTAGTTTCAAAGCACTTCAAAATATAATTAGTAAATTATTTTAAGACTCTTCACTCATTTTAGTCAATTTTCTTAAAACTCTTAAAACAATACGAGTTCTGTTCAAAAAGTATCGCGAATTTTGAATTTCCGCGGGTTACGTATCGTATATACGATTATCGATTTTTTGTGGCGTTATGTTGATACTCATGTCTCTCACTTATGCCGACAAGCTCGGCCATTTTGAATATTCAGTTAATTTTTGACAGCTGCTTTGCTTGCACTTGTTTTGGCTCGTCTTCGATTTTTGCCCATTCCAAAAAATGGATCTAAGAATTTGTATCAACTTTTATGTGAAAAACAAAATTAAACGCATTTCGAATGTTGACTGTAGCATATGGTGAAGCTACCTTGGACCGAAGTAACGTTTATCGGTGGTACAAAATGTTCTCAGAGGGCCGAGAAGATGTGAACGACGAAAAGCGTGCCGGAGGTTCGAGCACGTAAACAACAGACGAAAACATTGATGAAGTGAAGAAAATAGTATTGGCCAATCGCCGAATCACCGTTAGAGAAGTTGCTGAGCACTTAAACATATCGATTGGCTCGTGCCATTCGATTTTTACCAATGATTTTGGCGTGAGACGGGTTCGATCAAAAACAGCATCGTTTTTCCAAATAGCTGTTGGACTCAAATTTGCTCCAAAGGGTCATTACTAGTGATGAATCATGGAATTATGGTTATGACGTGGACACAAAAGCTCAATCATCTCAATGGAAACTGCCGCACAAGCCAAGACAGAAAAAAGCGCGCCAAGTTCGGTCGAATGTGAGGGTTTTGCTTACAGTTTTCTTCGATTGCAGGGCCGTGGTACATAATGAGTTTTTACCACAGGGTAGAACGGTCAATAAGAAATAATACTTATAAGTTATGTGCAAGTTGCGTAAAGCAATCCGCCAGAAACGCCCGGATTTTTGGAAGAACAAAAATTGGCTTTTGCACCACGATAACGCCCCTGCTCACGCATCGTTGCTTGTGCGCGAATCTTTGGATAAAAACAATACACTAATAATGCGGCGGCTACCGTATTCCCAAAATATGGCCCCGTGTGACTTTTTCTTATTCCCGAAACTGAAGAGCCCCATGCAAGGAGGACGCTACGCTACGATTGAAGAGATAAAGATTAAAATTGGCTAGGTTGACAGTTCTTCCATTAAGTTTTTTTGATACGGTCATAGTAGCAGGTTTACCATATATCTTAAATTTTGCTCGAACGAAGCTCATTTTCACTTAGAGCAAAATTGTCACATTTGGGCTTCTGAAAATCCAAGAGCAGTTATTGAGCAACTATAAAATCTACCACATGTTACTGCATGGTGCGCTTCCGCACTGCATGGTGGTATGGTGGTATCATTGATCCGTATTTTTTCGAAAATAAGGCTGGTGCTACAGTTACTGTCAATGGAGTGCCCTGCAAGATATGGTAAGCAATTTTTTTTGGCCTATTTTTGATAACATAGATGTCGACGAGTTGTAGTTTCAACATTATGGCGCTAAGTGCCACACTGCCCAACAAATAATCGATTTATTGTAATCCAAATTGTATAATACTAATTTTGCGAAGAGGTGATCTCAATTGTCGACCAAGATCATATGGTTTAACGCCGTTTGTCTTCTTCTAGAGCTCAAAACCAATATCAACCGCATTTTTTGTGAAAAAGGGCCACAGTGATGCCAAAAGAAACAATCAATGTAAACGTAGTCATGGTAGGCATTTACTAATATTACTTTTTATTTATAGTTTTTGTAACATATGCCAATAAAAAATGTTGAATAATTAAAACAAAATGTGCATTTTGTTAAAAATTTAAAAAAAATTTTAATTGGTAGATCTTTTTCTTGAAATAAGTGAAGTTTTTGATAGAGTTTGGCACCCGGGATTTCTTCTGGAAATTTCCAATTCCCAAGATCATTTCTTTCCAACCGATACATCCAAATAAACGAATCCAACGAATTCTCCATATCTCTCCGTTATTAGCTGGTGTTCCACAGGGAAGTTTATTTGGGCCCATTCTCTACAACATTTATATAGCAAAGAAAGTATTGGAACATCCCAAGCTGTTGATACAGCATGCATTGCATCTAGCAAAAATGCTCTATTGAAACCCATCTAGGCTTACAGACTAGAACACTGGGGTGCTACTAAGCCTTCCAATTCTCGTCGAATCTAATCTTTCCAATCAAAAATACTCTGCCTTATTGTTGGAGCTCCCTTATTCATCATAATTTTGAAGTCCCATTTGTTTGTGATGTGGCTGTATCTCATTATAAAAAGTTCCATTTCCGTATCTCCAACCAAACTAATCTTCTTGTTCAAGAAATTTATCAAAATACTTACACTTAACAGGTCGAGTAATTCTCACGCTAGCAGGGAAAACTTCCATGGATATTTACTTCCCATTACTTTTCACGTAAATTAAGACTAAAAATATTTAAAAAAAACTGAAGAAAAAACCATTCAGATCGGACTCTCGGTCACGGCAATTATTATAAATTATTTCCTTAATGATATTTTAAAATCCTTCAATAAAAATAGAAGAAAAAATAAAACCATAAGTAAATAACGAAAAAATAGAATTGTTATAGTCAATATTTAACACCTCAAATATAGTAGGTCCGCTTAAAAGAAAAGCTCATTTATAATATTGTATATAAGAGTGTATTGGTAGTAAGGACATAAATAATGAAGGAAGAGAATTGCCGAAAAAAAATGATTATTTCCCAAATTCTTTTCCTAATACCAAAATTACATGTTTTAATTTCGATACGGCATTTAAATCCATTGTTGGCTAAATTCCCGCATAAATGATCTACCCAGCAATATCACACTTGATACAGTTTACTATATAATTTTCATCCCCTTAATTTTTAGATTTTTTCCACGAGATCATTTTTATTCAATTGCACAAAAAAAAGGAAAAAATCCCTATTTCGATACACATGTGGAAATTTTTTAAATTTAAGTTTCTTGCACAAGGATAAGTTGACTACTAATAAGGGAATAACGAAGAAGGGTAGTTGGAAGGTATAATAGAGGGCAGTTAGATGGAAAAAGAGGTTAGCATAGATTTAGCGGAAAGGCGAAGAAGAGAAATGAAAAAAATATACAAACGCGTGCAAGTGTACAGTTCATTTCCTTTCAATGTTTTTATTATGGCTAAACTATTTTTACCCTGATTGAATTGGCGCGTGCATATCCGGATATTAGCCGTCGGCTCAAGGAAAAAAGCCAAATGACAATTGCGCAACCAACTGAAAAAAATCTTGAAAAACGTGCCCCGTTTGAATGACAGATTTTTATTTCTATTATTATTGCTGAAATGTGAAGCAGAAAAAAATTGCGCCAATAATCCTTAAAAAAAAGGACAAAAAAGAAAATCACTGAACGACATTTTCGGTGTGAAGAGACCCAAGCTAGACTAAGGAGAAAAAAAGGATACATCAGAAAAATTAAATTATTGGTGATTGCCTATCATACCGTACACATACACATAGAAAACACACGTAAAAAGTCGTTTTCATGTTCAGAAATTATAATATTGAAGAATTTACCTTTAAATAACGATTATAAGAAAATATTAACAATATTTATAATAAAATTATCCTTTATCCTCTTCTAGCAAAAAAGGATGCAATTTATACGAAACTGTTTATTTATTGGAGTTTAGTTGATTTTTTAACCCAAACAGCTATTAATTGTGAATGTAGATTAACAGTTCGGCTGAAAAGTTTATAAGGTTGACGTCTAGATGGCGCCTCTTGCACAAATCTAATTATCACAAAACACCATCCTTCAAATGATTCCTGTCAAAATTTGACAGCAATCGGTCGATTGGTTCGTGAGATATAGCATTTTGAGTGAAGCAACTTTTGTTATTGAAAAAAAAATGGATAAAGACGAATTTCGTGTATTGATAAAGCATTGCTTTTTGATGAAAAAAAGTACAGTGGAAACCAAAGCATGGTTTGACAAACGTTATCCGGACTCTGCTCCAGCTATTTCAAGTGTGGAATATTGGTTTCGTCAATTTCGAACTGGTCGTACGAGCACAGTTGATGCAGAACGCAGTGGACGCCCAAAAGAGGTGGTTACGGCAGAAAACATCAAAAAAAGCCACAAAATAATTTTAAATGACCGTAAATTGAAGTTGAGCGAGATAGCTGAGACTCTGAAGATATCGAAAGAGCGTGTTGGACATATCGTGCATGAATATTTGGGCATGCGAAAGCTGTGTGCAAAGTGGGTGCCGCGTGAGCTCACTGTGGACCAAAAACAACAACGTGTTGATGATTCTGAGCAGTGTTTGGAGCTGTTCAAGCGCAATAAACCCGAATTTTTGCTTCGATATGTGTCAATGGATGAAACATGGCTACGTCACTACACTCCAGAGTCCAATCGGCAGTCGGCAGAGTGGAGAGGGAGCGACGAACCGAATCCAAAGCGTGGAAAGACGCAACAGTCGGCTGGCAAGGTGATGGCGTCTGTATTTTGGGATGCGCATGGTATAATATTCATGGTATAATATCCAAAGGAGACAGACGATCAACAGCGACTATTATATAGCGTTATTGGATCGTTTGAAGAAAGAAATCGCTAAGAAACGGCCTCATTTGAAGAAGAAAAAAGTGTTGTTTCACCAAGACAATGCACCGTGTCACAAGTTGATGAAAACGATGGTCAAACTCAATGAATTGGGCTACGAATTGCTTCCCCATCCACCGTATTCTCCAGATCTGGCCCCAAGCGACTTTTTCCTGTTTGCAGACCTCAAGAGAATGCGCGCTGGCAAGAAATTTAAGACCGATGATGAAGTGATTGCCGAAACTGAGGCCTATTTTGAGGCAAAACCGAAAGAGTACTATAAAAATGGTATCGAAAAGTTGGAAGATCGCTATAATCGCTGTATCGCCCTCGAAGGCAACTATATGTTACCTTATAAACTTTTCGGCCGAACTGTTAACTTAATAATTAATGACTGCTTGCGTGGTATTACAGTTGTCGAATGCGTCACAATCAACTGAATTTTGGTGATGATATAATTTAATATCTATTTCAAATCAGTTTAATTTTGTATTTATTTAATTTTTTTTTAAATTCAACAAGTAAATTATTTTAAAACAGGTAATTTCTTTTATTAAAAATATGGTCAGTACATTCTACTTTTATCGATTCTGCCTGAGTGAATTATTGTTTGTTTTTTGGTTTGCTTATTTAGCCATGTACTAGGGATTATAGAAAAAAACTGAATGACCATTAGGCCGTTTGATAAAACTGGATGAAAGATCAACTAGGAATATTTGCATTTTCTTCAAATTTGTAGAGAAAATTTGTTTGTTTGCGAAAAAAAGAACTTGGAAATGATGTTATTGGATCAAGGGCTAGAAATTCTGGGCTAGGTGGCTTTCGCTTAGTATATGAGAGATTGTTACATGGTCATCACAATATTAGCCGATGGGATGACGGTGGTTTCCAAATAGAAAGACAGGAATATTGAGTAGACTGGCTTATTGATAGTATGCTAATAAGGGTACTGGACGCATAAGGCTTGCCCGCGTGACTCGGATTTTAAATCAAATTGGCATTCCTATTGTTTAAGAGGAATATCGAGCTGCGTTAGGTTCCGGGTACGGGGCATAATTGCTTGATTGATGAATTGAGCTCCTCAATGCAAAGGCTATGTTGCTGAGGCGATTATCATAAATCCTATGATCAGTTTTGATAAAGGTTTAGATGTTTGGCAATATAGAGCGATCAAGGCATTCTGACGCAAAAGGTTGTGGTGCATAAAGTTCCCTTTTAGCATGCTTAACTCTACACTTCAATAGGATCAACGCGTTCTGACGTAAAAGCTTGTGATGCATTAAGTTCCCTTTTATCATGCTTAATTCCATACTTTAATAGGATCAACGCGTTCTGATGCATAAGCTTGTGGTGCATTAATTCTCTTTTATCATGCTTAACTCCATACTTTAATATGATCAACGTGTTCTGACGTAAAAGCTTGTGATGCATTAAGTTCTCTTTTATCGTGCTTAACTCCATACTTCAATAGGATCAATGCATTCTGACGCATAAGCTTTTAGTGCATAAATTCTCTGCATTAAGTGCCCTTTTATTGTCCTTAACTCAATACTTCAATAGGATCAACGCATTCTGACGTAAAAGCTTGTGATGCATTAAGTTCCCTTTTATCATGCTTTACTCCATACTTAAATAGGATTGACGCATTCTGACGTAAAAGCTTGTGATGCATTAAGTTCTCTTTTATCGTGCTTAACTCCATACTTTAATAGGATCAACGCGTTCTGACGCATAAGCTTGTGGTGTAGAAATTCCCTTTCATTGTGCTTAACTCCATACTCCGTTATTGGTGACTACGGTCTTGGGTGAAATAATTGTCTATTCTTTACAGTTTTACCATTGCTGGATCATGAGCTTTTAAAATTATGCTAGCCATAAGTTCTTGTGTGTGAAAACATAATTTCCAAGCCTCCTCCTTCTGTAGAGAATCTCCGCTTCGTGGAAGTGTCCAGATCTAGACGTACCCATCTAGCATGGTCGGTCACAACTTTAAAAGGCATTAATTCTAAAAAAGATCTTAATTTTTCTATACTGATAATAGCTGAGAGATAGTCTGGCTCCGTTACATTGAGTAGAGTTGAGTTTTTGCTGTATATAGGCTATACCCTCTTTGTCCTCCTGTAGAAGCACTTCACCAATTCTATGTTGACTCAAATTGTACTGTATAATAAAAGGCTTAGAAAAATTGGGCAGTATCACTACTGGAAAGGAACTTAACTTTATTCTTAATTCGTCGAAAGCTCTTTGAGCCGTTTCGATTCACATAAATTTGAGCGTTCTTTTGGAGTAATCTGTTATGGGAGCTGAAACAGTCGCAACATTTTCAAAAGGAATCTCCTATGCCATCCAGCCATTTCCATTAATCGTTGGACTTGCTGGATTGACTTGGGAGGAGCATACTCTACTATGGAGGATACCTTCCCAGGATCTGTCTCAATTCCTTTTTTACGTTGATAGTTAACCCAGCCTTCTTCAGTTATTCGCCGACGCATAACAATATATTTAGTGACGTGATCCCAACCACGGTTTTCAATTTGGGTGGGAAGGAAGGCTTAGCAAATTAACGAATAAGCGGATGTATCTCGTTCAAGTTTAGATGAGCAAAAACTCAACTCTACTCAATGTAGACGTACCCATCTAGCATGGTCGGTCACAACTTTAAAAGGCATTAATTCTAAAAAAGATCTAAATTTTTCTATACTGGTAATAGCTGAGAGATAGTCTGGCTCCGTTACATTGAGTAGAGTTGAGTTTTTGCTGTATATAGGCTATACCCTCTTTGTCCTCCTGTAGAAGCACTTCACCAATTCTATGTTGACTCAAATTGTACTGGATAATAAAAGGCTTAGAAAAATTGGGCAGTATCACTACTGGAAAGGAACTTAACTTTATTCTTAATTCGTCGAAAGCTCTTTGAGCCGTTTCGATTCACATAAATTTGAGCGTTCTTTTGGAGTAATCTGTTATGGGAGCTGAAACAGTCGCAACATTTTCAAAAGGAATCTCCTATGCCATCCAGCCATTTCCATTAATCGTTGGACTTGCTGGATTGACTTGGGAGGAGCATACTCTACTATGGAGGATACCTTCCCAGGATCTGTCTCAATTCCTTTTTTACGTTGATAGTTAACCCAGCCTTCTTCAGTTATTCGCCGACGCATAACAATATATTTAGTGACGTGATCCCAACCACGGTTTTCAATTTGGGTGGGAAGGAAGGCTTAGCAAATTAACGAATAAGCGGATGGATCTCGTTCAAGCTTAGATACCATTAAAGAAATTGAAAATGAACATCTTTTTGAATAGGCGGTGGAAATTTTTGCTCTAAGCAGATTCTGTGGGGGATAAATGTTGAAACAGTGTTTCTTATAAAGGTGATGGATGCGAGATTCGAATAAGTAGAAGAAAGTGGTTAACCTCTGCTTTGACTTTGCTGAGCCCTACTTTTAGCATCCTGATACATATGGTGAGATCGTAAAATATATTGCGTCATTTAAAAGGGCGACTGAGTAATTGTGTTTGAGTAAATACAATATTTATTAGGAATTCTCAGTTTATTTATATTAAATATGAAAACTTTTGATTTATCGAAATTCCGTGAAAAACGACATCTATAATAAGCTCCCAAAACTTTTTAAATATAGTATAGACTGTATGGAAAGAAAATGTTTCCCTTATAAAATAAATTAGAACCTATCAGGATAGTTAGATTATACTAAGCCCCACAAGAGGCTTTAGTATAATAGCAGTTTTCCAATAATTTTCAATATAAATCGCACTGGTATAATACTAGATATTAGAATAGACTTTACAGTTTTCGCTTTCTATCGGAAGGAATGAATATGAGGCCACATCACATAAGGTTAAAAAGTCCTTTTTGTAATGAAACGAAATTCAGCACATAAAACTGTGGACAATTTTAACAATTTTTAATAAAATTAAAAACTGCAAACGAAACAGAAAAATAAAATTAATTTTATTTTTATAATTCACTTTTTAGACCATAATATCGCACTTTTCTTTTTATTTATTAATTCCAGTAACATACTGCTTAAAATAATCTATCCACTATAAAATCATGATTAAGAAAATTTTTTATTATAATATTTTTAATAATTTAATTACTTGCAAACCTATTTTTGTCAATATTTTTATATAGAAGTATAGGAGTTTCTTTAAAAAAATTTAACAGATATTTATATTTATAGAATCTTCAAATATTTTCAGATTTTGCAAAATTATATTTCAATATATATAAAAGAAATGCTTTAAAAAATTAAGTAACTTTAATCGGTTTTATAAAATAATAAAGTCGTAATACGAAGGCAAATAAATTTTAATAAAAATTTCATAACAATTCACCTATATTTATCTATTCATTTACTTTTAATAATAAAAGACTTGATCTAAAAATAAGACATGCTCGTATTATATAAAAGGTATGCCGCATATAATATTTTGGGGTTTTTTCTTTAAATTTTTTTTGGTTAGTCAAAAACTTAAACAAACAAAATCATATTGAACATGATCCTATTTTATAAAATGTGGGTATCGATTTACCACTATTCCGCCCTATACAAAAAATAAAAACTCAACAAACAAAATTAGAAAAAAAAAGCAGAAAATAGATACAGAAGTGGCCAAAATAATCAAGCAAAACAAATTTGTCAATCTTTGTATCCTTTTGTCCTTGTTGTTGTTGCTGTTGTTGTTGTTGTTGTGATTGTTGTTGATATTATTATTTCAAGTCTTTCTATTTTGTAAAAAAAAAAATAGAAAAAAAAACTGGACAATTTTATACAAGCTGCCATTCACAGATCTGGCCGCCATGCTGTGAGTGAAACCGAAACGAGCCGAAGGCATAGCGGGAAAATTACACAAAAACCCAAACAACAATTTTCATTCTAAGTGAGTTAAGTAAATAATGATGATTAAATGGGAAACGCCGCCTATTTTCAAAATGTTCCGAAAATACAATAAGCCATGTTGGTAAAAAAGGTAAAAGGACCAAAATATAAGCGACAAAAAGGAACAAAAGAAGGACCAAATGACTTAAATTGAATATATACGTTGGTATTCGTTTATACATAGAACAGGTACACAGGTATTGTTCTGTGACAGAATCAATACAATAACGAAATTTAAGGACGAATTTTCGAAGGATATACATGAGTAGACGAGCATCTATTAATGTGGAATTCAAACCGATGACGTTAGAGCGTGTTGACATACATATGCACATAGTTGTTGAGAGTGTAGAGACTTGCCTAGAGTGATCCCTAAAGATACTATACCCATCATAGATATTATATTTCTAGATGACTTCTTGTGTATGTTCATACTCGTTGAGACTCTAAAACATACCTTGCGCAGTCTATAGTAATACCGTTAATCAAGCCTAAGTAAATTAATACCAATACCAATAAGCATTAGTAAGAATTCTGACCATATAATGGGCCAATTTGAACATCATTACTAGCAATCAAAGGAAAAAGGATCAACATCAATTTGTCATTGATACACGCGACGCTAAATAAACAAGGACACGCACGTTCTTATTGTTCAAAATGAAAACAGATTTTATTTTTTTTCAGTTTCTTTTCTTGGAACTTTTTTAACGGGTCCGTTTTCTCTTTTTTGCTATTGGAAATTCTTTGAACAACCTTTTTTTTTTACTTCGGGTTTCTGTATTAATACAATTTTAATGCAAATATTTCCTAAAAATTAGTCACGGAGACTTTGAAATCATTTAATAAATCTGCTCGATTTTATGTTTTCAGAATGTTTGACTAGAAAAACAATTTATTTTAGGAAATTTTCTACAATATATACTTGTATATTAAATTAAAAATAAATGGGACTTCAATATCACGATGAAAAATAGTGTCGCGAAGAAAAAAAGGAACATCAACAATTGTTCGGGGTATTTTTGATTTAAGGGTTTGAATTCAACGGGAATTGGAAGAGTTAGTAGAGCCTCAGAGTTCTAGTCCGTAAGTCCAGATGGGTTTTAATAGTGCATTGTATAAATGTACTTTGTTGTCTATAGTAAGTTTAGAACGTTTGTCTAGAAGTCGAAGTAGTTGGAGTATCGTCTTTTTATCGACGTCAAGCGTTTTCCTAAGTTCAGTCCTAGATACCGAACTGAGGTGTGTTGTGGTATTTCGCTGCAATGAAGGTGTATGCGAGGACATGGTACACGGCGGATTTTAAAAGTTCCGTGGGTTGATTTATGTTCATTGACTTTTATTGTCCTCTTTGGAGACTTTTGGAAGGGTTTGGAGACTTTTGGAAGTATATTGAGTATTTACACTAGATGTAAGAACAGATTGTATGCCAGTATATGTAGCAAAGAAGATATTGGGACAGATTGGGATATCGGACGTATAAATATTGTAGAGGATGGGTTCAAGTATACTTCCCTGTGGAACACCAGCCAATATCGGAGAGATATTGGAGGTTTCGTTGGATTCATTAACTTAGAAGTATAGGTTGGAAAGAAATGATTTTAGGACTATAAAATACGTAAAAGGAACAATCCTTATGAGTTTTCTCGGGGTTTAGTATGTTTGTCCAGAAGCCGAAGTAGCTCAAAAATCGTCTTTTTAGTTCTTGTCTTTTAAGTATTGTATGTCAAGCTTTTAAGGGTTCCATGTCAAGGGTTTCGCTAAGTTCAGTCATAGTTATCGAAATTGGCTGTATCGTGGTATTTTGCTGCCATTAAGGTATATGGAACCTTAGTTACGTGGGTTGATTATGTTCATTGACGTTTATTTAACACTTGGTAAACCAGTTTTGTAGGGTTTGGGTTTAGGTTTGAAGAACTTTGGAAGCATTTTGGGGATTTTCGCTAGATACAAGGCAGGTCGTATGACAGCGTATGTGGTAAAGAGGGTATTGCGCCTTATTGGTATATCGGATGTATACAATGTTGTAGAGGATGAGCCAAAGTGTACTTCCCTGTGGAATACCAGCCAATATCGGAGAGATATGGACAGTTTGTTGGATTCGTTTTCTTGGATGTGTCAAAAAATTTTAGGACTACGAAATACGTAGAAGCAAGAATGCTTTTCAATTTCAGACTCAGACTCTATCAAAAACTTTGGGAGAATACTTTTCCGTAGCTAAAGAGAATTCAATGATATCGACAACTCAATAACACTGTTGAGTAGCGGAGTTTTTGCTGCGAAAACCGATTTGATGGTTGAAAATTAAATTTGAGAATTCGAGTATGTGTTTTTTAGTCAAGTTATTTGTACAATGAATCCACATTTTTTGGACAAAAAAAAATATTATCGTACTAAGGCAAATAAAAAAAATTATTTACTTAATTAGCCAAAATTCTTCTTCCATTTTTGGATCATTTTTTGAGACATTTTGTCATATTAGCAAAATTACAATATATTTTTTTTCAAAAAAATGTGAAGGTTGTATTGGGCACTTATTTAATTATAAAAATAAATGAATCTAAATCAGTTCTTAGTAGATTCTACCAATAAAAAGATTGATTATAAGCCAATATTTTTACCATCAATCAAATAAATACCAAATTCAAATATGCCTAATTACTTACGCATAAAAATGATAAGAAGAGAAATGTCTATTAGGAAAATGTTTGTGACTATGTCAATAGAAAATAAATTTTTGACCTCCAAGAAGCCCTTAGATCAGTTTGGACATATAGCATCATGCTCTATGGATGCACCAAACAAAGTTATTTGAATAAAATACAACGGATCCATAAGGATCTGGTAATAGATACTACATAGAAAATACATAGTATAAAAATGACTCATAATAACGAACAAAGACTACATGAGAATATACAGACTAATAAACTACTTATAATAAATGCAGACGCAAAAATAGAAAATAAATTCTAACAGGAAAAAACTAAATATGATAAGTTTCTGTAATAAGGCTAAAAACTATTAACATAAAAATTTAAGGAAGATATTTCTGTGTTTTGAGAATTTCACCTTGCCTACGAAAACAATTCAAAATTAAAAGAAATCCAAAAAAAATTCCATACAATTCCCTTCTTTTTATTTTTGAAAGTAAATTCATATTTTAATTATAATTTTTCATATAGGATTGCGTCCTTATCACGTGAACTTACTTCGTACGCAAGGGTTGCCCTTAATAGTAGTAGAGATTTTAATCACTGAAGTACAATTCTTAATAACTGATTACCTTAAAGATTTAAATCTTATACTTTAAAGTACTTTTGAAGTTATACTTTTAATATCACTTTAACTTTTAGGCTTCTCCAAAAGTTCATTTTGATAGCCTACGAATAGAACATGCGACGTTAAGATATCTTTAGTAGTACGAGGACAGTTTTGAGAAGAAAACGCAAATAAAAATTGAAAAAATTATCTTTACTCTTCAATATAGTCTCTTTTTAGCTCGATACACTTTTGCAAGCGATGTTCAATAGCTTAGATATCCTATTTATAGTAATAACAGTCCAGTTCCTTTGAATAGCTACGAGGGTCATTCAACAAGTACTTAGCCTCACCGCCCGATGAAACTGCTGTCACAAAAGAAATCCACCATCATGGAGTAAATTCTTTTAGTAGCATACTGTCAAAGTTTCAGTTGATTCCCTTTATTAGTTTTGTTTTGAGAGCCCTTGAAAGCGAGCGTGTCGGTCGGTTGCACAAAAATGGAAAAAGAACAATATCGTTCGGTGAGTAGATTCTTGTTTTTGGAAGAGTAAACGCGCAGCGGAATCAAAGATCGCTTGGATGCTGTGTATGGTGACTCTTCTCCTTCGATGGCGACCGTCAAGAATTGGTTCAACGAGTTTGTTCGTGGCCGCACGTCGGTTTTTGATGAGCCACGCCCAGGTGCCCCAAAAACGGCTGCTACGGAGGAAAACGATAAAAAAGTCCACGATCTCGTGTTGGCAGACCGTCGATTGAAGGTTCACGAGATAGCTGAGACTGTGGGCATCGCAGTAGGAACGGTGCATCATATTCTACACGAAGAACTGGGCATGAGAAAGCTGTCAGCGCGATGGGTGCCGCGTTTGCTCACACCGGAAAACAAGCGCAACCGTGAGACCACATCGGCGACGTGTTTGGCGCTGTTTCAGCGCAATCGAGCGGAGTTCTTGCGTCGTTTCGTAACCGTCGACAAAACATGGATTCACTGGTACACACCAGAGACCAAGGAACAGTCGAAACAGTGGACTTCACCCGGCGAACGTGCTCCAAAGAAGGCGAAGACTGTTCGATCGGCCGGAAAGGTGATGGCCACCGTTTTCTGGGATTCACAAGGTGTGATCCACATCGATTACCTCTAGGAGCGTAAAACAATCACGGGGCGCTACTATGCTGACTTATTGGGCCGATTTGACGTCGAATTGAAGAAAAAGTGGCCCCGCTTTGCGAAGAACAAAGTGCTGTTCCACCACGACAACGCGCCGGCTCACACCTCCGCCGTCGCCATGGCCAAATTGAGCGAATTGCGCTACGAATTGCTGCCCCATCCACCGTACTATCCAGATTTGGCCCCCTATGACTACTTTTTGTTTCCAAACCTGAAAAAATCACTCGCCGGGAATAGATTTGGGTCGAATGAGGAGGTCATCGTCGCCACGGAGGCCTATTTTGCTTCCCTCGAGAAAATATATTTTTTGGACGGGTTAAAAAAGTTAGAGCATCGCTGGACCAAGTGTATCGAGCTTGAAGGAGATTATGTAGAAAAATAAATTGCCACCTTTCCAAAATTTTCGTTTTTCTTTTGTAGGCTAAGGTACTTGTTGAATGACCCTCGTATTAACCTCTTCTTTGTTGGCGAATCGTTTACCATCGAGCCATATTTTTGAAGTTTGGAAAGAGAAATTAATCCGAGGCTAAAATCTAAATTGGACGAATAGGATGCGTGAAGAAGCAATTGAAACTTGAACTCATTGATTTTGGGCATCGCGATAACGCATGTGCGAAGTGGTGCATTATTGTCTTGATTTGGGACCAAATGTGGCAGTTTTTTCTTAATTTCATCACTCAAACGTTGCAATAAGTTCGCATAATATTCGTTGTTGATTGTTTTTCTTTTTTGAAAATTATCCCAACGGATCCCAAGGAATTGACGCTATGACATTGCCAGTAAATAGAATTATCTTCGTCTTCTTTGGATATGATTCTCCGCTTTCAGTTAATTTGTTTGTTGGTTTATTCATCACGTGTCATGATGCTGTTTATGTTCCATTTTGAGCAAACGCCGCACCCATCTTGCGCACAGCTCACTCATGCCCAAATTTTCAGTCAATATGCGATATACAGCAACCATGTTTGCTAGCTCGATCACTTTCAGTCGACGGTTATCCAATACCAGTATTCATTTTGGCAGCTCGTACGGCCTTATTTCTCATTTAAAATCTGCCTTCGAATATTTTATAGTTGTAAACGAATAAGCTTTGATATTGTTTGGACATTTTAAATGAAAGTATCATATCACCTAATGATGACCAATGTTTTCCATGTATACAAATCCACTGAGAACATTCAATATTAATGGCTGTCTAACAAATACTAAATAACGCAGCATCATAAAATTTCAAATTTAAGCTTTGTAAGGTTAGTACTTCCCAATATAGTAATTTTTTCCAAACAACAACCGCCATTTATACATGAGGTCGGATACTTATAGAACTACCCTCATATCATAGTTGGATTTTTATGGATTAGAAGGATTTTATACATAGTATTTTCCAGGTTAGCTAATTCAGAAAAGGTTTTGTTATGTAATATTTTATTGAAATCATCTTTAATATGAAAAATTCTATTAGAATTTAATTCAAATAATTTGAATGTTCCATTAATTATTATATTCACTAAACTATAGAGAAAGGAGCATTTTCAAAAATAAACTAAAATAACTTTTTCATAAATAAAAACTTTTGATATGTGAAAGTCTTTTAAGAATAGGAAAAAGTATATATAAAAATAGAAAGAACCAATCCCCTAACAAACGATTAAATACACTATACACTCTTCGCTCCGATCTATTAAGCTATAATTTTTATTTATGATACAATCAAAAGTCTAAAATCATATAAAATGAAATTATTAATAAAGACAGTAACTAAAAAAAAAAAAACCAATTTTTCTTTATTCACATGAGAGCACTTCAGATGCATGGAAAATTGATTTTCGAAACTTTTGTGACGCCCGGTTTATTCGGTGGTGCTATATTACAATACAATAAGGGAGGGTAACGTACGAGTATTCTGAAATTTTCTTATTTCTCTGGCAAGTGGTGACAATTACGAAAAGTCAATTTGTACTTGTTCCAGATCGGTTAGGTTAGGTTAAGTTAGATTCGGTTGGCATAGAAAATTTCAAGTATTTTTGATTATCGCGTATCCTGGGGTGAATTTATAGCAAAACATTTATTGTGCTGTAATTTTTTTTTAAAATTTCCATCCTTGACTTGTAATTGCTTTGACTATTTAGTAATTAAATGACGCATTTTCTATTCAAGATATTTTTATCTTATATTTAATTATCAGCAGTAAGAGTATAATATTTAAAAAAAAAATCCTATCCTTGAAGGAATATTTGAAAATATCTCTTATTTCTTAAGGAAAACAAATATTTTATTCTTTATTGAAAATTCTAGTAAAAAATATTAAAACGAATATTTTATTTGTTAAATTGTATATTATTTTTTTCATAAGCAATTGTTAAAGATGCCAATAACTTCATATACTATATTGTAATAGAAGAATTTTTTTTCAACAAAGACCCATATTGACGGAAAAGTAGCACGAAGGAGTAAACAACTATTGATGTTTCTTTATCTCTAATGAATACTTTGGCAATTTAAAACAACACGATTTGACATCGTTGGATATTTATTGGAAGGGTAGTTAAGGATAGTTCTTTAAAAAAGGGGGTTATAATGATGTCTTAGACGATTTTATGTAGGATTCTTGACAATAGATAACACACATAATATGGGGTATTAACGATTTTATATACGATTCTTCCTTATAGTACATGGATTTGGAAGGAGTTGAAATGCTTTGCCGAAACTCAAAATTCAAGCTCTTACGTCCAAATTGGCTTTAGTAACGCACAGCAACTCCTTGTATTATTCGTTGAATATAGTTTACATGTTAAGCGTTTGTCGATATAGAGTCCTTGATAACGTACCTTGTCTTTTGGTGGGTTAAGGTTGCCATTGAAGTATATGATTTGTAAAAGTTAAAGTAGAATAATTTAAGTGCTTAAATACTTTCCAAAGTCCAAACAATATTTTTTTTTATTGTCAGGAAAATATAAAAAACTTGATTTAGCATACTTGTACATGGATCCTCGACTATCGCATAATTGATGATTTTTTATGACACTGTCATCTGAGTGGCAATTAAACATCTCCTTCCATCATGTCGCAAAAAATATTATGATGATCTTAAATGTTTAAATTTTTCTGCCGATGTTAAGTTCCAAGTTGAAAATTTGTTTAGTTCGTGAAGTATAGTTAGTATTTAAGGTACTAACCATCGAAACCTGACTGTAAATTTTGATATGGACCCTGATAAATTTAGATACTTAACGGATAGTACTTTAAAAAATAAGAGTTTTATCAAAAATACTCACATCCTTAGACGGCACATGGTTACATATCGCAACGCAAAAATTTTATATACGAGGTCTATTTAAAAAGTATTGCGTATTTTGAGTTTTTTTTCAAAAATTATTTATTCATAATAAATGACTATCTATGTTGTCCCTTTCAAAGTAATCCCCATCAGATATTATATACTTAACGTTTTTTCCAATCCTCGAAGCAATTCAAAAAAATCATTTTTTTTTTTGAAAATCAGCTCTTCTCAATTGTAGCGTAGCGTCGTCCTTTCATGGGGCTCTTCAGTTTCGGGAACAAGAAAAAGTCACAGGGGACCAGATCTGGCGAATACGGTGACTACGGCATTATTAGTGTGTTGTTTTTGGACCAAAATTTGCGCACAAGCAACGGCGCGTGAGCGGGGGCATTATAATGGTGCAAAAGGAAATTTTTGTTCTTCCGCAAATCCGGGCGTTTCTGGTGGATTGCTTCAGGCAACTTGCTCATAACTTGCAGGTAATATTTATTATTGACCGTTCTATCCTATGGTAAGGACTCATGATACACCACGCTCCTGTAATCGAAGAAAATTGTAAACAAATCCTTCACATTCGATCGAATTTGGCACGCTTTTTTCGGTCTTGGCTCGTGCGGCAGCTTCCATTGGGATGATTTGGTTTCCACGTCATAACCATAATTCATGATTCCTCACCGGTTATGACCCTCTGGAGCAAATTTGTGTCGTCATGGGCAGAGTCCAACAGCTCCTTAGCAATTTTAATACGATGCTGTTTTTGGTCGAAATGGAGCAATTTTGGTACGAATAAGGCGGCGACCCGTCTCACGACCATATCATTGGTAAAAATCGAATGGCACAAGCCAATCGATATGTTTAAGTCCTCAGCAAATTCTCTAAAGGTGATTCGACGATTGGCCAATACTATTTTCTTCACTTCATCAATGTTTTCGTCTGTTGTTGATGTGCTCGGGCGTCCGGCCCGCTTTTCGTCGTTCACATCTTCTCGGCCCTCTGAGAACATTTTGTACCACCGATAAACGTTGCTTGGGTCCAAGGTAGCTTCACCATATGCTACAGTCAACATTCGGAATGCGTCCACGCAATTAATTTGGTTTTTCACACAAAATTTGATACAGATTCTTTGATCTATGGTATTTTTTTTAATAGACCAAAACACGTGCAAGCAAAACAGCTGTCAAAAATTAACTGAACATTCAAAATGGCCGAACTTTTTGAGTACCAACATAACGGCTTAAGTGAGAGACTAACGGCATAAGTGAGAGACATGAGTACCAACATAACGCCACAAAAAATCGAAAATCGAATATACGCAACCGGCGGAAATTCAAAATTCGTAAGACTTTTTGAACAGACCTCGTATATAAGATTTGTCCATGTTCTACGAAATATTGTTTGTTTCTTTGTTATAATTTCAAGTAATATTATTATAAAAGCGCAAATTTTAAGCGCCACCATACTAAAGGCCATTTGGAAACAGGATGTTCTTAGCCGTATTCGAACTCGATGACATCATATCAGAGGACCTCTAAGCAATATTATAATTGTTATATTCTCAACATTTATAAAAAAAACTGTTTTTCACTAACAATTAAATTTACTGAAACGTTAAAGGACCTTTTCATTGTTATTATTGAAACATTCAAATCTCAATATTGATGGCAATAATGATGTGTTATTTACTAGTTGTTTTCGTATTTTTTGGATGTTGTGTTCGATTAAAATCGACCGGATTATGAAAGACGAATAAAAACAATAATTTTTTATATTGTTTATGTGGATAAAAGGCTAATAGCTGATCAAGTAGCTAATGTTCTTCTAGTGTACATTGAGAAGCAAAAAGTGTCGAGACTTTTATGGTCTGCAAGAATAAAATTGTACAATTTTCCGTACATTTGGTCCCCACTGATTCGCTTAACGTTTTATGGTATAAGAATTGGTTCGATTCAGTAACTTTTAGAGTGGGTACAAAGATGAACGTATAGATGGTTGGTTATTTTGTCAGATGATTGAATCAAGGATCAATTTATTTCAATAGAGGGGTTTGTACTATAGAAAATTGTATCGCTTCAAATGCCATCAACTTTGAAATCATTTCCGAAAGCATTTAACAACATTTGTTCGCATTTTTCTTTATAGTGCTTTTAATTATGTCATAGTTTTCTTTTTGATTTTTTAAAGAATTGTTTCTAATAAAATTCTATTTTTAAATCCTTTAAAAATTTTTTAAAAACACTAAAACTTTTGTTTGATTTGAGTCGTTCTAGTACTACACTTTGTGTTTGTTTTCATTTTTCTAAAAAATATTATTGAAAATCATAGAAACTTGTATAAATATTGCTTTGGTTAGTTTTGCTTTTTTTTCCAATTTAATATTTTTAGACAAAATTTTTTTGGTTCTCATAAAGCAAAAATAATACCAAATTTAAAGTTTTTCTTTTTATAAAATAATATTATATCAAACTACATTTTTTACCTATATTTTAATGAAACTTTTCAAAACTTTAACAATTTTTCACTAATATTCAATTAGCTTAAAGATAACAAAATATTTTTGTATAATCCATCTCTGACTTTATATCAACAGAAAATGTTTCAGAAAAAAAAATAGTTGAATGCCGTTCAAAAAATAATACGAACTTCCAAAAATAATTGCCCTTATTTCCAAATAATATTTGTTTGCGAGATTATTTGGCCCAGTAGCTATGCCATCACAAAGTGTATTTGTAAGTTATTTATTGTCCTTGAAAGAGAAACTTATTAACATGCGACTTATGTTATTCAAGATTCAATAAGAAATAGTGAATATAAGCGTAATTTGTAAAATCTTTTTAGAATTGGAACGTTTGAGTACGAGTATGATTTGTAATATTGCAAAAAATTCTTGAAATTTAATTTATATTGAATATCATAAAATATTTGCAGAAAAACAAGACTATCGACAGAATATTTATTTTTCTTTCTTTTTTTTTTCTTAAATTGTTTTTACAGATAACTACAATGACAACAAGTGAATTTGGATAATAGTATTAATAAACGTGAAGGGTTAATGGGTGTTTCTTGAACAAGGGAATATGTAGGATTGGAAAGACGAGTCACAGTGACATCAATGACATAATGGACTTTAAGATAACAACGAATAACACTATTCCTAACATTAAAAGGAGCATCGACAATTTTACGGGGTATTTTTGATTGGAAGAATTCGATTCGATGAGAATTGAAAGGCTTAGTAAGAGCCCATAGTTCTACTCGGTAAGTCCAGATGGGTTTCAGTAGTGCATTGTATAAAAGTACTTTGTTGTCTTATAGTACGAGGGTTGTTCAATAAGTCCTTAGAAAAAGATGAAAAAAAACTGTCTTTTAAAAAAAAAATTTTCATTTTTCAACATAATCTCCTTTTAACTCTATACACTTTTCCAACCGTTTTTCCAAATTTTTTATCCCGTCCACAAAATAGGATTTCGGAAGTTCTGCAAAATACTCATCCGTTTGAGCAATGACGTCCTCGTTGGAAGTGAACCGTCGTCCGCCAAGCCATTTCTTCAGATTAGGGAAAAGAAAATAGTCACTCGGGGCCAAATCTGGTGAATAAGCGGGATGCTGCAACAATTCCATTCCCAATTCCACAACTTTGGCCATGGAAACAGCGCAGGTGTGCACACGCGCATTGTCCTGATGCAAGAGGATTTTTTTCTTCTTCAGATGGGGGCGTTTCTCTTTGATTTCCTCGCTCAACCGTTGCAATAACGACGCGTAATACGCTCCTGTTATTGTTTTTCCTTTTTCCAAGAAGTCGATAAAAATGATGCCCTGCGAATCCCAAAAGACCGTGGCCATCACCTTGCCGGCCGATGGCACAGTTTTTGCCTTCTTCGGAGCCCGTCCACCCTTGAAAATCCACTGTGATGACTGTCTCTTCGTTTCTGGAGTGTAGTAGTGTATCCAGGTTTCGTCCACAGTGACATATCGACGAAGGAATTCGGCAGGATTGCGATGAAAGAGTGCCAACATAGCCTCAGAGTCTACTGCACGATTGCGCTTATTCTCCTCTGAGGGCAAACGCGGCACCCATCTTACCGAAATTTTTTTCACAGACAATTTTTCATGCAAAATTGAAGCGACTGTACCTTGTGATATGCCCGTGGCCTCAACTAATTTGCGCACTTTAATTCGCCGACTGTTCAAAATCAGATCGTGGATTTTGTCGATGATTTCAGGAGTAGACACCTCAACTGGGCGTCCTGAACGATGTTCATCTTTTGTGGATGAACGGCCACGTTTAAATTCATTCACCCAATTGTAAACCGTCGCACACACAGGTGCAGATATGCCATGAACTGCATCCAACTCGGCTTTGATTTCTTTCGGGCTTAAGCCTTTCAATTGGAGATGTTTGATGACAGATAAATAAATGTCGTTAACTTTAATCGACGATAGAAATTGACCTACGCTATGAATCGAGCTGAAATTTTGACAGCTTTCCTGTCGATAATGCTACTTACAAATTTCTTGGATTTTCTACGGACTTATTGAACGACCCTCGTAAGTTTAGAGTATTTGTCCAGAAGTCGAAGTAGTTGGCGCTATCATCTTTTTAGTTCTTGTCTTTTAAGTCTTGTATGTGAGTCCCACGTCAAGCGTTGGCTACGGTCAGTCCTAGTTACCGAACTTAGGTGTGTCGTGGAATATTGCTACCATGAAGGTATATAGGACCTTAGTTACATGGGTTGATTATGTTCATTGATGTTTATTGTCCACGTGGTAAACCAATTTTGAAGGGTTTGGGTTTGGGTTTGGAGAATTTTAGAAGTATATTGAGAATTTACACTACATACAAGATAGATTATATGCCAGCGTATATGACAAAGAAGATATTGGGACAGATTGGTGTATCGGATGTATACAATGTTGTAGAGGATGGCCTGTATTGTAGTTCCCTGTGGAACACCAGCCAATATCGGAGTGATATTGGAGGGTTCGTTGGATTCATTTTCTTGGATGTGTCAAATAATTTTAGGACTACGAAATACGTAAAAAGAGGAATCCTCTTTAATTTTCAGAGTAAACCCAAGATTTAGACTCTATCTGTAGCTAGACTTATATTAAGAAACGCGTGGGGACAATATTCTTTCCTATCTAAAGAGGATTCACTGAAATCGACAACTCAATGACACTGCAGAGTAGCAGAGTTTTGGGAGCGGAAACCGAATTGATGGTTCAGAATTGAATTTGTGGATTCGAGTAGAGGATATAATTGAACGAGGTTTCTATCATGAAAGTAAATGAAAGTAACTTCAAGTAATTGAATCGAAAATTAAAAAAGAAAATTATTTCGAATTAGATTAAAAAATTACCAAAAATTTGGTTAAAAATTAATTCTATGAATTAGAAATATTCCAAAAATCATCTCATATTAATAGAAGTTTAAAAATTGTTTTAAAATAAACACTCGTCTTCCGTTACGGCTCAAGATATCCTATCGGTAAATGGCCCTTAGTGTTTTGGCTCTCACACTATACATTTTTGTTATCATTACTAACTGATAACAACAAAAAAATACATACTTTTAATAGTATTTAATATTGTTTAAATTTTTATCAATTTCGAATTGGTAAAAATTTTATGAGAATATACCCTTCAATAAATGTAAATTATAATTAGGATATAAGAACACTGAAATCGTTTTCGTATTGGTTTTCGAGTTGGAAAATATCTATCATAGAGCGATTGATGAATAAACGAGAATAACACAATCGAAATGCAAATGAATATGAACCTCATTTACCATTCTCTGGGCATTGTTTTTCAATTAGTTGCCAACAATTCCCAACATGAGCTTTTCCATTTGTTCAAACGATAGCTTACCAATGAAACTTTTATTATCACTGTCACGGATTTACTTCATTCAAGTCTGATGCATTCCACCCAAACTGCCTAGCCATTATCGCTTTCAATTCTCGTCGTTTTTCAACCTTCTACCTTCCGTAAATGTGAAAATTTTCCAAGCTTTTTGGTTGTCATATTGTATGTTTTTTGAATTAGTTGCACGTATTGGCTGCTAGCTGAAAATTCCCAATAGTTGAAAATGTTCAAATCCATTTGAATGCATATTATTGAATCTGAAAAACGTTTGTACTGTAGAATAATGGAGCAATGAAAATTAGTGATAATTCGATATGTGCAAGAAAATAATTTTCACTTAAAGGTCGAAAATTTACAACAATTCCGATCTAATCATCATGAATTCACTCGGTTAACTTATGATACTGGTATGTATATTTGCAATTAAAATTATGTTAAAAGGATACGAAATATGGGACTAATTTTGATTTTTAAACAAGTTTAAATTTTGCGTAAACTAAATTATAATAATACAAAAATGAACTTTAAAATTAATACCTTTTAATGGAGGAAATTTGATCAATCTTTTTTACTTTAAAAGAATATTGGTATAAATTTTTTGTTTTATATTATATTTTTTAAAACTGAATATTATTATCATAGATCAAATAAAATATTTGAATTTCAAATATAGAATTGAATTTAAAAAAATAATTTAATTAATAAGATTATAAAAATTTATCATAAATGATAGCTTAAGGATCATATCTGATAGTTCAATAGTTAACATAAAAACTGCATTAAGCAAAGATTAGTTATTTTATTTAAAAAATTCACAAAAAAATTACAATAATTATGAAATTAATTCTACCATTTAATATTTAATTAGTAAAAAATTTAATTAATTCTCTATGAAAAATGAGTTTTTTCTAAAAAAAAATTTAGCACACAAGTTGTGGCTGATTCCAAGTAATGCGAATGGACCCTCCTTGATATGCAGTATAGGCTTTAACCTTGTTCGGTAAATACACGACCCTGCAGAGCATGATTAGAGAAGTTGTGTTTTTGTGATGAATAAAAAAAAATGGAATAGCGAAAATTTTGAGCAACGATGTGGTATCAAATTTTGTGTTTAGTTTGGAGTTTAACTTACAACAATTTGTAATGAGCCTGATGAGGGTGAATATTCCTTATCGTGAGCAAAAGTTTTCCTTTCACAGAAACCATTTTTGGAGGGCTGAGAAATACTAAGGGATGAACCTTACCTAGAATCGAATACTAGTAATAATATGGAACGAATGATGGCTCTTCTAAAATCAGACAAACGATTAATATTAAAGCTGATGAGTTCAGTCTTTGAAAGGCTTATTTGCCTGACATCGAATATTGCAGACATTTGGAAATTCCGCCATAACAATGCCCCCTGTAACATGGCCAACTCTATTAACAAATTTTTATCTATAAGGGGATTTCTGCATTTTCTAAGCCTCCACTTGCACCTGTTCTAAGAATTTTTAATTCTAAAAATTTCTTATTTTTAAATACTAAAAATTAAGTATTTAAGAATAATAAAATTGCATATTTAACTATTTCGCAAAAAAAATTAATTGGGTTTTTCTCATCAATATCTTTAGTTATCTATTTTTTTAATCTTTATTATTTTTTTTTTTTAAAGAATTTTGTATGCCAAATTGTATACGAGAATAATATAACGTGAATTTCATTCGAATTGTTAAAATCCAAATCGGAAATATGATATTTAAGAATAACAATTTTTTAATGAAGTTTTTTAAGAAATTTTTTTTAAATATTATTTTATCTAAAAATTCAATTCAAAAAATTTATAGGATATTTTTGATACTATTTTTATAAAGATTTTATGTTCTAAAGGTTTGTTAAGTAAACAGACATCAGTCTTATAAATGACGATTAATTATTTGTCTTCTTAAATGTAAATATTAAGAAAGTATAAATTATTTTTATTGTTATTGTTAAGCAGATTTTATTTTGAAAACACCTTAACCATAATTGAATATTTTTGTAACTAGAATCAAATTAAATACCCTGAAGTTCTCTAATCAAAATATAAGAAGAAAATAAATAATATGAATTATTTATTAATGAATTTTCTTAAACTATTAGAATCACAAAAACTAAATTACTCCATTAACAAAGACCTTATTTACGAATCAATATCAATGAATTAATGAACATTTTAATATAACATAGTTTAGAATAATTTTGGACCAGAAATCTATTATCGGTATTATATGCTTTAAATATATTGGAAAACTCCTTTTCATGAGTGCATGCTGGAAAAACAGTTTGACTCCATACCCCCTACAGTTAAAGGAAAATCAAATCGATAAATCACTCATATTTGGCAACTATGCAAAGGTTTGCTTATTTTATTATTAACTTGCGGTTACAAATATTTACTTTCATAACTAAATCAGTTTAGAATTAATAATAAAATTGACAAATAAATTTATAATTTTTTTTCTGTTATACGTAAATCACCATTAAATATATTCTAATGGAATGTGTAAGATCTTACAGGAGTTATAAGATCTTTTTCGTTCACTAAAATTTATGGATGTACGACTACGTGAAGAGTTTATAAAAAATTTCACTTTTCCTTATAGAATTTTAGCCATATTCATTTTTGGTTATAATTTTCGTTTTTTTTTTTTTTTAGACAAATGTTGGTTAAACATTTTTTGATAGACACAAGTTAGCTAACAAAAATAAAAGAGATGACAGTTCATAACCTAAATTTGATCGCAAATAGATAAATAAGAATTTACTAAATATCATAAATAAAAAAAGGAAATATAAAGGAAATCTTCAATTCAAAAAAAAAAAAAATAAGATGAAATAAGTATAAAATTGTGAATTAGAAAAAAAAGAGCAGCAACAGTTATTGTACTAATGAAAAGCAAACAAATCAATTCGATCAAAATGTCAAAAGATAAGAAACAACATCGAGAAAAAAAAATTTTAAACAAAAAAAAATACAGTCAGAAAAAATGACCCCAGTCGGAAAAAATGAAATTTTAACAAAAAACCTAGTCTAGAGGTCTAAAAAGGTCTAGAAAAAATTTTAATAACCTCTGACAAGTGACAAGATATCATGGATCTTGTCTTGAACAATTAATTTTTGGGGTCTATTTCAGTCATCATCTTTCTTTCTATCTTTTGCGTATTTTTTTATCTCTTTTCACTATTTAGTTTTTGTTTTTATTTCTATTTTTATGATTGGCAGCTCTGCTACAATATTTAAGAGTAAATATAAAAAAGTTTTGCTATGCATTTTCAAATATTAGTGGAAAAATTATTTACTGAATATAAAAATTTTTAGCATTTATTTAATTAAACGTTTATTGTAGAAATAATTTTTTAACCATTTTTTTTTTTTTGGAAGTTAGAAGATTTTATATAATCTTTTCAAGAGCCACTCTCACCCATGCCATGCCGTAAGTGGAAATCATACTACGACTATTTGGTCACAATAATTTAGGGGCCTGAATTCGAGCTGCACAAAATTTGCAGCATTTAATCTCAAAATTTTGTCGAAAAAATTTTATGAATTATTCTTTAATAGATTTTAATTTTATTTTTATAAATATATTTTTTAATTTTTATTTAAATCTTTTTTAAGATATTTTTTTAACAAATATTAAAATAAATTTTGTAAGATTTAATTTTTTTTAAAATATTATTATAATATATTATCATTTACAATTTTTTCTTAATATATTTAAATTTGTTTAGAGTAAAGTAGAAGGACTATTTTTTAAATTTTGTAAAATAAATTTCATAATTCTGTATAATAGTTGTTTTTAATGCAGATCAATTTTTATAAGACAGTTTTACAAACCTCAATGCGATTGAGTACTTGTAAGGTAATATTTTTGCGGCTCTTAAATTATATACTCGTAGTTATTGAAATGGGGCAAAACTTTTCTTAAAGGATTGGAATTGATAAGCTTTTAAGGTTATTGAAAAATATTGACAAAGCTTCACAAATGTTAGTTCCAAAAGTGGTTATATAAAAGTGTTTAAAATTGATAAATTTTAAGGGTCATTGAAAAATATTAACGAACATTTTAAGTTAATTTCAAAAGTGACATTTTAGTTATTAAGAGTTAAAAGTAGTTATATAAAAGGAATTTAACAATAAAAAATTGCTGATTTATTTTGATTTTTTAATTATAGAAAATTCACTAAATGTTATTATTTTAAGTTGTTTTTTTTTTGCAAAATATAATATTTGTAAATTTTTATTCAATATTTTGAAAAAAAAATTTCAAATACAATTCCGACTTAATTATTTAAACCGTTTTTTATGGCTTTTTCAGTAATTATATGAAAAATTTGCTTTTATAAAATTAATAAATAAGTTTCTTATAGCATATTTTTAGGATAATAGAAAATATTTTTCTTTAACAAAATATTTACTGCCAATTAAATTAGTTTTGAAAATAGCATTTATTTACATAATTTTAGAACTTTATAGAAATTATTCTGTTGTCACCCTGAGAATAGTAACTTTTTACTAGACGAATTATTGTACGTACAAAAACCACCCGACGGTTATTTGTGTACACTGCAGCCAAAATAGCCAAAAAAATTATTCTATTTCATTCGAAAATGAAATAGAATAATTTTTTTTAAATAAAATAAACATTTCTTTTTTTTAAATATATTATAAATATGTACCAAAAAAAAAAAAAGTTTACACCTTACAAGGCAGAAAATATTCAATTGTTTTTAAAATTTGACAAGAATATATCCATTTTTTTCATCGATAAGTTTTTGTTGTTTTTTTTTTTACCTAAATATATGAAATAATATTTATTTTTATTAAATATACTAAAAATTCATATATTTAATTACATAATAAAAGAATTCAATTTAAACAAATTGAATTTTGAAAATTTTCCTCTTTTATTGTGACACTACTAAAACTTACATTGATAAAATATATGTTTTCTAACAAAAAATTCATAAAAAAGGATAATTTTAAAATAAAATTTAATAATATACTGATTTTTTATTATAATTCACTTATTATTATTATTATCACATAAAAATTGCTAACAATATCTTTAAAAAAAGCCTATCCGAATATAAACATAAAATGTTTACGCACATTAATCTAGGACTTGTCATGAACTTCAGAGTGAACTGGTCGAATTACAATATATAATTTATTTATTATAATTAAGAAAGGTTTATCGGTAATATTAACTAGAATAGTGAATTTTTGAACAAATATTAAAAAGTACTCAATTTTTTAACTGTTATACATCCTTTTACGTGGCTACTTAACTTTTATCTTTCCAAAAAATAATTTATTTTTCAATAAATTAAAATGTCCGAATTATTTTTACTCCTAATGAGAAATATTTTTAGTAGACTTTAAAAATAATACAAGTTGCTTTAATCACAATACTAAATCATATATTTTTTCAGTTCTTACATTACCTTTAAGTGGTTTGAAACGTATTTGAAGAGATTCACAAATAAATTAAAAAAAAAAATTATCCAACAGCCCAAAGTACCTGGACTCACTCTCCTCTAATTTATAACACTTACAAATACGATTTTCTAGACAATTTTTTATGAATAATTTTAATAGCATTTTATATTTTGTTTAGTAATTTTGAAGTTTTTTATGTACAATATATTTTATTACATTTCAGGCAAAATCCTTACAATTTTTTTTTAAAAAGAGCGTATGTGTCTAAGTTGTATCCACAAAATGTAAAATAAAATATAAAAAATATATTTTATTTTACATTTGGTAAATACAAATTAGACACATAACAGTTCGGCTGAAAAGTTTATAAGGTTGACGTCTAGATGGCGCTTCTTGCACAAAGCACCATCCTTCAAATGATTCCTGTCAAAATTTGACAGCAATCGCTCGATTGGTTCGTGAGATATAGCATTTTGAGTGGAGCAACTTTTGTTGTTGAAAAAAAAATGGATAAAGACGAATTTCGTGTATTGATAAAGCATTGCTTTTTGATGAAAAAAAATACAGTGGAAACCAAAGCATGGTTTGACAAACGTTATCCGGACTCTGCTCCAGCTATTTCAACTGTGGAATATTGGTTTCGTCAATTTCGATCTGGTCGTACGAGCACAGTTGATGCAGAACGCAGTGGACGCCCAAAAGAGGTGGTTACGGCAGAAAACATCAAAAAAATCCACAAAATAATTTTAAATGACAGTAAAGTGAAGTTGAGCGAGATAGCTGAGACTCTGAAGATATCGAAAGAGCGTGTTGGACATATCGTGCATGAATATTTGGGCATGCGAAAGCTGTGTGCAAAATGGGTGCCGCGTGAGCTCACTGTGGACCGAAAACAACAACGTGTTGATGATTCTGAGCAGTGTTTAGAGCTGTTAAAGCGCAATAAACCCGAATTTTTGCGTCGATATGTGACAATGGATGAAACATGGCTCCGTCACTACACTCCAGAGTCCAATCGGCAGTCGGCAGAGTGGAGAGCGAGCGACGAACCGAATCCAAAGCGCGGAAAGACGCAACAGTCGGCTGGCAAGGTGATGGCGTCTGTATTTTGGGATGCGCATGGTATAATATTCATTGACTATCTCCAGAAGGGACTGACGATGAACAGCGACTATTATATAGCGTTATTGGATCGTTTGAAGAAAGAAATCGGTAAGAAACGGCCTCATTTGAAGAAGAAAAATGTGTTGTTTCACCAAGACAATTCACCGTGTCACAAGTCGATGAAAACGATGGTCAAACTCAATGAATTGGGCTACGAATTTCTTCCCCATCCACCGTATTCTCCAGATCTGGCCCCCAGCGACTTTTTCCTGTTAGCAGACCTCAAGAGAATGCTCGCTGGCAAGAAATTTAAGACCGATTGCCGAAACTGAGGTCTATTTTGAGGCAAAACCGAAAGAGTACTATAAAAATGGTATCGAAAAGTTGGAAGATCGCTATAATCGCTGTATCGCCCTCGAAGGCAACTATGTTGAATAATTAAAATGAATTTTGCAAAAAAAAATATTTTTGCTGTGTTATCTTATAAACTTTTCAGCCGAACTGTTATGCTCTTTTTTAAAGTTTTATTTAATTTGCATTTAATTTAGTAAGCAAATACTTACACTCATGTAAGGATTTTTTTTTATATACAAATCGAGAAATAAAATTATTTTATAATATTTTTACTAAAAAAGAGAACATAGCTTTATTTGTAGAAATAAGACAATTTAATTGGCCTCAAAAATTTTAATATTAAAAGAATTATTTAAAGTATTTTGGATTTTATTTTGCATAATTTTTTCGCATATTAAAATTTATGTTTAAGGATTAATTTTGGATTAATTTATTTTCTCATATAATGAATTTCGATTTATAATATCATTAATTAATAATATTTTATGCAATGTTTTAACTAAAGGACAATCTAATCCCTCACCACTTATTACATATGTGACGTATTCTAGTAACATATGTAATAAGTGGTGAGGGATGGTATGGCTTAAAATATAAATTAAAAATTTAAAGGAAAGCATTTATTTAATTTACAGAATTTATCAATAAAAAAAAGAAAATGTTTGGAATCTATGAATTATTTTTTTTTCTTTTTTTAATAAATTTTATAAAATTAAATAAAACTTTTTATAAATTCAACTTTTATATAATATGTAAAAATAATTAGATTTAGTTTGATTTTGTTTTTTATTCTTTGTTGAAGGATGTTTCCTACTTAAAGTAAATATTATTTTACGGGAGAAATTTATCGATTTTGAAACTGGTTTTTTCATAAACAACCATTTTTTTCTTAAAATTATAATTTTTTTTCTAAAAAAATATATGCTAATTAGCCTTTTAGAAGTTTTTGATATCAACTATTTTGCTATTATTATTTTTAACTAAAATATAAGTTTTATGAATTTCATTAAATAAAATTACTACAAAAAAATGTTAAATATTAAAATCACCTCCTTCCTTTTACTAACAAAATAAAGTAAATTAATTGCTTTTTGCCCAAAAATAAAATTATGAAATAATTTCATAAAAAGAACAGAATAATCACAATTGTCTAAAAATTTGTAATTTGAAATTTTTCTTTTCAAAATGGAAAGAATGCATAGTAAAAATGTTCAAAAATAATATTAAGTAAATTTCTTTTTCAATGAATTAAAATTGGTCTGGTCCTTAAATGATTTCAAATCGTACGAATTCATTTTTGCCGAGTAGCCGACGGTAAAAATGTATATCCTTCAGTTTTAGGAATTCAATTCAATTTAACAATAACATTTTTAAGATAGATTTAAGTTTTTTGCTTTCCAATCATTAAGTTTTTTGCTTTCCATTAATTTTATTAAATTCAATAATTCACGATTTGCATATAAATAAATACGATTAATGAATAGGAAGGAACAAATTCCGAAATACACAATAAAAACTGATTATTCCGAAAATAAAAACTTTCAATTTAAATATGCTAATTACCACTTACCAATTTGTAAATATCCTGATTATATTAGGGATGATTAAAAATCCTTTACACAATAAATTGAAGAAAAAAAATCAAATTCATAAACATTTCAATCGTAATAACTTTCGATAATTACGTTTATGGTAAATTTTTTTCCAATTTTTATTATTCGGCTGTGAATTTTTTTTTTAATTAAAAAAACAAACACCTTTAATCCTCTGTTTTTTATTTTATTTTAATATAAATAATCATTTGTAAATTTTTATAAAAAAAAAACTTTTTTTTTTTAGAGTATTTTTTGGCGGTAAAAATTATAAAATTTTATTCACTTGATTTTGAGCTTTTAACAAAATTTCAATATTTTCAGAAGTTTTTTTTCTTTATTTATCATAAAGGCATACATCAAAAATATGACAAAAGAGAATAATAAAAATTCAAGCTTTTACGAGAATTGTTTTTGATCCTTTAAAAGTTTTTTTTTAGAATTTTCCAAAAATCATTTTCATTAACAAGTCCTCTTAGAATATTCAGAAGGTTTTTTTTTTTTTTTAAGAAAATTTATATTATTAAAAGTTGAATAATTTTTACTTTCTAATAGAAAACAAACTATTGATAGTTTTAAGTATTTCAAAATTTTTAGAAATATTATTTTGGTAGTTTTTTTTTTTTAAATTATTTTATTATAAAATCACAAATTTAAAATACATTCATAATTGTTGAATCCTTTCTAAAAATATCCTCTTCTGAATATGAATATATTTTTTTTGCAAATATTCACTAATATTATTTTTTACTATTAATTTGATTAATTCTTTTGCACTAATATTACTAATAGTATATAATAATTATTTTTCTGAACATTTAACTGAAAAAAAAAACAAAATTTAAAGTTCCAGTCCTTTTTGCCCTTTAAATGTTATTCAATTTTTATTATTGTATTATTAACTTTTAAACTTTGTTTTAACTGAATTTTTATTTTTAAAATTAAAATCACAATTGTTTTTTCTTTCTAAAAATTTGACATTAACAGTTAATTATTTCCAAAAAAAAACCACTTTTGTTAAAAATTTTAAAAGTTCTTTTATTATTTTATTATTGTTTTTTTAACAAATAAATAATAATTTCACCAGTAAGAAAAGATAAACAAAAAATGAAGCGCATTAAAAAATTTTACAAAGAAAATATCTTTTCCGAGGAAACTCTGAAATTTAACTATTCCGCCTTCTTTTTTGTTAGATATTTAATTGTACTTATTAAAAAAAAACTTTGAAGTAAACATCTTAATTGGTTAAAAATTTATTTTTCCCAAATGATTTTTAAGAAAAAACAGTCAAATAAAAATTCTATCAAATTTATTTCGAAATATTTGAATATGTCCATTATTTATGCAAGAGTGATTATGTGGCGAATTTTCGCATATCCTTTAGAATGAAAGGGTTCATAAGTAAAAAAAAAAAAGATTATTTGAAATGATTCCCCGGATTTACAAAATTTCAATCCTATATTAATAAAAGTAGACACAACCAAAAAAAATTAGAAAAAGATTCGAATTGAAAAAAGTTGTTCTTTGTCGTTATTATTATTAATATTAGTAAAAAGGAAAAAAAGATTCTTTAGTTTTTACGTACTTAATTTATGCAAAAGTTAAGAATTATTGTTAATTGATTTAATTTTGTACAAATTACTATATTGTATATGCGCTAATAGAACCGTACCGTAAGACCAACTGACGTGAGGCGTATGTATATGAACTTGGAAAGCATAAATTCCGGTACTGTTTTCTGGGGGCAAACATTCGACTAAGCGCCTCCTGTAGATATCCGTCGGTAGATGGCTGTATGTTTGTATGTATGTTTTGTAAGAGTATAAACCCCAACAAACAGAATGTCATATTTTCATTGCAGCTACTACTCGTGTAATATTATGGATTCCGTGTAGTAAATTCGAGCTGATATTGAGTGATTCTTTTTTGGTGGTGTGTGGGATTCCTTTAGTAAATTTAGTTTAGTTGGGGTTTTTTTCTGATGGTTTGCGCTGGAAAGGTAGCCAGCCATCAATGTCAGTATTAGATCATCGTTTTCATTGTGGTTAGACTTTTCGTCATTCATTGCTTCGCTATATCACCGTCATGTCGAGTTAAGTTGAAGTTGGCCACGCTTGTTCACTTCGGTATGTTTTGGTCTAGTCTGGTCTGGTCGGATCTGGTCTGGTCTGGCCTGGTCTGTTCCGATATGGTGGTCAATTGTGCTGTACTCTGGTCTGTTCTATCCCCAATCTGGTCCGGCTTGGTTTTGTCAGTTCTTGCCAACTTTTACTTGGCCACTTGCGTATACCTTCTCGACTTCTGTCATGACTTTACCCTACAGAAAGAAACCCTCATGCAGCTTGTCAAATTATGAGTACGACTGAATCAATATATATCCATTTTAATCGTACACACACTCACTTGTTTTAAACACGGTGTCTTATAAAGGCTCTCCGAAACGATCACAGGTGACTTGACCACTACACGATGATGTATATTGGCGCCAGCTTAATTTCTGCTTTGTGTCCCTACGTAAAAGCCATGAGACCATGTCTACTAGTGTACAAAACTATTTATACTACATGCAATATTTTTGTTCTGTTGGTGGAGCACAACTGGAGAGGTTCAGTAAGAATTTTGGTTTCTGTATTTAGCCAATACTTCTGAAATGCTTATGTGTATTCACGACAGTTGTGAGCAACGAACATCGTCCATTTGATAGTATGAGACTGGGGATGGCTTTTGACCGAACCAAATAGGTGAGAGTATATTTATCACCACCGTAGAAATGGGGCTGATCCCATTCTCCTCCTCCTCAATATACAATACAATATTCGCATTTTCATTAAGAGTTTGTGCATTGTTAACTGACAATTGAATAGTTAGAGACTGAAATAATCTACCTTTCTGTGGTGGTTGGGAAAGAGAGTTTATTGCTTTTATGGTTGTTATTGCTTAAAAGCTTCTTAGCAAAAACTTCAAATTTTTTCACTCTCACTGATTCAAATTTTGTATTTTGCCAATTTCAAATTTATTTTTCTCGTATCCCTTAAGGGGTGTGAATGAGTTTTAAAAACAAAATTTTCTCTCCTAGTTTTTGAACGTTTTAATAAGTTTTTCTTTTTTTTTTAATAACAATTTTTATATTTTCAAATAATTAGAAAAATTTTTTTTTTTACTGTTTAGGTTTTTTTTCCTCAATATTATTTACTCGAATTTCTTATAGCTAGTAACTGTTACCACCACTACCAAAAATAGTAGATCTTTACTTCTATTATATGCAGACTATTTCTATGTTATTTGTTATTGCTTGACTGTTTTTCCTATTGTTTACTAAAATTTCTACCCTTTCTCATTTGGAGCATTTTTTTTCTCCTACCCATTTCTTACTACTACTTTTACTGATACTACTAGTATTGTCACAGATCTCAGCATACTACCACCACCACTTGTACTACCACTTCAACTACCATCACTATTACCAGTGCACTTGTTCTAGCGCCACTATTACCAGAACAATTGCCCTACGAATAAATACAAAGATATTCTTAGCCCCACTCTTTTGCAACCACCGGTCCCCTTCCATAGGCCCATTCCAATCAACAATTGTTTATAGAAGTGGTCTGAGTGGAGTAGGTGGTTCCCATTTTATCATGCGAAGAGCATATTGTAAGTTGTTGAAAAACTGCCGACGGCTTTTCTTCACCATTTTCTTCGATACTAGGTACTTTCTTGACTGATTTTTTTTTTAAGTTTTTAATATAATTTTTGTAATTGTTTTTATTTTTGATATTATTATAAACTTTTCTAAAAATCTAATATCAATTTTTATCTGGATATGCAAATTATGTATAATTAACGACAAAATTTAACCAGTAAAAATTTTTTTTTCTTCTTGCAAATAAAAAAAAAAACTCAAATTTTCCCATAAATAAATTCTAAAATTTGAAATTATTTTTTCTAATTCACAAAGTTGTCTGTTTTTATTATAAATTTACTTTTTAAAAAGACAACTTTTTTATTTAATTTTTTTAGAGGCAAATTTGAGTAAACAATTTTGAATGTGTGATATTTTTTTTCTTCTTTTTTTTAATATTTAAAAGCAAAACATTTTCCGAAATTTCAGTATTTTTTCAGTGTAAAATTATAGGAATTATAAGGGATTGAAAAAAATTAGGAAATCTGCAAATAGCATAATTGTCATAGCGCACTTAATTTTTTGGGGCCAATAATTTTAGGACCATAGAATTTTGTAAACCGATTTGTTTTGAATATGTTTGAAAAATGGAGTTAAGAAAAATCTTCTCTGCCAGAAAAATCCTTTTTAATTATTTAAGATATTTGTTTTTTTTTTATATATTTTAAAACGGATTTTGAGAAGGGAATTTTTTTTTTTAAAAATTGCTAAAAAGAACATTTTTTAATTGAACATTTTTTTTTTTATTTAAAAAAAAAAACTTATTAATAAAATATACATTTTATTCTTTTGATTTTTTTAAAAAGCAAACATTTTAGAAAACTTTCCAAAAAAATATCTGTTAAATTAATAAGTTAAATATTTTTAAAAAATTTTTACTTTTTAATTAAAAAATATTTTTGGGTTTTTAAAAAAAAAAAATTTTGTCGTTTTTTTTGCTCTTCTCCTGGATAAGTTTTTTTTTTTTTAAGTGGGTTCTACTGGCTTAGATCTTTTTCTAAATAATATTAAACCAACTCATGTAATTGATATAGTTTCTAATATATCTGACAGTAAAGTTTGGTAATCTGTAAGTATTCTTTATTTTTTATGATATTTTCCTTAAAAAATTTCCTTGTCAAAATTAAATAAAAAAAATCTTATTTTGATAAGCATTATACGCTTATCTATTGTACAATAGTTAGTCGAATTTGGCATTGACCTTAAAGTTAAATTTTGTAAAATTTAGTTCTAAGTAACAAACAATAAAATTCACCCCATCTTAAGAGTACCTTCACTTTTGTTGATATCAATAATTGGAGAACTTTCCAATTTTGCAAACAGCCACTACTGACCAATCCTGTATAAATGTGTATTTGTAGAAAAATTCAGAATTTAATAATAGTACTAGTTAGTATATTCTCCCTTGTCCCTCTTATTTGATTGTTACTCAACACAATGCAACTGTATTTCTATCACAATTATACATTCATACATATACGCTTATACAATCCTTTAGATAATAATTGTGTATTGAATAGTTTGAACTAATCGAAAATGGCAGAAATTGTTGGAGAAAGAGTGACGAGG
Organism: Atherix ibis; assembly: GCA_958298945.1. Classification (NCBI taxonomy): domain Eukaryota; kingdom Metazoa; phylum Arthropoda; class Insecta; order Diptera; family Athericidae; genus Atherix; species Atherix ibis. The sequence goes on along the minus strand of OY282610.1, from coordinate 56,491,319 downwards.
ACAGATAAATCTATAAAAGGAGAATTCCAATTACTTTTACATTTATAAAAATACGATTACTTTTATCTAGATGTATTTTTATACAAAAACATATCCCCTCCTTACTACTATTAAAATCGTATCTGAAATAGACAAATTAAATAACTTCTTTACATAAGTTAGACTAGAAAAGATTTTGGTACATTTAAAAATTAAGTAACAGTTAAAGTATCTTTGCTAAACATTTTTCAACATTGTATTATTTTTAGTTATCTTTTAAACCAAAAATACAATAGAAAAAAATTAATACTACTTTGTACTTAATATACCTAACAAACACTTCCTTATTGGTCTTATTATTGTTACTATTGTTGTTGTTGTTGTTGTTGTTATTATTATTATTGTTTTAACTAATGTTACTATTATTGTAACCTGATTTAATCAAAGGATTATTGGCTTAGATTTTATTTGCTTCTACTTGAAAATAAACCTTTGGTTGAAAGGATTCACGTGGATTTTTTTCAAAAATCAACATTTACAAAATTCTATTAATTTAAGATTCTTTTTATAAGTAATTTAAAACTATACCCTTTTTTTTAAGTAAATATAATACCTTTTAGAAGTTTTTTGTTTTAATAGAAAAAATTAAGAAAAACCATATCAAAAATAATTTACTGTAAATCTTTATAATTAAAAAAATATTATAATTTTGAATTCTTACGTTTTATCACTATTTATTTATATTTTCAGTATCTTTCTTTATAAAAAAAGTATATTTAGTAAAAAAAATTTGCTTTTAAAGATATTTTAATATAATTTTTTTTTTTTTTTTTTTTAATTTATTTAATTTTTAATTTTTCATATAATTTCTGTAAAATTTCTTATCAATCATTTTTACTAATTTTTCAATTTTAACTCTTAAACATTTTCTATTATAAAATAATAGATAATCAAATCGTAAATTTTTTTTTTAAATTACTAAATTTACTTTTTGCTGTATTTGCATTATAAAATTTTTTATGGTATTTTTATACTATATTATATAATTTTTTTTAATTGTTCTATAAAAAAAAGTTTCACCGTAAATTAATGTTTTTTTTTTCGCTAGATAATATTTGGTCCAAATTATTGTTAAATAATAATTTTCTATAAAATTAATTTGTCCTTATTTCTTGTTTGGTATAAATTTAAAAGTAAATACGTTTATTAATAAATTTATTTTGAAAAATGTTTGGTATTTATTTACAATTTTTGCAATTAAGCCTTTAAAAAAAGGTCATGAGTACTCCACAATTCTGGCCAGTTAAATGGTGTCTTTATTTATTTGTTGTAATTTTTTATTTAATTTGTTTATTTTAAAAAATACTAACAGTTCATAAGAAAAATTTAAAAAAACTCAATTTTAGGAAAATTTAATTTTACATTGAAACTCTTAAATTATTAACTACTTAATTTTACGGTACAGAAAAATTTTAAGGCAACACTAAATAAAATCTTTTTTAAAGAATACGCATATTTAGTTTCTGTGTTTTAATTTAGTAAAAAAAAATGAAAAAAAAATAATAATTTATTTTTCTTACTATTTTTGATTATTTTAGTCTATTAAAAATAGTACATTTTTATTACCATATTATCATCTTGGGAATTTTATTTCGAATTTATTTTCATTTTTTATTATTATTAATTTTACTTTTTTTTATATCACGATCATTTTTTATGTAAATAGTTTTTACGTATACAAGTAAGATACAATTAATTAAGGATAATTTTTTTTATATCCTATTTATTATAGCAAATCAAAAATAATATTGCAAAGATAAATTGTTAAAATTTAATTTTTAATTAAACAAAAAAAACAAACAAACAAATATTCTTTAAATAAAAAATTCTTTTATAAACATTTTTTTTTTTTTTAAGTTTTAATGGTTAAAAATTTGATTGTTAAATTTTTATGAAAATTCTCTTAAATTATTTTTGTTATATTAATTTAATTATAGTAACTATTTTTTTTTAAAGTTATTTTTGTACACTTTCAATTTGTGTTTGTCACGAATAAAAAGGATATCTAAAATTGTAGAAGAAATTTTTATATGTTTGACTAACACGAAAGTATACAACCGACTACTGTATAGTCGATTCCCGGTATTTGTGCAAATGTTCAAATGTTCATGAATAAAATGTGTCGTCAAGTTTTATTCATTTGTTGATTAAGTTTCATGGAGATGAGCTTTTCAATTTTTCTAATTTTTACAACAATACAACACCAACAACTACAACACAAAACAATCGAAGAAACAACGAGAAACAAATTAAAACAAATAATAACAAAAATGCGATAGTATAAAATTAAGGACCTTCTCTATACATGTATATGTTTTGTATCTTAGTATGTATATGAGAAATGTATATAAGATAATAACGCAAAAAAAAAAATTAAAAAATCTGTTTACTTATACTAGCACACAAGTGTATTGGAACTTGTTATCTACTCAAAAAATATAACGAATATTTACCGAAACAATGTTTATAACATTTTTTGTTAAATTTTTTTTTTTTTTTGTAAACATATATTGTCAGTTATATTGCTGTATATTTTGTACATATTAAAACACATAATATACATAAGTACATAAGGAAAGATTTGCTGGAATAACAAATGTTTTTACATTTTTCGCGCTGTTATGAAATATTGAACGTTTTGTGAAAAAAAGGACTCAAGAAAAAAATGATTTATGAAAAAATTTTAAAAATCTTTATTTTGTTTGTTTGTTTTTAGAAAGCTTACGTAATAGTTGGTTTTCTTTTAAGCATTATTCAAATTTTCACAATAATTTTTATAATTTTATATATTATTATACTTTTTTTAGCTGAACTTTTTTATCCAACATAATTGCCTTAAAAACATTAGTTTTATTGTATTAAAAAAAAAAATTAATTTTCCACTAAAAAAGTATAATTTTTTTTTTTTTTGAAGAACAGTCATCTGATTTTTGAGAATTGTTTAACTTAAACCCTTAAAATAATTTTTTCTAAATTATTTTAACGTTCACATACCGGAAAAGTATTTTCGAATTTGAACAATGATCACTTGATTAGAAAAGATAATAAAAACAAATTAAATCAAATCATACTTGTATATCCTTTTACAAATAATATATTTTTTTTTATTTTTTATGCTACAATATAATCAAATTGATATAGAAAAGAAGAACCCAGAAAAAATAATTATCATATGTCTGAATGAATTGTGCGAATGGCCAAACAAACAATTTAAGGAATCTGTATAATTTGTATCCTTTTACGCTTGTTCACATTGACTAATTTCGATAAACGGATCTTATACAGGATCAAATATAGAATGAGATATTTTCATCATTGTAAACAAGAATTAGGTGGGGGAAAATTTACTATACACTTTTTGAACCATATAGAAATTAGTTAGGGGATGTTTTGTTTAGGTTATAGGGCAATTTTCGATGAGTTTTCAATAATTTCCAATCTGTTATCGGCCGTGACAATTTTCAACTTTTGTTTTCATTTCTATTGAAAATTGTTTTCCTCTCTAAGCACGTGGTTATTAACGGGTTAGTAAATTTTTCTTATTATATTAATCAATATTTTTCATATTTTGATTGATATTATTTTAAAGTTTTTTCTTTTTATTTTGACCAAAATTCGATCTTTTAAAATAAATTGAATTTTTCAGTAACAGTTTTATGACTGAATTAATTACAAAAAAAAAAAATAGTGATTTTAATAGGAAAATTTTACACCAAAAACGAACTAAAATAAAAATCTTATTGAAATAAAAATAAATTCCCAATAAAATATTTTTAAAACTTATTCTTAATATTAGAAATTAACCATTTAACGTTTTATTGAAACGAATCATTTTTTCTTAAAAATATTCTTTTAAAATGTGGTATTTGTTTAAATATTTTTTTTTTAAATAATTTGTAATAAAAGGCCTTAAAATATTTTCAAGGCCAAATACTTTAGAATTACGAAAAAAAACGTTTCTTATTAAATTTCTTAAATATTTTATTAAAAAAAATTTTTCTTTTAAAAAATATTGATGATTTTTTTTTGTAGTAATTGAAAAAAAATTCTATTCAATTTCATATTAGTATTTTGTAAATAAAACTTCCATGAACGAATTGATATATCAAACTATAAATAAATTTATTTCTTTAATTTCTGTTTAAATCTTATAGAATTCCCATTAATTCTCAGTATTTTACAGAAAAAAAGGTTAATAATATTTCAACAAGTAGCGATTTATTATTACAATAAATTAATTAATTTAATAATAGATCTATAGTAGGTCCCGAAAAAAAACCGATCTTTTTTATTACAAGATAACAACGAATACGTGCAGATATTATTGTTAAGAACTTTCAGTGTCCATACGATTATAATGAAATTCAAATACTATCAATTGATTTTATTAAAAATCCACCAAATCTATCAGTTCAATACTATTGTAGTTAGTAACTTAAACCATTGCTTAATAAGCTAAATTTTTAACACATTTTCAAAAATCCAAATAATAGATTTCACTAATTTCAACAAACAAACAGAAAAAAACTAATTACAGAAAATTTCCGCCAAATACAATTGATTGTAGAAATTACGACACGAGTACCTATGAAATGCATTAAATTTATAGACTAGCATCCTTATTGGGGCACTGTTCAACTGTATGTAAATTTTCATAAGTCACAACGCATGCAACAGTATCCTCACATACTAGAAAGTTTTTCAAATGAGGGCGAAAGACAAAACGGAGACCATGGAAGAGCACGCGTCTGTTCGGGGTTGATCTGATCATGAAAAGTGAAACTATTTGATACGCAAACACATTAACAATAATAATAACTACCAACGCAATCAGATCGAGTTGTGTTTATGATGTCCTGATAGTATACCGAATGAGAGAAAAGGATAACGTGTGCCAAAGAGGCTTTACTATAATCGACTTCGTTATCAGCAAAATATGAAAGAGAAGCACTGGTAATCACCATGGAAGAAAAGTATATCCTTTATTATAAAAAGGACGAATGTACCGTTTGCATATTTTTCTATTTACTCATAAACGTGTACGTACAAATACATTCAATTTCAAATTGTTTATGTTATTTCATACCAGTGAAATTCGTCCTGCGCATAAAACTCCACATAATCCCTATTTGTATATTATCTGAAGTTTCCGTAGTGGTGATACTATTTTTGTATTCATGCATTTGTATCCCTGTAGAGATTCTCTCGCATATTTATTAGCCACCACAGAATATTCCGATTTTCTCTGGTTGGGATTTGTCTGATTCGTTACCTTTTCAATTGATGTCATCTCCAATACACTATAAGTTTTCCGTTTTATTTATCCATAGGCATATTTACAACTATGATTGTATTGAAGAAGCAAAAAAATCCCTCTATCATCCCCCTTCCTAAATATTAATATTCTCATAAAACAAATAGCCTAGAAGCACTATGAATATGGGGAGGAGTTAAAAATAAGGGATATTTTTATATATACAAAGATTTTCTGTAAATTGTTCCAATGATCTTTCATTTTCTGTGTTGTTGACAATTTTTTTATTTATTTATTGTTGTTGTTTTTTTTTGTGAGGGGAAGGGGGAAGGGTTGTTTATGGTGTTTTTTTTCTTCATTTATAACAACATCAAAACTGAGTATTTCTTATACTTAAAAGCCCAAAAGAGATGGAAGAATATTAAGAATTTTATTATGATTACAATTGTGCAATTTTTTTTATTAGATTTTTATCCTTTCATCTGTATATGTTCGTTTGCCAAGTTGTATGTGTGTATGCAAAAAAGAAAAACAACAAAATTTTAAATTTTTCTATTTGGATTATACAATATATTTTTTTTTTAAACTAAAACCCATTTAAAAGAAGTGTTCATCAACTTAGAGGGTGAGTTGAGAAAATTGATTTTCGCCATTAAATATATGAGACCAAAGTTCATTACGAAAATGAAAATTTTTCCTAATTTTTTTGCGTGGAAAAACTCTTTGATTTTCATTAAAGACCAACTAAAATTTCTTAACTTCACTCTCAGTTTCGGTTCTGGTTAGCATTGAACGGGAAGAATATTGTTGCAAATATCCAACCATGGATAGAAAGGTAAAACAGAATACATCAAGTACCAAAGACCAATACAAACGCATCAAATCCATTAACAAGTATATATCCCCAACTTTCCGAATGGGCGTATAACATATGATAAACTAACAAATTACCTTTCTCTTTCGTGAGCATAGTTTTTCTCATAATTTAGTTGTGCATGCTCCCAACAGAACGTCACTGTCCGTCCACATTTGAAGAGCTACCATTTATGTGGCAGCAGCGTTCGAATTCCAACTGCCAACCGAACATATTTGCATGTGTTGCACCTGGGCAAGTGTTTGTGTTGACTCCGATTACGAAATGGGCGGTTACTAAAACCATTTTCCGATTGGTTGGTTTCCAAGTTGCCATCATTGTTTTTTCACAATTCCAACACGGCCGTATGAACTCATGTGCGCTGGTATCGGTGTGCGCATGTTTGGTACTACAGCGCCTTCGTTAAGTTTTGTTTCGAGTGTTTCGTTTGCGCAACGCAACTCCTGCACTACCATACAACCAAATCGTATATATGCAAGGACCTTTCAGCAATATATTCGTATATAAAATCAGTATTATTGTCCTTATTCGAGTTTATAGAGTGTAAGAGTTTCGTTCAGATTGTACGCAATCTCTTCAATTGCCGCCTTTATATTTTTATGAAGTTTTTCGTGTTTTTATTTGCTATTATTCTGAAAGGACTCCAACACTGATCACATCTTATCGTAATCAATTCACTAAGGTTATCTTGTTCATTGATTCTAAGCATTTGTAAATTATTTCTCAACGGTATTCTTCAACAATTGTTTTTCATGGATTTTAATAAGAAAATGCGCGAAAATACTTTGAGAAATTACAGAAAAAGTATTCCGGAAATACCAAAAAAAAAAATTTATAGAAAATAATGTTAAATAAGTAAAAAGATAAAAAAAAAGTCCGTTAGCAGCTTTAAAAATGTTTAAAGGAATTTTCTTTAATTTCAAATTTTTTGTTCGTTCTGTTTTTATATATTAGTGTACTTAGAAAATTGTACAAATTCTGAGATTATTAATTCGCATACCACCTACGCATATTTTTAATAATAGCCTCAAATAAATATATCACCCTCAAGATGTGGATTGGGGATGTGGATGGGATTTTTACAAATAGAAATTGTAGCAAAAAGGATATGGGCCAGGAGAGTTGTTATATAATTTCCAATAATACCGGTAGTCTGTAAACTATTTTATATGAATACGTGTATTATGGGAGTGCTATTTTGTTGTTTTTTTTAATTGAATTTTTTATTTCGAATTTTTTTATTCTGTGTGGTAAAGTTATTTTTATTTACGTCCCACCAACTGTACTTGTTTTTCGTTTTATCCTAATAAATATGTAAATATGCCTACATGAATTTGTATACAGAAGAAATCACTTTAAATACTCGTATTTCCTACAAAATATATACTAGCAGCATGCAAAAAACTATAAGTAAAAGAGTGGGGCTACTATTCAACTATGAATATAAAATTCTTAATTGATAGTTTTTACTTTTTCTTAAATAAATTTTTAATATAATTTTAATTATTATTTAATGCATAAGCAAATATTTCTCATAATTTTCATCTGAAAAGTTTTCGCTTAAACACAATTTAATGTTGATAATAAAATATTAAAAAAAATATATATACTTATATATTTTCATTTAGGTTTTTTCCAAAAATTAGTTATTAAAAACATATGCTTTTTCTTTTTCTATTTTGAAATATTGGACTTTTCTTGATGTGAGTGTGTTTAGCGTATCCCCAAAATTAACTGTCATACGTCAATTATTCAAATTTTCACAGTAATTTTAATTTCGTTTTCGCAAAACTATTAATTTTTTAATTTTAATTTAATAAGAAAAACGATTTTTCTTATTTTGAAATATTGGAGACTTTTGATGTGAGTTTATATGGCGTATCCCCAAAGTTAACTCGCATACGTCAATTATTCAAATTTTCACAGTAATTTTAATTTCGTTTTCGCAAAACTATTAATTTTTTAATTTTAATTTAATAAGAAAAACGATTTTTCTTATTTTAAAATATTGGAGATTTTTTATGCGAGTTTATATGGCGTATCTCCAAAGTTAACTCGCATACGTCAATTATTCAAATTTTCACAGTAATTTTAATTTCGTTTTTGCAAAACTATTAATTTTTGAATTTTAATTTAATAAGAAAAACGATTTTTCTTATTTTAAAATATTGGAGATTTTTTATGTGAGTTTATATGGCGTATCTCCAAAGTTAACTGTCATACGTCTTTTATTCAAATTTTCATAGTAATTTTAATTTTGTTTTCGCAAAACTATTAATTTTTTAAATTTAATTTCATAAGACAAAGGGATTTTCTTATATTGAAATATTGGAGATTTTTTATGTGAGTTCATATGGCGTATCTCCAAAGTTAACTGTCATACGTCTTTTATTCAAATTTTCATAGTAATTTTAATTTCGTTTTCGCAAAACTATTAATTTTTTAATTTAAATTTAATAAGAAAAACGATTTTTCTTATTTTGAAATATTGGAGACTTTTGATGTGAGTTTTTATGGCGTATCCCCAAAGTTAACTCGCATACGTCAATTATTCAAATTTTCACAGTAATTTTAATTTCGTTTTCGCAAAACTATTAATTTTTGAATTTTAATTTAATAAAAAAAACGATTTTTCTTATTTTAAAATATTGGAGATTTTTTATGTGAGTTTATATGGCGTATCTCCAAAGTTAACTGTCATACGTCTATTATTCAAATTTTCATAGTAATTTTAATTTTATTTTCGCAAAACTATTAATTTTTTTAATTTAATTTAATAAGAAAAAGGGTTTTTCTTATTTTGAAATATTGGAGACTTTTGATGTGAGTTTATATGGCTTATCCCCAAAGTTAACTGTCATACGTCTATTATTCAAATTTTCATAGTAATTTTAATTTTATTTTCGCAAAACTATTAATTTTTTTAATTTAATTTAATAAGAAAAAGGGTTTTTCTTATTTTGAAATATTGGAGACTTTTGATGTGAGTTTATATGGCTTATCCCCAAAGTTAACTGTCATACGTCTATTATTCAAATTTTCATAGTAATTTTAATTTTGTTTTCGCAAAACTATTAATTTTTTTAATTTAATTTATTAAGAAAAAGGGTTTTTCTTATTTTGAAATATTGGAGACTTTTGATGTGAGTTTATATGGCGTATCCCCAAAGTTAACTCGCATACGTCAATTATTCAAATTTTCACAGTAATTTTAATTTTGTTTTCGTAAAACTATTAATTTTTAAAATTTAATTTAATAAGAAAAATGATTTTTCTTATTTTAAAATATTGGAGATTTTTTATGTGAGTTTATATGGCGTATCTCCAAAGTTAACTGTCATACGTCTATTATTCAAATTTTCATAGTCATTTTAATTTTGTTTTCGCAAAACTAATAATTTTTAAAATTTAATTTAATAAGAAAAAGGGGTTTTCTTATTTTGAAATATTGGAGATTTTTTATGTGAGTTTATATGGCGTATCTCCAAAGTTAACTCGCATACGTCAATTATTCAAATTTTCACAGTAATTTTAATTTCGTTTTCGCAAAACTATTAATTTTTGAATTTTAATTTAATAAGAAAACCGATTTTTCTTATTTTAAAATATTGGAGATTTTTTATGTGAGTTTATATGGCGTATCTCCAAAGTTAACTGTCATACGTCTATTATTCAAATTTTCATAGTCATTTTAATTTTGTTTTCGCAAAACTATTAATTTTTAAAATTTAATTTAATAAGAAAAAGGGGTTTTCTTATTTTGAAATATTGGAGATTTTTTATGTGAGTTTATATGGCGTATCTCCAAAGTTAACTGTCATACGTCTATTATTCAAATTTTCATAGTCATTTTAATTTTGTTTTCGCAAAACTATTAATTTTTAAAATTTAATTTAATAAGAAAAAGTGGTTTTCTTATTTTGAAATATTGGAGATTTTTTATGTGAGTTTATATGGCGTATCTCCAAAGTTAACTGTCATACGTCTATTATTCAAATTTTCATAGTAATTTTAATTTTGTTTTCGCAAAAATATTAATTTTTTTAATTTAATTTAATAAGAAAAAGGGTTTTTCTTATTTTGAAATATTGGAGACTTTTGATGTGAGTTTATATGGCGTATCCCCAAAGTTAACTCGCATACGTCAATTATTCAAATTTTCACAGTAATTTTAATTTCGTTTTCGCAAAACTATTAATTTTTTAATTTTAATTTAATAAGAAAAACGATTTTTCTTATTTTAAAATATTGGAGATTTTTTATGTGAGTTTATATGGCGTATCTCCAAAGTTAACTGTCATACGTCTATTATTCAAATTTTCATAGTCATTTTAATTTTGTTTTCGCAAAACTATTAATTTTTAAAATTTAATTTAATAAGAAAAAGGGGTTTTCTTATTTTGAAATATTGGAGATTTTTTATGTGAGTTTATATGGCGTATCTCCAAAGTTAACTGTCATACGTCTATTATTCAAATTTTCATAGTAATTTTAATTTTGTTTTCGCAAAACTATTAATTTTTAAAATTTAATTTAATAAGAAAAAGGGGTTTTCTTATTTTGAAATATTGGAGATTTTTTATGTGAGTTTATATGGCGTATCTCCAAAGTTAACTGTCATACGTCTATTATTCAAATTTTCATAGTCATTTTAATTTTGTTTTCGCAAAACTATTAATTTTTAAAATTTAATTTAATAAGAAAAAGGGGTTTTCTTATTTTGAAATATTGGAGATTTTTATGTGAGTTTATATGGCGTATCTCCAAAGTTAACTGTCATACGTCTTTTATTCAAATTTTCATAGTAATTTTAATTTCGTTTTCGCAAAACTATTAATTTTTTAATTTTAATTTAATAAGAAAAACGATTTTTCTTGTTTTGAAATATTGGAGACTTTTGATGTGAGTTTATATGGCGTATCCCCAAAAGTTGACTGTCATACGTCAATTATTCAGATTGTCACAGTAATTTTAATTTTTTGTTTGCAAACATATTATTTTTTATAATTTTAGTTTAATAAGAAAAACGATTTTTCTTATTTTAAAATATTGGAATTTTCTAGATGTGAGTGTATTTAGCGTTTCGCCAAAATTAACTGTCATACTTGCAAATAAGCGTCTGTATCTAATTATGTGTCAACATTTTTTTTGAGCTCTAGGTAATCTCAAATATTTTCAATTGGTCTTCCTTTTATCTTAATTTAACTTCTAGATTTATTCCAATAATTGGAATTTCGCTGTAATTTCGATTTAGAAAAAAAAAAATTCATTTACTCTGACTTGTAGAGGATTCTTACAATATTTGTTTCTTAAATTCACCAGCATAGGTTTGAATCGTTAAGTTTAATTTTTCTCTATTTTGTTAAATCGGATATTTTATCATTAACTCATATCAGCAGTAATGCTTACGTTTGAGCCCATACCAACATTTTCTGTCGTGTAGAGAACATACAAGGTATGTTCAAAAAGTATCGCGAATTTTGTGTTTTTTCAAAAATTATTTATTTATTTATAAATATCTATTTTGTCCCCTTCAAAATAATCCCCACCAGATATTATACACTTGTGCCAACGTTTTTTTCAATTCAAAAAATTATTTTTTGTTATCTTGTTCAGCTCCTCCTTCGATGTCGTCTTTATCTCCTCAATCGTAGCGTAGCATCGTCCTTTCATAGGGCTCTTCAGTTTCGGGATAAGAAAAAGTTACATGGGGGCCCAGATCTAGAGAATACGGTAGCTGCGGCATTATTAGTGTGTTGTTTTTGGCCAAAAATTCTCTCACAAGCAATGATGCGTGAGCAGGGGCGTTATCATGGTCCAAAAGCTAATTTTTGTTCTTCCATAAATCCGCGAGTTTTTGGCGGATTGCTTCGCGCAACTTTTACATAACTTGCAGGTAATATTCCTTATTGACCTGTAAGAAAAACCTTTAAAACTGTATGGAAAACCTTCACATTCGACCGTCCGGCACGCTTTTGTCCGTTCAAATCTGAGAACATTTTGTACCACCAACAAACGTTGATTCGGTCCAAGGTAGCTTCACCATAGTCCACAGTCAATATTCGGAATGCGTCCGCGCAATTAATTTTGTTTCTCACACAAAATTTGATACAGATTCTTTGATCCATTTTTTTGAATGGGCAAAAATCGAAAACGACCAAAACACGTGCAAGCAAAGCAGCTGTCAAAAATTAACTGAACATTCAAAATGGTCAACTTTTCGGCATAAGTGAGAGATATATAACGCCATAGATATATAACGGAAATTCAAAATTCTTTTTGAATAGATACTTTTTGAATAGACCTCGTATAGCATGGGTGGTAAATCATTTCCTTGAGGACCGCCTGCTTTTAGTAATTCTGTTAAGTTTGATTAATCGTTTTCATAATTTACTTCAAACAATCTTGGTGATATATGGTATATCATTTTGCTTTAGCGGCAGTTTTTTTTACCTTATAAATTAGCCCTTCATACCGAATTTTATCAAATAGAAGAGTTTTAGATTTTATTCAATTAAAGGCTACCAAAGCCGCTCAATGGACTTTCATGTAAAATTGTTTATGCGGATTCTTGGGTACAAAGAGTATTTCTACGTTAAAAATTAATATTTTTTTTCATTTCTTAACGGTTTATCCCGACTTTTTGTTTTGTTTAAATTTTTCTATTAATTGCCTCAACTATTTATAAGTTTATGTCAAAAAAATACTCTCCCAATAAATGGTAAATTTTTTTTGGTATAATTCAGGTCAAATGTGATTTATCAAATATTTCGGAAAACTTCAAGAATAGCGGCTGGCTTTTTGGACGGTCAATCTTAGCTCCAGAAAATGATGACGGCAACAAAATAAATTATGGGATTTAATTTAAACTTTCTTGGAGAGTCAACGAAATACAAATCCTGTTGACACAGTTACTGATACGGATCAAAGTTTCTAAATTCATTGGAGGTATCTGGAATACCACCGTACATTCATACTTTAAAAATTGGTGCACCAATAATGCTCCTTTGGAATTTAGATCTGCCAAGGTTCTTGTTTTCCACAATTTTTCCATCAATTTCAAGCAACTGCAGTTTCCAGTGAAGAAAAATAAAGAGCACATTTTCTTAAAATAATATTTTTAATCGGAAATCTTAATTCAGTGTAAAGAATAATTAAAATGTTGATAATGATGTATCTCAGGGAAATATCTTGGTTCCTATACTATACAACTACTTCAACTATTCATGATTTCTTTTAAAGCGTAGAGTTTTTTTTGACAATTACCGTTGAGTAATTATATATTTTTGTTTCAAATACCAATTAGATTTAGTATAAACATTTCTTAACAAAAGTGCAGGTAAAAAAAGCAAAAGAATACTTCATTGAATTCTAGCAAAACACAACCAATAAAAATAGATATAATTTGTATATTTTTCATATTGGAACTCATGAAAATGACCTCTATGACTCTTTTATCCTTTGTCAAAAATATTACTTAACGATTGAATTACAATAGTTTAAAAGCAACTGTCAGAATAATAATTAAAATATGAAAACTCTATTATAGATGGGGATTTTATTCTCCTTCATTATTTATTCTAAATTTAAGGATCTAAATAAAGTTTATAGAGATCAATCTAAAAGCGTTATTCATCATCATACAATAGTTAAGTATATATGGTAAAAAATATTTTTATAATTATGTGGGCTTTTGCAGACCAGTTAAGAGGTGCTTTTAAAAACTTCCACTTCTTATTATAAAAAAATATTTCCAAAAATCATCTCGTATTAAAGAAAATTTTGGAATTGTATGAATGCAAATGTTTTGGTTTTGTTCTTTGCTAAATACTAAATTTGATGTGTCTTTCACGTTTTATTAACAAAAATTCCATATTCGTACATATCTATTGTATTTTTTTTTATTATTATATCAAATATTATTAATTTGAATAAAATTCATTTATAGTAGAAGTTATTCGTCATATGAATTCACTCATATTACTTGTTAAATATGAAAAAAGGCTTGTGAACAGTCACATAAATTCTGCATCGATTACAAGCGTACGTAATCGACTAATTAATGGACGATATGAATAGTTAATATTTTAAGAATTAATATATTGATCGTCTAGGCTTATTATCTTGAATATATGACCGTAAAAATTAATTATTGTAGATAAATCATAAATAATGGACGGCAGTTATGGTTCATCAATTCGACATTTCTTTACGTCTGATTGCTGTCAAGCTAAACTGTTAACATGTCATAATATTTTCCAATTCGAATTGAAGCATGCAAGTCCACAGCAACGTATCCATTTCTTGTGGCTAATTTTATCCAAATTAATTGATCCGGTTGCTTAGAGAAATATTCCTGCTTTAAATGGTTTTTCTCTTCAAATTGATGCCAATATCTTATAATACTTGAATACGAGAATGCTCAAATTTTTATGATTATTATCATCACCATTTATACACTTGCAAAAATAAGCCTGCCTATTCATGTGCGACTATTTTGTCATATACTCCTCTTTTCTGCACTATATCATACACTGTAAATTTTTAAGAGAGGAAAGGAAAAAATTCTCTACGATATTCGAATAAATTAAATGGGGAAATTGTCTACTTTACTTTAAATGAATTCTTGTTACTGTCATGACTACGAATTTCCCATCAGTTCCCATGTATCGAACATAACTACCAATATACCCAACAGGTATCTGGTAACCATCAAACATCTTTTCTGCATTATGAAAGTTCTACTATCACCATGCTTATCCACATCCCCATAAACGTAAATGCAATTAAACCGAAAATCGTCAATTCAATGATGTGTCAACGTATTGTGGCAGATACATACTAGAAAATAACTCGAAGATTGTATCTATTTTAATGGGTCTTTTTGAAAATGCTTACATCTATTTTTTTTTTTTTTGTATAGTCTTTAAGGCTTTTATATTTAATATCTGCTTAGCTTATGTTTATGCTGTCAATAAGACTGCCTAACTTTTAAAATTGTCGGTGTAGCTAAGTAGTTATTATCGGAAATTGACGATAATTATTAAAACTATATCTTTTAATAAGTCATAATATTTATATTTAAATGGTAGCACATATGATGTGGCAAAAATTTCCTCTTGCTTTGGTCAAACTTATATCATGCTAGGTCTAAACTATCTCATAAAACCGCATTCATCTATCCAAGTCATTAATTTATTTATCAAACATTTTTGCCTTCAAGAAAATTTATATTTTTAAATTGTTTTTTCTAAAGGTTTTTATTTTTTGTTAGAAAATTTGCTCGTTAGAAGAAAATTTTATACCAAAGTCACCGCAATAACAGTAGAGGAATATATGAGAGTAAATAACCATCTATACCTAACGATGCATTTTAAAATTTTAAGAGATGGGCAATTATAATACTGATGAGTATAAATTGGGATGGTAGAAGGGGAATTTTTTTAATAGGATAATAGAGAGTTAAATTTTTTATAACGAGCAATGCATAAGTTACGATAACAACTTTGTTATGAAGATACAATAGAATGACGCATCAATGATGTTTCAGAGAGTATTCGATTGGATGGATAGGATTTGAGTAGATTTAAAATCCTAAGTAGAACTCCAAAGTTAAATTTCGTAAGTCCAGAATGGTTTTCAGATTGCATTATAGATTAAAAGTTGGGTCTTTAGTGATAGTTTTGATCGGCATTTTTTGTGTTATATTAAGGTGGAAATTATCGAAAGACAAAGTATAAGACTTTAACCTCCTAAAACCAACTTATTCATAGTAGCAGTCGTGTCATCGTCCAGGAGCTAACGATCGACTACAAAATAGTTTTAAACCATCTGTATAAAGCAGGATTCAAAAAGAAGCTCGATGTTTGTGTGCAACATGAATTGACGTAAAAAAACATCTGCAAAGTCTTGGCCAAACGGAACAAAATTGAGCTATTTCTTAAAGAGATGATGACTGGAGATGAGAAATGTTGTGTAAAAATGACCATCGTCAAAGTGCGAAGAAGCGAGGAAACCGGGACTAACGAGCAGGAAGGTTTTGCTGTGCATTTGGTGGGACTGGAAAGAAATCATTTTCAATATGGCCCAACATTAAATTCGAACCTTTACTGTCAACAATTGGACTGTCGGAATTTAGCGGTTGACCAAAACCGGCCAAAATTTACCAATAGGAAACGTGTTGTGTTCCATCAGGACGACACCAGGCCACACACACGTCTATAGTGACTCGCCAGAAATTCTATGAGCGTGGTTGGGAAGTTTTGATGTATCCACCTTATAGTCCAGATCTGGTACCACGCGATTATAATCTTTTTTATCATTGCAAAACTTTCTTAGTGATAAGAAATCGTTATTAAGAGAAGATTGTGACAATTGCTTAGTAGAGTTTTTCGCTAATAGGAATCAGGGGGGCAATGAGAAAGGCATTATAAAGTTACCTATAATATGGCAAAAAATTATTTAAACAAATTGTGCATCTTTGAACCAAATCGGACAATCCGAACCATGTTAAATAATGTTTTATTAATAAACGTAAAAATAACAATGTCTTTTGCACTCAAAATTAAAATTAGATGCTTCCCTTAATATGGGCTTACCTTTCCCTCTCTTTGTTGTTGTTACCATAAGTTTCTGGATATTTAAAAAAAACTACACACAATATTATGTTTTCTATCTATTCATTGATCAATTTCACTATATGAAAGACCTTAGTTTTAAAGTACTTTAATCAGGCTAATTTCCTCACTACGTGATTTTTTTTACTTTTCATGCAAAAAGATATTTAAATAAAAATATCCCTTTAATTATAATAACTGCTGTACTCTTTTACTTTCTTAGTAAATTTCTCACTAACAGAACCCACAATAACAAAAATACTTATAAAAATGGGGAAGGTTCCAAACAGTTGTCGGGTAGAGTATGTCTTTATTTGATGAGAATTTATATTTTAACTAAAAATAAAAGGCAAACAAAAATAAAACAAGCATAATGAGGTCCATTTAGTGTGAAAACGAGGCTCCTTTTCATCCTCTGATTCGGATATTGCTTATTCAAGAACGTAACTTGGATGGATCTGCAGTAAACTTTAGGCTTGTTACGAGCACAATCCCAGTATTATAATCATATATTCACTTGGAGACTGTCCCATCCTAACCACCTATAATATTTTAAAACGTTCCCTTTAGGCCTTTCGATGGCTACAGTGAATACTGTACTGCATTGGCACACTGCGATCACGTAGGCTTAGATTAAAATTGTTTTCTTTTCTTTATAATATGATAAACTAAAAGTAATTTATTTGAACACTTGAGTTCAGCAGGCTAACATTGGCATTGTCATCAGAAAAGTTTTCTAAAATGTTATATCAGCTCAAAACGAGAACTCTCTTTTTAAGGCCTTTTAGAAAACTTTTCTGCTGATAATTCCAATGTTATCCTGCTGAGTTCAAGTGTTCAAATAAATTCTAAAATAATTTTAGTGTAAGCCCTACGTGATTGTAGTGTGTAAAAGCACTACAGTGTTCACTGAAGGCACGAGCACACTACATAGCCACTCTGTTTTGATAGAAAATCATACCTCAATAGTCTTCTTAACAAAAACCATATCCTATTTAAAGGCTGCTCATCTAAATTACCGTAAAGGTGGCGTTTATTTACTCTGTTAGTCAGATCTGCTCTCTTCATGTTAATAAGCTACCTAGTCTACCTACAAGGACCAAATTTTTGATATCCATAATTTTTAGTCATTACGTACCCTGCCAGCTTCTGTAGATTTCTCTGCTTGAAACCTGGATAAATATTTAGAATATTATTCAGAATTATTACATGTAAAGTTAAGAGAACTCGTAATTTCTATTTGTGTTCTTTTTTTGCTATAAAATGCCAAATTCAATATCCGATTTCGTGCACCTGTTTGTGGAAGGTACGAGTATGAGTAAATGTTCAATATTTGATGTTGCTCTTTCAAGAAGTGAACCACTTACTTTGCAAAAATATTAGTCTTTATTTAGCAAAAGTAAATCGCAGCATTTTATAAAATTTCGAAACATTTGCTTTCAAAGTACAAAGCGGAAGTAATCGAAGTTGTGTCAAAAATTTCTAGTTTAGGCAAAAATCGTTGTAAGAGAAATCGGAGACTTATATAATCTCAAATTTGTTCCAAATAAAATACCGGTCGTACCGAACCAGAAACTCGAATAACGGTGAGCAGACGATTTTGAGCTCCTTTCTATAAGGTCTCAGAGAAAAGTATTAGTGGCCCTTTTGTAGCGTCACGGTCATGAGGCCTTTGGTGACCATATCTCGTTAAGGTTCGCGTTGCCAACTTAATTAGAAAAATAGTTGATAGTTAATTGGAGGAAGAAGTCAGAAATTGTTGAATTTTTTGGAGCATATTAAAATGTTAAAGAAGGTTAAAAATAGGATTTGGGATAAGTGTTGTTGGGTCTAAGAGCTTTTCAATAGTTTGGATTTTATTCTATTAAAACTGTACTGCCGAGGACTTTAGAAAAACACTTTGGAAGGATGAGTCAAAATTCTAGATCTGTGGGTTCAAAAAAAGGCTACAATGCCAACAGTGAATGCTCGATTATAGTTTAGCTTTGCTTCTTTTCAGATATAGTAAAAGACTTGGTGAGGATTGAAGAATTTTTTTTTTTAAAAAAAGAACAGTATGTAAATATTGTAGAGTCGAAAGAATATACGTACGTTATGCAGCAGGATAACAATTCCAAACCTACCTGAAAATTATGAAGAGAATTTCCACAAACTAAAAACACGAAGGCATTTTGGAAAATATAACATGGCCAATCACCTAATCTTAACTCCTTTGAAGCTTATTCGAATAAAGGAGAATGGATAGGAAATACTTGTGGAATATCTTCTTCCTAAGATCGTACAAGCTGCCATCAAAAGCAAAGAAATCCTTTTCGACAGAAAGTCAATTTGAGCATAATTTTTATGTTGTATTTTTTATTTAGCAATAATAAATATAAAAATAGTATTTTTTAATTTTTTTATTAATATAAATAAGCAGATTTTTATGAATGGAAATACAAGTATGGGATTTTGTTGTGAGATTTAAAATTTCCATTTTTATTCAACATTGTTGCATATTTGAGCTCTTTTAGGTCCACTTGTATATAAAAATACGAGTAGATCACAGGATGAATTGTTCCATCGTCTGCTATATTGTTTTTTGCTCTTTTTTTTTTTATGCAGAATTTCATCGTTGAAAAATACAAAGATTACATTCATCCCTCTTGTAGTTCCATTCAAAAATGGTCATACGAAATATGCTACAAATTGAGGGGAATATTATGTTTTCAAGGGTTGGAATTATTTTTCATTTTTTTGTCTAAACTGTAGCAACTATAGTTGCTAACAGAAAGAAGTATATAAATGCTAATAATAAAAAATGGAAAATAAAACTAAATTTGAGTGCATCACAATCGCACATCTCAGATTATGTGGTATCGTTTTAGTTTGTTCGTTTACAAATAAAAGTGGTCCAATAATACCCAATAGCCAAGTATGTGAATTAAAAAAAGGATTCACATGAATAGAAAATTAAACTGTTATGGAATATGTTACCTATATATGTTCATGAGAACTTACGATATAAAGTAGAAAAGAAGAAAATAATGGATAATCAAAAGGGATATAAAATACTTAAAAGATAATATTGTAAAATCTTCAACTTTTCAACATTAGGTCTATCCATTTATAAGTATTTGTACTGATGTAGATAGTGTCTACAAGTTTATACCTTCAATAAGCTGAGCATAGAAATTTTAAACCTTTAGAACTGCTAGACAAATTTTTGGCATGGAAAAGGATATTTAAGGAAAAGACATCTTACCACAAAATACAAAATCATAAGGAAAAAAATATTTTATACTGAAAAAAAGACAAGTAGATGAACCAGCTCAAAGAAGGTGATCAGACTTTGACTATTTATATATATGGTATCTTGAATAATCAAAATAAGGTTGATGTACTAAGAGACAATTTTTGGCATAATCGAGCAGACTCGAGTTCGAGCACGTCTAGAATATTCAATTTTGCTCAATGGCCTTTAGTATTGTGGTGGTATATAAAATAATTTTCAAATTTTATTACAAATTATTCATTAATAAGAAATCCATAGTACCTTAGCTTGTATTAGAACCAAATGTAGTATTGTTTCGACCGAACTGAGCACTGCACCTAAAATAAAAGTTTATTATTATTATAATAATAATAAACTTTTATTTTAGGTGAAAATATGACGCATACTGAAATAACGCCATATAAAATTGAAAGGAAACAATATAAAATTGAAAGATCGGTTAGAGCATTGTAATAATTTTTTATTTATTAAAAAAAATGAGCTAATTTAAATAATAGAAAATAAATGAAATTTATTAGTTCACATAAAAGAAAAGAAGAAAAGAACAAGAAATTCAATAAACACAACAAAAGGGACTTAATTCTTTTTACTAGTCTGAATCAAGTGATCCTTTTTTTATTGTTGTTTTTATAGTAAAGTGGAAAGTGTAGGACTTCAACTGTACCTACTGCATTCTCCGGTGGACACAGTAAAATAATACCCATCATAAGAAAGGCATACTGGCCTAACATACAATCCAATAAGTCCGAAAACTTCCATGTACCATCAAAAATTGGGACAGGTAGTAGTTAATATCACCATGTCGTCGGTCTATCTACGAATCCACCGGCGAGATAAGATGTTGGGTCCATCGAGGTCCATCAAAAATCTAACGGCGGCACAGTCTCTACCGCTTATTTAACAATATCATTCCGGCCATCCTTAATGCACTCCTACGGAATACTGAGATAACTCCACATATGTCGGTTGCTCTAATGAATCCATCCGACAAAATTAGCACAGCATACAGCGGGATTAACCCAACCATGCTTACCAACGGGGTACTTCTGCTCTGCCTGGGACAAGGTTCGGTATTAAATGTGCCAGCGCCATAATTATCCCCGGAATCTCTGCCCGGGGATAATTATGGCATAAAAGGAAAAATGTAGCTAACTTTTGCCCCATGTTAGCTATATTTTTCCTTTTATGCCATTATTGGGATGAGAGGCTGCTATAAAAATATATAGCAGCCTCTCATCCCAATAATGGCATAAAAAGGAAAAATATAGCTAACATGGGGCAAAAGTAGACTTCCGACAGTGGGTATGCCGTGGCTGGCAAATGTGATATTAAAAATAATAATCAGATGTTACCCCTTAGGGGGTTGGTGCATGGTATAAAAATAAGTCCGAGCAGGGACTAGGAATTTACAAGGTTCCTGACAGTAGCTCTATGAGCGGAGTTCAAACCGAAATACTCTTAAAACTTTAATTGGTACCACGGGAATCGAATGCTCCACGGAATTAGCTTTTTGTGCTCGGTTTTGGTGAGATGCTTCGCCATGCGTTGTGGTTATGTTTAAAACCTACACCGCGAGCACGATCTTTGGATCGCCAACAGGAGATACTGGAAATTATCTCGGGCGCTGTAATCAGCCTGTAACTGATTACTGACTGCTAATTATCAATTATAGTGCGCTGATTGAGCATATCTCAATACCTATGGTCGTTCCGACTCGTGTTATCATGTCTAACGACCAGTATAGCACGTTTAATAACCATAATTTTCTATCCCCGAAGCCTTCCCACCAACGTATAGTACGTTTCACTGAAATCGCAGCCTAGCCACAATTATTATTCCCGATATCGCCTCATTTTCACCAATTCTAATGGTGATATTATCTCTTCTCTTCCTGCCTATGATTAGGCCTACCTCTGTCTTATGGTCCTCAAGGCTAAGACCAACTGACAGAAGACAACTTATTGTTACATATTTGTTCTACTTCTTCCACGCATTTGGCCATTTTGACCACAGCAACATCTCTTGACGAATAGTCATTTCTAATACAATGCTTAAATGTTCACCGGAGGTAATAACTTTTAAAAGTCGGAATTACTCCTTGGTCCATCAGCTGTATCATGGAATAGCATAAGTAGAAACCAATTTTTTCAGGATTGAAGTCAATTTTTTGCATAGCCTTTCATAGCTCTGGAATTTTCTGATTGATAAATAAAAAGCGGTCTAAACTTAAAATATCCTTTCGCATTACCACCTAAAAGAAGTGCAAGCGTATCGTTACTGGCTTTGAATCCTGAAGCCGATTTTTTACTTTTGGCTATAAAATTTTTGTTAGGTAGTCGTTTCCAAAGTAAATCAGTCTCGTTCACGCTAAAGACTTGTTTCGGAGAATATACACCTTCATGGATTAATTCTTTTAATTTTATCGGAAAACGCTATATTTTGAATTTAAGAACAATGCTGCGTCGATTTCGGCGAACTTTGAACCTTTTAAACCAGCCCTGACTAGCTGCAAATTTTTCTTCCATATCATTAAAACTTCCACTTACACTGTCATGGCATATTGAATTCTCTTTAATATCTTCAAATAGGTTTTTTGCTTTCGTCGAGATTACCATTTTACTTAATGGTATTCGTTGTATAATCTGATTTTGTATTCAAATTGAAAGCGAGGATTCTATTTGAACCGTAAGCCCACTCCTTGACCGGGTCATCGTTTAAGCATCTAAAAAGATACTCTCGATTTAGCAGCCTCTCTTATTTTGTTTCCATTTCGATTTTGATCCTGAATTGTTCTGACTATTGTTGCTGCCAAGCCATAAACCTAGGTTATTTCCACAGCCTTATCTTCCTTAGCAAATCATCGAAGAATGTCCAATTTCATCTCTAATGTGATAGTAGTTCTACCAGCAGATCTACTTTCTCTTCCACTCATTAGTCTAAACAAATTTTTATGATAATACTAACACCTGCCAATAAATATATTCGATCCAAAAGTACCTTTTAGCTTGTAAAAGCAATAAGCTGCCACCTATCAACACTGTAAAAATACAATTGGAACAGGAATCATGAAAAATTATACTTAAAAAATACCGCAACTTCCAAAATACAACAACTCAGAGAGAAGATTAGTGCAAATTCATATGTGAAGCAAATAAATTCCAAAGGAAGGTAAATGAAAATGTATCCGAACATATCTAGTTTATGAATGATTGAAATATAAAAATATCTAAATTGAAACATTCAATCCATAATCGTTACAAATATAAACATTGTGGTTTACTGTTGTCTTTCGACTTAGAAAAAACATGTGACCGAATTTTCTCAAACAGGGTACTTGGACAGCTGTCAGAGTGGGGAGTAGACTCTGCAACATTGGCACTTCTACGTTCCTACCTAACTGGTACGTGCCAACGTTCATTTTTCGTCAAAACGCGAAATGAAAAATTCAATATATACATTCATACCCTTTCCTACCTTCTATCGTCCTTCAACTACTACATATATGCTGACAATATTTTTGTACTTGTATCTGGTACTGATCTTCAACAACAAATTAATAACGCCATCCACAACATCAACACCTGAAGCAGCGTAATCGGTGCGGTAATCTGTACATCAAACCCACCTTGTCTTCATGTTTGCTGGGGAAAAAATTGTAGTGTGTCCGATTCGTTACTGGGCTCCATCCCTCTACACCCAAAATATTCCATGAAAATTCTGGGATATCTCAATTGCCCGTGGAGGAAAATGGAATTTCGTATGGTTAAAATTTTAGTCAGTAGCAAAAGTAAGTTAAGACAAAGTGAGGTAATTAGAGTAACGAGCACCCTTTTGCCAATAGCAGGGAAAAAGCTAGTCAAGACAGTGGTAAATCCTTGCATTAGACTAGCCAGTGGAGCACACCGAACATCTCCGACAGAACTGATAGAAACTGGTCGAAAACCTTTCTCTTTCTCTGTTCAAAAAGCTCGCCTAAATTTAATTAACAAGAAGCTATGCATTCCAAATTATCCCCTCCATAGTTTATTCAAAAACATTATCATCTCCCACAGTTCAAAAAGGAATTCATCATCGCTATCCTTATTAATATCCCACCTTGAAAGCAATTCATCCATCCTCCCCCTCGTTTTTCAAACTTCCCTTCTACATTCAGATTGTAAACCGTGGTTTGGAGCAAAGTTGAAAGTGACTACTTCTCTTGAGAGGTTTAAGAAGGCTAGTACTGATCCGTCCACATATAGGAAACTTTTCCTTGAATAACGGATACCGCCGCTGACACCGATACTACAACTTTTTCGGTCGTCGAACTTTTTGGCTGCAGCACCTACACACTCTGTTATTGAATCATCCCTTATAGGGCAGCTCGATATTATGGTGAACTGTGGGCCATCAAAATGGCATTTGAAATTGCGACCAATATTTACAGCCAACAAAGCGTTATTATTTTTAGCGACAGCCTTGCCGCCCTTAAAGCCATTTGTGGCCTATCGAGTTACCCGGTACTTAGCGCAATTCGGCATAGCCTACTTAGAAATAGGAGTATCGAGTTGCAATGGGTGCCAGGGCATGTGGGAATTGTGGGTAATGAAAGTGCTGACAAGTTGGATGTTATTCCCAATCTGCCTCGTCTACTAACAAAATGGCAACTAACACCATTAGCCATCCGCAGACATGATCACTGGATCGTTAGCGAAGCTACCATTAAACCAGTTGATTCAACATCCATACAGAAATTCTGTGCGCGAAAGCTTCTCGGAATCCGGATTGGACATACTGTTCTTACTCATAGCTTCTTTTTTGGCAACACCGTTGTAGAAGTGAATGCCACATAACCAAGTAGTATGTTGTAGAAGTGAATGCCACATAACCAAGAATTACTTCGGGATCAGAATTCCTCCTATTATGGAGCTCCTGGACCCAACAACTCCATTCCCTAGTCCCTTATTTAAACTTCTACAACATACTAATCTGCTCCACAAAATATAACAAAATTCTCAATATTCTATACAACACCCCAGACCAGTCTCTCACGGTCTTGGCGCTATGAAGTGGCCCCTGGAACATGTCTAAGGGCTCTTATAAACAACAACAACAACAATATCTAAATTGAGTTAAAAATATTTCGAAAATTGCTGAAGGACCTAACGCATATGAAGTTTCCACATCGCTTTACTTCGAGATATGCTGATGTCAGCTGGCCGCCAATGAATGGTCTATGACAGAAGCGGCACTTTGATTAGTTAAGTGCGGTCCCATTTAACATTTAAATTTGTTTGGTTTTTTTTTGTTATTAATTCAAAACTTTTTCTTCAAATTTTGTTAAAAAGACTGAGTTAATCAAGTCATACTTTTGTTATGTTTTTGTGCTGCAAAATTTTGGGTGCAAAAGCTGCACAGAATTCATTTTTGACTTTCTGCTCTCACCGATAATTACCAATTTAGAAACCACCTAGGTTGCTATCTATCAATGCCATGGCGTTTCTGTAACAATCCGTCATATACTAAGCGAATGCCACCTAACCCAAAAAGTACAACAAAATATCAAAAATCTTAATTAATTGTTCATCCAGTTTATCCCAGACGTAACATGCAGTTGCCAATGGGTCCCCTGGTCATGGCGCAATTTTTCTATGGGCTTTTTTCCATTTCTCGGGCAACTTGTGGATACCACGCCCAAAAAATGCCTTCTCTTTCGAGGCAAACCCCTCATCAAGCCATTTTCGGACGTCTTTGTCTGGTGAATAAGCGGGGTTGGGTAGCACCACCCAGTTGAGTGTCCTATTTTTGACGTGTGCGATGGTGCGTTGTCGTGGAGGAAAATCAGCATGTCATGTCTTTGTTGATAATCCGTCCTTTTTTCACGCAGAGCACTGTCCAATTTGATCGGTTGTTGGTGGTAGCTGTGGGCATTGACAGTTTCACCAGCTTTCAACATCTCATAGTAGACTATACCCTGCTGATCCCACCAAACGCACAGCATCGTCTTCCGTCTGAAGCGATTTGGTCTTGAGGAAGATGTTGATGGTTGGCCGGGATCAATCCACGATTTCTTGCGTTTGGGATTCTTTTCATTGCCTGTCACAATCCGATGCAGGAACAACTTTCTTTTTTGTCTGGCGCGCAAGATTTCCCATGTGTTTTGGTGTCGCTCCATCTGCCTATCGTTCAATTCATGCGGCACCCATTTTCCGATCTTTTCAATCTTCCAATGGCAAGCAGATGCATGGAAATGGCTGGTTGAGCAACACCCAATTGTTCCACGAGCATTCTTTGCGATTGGGTATCGTGTCCGTCAAAAAGAGCCAACCTTCCTAGGCCGATTTTCACGCTTCTTGTCCCACAAGTTAAAATTACCGTCTTTGAACAAACGAAACCAATTTTGGCACGTTGTTTCCGACAAAGCCCTATCACCATAGGCCTCCATAAGCATTTGATGCTTTTGGCAGCCGATTTCTTCAAATTGAAGCAGAAAAACAGAGCTTTCCGCATATGCTCTTTTTCTGGTACAAAACTAGACATGATTACCAAAGGAAAAATGTATGTTGTTATACGAAATTGCTGACAATGTGCACTGATTAATGTTGACAGATGTCAAACTCATAAAAAAAAGTACGGCGTGCCCATGGTAGCTTAATCCGTTCACTCACGCCATCTATGACCAAAATAACTTTTAGCAAAAATTACTTTGAGACTTGAAAAATATAAATAAAAAGCAAATTAATGAAAACAAGTGAACGATAAGAATTTCAAAATAAATTTCTATTTTTTATTGCAGCTTTGGCATTTGGACACCGCTTGAGAAAATATTGGTCATTTTGTTTAAATATTCTGACTTTTTTTAACTGAATTCCTCGTTAATCCTTTTTTTGAACTTTTTCTTTGAAAATTATTAAGTAACTAACCTATTTTTGACTAGTCAATCCTTTTTTTATTTTTTTTCTTATTACTCGTATGTACTCAACAAATTAAAAAAAGCATTGTTCCGAATTTTCGAAATAGAAATCAGATCAGTATTTTATTTAAAAGGACATCTACTAGGCAGCAATTATAATTTATCAACAAGGATATTTTTTAATTATCGGATAAGTAGATAACTTATTTGTTTATATATAAGATCTCTGAGACAAGAGCTGAAGGATATTTTGTAGTAACACGACCATTTGGCGATCTGATGTCTACGTTGTCAGCTTCTTTAAAGAAACTGGTCGACAGTTTATTGGAGGGGAAAAGTCAAAGATTGTTAAATTTTGTAGAGTATATTTAAATTTTGAATAATATTAAAAAGAGCACTTCTAAATGGATCTGGTTGGGTGTAGCAGCTCAACAATGAAAGGAGTTCTATTCAAAAATAAATTTTCGATTTTGCGGTGTTCATTTGAAATATGGAATGAGGTATGAATGATGACGAATACTCTATAAGCGTTGTTATATTTTAGTAAAAAGTTAAACTAAATAAAATAAATCATATAAAATAAAAAAAAACAAAATATTCAAAAAATTGTATATGATGCACTTTTGATAAGATCAAATTTGATGCCGTTGATTTGTAACGATTTGAAGAGATTTCCGTAAAAGCTTTTGTAATTCCACTGACAGTTGAACGATTGCTTTTTAATTTATTAATGCTTTGAAAAAGAACAGGTAAGAAAAAAAGGATATAGCAAAAAACCAAAGAAGAGCGTATACCGTCTTTGTTTGCTATATACAATAACAAATTTTTGGTCTGACTGTAAGACTCTTACAATAATTCCTGTTATTCAGTCTATTCAGTATGGAATTCCGATGCAGTGTAGGCATGATGATATAAGGATCCATTCGCATCAATCCATCTCAATGCATACAGCATCGCCAATATTTTTACACCTCTCATCTTAACTATTTTCTATAGAATCTTCGGACGGATTTAGATGATGTAATGGGATGTGCATACGTACACGTACTTGTATAATATGAACATTTTTGTTGCGTTCTATAGATTTGTTTGCTTTCAATTCTTATATATGATCTTTGTTTTTGAATTAGAAAAGAAGAGAAAAAAAATTCTAAAAGGAAATTCAACAAAAAAAAGTACTTTTAGAGGAACGTTAGCTACCAAATTGAAGAAGAAAAAAACATCCCCTAGAAAGGTGTTTTGTGGCAAACATAAATCCTAAAGCGATTTTCTTTTTACAAAGTCGTTCGTTGATGATCATCCGACCGAAAGAAGGTGGGAGTAATACGGTCGATTCTATTTCTGATTCCTCCTTAAGGATAAGATATATGTTTTGAACATGCATTTGTATATACGGTATGTATCTATTTTTAGTGTACATTTTAATAAATATTTTTCTATAAAAAAAAATATATTCTCGTATATAAACAATTGTACAAATAAGAGGAATTGCATTTTTAAAAAAGCAAATTTTCTATTATCACAAATGGAGAGAGAAAAAAATATTAAATATTTTGTAAAGAAGATGAAAACTGAAAAAAAAAATATTTTCTTTATTTTCATATCGTTTTCTTTTTTTTTTCTTTTTTTTTTTGAATTAACATGTGAGATCTGAATGTCTTGTTAAAGAGTAAGAGACGACAAAAAAAAATTGTATAATAAAACAAGGAGAATATGTCTGGAGATATTGCTCTCGTTTCCTAGGAAGTAGAAAGAATATGATGAATAAAATGTTGATAGAATATGGGGGAATGTTTTGATAAAGTTTAATACATTTAGAAATAGACTATAAACTTAACCTAATAGCAATAAGCATGCGGGTTGATTAAGGGGAAGGATATGGTATACTAAAGAAAAAAAGGTAATAATAATAATAATAATAGCATTACTAATAAAATGAATTTAAAAAAAAAAAAATTAACGAATACAAAATGAAATTGTACGCACGATTCTAGGCACTAATACGATGACGTTTCATAGTCCTTTTTGAATGATGATATGGATTTGATTGTTGCGCGTCCTGTTTTCTTTCTAAATCCTATGCTGACTATGGTTACGCATATGACTATATCAATTTGTAAGAATCTGTTCCTGTTTCTGCAAATCTTAAATGCTTCTTATGTACATGAGAAATTTAAGGAAATTATGGTGATGTGATGGTGAAGGTTGATTTTCTTTCTATCTTTCCAACGACTTTCATACTCACTAAAAGATAGAATGTTATTTTCTCTTCCAAGTACTTCTCATATTTGCGTACTTGTATTTTTATGCTATTTGGAATTTTCTTCCTGCTTCGATGCATCTGAAAAATTGTATTTTATTTATGCTGAAACAAATCCCCCTTTTTCATTCTCTTCAAGATCATTGATATGATGTGATTTTCTTTCTTTACAACAAAATTTTGCTTTAACTATAAATTTATATCTCTATTTTAATATTTTTTTATTAAACATTTTTGTTTATTTTGAAAACTTTGCGGTATCACTTAACTGTTTGTAATTTTTGGTTACACAGAGTTAAATTTTTTTTTTCAATACTTTTAAAATTTTTTCAAAATCTCTAGAAACTTTTTAATTTCCATCAAAATTTTTCCCTAATAAATAAATATTATAAATTTTTAATTTCAATAAGAAATTCAATTATTTTGCACGAAAATTTCAACAAATTTTATCAAAATTTACTATTAGAACTGCATTGAAAATTTTTTCATGTCAAGGCCAACAATCATTACAATTTCTATGTTTGAGTGCCATCTCTGAGAAATAAACTCAAACTATATAAAATTAAACAAGTTTGTAAGAATATCTAAAAATATTTATAGTAAAAATTTTTAATTTTTATTGAAATTCAGAATCATTACTTAATTAAGGGAAATTTTATCAAAAAATTGTAATATGCAAAAAAAATTAAATATAATCTTATAGACTTAATCATATTCTTGTAATCAACTTAAATTAACCGCCTCCCCCCTCCCCTTTAACCCCAAATAACAGACTTTCAGCTCGAGCAGGTTGATTGTGACCATTGCTACAAACGTTGCGTATGTGTTCTGTTAGTATCTCTTATACGATAGTATTTAACCGCATATAGGGTAGGGTTATTACACAGTCGGCTGAGTGGAGAGTTAAATTATCTACCTTAAGCCTATTGTGTTCATACATGATTGGTAGAATCTTCATAGTTAAAGCAAAAGGTTAGTCTTCCTTATATGTAAAAGCATGATAGAAAATGGTTTTCCACAAGGTTTCTCTCTATCCACCAATCTTTTCATAAAATTTTATCTACTCTTTGTTCCTTGCTCTTTCCTTCAAGATTTATTTGTGGACAACCTCTTAGTTCTGGTAACAGAACCTACTATGGATGGTTTTTAATATTTTTTTATTTATTCGTTTAGAAATATCTCTGCAAGTATTATAATTATTATATATTAATAGAAAAAAGATTGATCCGATTTTGATAGAGCGAAGAATTTATTACTTTCGGAAGGGAATTCTATCAAAAACCATCAAATTTTTTGAATACTCTCGATTTGAATATAAATTTTTGTTTGTACTTTCCTTAATCTTATTAATGGAATTTTTTGGTGTTCTTCTCTGAAATTCTACTTCTAACAGTTCAGAGTCGATCTACTGGTTGTTGTTGTTATTTTCAATCTATCAATTATTGTTCAACCAATAAAAATCCACTCCTCCTCAGAGTCAATAAGCCAAATTGATTCTACGTTATTAATTGTTTCCAATTTTATTTATTTATTGCTGGTGTTTTTTTTTTGTCAAAATTTTAAATTTAATTCATAAATAATAATAAAAAGAAACATTTTGAATTGATGCGAAAAGGTATAAAAGTAAACTTTTTTATTTTAAATTCTCTCTTCTATTTATATTTTTGATATGAAATAGAAAATATAAAATCTGGTTTTTTATATGAAAAAACTAAAAACTTAATAATATTAATAAAAAAAAAATGAAAGTATAATTTCACATTCTTAGAAGAAATTGTAAAATTTTACCAAATGGCCATTTTTTGCCTTGCGCTACAGAATGACCTCATGGTCGTGGCGCTGCAGAATAGCTTCTGATGTCAGATAAGAGGGAAGCGCTTGTGACTTTTGCATTCTTAGAAGAAATGTTAAAATTCCACTAAATAGCTTTATGGTCGTGACACTACAGAATGACCTCATTTTCATGGCACTGCAGAATGGTCTCATGATCTTGGGGCTATAAAATGGCTTCTGATGTTAGAGAAGAAGGAAGCATGTGTGACTTTTGCATTCTTAGAAGAAACTGTATAAACTTTACAAAATGACAATTTGGTCGTGACGCAACAGAATGGGCTCATAGTCGTGGCACTATAGAATGGCTTCTAATGTCAGAAAAAAAGGAAGAATATGGAATGTGACTTTTGCATTCTTAGAAGAAATGGTAAAATTCTAGCAAATGAATTCCGTCACGCTACAGAATGACCTCATGCTCATGGCGCTACAGAATGGCTTATGATGTCGAAGAAGAAGGAACCATATGTGTCTTTGGCATTCTTAGAAGAAATGGTAAAATTCTAGCAAATTTCCTTATGGCCGTCACGCTACAGAATGCCCCTCATGGCCGTGGCACTATAGAATGGCCTCATGATCGTGGCGGTACATCATGGCTTCTCATATCAAAAGAAATGGTAAAATTTTGCCAAATGGCCTTATAATCGTGACGCTACAGAGTGGCCTCATGGTCATCAATTGTCAACATATGAAGTAGTAAAATTGGTACTATCATAGAAATTTCGAACCCACCCTGTCACCATGTTTGCAGAAAACGAAACTGTGAGTAGAAACACTATCAACCAAATCAAAGCCAATTTTAACATGGTATAGGTCCTGGTTGGTAGGCAATGTAATATTCGACAAAGTGAAGCCTGATTGAACGGAAAGCTCCTCTATTGCCTCACTAGAAATCGGTTTACTGATAATTACACGACTATGCATTTAGCATTTGTTAAAGTTATAAGCAAGTATGTGAAGAAGAGCGCCGTCTTATTTTTATGAAAAGTATCTCAAATTTATTTCACATAAAATATAGGTTTTCGATTATTATTATTCTTCTTGTTTTTTTCTTTATAAAAACATGAATAATTATGATTTCTAGAATAAAATCGATTTTGTTATTTTTCTCACTTATTATTGTTATTATTGTTTGTACTCTTCCTCATCTAAAATGGTTTTATTTTTCATCAAGTTGGGTTTTAAATTTAATTAGAAGGATTTTTTACGGATTAGAAAAGAAAGTATTTATTTATTTTGTTTTGAAAATGAAAATTAAATTTCTTTTTTACTTACAATTGTTTTACTTACGCTTTTACACTCTCTTATTTATTTTGTACACCTTTTACTAGATTACGCATTACCACCTAAAGAAATATCATAAGTGCTAAGACGAAACTATAAGTCAATATATGTTAAGGTAGCATTTTATATTTAACCTTATTAGTCGAGTACATTTAAAAATTAGTTATTGTTGCTCTACTGAAAACTTATACAATACAATTATCATGTGACATCTTACATTTTATTACAGGAACAGATTATAAATATTTTATAATCACAATAAAGTGTAAGTAAGTATTATTAGAGAGACGCTTTTTTCTTATGTTCAAAGCAATACTGCAAAATCGATAATTTCTTTCACCTCATTTAAAGTTAAGGTTACAATTATATATTAACGACAATTTATAGTAAAAAGGCTTTTCTATCCTATATCAAAAAATGCTTTTAGCCAAAAGCTCATAAGAAGGAAGGACATCGTCCTTTTTTTTGGGTTCTGAATCAAATTTGATATATTGGGTTGTTCGGAAGGTAATTTCGTTCTTTCCCAACAGAGGACTTAATTGAGATCGCTGAGAGATTAAATTTATCAAATTCGAGCGTTCACGATCATTTGAAACGGCTAGGTTTTATCTCAAAGCTCAACATATGGGTTTCTTTATGCCGTCGCATTGACGTTGTGCTAGGTTTTATCTCAAAGCTCGAAACGGCTAGGTTTTATCTCAAAGCTCGACATATGAGAAAAAAATTTGTGCCGTCACATTGACGTTTGTGAATTGCTTCTCAAACGCCAAGAAGATGATCCATTTTTGTAGCGTATCATCACTGGAGACGAGAAATGGGTTGTCTAAAAAAATGTTAAGTGCGAAAGATCAGGGAATAGAAAAGATGAACCGGATCAAAGCATTTCGAAAGCCAATATTCATCAAGAAAAAGGTTATGTTATCTGTTTGGTGGGATTTCAAAGGAATCGATTATTTTGAGCTTCTGCCGAGCAACACAACGATTAATTCTGAAGTGTACTGTCATCAAATGGATAAATTGAATGATTCACTTAAAGAAAAAAGGCCAAAATTGGTCAATAGGAAAGGTATAGTGTTCTAACAGGATAATATGAAACCACATACAAGTTTGACATTTCGGCAAAAGCTTTTAGAGATTGGATGGTGTATACTTGCACACCCAGCATACTTTCCAGACATAGCACCTTTCGATTATTATTTTATCCGGTCTCTACAAAATTTAGTAGACGGTAAAACGTTTAATTCAAATTAGGAGGTTAAAAACCACTTGGATCAGTTTTTTGGCATCAAAGAACAAAAATTTTATAAGCGTGGAATCATGCTACTGCCAAAAAGATGGCAAATGGTATTGGATCAGACTGGACAATATTTAATTGAATAAAATATTAATTTACTATATGAGAAAATCGTCTTTCATTTTTATAAAAAAAACCCTTTCCGAACAACCCAATAGTTCCCTTGGCGCTATTTGGTAATGAGATCGTTCGAAGAATATAAAACCTCCTGCATGAGTCTAAATAGCCAAAAGATTAATATTGTGAACAAAATTTAATGAAGAAAATTAAGTCTAAATCACTAAACTAAATGAGAAAGTTAATCTTCCTATTGAGTATGAAAATATCCTGTACTGGGCAGAAGTATCGAAGTGGACAACCTCGGTCTGAAATAAACAGCTTATAATCATAAAGTTAAAATGTACAACGAACCTTTGATTATTATCTGTTCTGGTATAAATATCACAAATTTTTAATCCATAAACATTCGTTATACGTTTTAAGGATAACACGCTTCAACATTTTATTTTCTTATTTATAATTTCCAGCAAGTCTAAAAAAGATTTTGCCGCAAAAAATTCAATAACAATTCAAATATTTATAAGGGTCCTGGCAATTGGTGACTTTTGATAAATAAAAATTATTATGTTTATTTTAGATGTCCTTCTGATTTTCATTTATATTTCAGGAAATTTTATTTTAAATTTTTATAATAGTATCGTTTAAAATGTTAGCTAAAATTGGCTTATGAAAAAACTATTGTATTTGGATGTCGACAAATCGGCGAACCAGAACTCAAATGGGAAGTTGATGGTTCCAGATTTCTCTAATATGCAAAGAGTTCTATGAGCACTTCACCTAATTGACAAAGACAAGCTAAGTAAACTTCAACATCTTATGAACCGAATAAATTCCAAGAACAACAAGATCCCAAAATTAATTTTCATATCAGTTGATTCCATAATTAAACTGATTCCAACAAAACATTAGATAGTCCAGTTTCCTATTGGCATATCGGTCTAATTCAAATCCTTGGTAAAGTTTTTATAGACGATGATTCCTTCTAAACTATAACCTATACTTAACTTTAAGCACGTCATTCATTATCACCATATAGGATTTCGATTCCAACACTTCGCTATCCAACAATGGAACCGTGTAGTTGAATTAATATTTTTGCACTCCTCAGAACAAAGATATTGTTCTGATATATTTCTTAGACCCAAACTAACTTTGGAAACTCAAAATGCTTTTACCATCCACCTACTACCAGGTGTATAAGCTTAAATCAAAAAAGCTCTGGCGAGCAAGATTTCGCATGAGTTTTGTCGTCGCTCCAACTGCCTATAGTTCAATTCATTCGGCACCCATTTTCCGATCTTTTAATCTTCTCCATGGCACGCAGACGCATGGAAACGGCTGGTTGAATAATACCCAATTGCTCCATGAGCATTTTTTACGATTGGGTGTCGTCTTCGTAAAAAGTGCCAGCAATTGATGGTCCCCAACCTTCCTAAAAGTCAAAATTGCCGTCTTTGAACCGACGAAACCAATCTCGGCACGTTGTTTCCGATAAAGCACTATCACCACAGACCTCCATAAGCATTCGATGCGATTCGGCAGTCGATTTCTTTAAATTGAAGCAGAACAGCAGAGCTTCCCATATATGCTTTTTTTATGGCACAAAACTAGGCATGATTTCCAAAGGAAAAATGTATGTTGTTATATGAAATTGCTGACAATGTACACTAATTAATATTGACAGATGTCAAACTCATAAAAAAGTACCTTAATACGCTCACTCACGTCATCTATGACCAAAGAGCGGATTTAAGCTTATACCCCTGATATGTCAGCATAAGCTCTTTTTATCTATCGGATTGATACTTATAAATACAAGAAGATACTGAATCATTAGATATTCTTTCCATTGCTGTTGGAGTTCCCCAGGGTAGCTAACTTGGTCTTGTACTTTATAACATTTGCGCACATGATATATATTTTATCTCCGGTCTATTGTGGTATGTGATCTATAATGGTATTCTCAGGCTGCATATCCTGTAGGCAAGTTAATGACTTACGTAATACGAGGTATGTTCAAAAAGTATCGCGAATTTCGAATTACCCCGGGTTACGTATATTAGATTTTCCATTTTTTGTGATATTATGTTGGTACTCATGCATCTCACTTATGCCGCCAAGTTCGGCCATTTTGAATGGTGAGTTAATTTTTGACAGCTGCTTTGCTTGCACGTGTTTTGGCTCGTCTTTGATTTTTGCTCAATTTCAACGGAAACCAGCATAGCATTAACATTGCTAAGGAGCGGTTGGACTATGTCCGCGATGACCCTAATTTCCTCCAGAGGGTCGTAACTGGTGGCGAATAATGGGTTTATAGTTATGACATGTAAACCAAAGCTCAATTATCCCAATGGAAGCTGCCGCACGAGCCAAGACCGAAAAACCGCGCCAAGTTCGGTCGAATGTGAAGGTTTCGCTTACAGTTTTCTTCGATTGAAGGGGCGTGATGCATCATGAGTTCTTGCTACAGGGTAGAACGATCTATAAGGAATATTAACCACTCACGCATCGTTGCTTGTACGCGAATTTTTGCCCAAAAACAAAACACTAATAATGCGGTAGCATTATTAGTGTTTTGTTTGCTCCCCTGTGACTTTTTCTTGTTCCCGAAACTGAAGATCCCCATAAAAACATGACGCTACGCGACGATTGAAGAGTTAAAGACGGCATTGAAGTAGGAGCTGAACAAGATCACAAAAATGATTTTTTTAAGTGCTTCTAGGATTGGAAAAAACTTTGGAACAAGTGCATAATATCTGGTGGGGATTACTTTGAAGGGGACAAAATAGATGTTCATAAATAAAGAAATAATTTTTGAAAGAACATAAAATTCGCGATACTTTTTGAACAGACCTCGTATGTGCTCTATGGTCTCTTCTAGTGTCCTTTCTAACTTTTCTGTTCAATTCTTCGTATCTTGGAGAGTTCGTGTCTGTCGTCTTTCTTCTATTAGCAGCTCTGTATCTAGGCTAATTTTTCTATCTCTATTTCTCTTCAATACTCAAAATTTCTTAACAGCAACATTGACGCTTTCGGTGATTATCTTCGTTAAGACGTGAATATCTAGTCCCTGTAATTCTTATATTCGTTGTAATATTTTGTCGATCCACTGGGTATATTCCTCTTCTTTTCCTCTTAGATATGTCATCACAGGTCGATATGTCTTTTCCTTCATTCTTTTCCTTTCTAATTTATTATCAATCTGGATTTTTGATCTCACTAGTCTATGATCGCGTTCGGTGTTGATCCTGTTCAGAACTGCTTCAAGCTAAGATGTAATCAATTTCATTTTTGACTAAATTTTTCTGCCTTTTCCAAGTCCATTTTTTTCCTCGATGTTTTTAGAAGAAAATATTGAGACAGTAGACGTTCTTTATGCTTAAAAAGTCAACCGGTCCTTGACATCTTCAGTTTGTTCCCCCAAACCAAAATTTCCAATATAAGGTAAGTCGATAGTATTTTTTGCTCCAATTTTGGCATTGAAGTCACCTATAAAAACAGTGAGCTTGAATCATTCTGCATTTTTTGCTTCGCCATGTCTTTCTCTTGAATCCATAGGGCGTACTGATTAGTACGAGATTTTAGCTTACGCTTCGACTCGTCTGGAATAGTTATGCTTTGGAAGTTCGGCATTACATGTTTTGGAAGGATTTGGTAATTAAAACGCCACGCTTACCAGACTTGTTAGTGAGTGCCTGTTGGTCTATGGAAGCTATTTTCTTTCACTTCAACGCTTCAAGAAAACTTGACGTGCTTTCTCCAATCCGCTACCCAGGGGACGTGCCCTTAGTCCGTTACAGGCTCCCCCCAGGGAACAACGATAATATTGTTCATTATTTAAAACTTTTTTGACCATCATCAATTGCATGACAACTTAGATTGCCGACTACGCGTGCTGCTTCAAAACGTCCCGACCTCGCGTCGGACTTGCCATATCTTCTGGGACCATATATAGAGTTAATGTAGACTGTCCAGCCCACCGTACCCTATTGAATTTAATTATATCCACAGCCGGGTAGTTGCGGCAGCGCTTCAGTATCTCGTCTTTGAATGGGCTCCAAAGTTATATATTCTCATGTAGGAGGAACGAAATTTTTCAAAGGACCAATTTTGAACACGGTCAAAATAGTCTTTTTCGCTTAGAACTCAAATTTCTGAAAAGTATATCAGTATTGGTAAGACTAGTCTCTTGTAAAGCAGAAGCTTCGATGTTATGATCAGAATCTTCAAGCGTAATAATTTAGACCGACTGAAATAGGCTCGGTTGGCCGCCAGTAGCCCTTCACGAAATTCATCCTCCTTGTTATTATTTGGCTACGACCCTTGACCCCAAACAGGAAATTGATCTAACTTTTTCACAGCCATAATATTATATTTTTATGCGACTAGTGCTAATTGGTCCCATTAAGACAGAATTAAAATACTTAACCGAATATAAAATTATTTTTATATTATCTTTTATAGTAAATGAAACAAATAAAAATATATTTTCTTTTACAATTGCAAGATTTGAATATGAATTTATTACCAAAACTCTTTAAGATAATATCAAATTATGAGTGCATTTTTTTAAAAATATTATTCACTTTAATTTTGATATTTTACTTAAGTTATTATTAGTAAAGGAAAGAAAAAAATTTTTTTTTTGCATAAATTTATTAAATTGTACAACAAAAATAAAAAAGAGAAATAAATGGATTTCCTCTTTTTTTGCGTATATTGATAATATTTTTCTAGAATTAAAAATAATTACTTATTGGAAATTGTTCAAGTACTTCTCTGAAGAGGGGCAAATCGGTGCTGAAAAATGGTGGATATCGTTTGCTTAAAAATTCGAGTACATATAAACGTTTCTCGGTGCATTTGATCCACAGTTGAATACGGCTTCGGTAGCAACCAATAATTCTAAACGCAGCATTTTATTATTTAACACTTGATAAAACCACAAAATATGGAAATAATGACTAGCTGAGGGTACTTTGAAACATTGATAGGTCCACCCATTAGGCACATGTATACTGCAACCATTGTTATTATTGCCCTCTTTATGGTTGGTTTTTAGTCCCCCACCATTACCATAGTCACTATCTATAATAGTAGTTGTGCCTGTTTTTTTCATAAAACTGCCTAGTCCTAAATGTTTTCTATAAGAACTCGTTCAATGTACTATTTAAGGCTAGATAGAAAATGTGGCGACTCTTTGACCAAAGCCACAACAATCTATCTCGAATCTACCACTATGACTATTCTCACTTGTTTTTTTTAGCCATTTTGGCTTCACTTATTTTTTATATTGTTTTTTTTTTGTTCTTTCCATAAGACTCATACAATCCTTGGAAGTAATAATAACAATATTTTCCAATACCTATAATCGATGATAATATTTCCGCATATATTGTATTTTCTTCGGATTTATACTGAACCATCCACTTAACAGTAGAATATGCAATATTTCCGCGTGAAAGAAGCACGCACAATACCACCACCAACCGCATTATTTATGCGAATGCAAGAAAATTAATCCAAATGGCCAGCTGGTGCAGTCATTGATGTTTTAGGGTTTGGCTTACACTATGGCTTACACTATACGAACGCACCTACAATGCACATTAATGGCTTTAATAATATTAATAATAATTGTAATAATAATAATATTGTTTGGTAACAGTAGTGTTTGTTGGTAAGGCTATAGGAGGTGTCTCGGTGAGGTAAAGTGTATCGTCTGACTTTAGAAATATAAATCCGAATGAGGTCTGTGATCGGAGGATGTGGGGAGCTGGGAAGAGAATAGGTCGGTAGACAAATAATCACTATAGACTTATGTATACCACAGTCTCCATAGTATGTAATTGAGAAGAAAAATTGCAATAATTTATAACGCAGAATACACACCCGTAGTACTCGATGTGTTCAGGTGCAAATGTCATACTCGCACTCTTGCATCTACTATTGACTAGTCATAGCTGCGTACACTTTTCCTTACTACAATATAATGGGCTATTACAATTTGGCTTCAAACAGAAGGGTTAAGGGTGGTTGCGTTAGTAAATGAGGGGTGGTCTGCATTTCTATTATTCCTAATTGTATAAGAATAACAAAAGTAAGAACTGAAGAATAAACAACAACAAAAATCACAAACTACCAAGACTAGTCAAGAAAAAAAAAACCGATCAAATTTACCAAACCGAACTGTTCTCATTGCTAACTGGAAATGGAAAATCGACGGGGTTAAAAGGGAAAATGAGCTTTTAAAATAGTTGAAACGATTCACTATTATGCGGTATGCAACATTGTATTCTGGTATCATCATATCAACACTTATATGACAGTATTAAATTTCATCTAAAAGCCAAACGCAAAATAGGAAAATTGTATGTGACCGGAAAAAAAGAGAAAAATATACTCACAAATGAGTGGCAAAGGTAAAAAAAAAAAAACCGAAATTAAAAAATAGACAGAAAATGTCATAAAAAAAAATTGTTAGTACACAAGCCAGAAAGGTGTAAATAAATTCAGTCGTAATATAAACTTTAACTAAACTTACTCTATTGAGAAAA
Source organism: Atherix ibis (assembly GCA_958298945.1). Classification (NCBI taxonomy): domain Eukaryota; kingdom Metazoa; phylum Arthropoda; class Insecta; order Diptera; family Athericidae; genus Atherix; species Atherix ibis. Next base: position 56,451,085 of record OY282610.1, on the reverse strand, counting down.
TGAATAAATAATGGAAAATTATAAACACCTATACACTATTGTACGAGTATTGTATAATTGTAGATAGGTAGTCTGTTATATTTTAGTATTTATACCAACTAACGATGCAAAAAAGAAAGTAAAAAACTTTATAAAAGTACGACTGTGGGGAGTATATTTCCCGTCACTTCTGCCATGCTCCTCGTATCATATCACATTTTAGTGGTGGTGTTTCGTTGTACACTAATTGCACGAATTGCATGACCGTTCCTCTATTATTAGTAAATTGTTAATATTATCATTTTTATTGTTTATTTTTTATTTAGTTTTCACATTTAAGAATTTATACAATTCTAGGACCTTTTCGAAAAATAGGAGGTGATTGTTGAAATAAAAGAGCAAAATGTGGTAGATTCATTATATGCCGTTTTGGATGTTTTCTCTTTATTTTTTTTTTATTATGGTTTTATATATTTGTCATCCATTGGTCTGCATTTTGTTTTTTTTACAATACAAAAATATTGCCCAACGAGCGGCCAAGTCATCCAACTGACCTTGAGAAAGTTTGACATTTAGCTGGTATAATATATATCATAGTTTACTCCTTGTGGCGGGCATTTATTAGGGATCCGTAATCGACATAACAACAAAAGCTATTCACTTGATAATAGACTCAATCCCCAACAACATGACTACAGGTCGGGTAGGGGAACTCAAAGTATGCTACTTGAACTCCAACATTTAATTCATAATTGCTACAAAATGACCGAATTTGTCCACGCAGGGTACTTGGACAGCTGGCACAGTGGGGAGTAGACTCTCCAACATTGACACTTCTACATTCCTATCTAACTGGTAGAACCTTCACAGTACGCGCCAATGGTCATTTTTCGTCAAAACGCGAAATGGAAAAAGGCATCCTACAAGGATCCCGTCTATCTACGATCCTATTCAATATATATATTAATTCTCTTTCCTAGCTGCTATCATCCTTCAATCATTACATATATGCTGACAAATCTGGTACTTATATTCTTTTATATTTTTGTACTTGTATCTGGTACTGGTCTTCAACAACAAATTAATAACACCATCCGCAACATCAACACTTGGAGCAGCATAAACGGTGTGGTAATCTGTACATCAAACCCACCTTTTCTTCATGTTTGCAGGGAAAAGTTGTAGTGTGTCTGATTCGTCTGGGCGCCTTCCCTTCCCACCCAAAAAATTTCATAAAAATTCTGGATATCTTTTTAGAGCAAAATCGAATCTTCAGATTAACAATGCTGTTGATAAATTTTAGTCAGCAGCAAAATTAAGGTAAGACAAAGTTAATTAATTATAGTAAAAAAAAAACTAGTCGAGGTATCGGTAAACCGTTGCATTAGACAAGCCAGTGGAGCATACAGAACATCTCCGTTGTAGTTCATACAGGTGTATAAGCTTAAATCCGCTGTTTTTTAGTCAAAAAAATACATGTTTTTTTTCCCATCTCTCGGGTAATTTGTGGATACCACGCCAAAAAAAGATTAGTAAGAATCGACGTGCTGCTCAGCGAGTGCGTGTTCCATCAACGAAAACGGGTGGTTGTCGGAAGGGGACAGGTCTGGTGTATATGCGAGGTGGGGTAGCAGCTCCCAGTTGTGTGCCTGCAAGTAGTTTCGGACCATTTTTGACGTGTGCGATGGTGCGTTGTCGTGGAGGAAAATCAGCTTCTCATGTCTTTGTTGATAATCCGTACTTTTTTCACGCAGACCACGGTGCAATTTGATCAGTTGTTAGTGGTAGCTGTGGGCATTGACAGTTTCATCAAGTTTCAACATCTCATAGTAGACGATATCTTGCTGATCCCACCAAACGCACAGCATTGTCTTCCGTCCGAAGCGATTTAGTTTTGGGGAAGATGTTAATGATTGGCCGGGATCAACTCATGATTTCTTGCATTTAGAAATCTCGAAATATATCCACTTTTCATCGCCTGTCACAAATCGATGCAGGAACGAAATTCTTTTTTGTCTGGCGAGCAAGATTTCTCATGTGTTTTAGCGTCGCTCCATCTGCCTATAGCTCAATTCATGCTGCACCCATTTTCCGATCTTTTCAGTCTTTCCCATAGCACGCAGACGCATGGACATAGGTGGTTGAATAACACCCAATTGCTTCGCGAACATTTTTTGCGATTGGATATCGCCTTCGTCCAAAAATTACTGTAATTGATAGTCCTCAATCTTCCTAGGCCGATTTTCATGCTTCTTGTCCCACAAGTCAAAATTTCCGTCTTTGAACCGACGAAACCAATCTCGGCACATTGTTTCCGATAAAGCACTGTCACCATAGGCCTCCATAAGCATTCGATACGATTCGGCAGCCGATTTCTTCAAATTGAAGCAGAAAAGCAGAGCTTCTCACATATGCTCTTTTTCTGTCAAAAAACTAGACATTATTACCAAAGGAAAAATGTATGTTGTTGTACGAAATTGCTGACAATGTATACTGATTAATGTTGACAGATGTCAATCTCACAAAAAAAAGTATGTCGTGTGCATGGTAGCTTAATACGCTCACTTACGCCATCTATGACCAAACAGCGAATTTAAGCTTATACTGATAGAAACTGTACTTAGTGGGAATTATGTATAATGAAAGTGCTGAAAAGTTGGCTGGAGAAGCACTCCGTCGACCAGTGATCATAGTCATTCCTAATCTGCCTTGCCTACTAACAGAATAGCAACTAACACTATTAGCCGCAGACACGATCACTGGATCGTTAGCGAAGCTACCAATAAACCAGTCTATTCAATATTCATAACGAAATTCTAGGCGCGGAAGGTTCTAAGAATCCAGATTGAATATACTGCTCTCACTCATAACTTCCTTTTTGGCAACTCCAATCGTCTCTTATGTCAATCCTGTGGCACCCATTTCACTATCATCCATATTCTACTATAAAATGCCATATAACCAAGAATTACTTCACGAGCAGGATTCCTCCCGTTTTGAAGGTCCTGGATCCAAAAACTGCATTCCCTAGTCTCTTATTTAAACTTCTACAACATACTAATCTGCTCCACAAAATATAACAAAATTCTCAATATTCTGTACTACTAACCACAAATCAGTCTCTTTTAGATAACTTCCCACACGTACTATGAAGTCGCTAAATGACCTCATAGTCTTGGCGCTATGAAGTAACCTCTGGTACATATTTAAGGGACCTTATACATAACAATAATAATAATAAAAGCGATTAGTACAAGTCGCCTGGTGTCGACGATACCACCAGCGAAGTGGTTAAAAACAGCCGAATCACTTTCAGAGCCATTCAACATCCGCAATGGTCGCCGCTACCTGGCGCTGATTCGTGACTCAGGGGTAAGCATGTGGGTTCAATTCTTATTACGTCTGTCTAGCTTTTAGCATACGCTGACAAAATCAAAATTGTATGTCGATCAGAAAGAACTGTCTTCGACTGCATATAAATGAAAGCAAAACACCTTCCTATCTCATCTTCTGTGCCATAAATGGAGCAACCGGATACTTTCCTTACCCACGCGGATTGTGTCTCCAGCCCATCGCAGGTTATTGGGCTTAACTTTATCCACAATCAGTCAGTTGATCCAGGATATCGTCATTACATAGGCTCAGGAGTCGTTAATCCTCATGTAGGAGAATAAAAATTCTTCGATATTTATGGCCAAAATATGGTTTCACATAGTTTCCGCTGAGACCTCATGTTTTCGAAAAATATATCCGTATTGGTTAGACTAGTTCTGTGTACAGCAGGAGCTTCGATGGTATGATTACAATTTTCGAGTTAGATTATTTAGACTGACTAAAGTCATTATTGAACTAACTCTTTGAAAGCTATTATCTCATATCCGACTAGTGCTAATTGGTCTTGTCTTCAATTCTTTTTTTTTTAGGCTCTATTTTGCCTTCGTTTATGTGGAGCTGAAGATTTTTCGTCGCCGGCTCAAGCTTGATGAGGACCTTTCGTAGAGCACTTTATGATCGACACAGAAAACGGCGATGTCGTTGACGTTAGCTAAAATCTGGTCAGACTTAATAGAATGGTACCTTTTATGCTAAATTCTGCTTTTCAATTATAATTATTTTTACAGGATGGGGGAGAGCATTCCAAAAATTTTAACTGGTTAAAGCTTTAAGGATTTCGTGAACAATTGATAAGCAATTATCGTTGCAACGCTATAGCTATAGAATAAACTTTACAGTAAAATGGGAGATAATTGCATCAATTCAAACTTATGGTAATTTACCATGCTTTGTTAAATCTACTAAGTTTTATTAAGCACTTACTAAAAATTCACAATTCCTTGAGATCTTTAAAGTTGAACCAAATAATAATTTATTTGGTTCCACTTTAAAGTCCTCAACGAACTTACCAAAACCTTTTTAGATATATTCAAAGAAGAGCAATGAATCTGGAATCCTTTATATCCTCAAAAAAACTAATTTTCTTTTTTTTTAAATATTCCACATATTTTTTAATGATACAAATTTATTTTTAACTTTTACAAAAGATATACGGCTATCAGTATAGAAATAAAACTAAAAGTAATTGGTGATAAGCAACTACAGCCATCTATGCGTCATTTCCTAAAACTAACTTAATTAACCATAATCGAATTAAGGGAAAGGGTTTTTTAAACTAATTTTTCTTATTTTTTGATTATTAAGAAAACGCATTCAAACATAAAAAAAGAGTAAGCATTTTGTCAATAATTCAATTCTTGGATTATGATACTCGTAGCTTAATTCTACAAAGAACTGGAATTAAAATAATTTTGCTTGTAACCTAAAAGTTAGTCCCCTTTATGATTTTGGGCAGTTAATGTTAGTTACGAGGGTCGTTCAATAAGTCCTTAGAAAATCCGAGAAATTGCGCTCGGTAGTGTCGGTAAAGATTTTTTTTTGTAAATAGCTATCAAAATTTCAGCTCGATCCTTAGCGTAGGTCAATTTTTATCGTCGATTAAAGTTAACGACATTTATTTGTGCATAACAATGGAAAAAAGCGAATTTAGGGCTGTCATCAAACATCTCCATTCGAAAGGCTTAAGCCCGAAAGAAATCAAAGCCGAGTTGGATGCAGTTCATGGCACATCTGCACCTGTGTTTGCGACGGTTTACAATTGGGTGAATGAATTTAAACGTGGCCGTTCATCCACAAAAGATGAACATCGTTCAGGACGCCCAGTTGAGGTGTCTACTCCTTAAATCATCGACAAAATCCACGATCTGATTTTGAATGATCGGCGAATTAAAGTGCGTGAATTAGTTGAGGCCACGGGCATATCATAAGGTATAGTCGCTTCAATTTTGCATGAAAAATTGTCTGTGAAAAAAATTTCGGCAAGATGGGTGCCGCGTTTGCTCTCAGAGGAGAATAAGCGCAATCGTCTAGTGGACTCTGAGGCTATATTGGCACTCTTTCATCGCAATCCTACCGAATTCCTTCGTCGATATGTCACTGTGGACGAAACCTGGATACACTACTACACTCCAGAAAGAAAGAGACAGTCATCACAGTGGATTTTCAAGGGTGAACGGGCCTCGAAGAAGCCAAAAACTGTGCCATCGGCCGGCAAGGTGATGGCCACGGTCTTTTGGGATTTGCAGGACATCATTTTTATCGACTACTTGGAAAAAGGAAAAACAATAACAGGAGCGTATTACGCGTTGTTATTGCAACGGTTGAGCGAGGAAATCAAAGAGAAACGCCCCCATCTGAAGAAGAAAAAAATCCTCTTGCATCAGGACAATGCGCGTGTGCACACCTGCGCTGTTTCCATGGCCAAAATTGTGGAATTGAGAATGGAATTGTTGCAGGATCACGCTTATTCACCAGATTTGGCCCCGAGTAACTATTTTCTTTTCCCCAATCTGAAGAAATGGCTTGGTGGACAACGGTTCACTTCCAACGAGGACGTCATTGCTCAAACGGATGAGTATTTTGCAGTACTTCCGAAATCCTATTTTTTGGACGGGATTAAAATTTTGGAAAAACGGTTGGAAAAGTGTATAGAGTTAAAAGGAGATTATGTTAAAAAATAAAAATTTTTTTTTTTAAAAAACCGTTTTTTTCATCTTTTTCTAAGGACTTATTGAACGACCCTCGTATATTGTATGGATGAAGGTGTTTTTATCAATTCATCTTAAACTTAAACGCTTATCATAACAAATCATAAATGCTTAATAATTAATCAATGGTTCCGAAATAAATAGTTAAGATGATCTTAGGGGAATAGTTACCAGCATTTCCAAGATTAACTAATAGCCTCTTCGCACTTATTCAAGGTGCGAGATATTCATTCAACCATGATTGGGATCGCGATTGATTACCATTTTCGATGTATCATACTTGATCGAATTAAACTGCGTTTATTATTATTACGAGTAGCTAGCCTGTTCTAAACTAGTTTATTTTATAAAGAAGGTTTTTTTGTTGTTGATATTTTCAACAAAAGTATTTTTCATTAAATTGCAATAATCCAAGAAGGAATTAGAGAAGAAAACCGAAAAGTGAAAATAGTATAAAGCTTAAATTGTAGGCTGTTAAAAAGCAGACAAAAATTTTGTAATAAAATTTGTAATAATACGCTACAAATGCATTCTGATCTTCTTTAGAGCCTAGGGAAGGCATATTCTTATTATTCATTCTAAATGAATAATTGAATAGAAGGCATATTCTTATTATTAAGGTCTAGAGCGCCTACGTTAAGGTACCAATCGTTGTGGTATGGAAAATACATGATTCAGAACGTATAGGTTCATCCAAAAAAGATCATATTCAGAAATGTTTGTCTTCTCACAAAATAAACGTGAAAAAGAAAACAAATAAAATAATAATAAAATATTATTCCTCCACTTTCTTGACAGCTAACCAAAAGAATCCGATCTGATTGCGGCAAATTACTCCCAACTTTGGCAAGGATATATTATATATGTTCGTACCGTATTTTGAGTATTTTACTAAAAGAAAAAATAAAACTCAATTTCAATTTGGAAAAGAAGTCCAAAATCGACGTTACTTGCAGTTTTATGCATGATTGCATATCGGTTTAGTTTTAGCTCACCTCATCGAACAGTGAAAATTACGCAAAAGGACAGCGCAGCCAGGGATCCATAGCCACGTTCTGCAGACTAGCTGGCAATAAAAATCTATTTGAGCGTCATTCTACATAAATTGCCAATCGTGCGCTTCCAGTCGAATTCAAGTCGGAAACTATATAAAACTAAAAACTTTTAACTACCGATTAACCAAATAACTTACCGGTGATCTTAACTGAAAAAAACCTGTTTAAAATCTTTTTATATGGTCAAAATGGGGAAGTTTTCTTCTACTATCAATTATTGCCGTCAACTTGACTAGATCATTGTCCACTCTACAAAGTACCGAAAAGTTTCTTTGCCCCCGAAAACAAATAAAAAATTACATTAAAAAAAAATAAACTAAAAACTGGATCTGAAAATGTTTTTTTTGGGCCTAAATATTCCTGTCCTTACTTTCCATGGAAATTTTGTGTTCGGGTCCGAAACTTGTAGGCTCCGAGAAGAGTGCATTTCTGTCCGATCATGCACTCTGGTCTCATTTTGTATGGTTCGTCACTTGGTGCATCTCTTTTTTTAGCACGCATTTTTTGCCACCTATGTATAGTTTGGATTTGTATTCTGATCCCTTTTTGGAGTTTTATTATTGCATTAATAATACACCATTGCATTGATGAGTGCATCAGATGATGGGAGATCACATTTTATGACAATTTTTTTTGTAATTTTTTTTGCGTAGACAAAATTCTATCAAATTTCTTAGGAGTTGAATTCTTTTATAAATTTTTCATATTTTTAAGAATTTTACTCAAAAAAAATAATGCGTAATTTTATAAATTTACTATAACTTTTTGGCAATATTCAATTAATTTTAATATCAAAAACTTTACCACTTACCTTTTTTAAGATTTTGATTTATTTTAAACACAAAAAGTTTGATTTCTGATACAAATACTTTATATAAAATATACGAAGATTTTTTTAAAGATAGCCTTGGCCTAAAGTTACCATAGTAAAAGACGACAGGGTATTTTGTTATCGATCACATTTTGAGAAAAATATGATTTATTTCTAATAAAACTTTGTAAACATTTCCAAGAAGTCTGTTTTACTATTTTGAACTGTTCAAAAAGTATATTTTTAAGTTTAAAACTTAAATTTTTTTGTGACAAAATTTGGTTCTAATTTTACTTGATCTGAGTCCGTCTGGCATCTTTTGTTCCCAAACAAATAATTTAAAGATTTTATCCCAGGAGCTGAAAGCAATTTCAGTTGATGCCTTTTAGTACTGCTATGAAGAGTGGGAACAACATCTCTGGTAGCATAAAGCCGAGAAGCAGTGAAAAACGTACTTTGCTCAGGTTTATTAAAAAAATGTTTAGTTAAGACTTCCACAAACTTACCTTTACTTAATTTATATGTGTTATCTTTTAAATATAAGTATAAATGCAACGTAGATAGTGAATAAGCTTTCAAATATGCTGAAGCAATGCCGGACGCTACAATGTGTGGAATTTTTACAAATTCAAATGAACATCAACGCTATCCCCTTTATATCAGTTCAGTTGTATTCTTTTTTATGTTTCTTTTTTTAATCCTGGGGAGCAAGAAAAATACACAAAATTGGATTAGGTAAATATGGGACCTGGAGAACCAGAGAAATCCCTTTTTCTGACAATAAGTCGTTGATGGAGTTGGCCGTATGACAGTGGGCATGTTCATGGTGGAGCCATCCGTGATGGAGCGCAAAGTCTGATTTAATGCGAATAACTTATTTTCTGAGCTTTTCAAAGATTTTTTAAAAAGTTTGAATATTAATCGATAGCCTGACTTTATAAGAGCCCTAACTCATTCCACATTTTAAAGACTTTCAAGCTTATCGCACGCCAAAAATGCTTAATGAGAAACGTTCTCCAACTTTTCGTTAGTCAAATTTTCCGATTCACTCAGAATTTGTTGGACTACCGTTGCGACAAATTTTGATGTTCTACTTTTCATGAATTTTACTTATCACGCTCTAAGCTGAAGCGACATCTTGGTGGGACGACAAACGTACGAGGTTTGTTCAAAAAGTGTCGCAAATTTTGAATTTCCGCGGGTTACGTATATTCGATTTTCGATATCGGCCATTTTGAATGTTCAGTTAATTTTTGACAGCTGCTTTGCTTGCATGTATTTTGAATAGTCTTCGATTTTTGCCCGAATGTTGACTGTGGAATATGGTGAAGCTACCTTATACCGAAGGAACGTTTATCTGTGGAACATAATGTTGTCAGAGCGACCGACAGAAGCGCGCCAAGTTCGGTCGAATGTGAGGGTTTTGCTTACAGTTTTTTGCGATTGCAGGGGCGTGGTGCATCATGAGTTTTTGCCACAGGGTACAACGGTAAATTAGGAATATTACCTGCAAGTAATGCACAAGTTGCGTGAAGCAATCCGCCAGAAACGACCGGATTTGTGGAAGAACAAAATTGGTTTTTGCAATATGATAAGGCCCCTGATCACGCATCGTTGCTTGTGCGCGAATTTTTGGCAAAAAACAACATACTAATAATGCCACAACTACCGTATTCCCCAGATCTGGCCTCCTTTAACTTTTTCTTGTTCCGGAAACTGAAGAGCCCAATTAAAGGAGGACGCTACGCTACGATTGAGGATCTCATTACTTTTTTTTGCTCCACTTCATAGGTGTGATCGATTGAAAAAATATTTTATTAAAAAACAAAAATTTTTTGGGGTGTTTTTTCACTATAAAATTTCAAATGAAAAAACTGCAAGCAAAATAAATGCAATTATTTATTACGGATGAATTAAAGACCATTGGGGTCTCATGTTTTTAGATGCTGAAAGAAGAAAAAAAATGACCAACTAAATTTAATAAGCATATAAAAGTTGTGGATAAAATATGGCGTCAAGAAGTCAGAATCGTTAACAAAAGTAGTTTTTGTAGGCTTTGATCTCTTTAAAGTAAGCCAAGTGTTTTCCTTAGGATATGCCAAAGAAATTTTATTGTTTAACTACCGACATTTTTATTATTAGAAATAACAAGTTTTCTAAAGAAATTTTGAAAGAAACGCTATTGATTTATTGCTGCAGATGGAGCATTATTAATTGCTCAATTCAGATCACTAGGCAATTATACACATTTGAATATTAGAGGTGAAAAATATTGGATAAATTACATTATAATCGCTTATTCCATTGTCGTATACAATAAAATTTAGCTTACTTATCACCAATTGCTCGATTGAATTTATAACAAAAAGACTTACTAGAAATATGAATGGATTTATTTATTATTATCAAAACAGAAAAACATGGTTTTTCAAATGGGCAAATATAAACATAAGCAATAATTCTAATAATCGATATTATTAAATTTATTGCTCAAGTTTTAGCGATGTAAGCATCGTTTTTCAAGTATTGATTATTATTTATTCAGAGTGATTCAACTTGCACTTACTAATTAAGTATTTTATTAGAATTTTTTAATATGAACATATGTAATTTGCCAATATCTTTATTCAGTCACTGAAAATAACATCATTTAAATGATCTCCATTTATTTGCTGACAATAAATAGCTTTTTCTAAAGCATTTTGCATGACGCCTCGCAATTTGTTATTTATTTCTTTAATTTTACGAATAGTTCATTTTGCATTACGAATATTTCTTTAAGCGGCTGAATTGCTTATGATTTGTTCATGTAAATCTGTCCCTTTAAGTAGTTTCTGAGAAAAAAAATCAGACTCTACTAGATCTTGGGAATGGAGAGAGAAAAGGAAATCTACACTTTCCACCGAAAAGTTCTAACGGTGTGCGCTGTGGAGCAATCCTGCTGGACCAATAAGTCGGCATTGTTCAGGATTGCCGAACGTAAAAAAATCTCTATTATGGTTTCGGTGTACCACCTCAGAGACGGTTTGTAGATATTCATCATCATCTTCGGAAAAATATGGACCGATGATTCAATCGGCAATAATTCAACACCAAACAGTGCATCTATAATTGGGGTGTTAAAAAAGTTTCTCTATTGTCGGTGGCTAGCTTTTCGAATCAATCGAATCAGTATGCGTTACTCTGTATTTCGTAGTAATAATTCTTGGATCAATTGAATCTTGTATGGAAAAATCTTCAGATCAAGTTTTTTAATTTTGATCCGTCTTAGTGATATTCTAAAGATACCCAAGTGAGAAGCACGTCGACGAGTATTAAAATCTCCATAATACTAGCTTCTTCATTCTGAACAGGTCAATGACTGACCAAATAATAGTTTGGGGTAGAAGAATTCTGTATTTTTCGCTAGATAGCAGACTTATGTTCATTGGAAAAGTCACATTTCGTACTAAAAAAAAATTCTTTTACAGTTTTTTGATTGTCGATTCAGTTATAAGTTATAGGGTGCAAAAGATGGAAGTTAAGAAGAGAAAATATTACAACTTAGCTTTGATAAAGGCAAAAAGGCAAGCAAGGTAGCTGAAATTGTGAATTGCCTTTATTGTCCTGATAACCATACCGGTATTTTCGATGTTTAATATAAATCTCGCAAAGGTAGGACCGTCGTCGATAATATCGATAAAATCATGCAAATGATCGAAGTAAACGGACATGTTAGCAGTCTTAGCATCGCCCAGGAGCTAAAGATCGACTACAAAATAGTTTTAAACCATCTGAATGCAACAGGCTTCAAAAAGAAGGTCGATGTTTGGGTGGCAGACGAATTGACACAAAAAATCATAATGGATCGAGAGTCCATCTGCAAAGCGTTAGCAAAAAGGAATGAAATCGACCCATTTCTTAAACGGATGATGACTGGAAATACGAAATGGGTCACATACGACAATATTAGTCAAAAACGAACGTGGTCGAAGCGCGGTGAAGCAGCTTCAACGGTGGCCTAATAAGAACGAATGATCAGGAAGGTTTTGCTGTGCATTTGGTGGGACTGGAATGGGTCATCTACTATCAGCAGCTTCCATATGGCGAAACACTAAACTAGGAACCCTACTGTAAACAATTGGACCGTTTGAAATCACTTTAGCAATTGACCAAAAGCGGCCAAAATTGGCCAATAGGATGGGTGTCGTGGTCCATCAGGAAAACGCCAGACTACACACGTCTATAGTGACTAGTCAAAAACTCTGGGATCATCATGGGGAAGTTTTGATGCATCCATCTTATAGTCTGAACCTGGCACCAAGCGATTACCATCTTTTTTTATCGTTGAAAAACTTCCTTAGTGATAAGTAATCGGCATCAAGAGAAGATTGTGTAAGTCCGCCAATAGGGACCAGGACTTCTATAAGACAAACATTATATGAAGTTACCTTTAAAGTAGAAACAAATTATTTAAAAAAGTGGTGCATCTTTGATCCAAATCGGACAATCCGAACCATGTTAAATGAAGTTTTGAAGTAAACGTAAAAATAATGAACTTCAATTCCTCTTGCACTCAAAAGGATTATTCGATGCTTGCCTTGAGATTGCCCCTCACCTTTCTCTCTCTGTTGTGGCTGCCATAAGTTTCTGAATCTTTCAAGAAACTACACACAATATTATGGCTTTTATCTATTTATTGATCAATTTCAATATATTAAAGACTTTGGTGTTCAAATACTTTTATTATGCTTATTTCCTCACTACGAGGTTTTTTTTTTTAAATTTCCATGCAAAAAGCTATTTAAATAAAAAAAATCCCTCAATTTTAATAACTACTGTACTCAAATAGTTGGCACACTACCGGTACATATTTTTAAACAAATAAACTTAAAAAAAACTATCTGAATTTAAACAAATAAACTTAAAAAAAACTATCTGAATTTTTTTTAAAAGAGTAAAAAATTTAATTGAAGCTGGTTTTACTCTTTTACTTTCTTAGTAAATTTCTCATAAACAAAACCCACAACAACAAAAATACTCATAAAAATGGGGAAGGTTCCAAAAAGTTGTCGGGCAGAGTACACATATGACTTTATTTGATGAAAAATTGTATGTTATGTTAACCAAAAATCGAAGGCAAACAAAAATAAAACAAACATAATGAGGTCCATTTAGTGTGAAAACGAGGCTCCTTTTCATCCTCTGATTCGGATATTGCTTATTCAAGAACGTAACTTGGATGGATCTGCAGTAAACTTTAGGCTTGTTATAATCCCAGTATTATAATCACATATTCTCCAAAAGACTGTCCTATCCTAACCACCTATAATATTTTAAAACGGTCCCTTTAGGCCTTTCGATGGCTACAGTGAATACTGTACTGCATTGGCACACTGCGATCACGTAGGCTTAGATTAAAATTATTTTCTTTTCTTTATAATGATAAACTAAAAGTAATTTATTTGAACACTTGAGTTCAGCAGGCTAACATTGGCATTGTCATCAGAAAAGTTTTCTAAAATGTTATATCAGCTCAAAACGAGAACTCTCTTTTTAAGGCCTTATAGAAAACGTTTCTGCTGACAATTCCAATGTTATCCTGCTGAGTTCAAGTGTTCAAATAAATTCTAAAATAATTTTGGTCTTAGCCCTACGTGATTGTAGTGTGTCAAAGCACTACAGTGTTCACTGCAGGCACGAGCACACTACACAGGCACTCTGTTCTGATAGAAAATCATACCGCAATAGTCTTCTTAACAAAAACCATATCCTATTTAAAGGCTGCTCATCTAAATTACCGTATAGGTGGCGTTTATTTACTCTGTTAGTCAGATCTGCTCTCTTCAAGTTAATAAGCTACCTAGTCTATCTACAAGGACTAAATTTTTGATATCTTAAATTTTTAGTCTTTACGTACCCTGCCAGCTTCTGTAGAATTCTCTGCTTGAAACCTGGATAAATATTTAGAATAATATTCAGAATTATTACATGTAAAGTTAAGAGAACTCGTAATTTCTATTTGTGTTCTTTTTTTGCTATAAAATGCCAAATTCAATATCCGATTTCGTGCACCTGTTTGTGGAAGGTACGAGTATGAGTAAATGTTCAATATTTGATGTTGCTCTTTCAAGAAGTGAACCACTTACTTTGCAAAAATATTAGTCTTTATTTAGCAAAAGTAAATCGCAGCATTTTATAAAATTTCGAAACATTTGCTTTCAAAGTACAAAGCGGAAGTAATCGAAGTTGTGTCAAAAATTTCTGGTTTAGGCAAAAATCGCTGTAAGAGAAATCGGAGACTTACATAATCTCAAATTTGTTCCAAATAAAATACCGGTCGTACCGAACCAGAAACTCGAATAACGGTGAGCAGACGATTTTGTGTTCCTGGTATTTTTGCGCACGTGGCAGTTAGAAAATCATTACTGCGCCCTAAAAATTAAAAAAAAAGTAAGAGTGAGCTTTGTTTGTTTTTATGTAAGGTCTCAGAGAAAAGTTTTAGCCGCCATTTTGTAGCGTCACGGTCATGAGGTCATTTTGTGACCATATCGCGTTTAGGTTTGGGTTGCCAGCTTAATTAAAAAAAATGTATGATAGTTAATTGGAGGAAGAAGTTAGAAATTGTGGAATTTTTTGGAGCATATTAAAAATATGATTTGGGATAGGAGTTGTTGGATCTAAGAGCTTTTCAATGGATTAGACTTTATTATATTAAAACTGTACTGCTGGGGACTTTAAAAATATACTTGAGAAAGATGAGTCAAAATTCTAGATCTGTGGGTTCAAAAAAAGTTTAAAATTTACTTTTGGTAAAAGTACTACAATGTCAACCGTGAAGTAAAGCGATGGCTCGATTATAGTTTGGCTTTACTTCTCTTCAGATATAGTAAAAGACTTGGTGAGGATTGAAGAATTTTTTATCTAAATATTGCAGAGTCGAAAGAATTCGTTATGCAGCAGGATAACAATTCCACACCTACCTCAAAACTATGAAGAGAATTTCCACAAACTAAAAGCAAGAAGGCATTTTGGAAAATATAGTATGACATGGCCACCACAATCACCTGATCTTAACTCTTTTGAAGCTTATTCGAATAAAGGAGAGTAAATAGGAAAGACTTGTGGAGTATCTTCTTCCTGAGACCGTGTAAGCTGTCATCAAAAGCAAAGAAATATTTTTTAATGAAAAGTCAATTTTAGCATAATATTTAATTTTTTTATTTATTATTTAATTTAATTGATATCTAATATACAATTACTTATAGCTAGAAACAAGTAGATTTTTATGAATGTAAATACAAAGAAAACACCCATCAATGTTACTTGTAGAACAGAATAATTTTTAAAAATCTCTCCTAAAGGATTAGGATTGTAGGCACAGTTCATGAACAAATGAAACATTCAGATCACGATGGATAATCGAATTTTCCATATAAAAGTAGAGATTGACAATTTATTTGACGCAGGATTCGGGATTTTAGAGTTTGGATTGCGGGATAATTGAAATGCAAAGTCGAACCCCAAAGTTCGAGTCCGTATGTCCATATCGGTTTCATATGGATTGTGTAGTTTGCTTTTTGTTGTCAGTTTCAAGCTACTGTTCTATGGGTTATAGTAATTGCTTGTATCGTCCGTTAAGTTCACGGACTTAAGGTATGATACAAGCAATTCTATGACCCATAGAAATAAAAATTTAAGTTTTTAGTTTTCGTGTGAAAGTTCCAGGTTAACCGTTTGTCGAATATGAGTCCCAGGTACTGCATGCTTGTTTTTGTGGAATATTACTGCCATTTAGAATTATATCAGGGATCTATTTTAAGTAGAGTGTAAAAGCAACTTATGTATCGTCAGCATATGCTCCGGTTAGGATATTACTATAACAGCAAATATCATGCGTATAAATATTGTATAAATATTGTAAAGAATTGGAGTTAGGGAACTTCCCTGAGGGACACCGCCGGAGATAAATGTCAAAATACTCCTGAAAATATCGGTCTGAGAATTAGGATTTTAGGATGTGAATAAACCCTGAGGGTAGGTCGCGCTGCATGATATACACGGTCGAATGCGTGCGAAATGTCGAGAAATACGACTGGGCAATATTCCTTTTGCTCTAACAGACACGCTATGTAATTGACTATGCGTTGACACTGCTAGAATGCTAAGCTCTAAATCCAAACTAAAGCTGGGGAATCACACTCTCGATCTTAGAAATAAGATAAAGGCGTTGTAGAATTAATTTTTCTGGATTGTTAATAAAATGGGAAGGAGGCTTATGGGTCAGTATGAGGAAGGGAAGTTTTTAGATATGTTGGGTTTTGGGATCACCAAAGTGAAGGAAAAAATTATGTGCGGAGGATACTATTATAAATAAAGGTGATTAGGACGTGGGGGCTTTTTTCTGATATATGCTTAAATATTTCCGAAGTTATAAGGTCATGTTCTGGGGCTTTTTTGTTGGGTAGGTGTTGCTTTATGGACTTAACTACGGAAGGAGTAAAAAACGTAGTATGCAAGTGAGTTGGAATTTCTCTGTGAATGTTTTCGTCATGTTGAATGGCTTGGAGGTCATCATATAGGTTAAAGGGGCTTACTAAGTATTTGCCAAAAGTGTCAGCTTTCTGTGTGTCCGTTTTTGCCCAGGTTCCGTCGGTAATACGTAGCGGATGTATAGCTATTTTGTATTTAAGTATTTGTGTTGTAGTTGTACAGAGTGACTTATTAGTTATTAATGATTTGTTGTATTCATTAAATCGTTTGTTGTTGTAATTGATGATGTCTTGTTTCAGTTTTCATTTTAGTTGGTTTAGTTGCCACCAACGCTGCCACTGTGCCCTGGTTTGCCGCTTATCAAGCCACGAATTCTTTGTGGCACATTATATTCATTGTCTCATATGTTTGGTTTGTTATGCGTTATGTGAGCGTTAGTGATTGCGTTTTGTATACCGTTTACGGCATCATCTATTTCTTGTTCGCTCTTAAGACTGCGTTGTAAATAAATTTGTTGTTCTAAGTTCTATCTAATAATATCCCAATCCATTTTCCCACTTACAAGTGTGTGTTTTTTTGGGAAATAAAATACAGAATATATTATTCCTATATGATTTTATAAAAGTCCTTTAATTATATTGATAGAGAGAAAAAAGAGAAAATCCAACATCATAGAATAAAATTGTTCATAAATTTTCCCAAGTGACGTCTGCACTTGAATGGAACTTACCCTTTGACTATGGCAAATAAATAAGAATTCATGTGAATATTATATCAAAAAGAGAGAAAAAAATACATAAAATAATATAAATGCGTATTCATAGTTTTAGATGGGCAAATATTATACTATCTAGAAAATAGTTGAAATCATGTAAACAGAGAAATATCGCTGACGGCATTTGAATGACTGTGAATGTCAAGTACTTTTTGCAAGTGACTATGAAGCGATACGACATGCAAAGAATGGCAAAAACTCGTAATAAAAACCATCGTCGTTTTATGATTATTTTATAGGCTGTTCAATTTTGATGTCTGCTCTAATGATATGAGACCCATTTTATTTTGAATAAATATATTATTATATCTTCATATGAGATTACTTTTAAGCAGCAAATACTTTGAAGTTCTTGTTGTTAATAAAATAGATCCATACTGACTCCGGAGTAATGGATGGCCAAATAGGAATAGCAGAAATTGAATAAATTCCTGCCAGCAGTCAATTTTTATGATATCATTTTTTATTTTTCCTTCAAAAAAGAAAATGGTTTTTTGTTTAAAAGAAATCGTCCAAGCGACTGTATCATATTCATGTAAACACTAATAAATTAACACTTTATTTTCTATTCTATTGAAAATTGTAAAAAGGCGACTCAATAAATACCAATCAAAATAGGAGGTCTGTTCAAAAAGTATCGTGAATTTTGTATTTTTTTCAAAAATTATTTATTTATTCATGAATATCTATTTTATCCCCTTCAAAGTTATCCCCACCAGGTATTATACACTTATGCCAACGTTTTTTCCAATCCTCGAAGCACTTCAAAAAATCAATTTTTGTGATCTTGTTCAGCTCCTTCTTCGATGACGTCTTTATCTCCTCAATCATAGCGTAGCGTCGTCTTTTCATGAGGCTCTCCAGTTTCGGGAGCAAGAAAAAATTACAGGGGGCCAGACCTGGGGAATACGGTGGCTGCGGCATTATTAGTGTGTTGTTTTTGGCCAAAAATTCGCGCACAAGCAACGATGCGTGAGCAGGGGCGTTATCATGGTGCAAAAGCCAATTTTTGTTCTTCCACAAATCCGGGCGTTTCTGGCAGATTGCTTCACGCAACTTGCGCATAACTTGCAGGTAATATTCCTTTTTGACCGCTCTATCCTGTGACAAGAACTCATGATGCATCACGCCCTGCAATCGAAGAAAACTGTAAGCAAAACCTTCACATTCGACCGAACTTGGCGCGCTTTTTTGCGGTCTTGGCTTATGCGGCAGCTTCCATTGGGATGATTGAGCTTTGGTTTCCACGTCATAACTATAAACCCATGATTCGTCACCAGTTATGACCCTCTGGAGCATATTTGGCTCATCGTGGACAGAGTCCAACAGCTCCTTAGCAATCTTAATGTGATGCTGTTTTTGGTCGAAATTGAGCAATTTTGGTATGAATTTCGCGGCGACCCGTCTCATGCTCAAATCATTGGTAAAAATCGAATAGCACGAGCCAATCGATATGTTTAAGTCCTCAGTAACTTCTCTAACGGTGATTGGACGATTGGCCAATACTATGTTCTTCACTTCATCAATGTTTTCGTCTGTTGTTGACGTGCTCGGGCGTCCGGCACGCTTTTCGTCGTTCACATATTCTCGGCCCTCTGAGAACATTTTGTACCACCGATAAACGTTGCTTAAGTTCAAGGTAGCTTCACCATATGCCACAGTCCATATTCGGAATGCGTCCACACAATTAATTTTGTTTTTCACACAAAATTTGATACAGATTTTTTGATCCATTTTTTTGAATGGGCAAAAATCGAAGACGAGCCAAAACACGTGCAAGTAAAGTAGCTGACAAAAATTAACTGAATATTCAAAATGACCAAAGTTATCGGCATAAGTGAGAGATATGAGTACCAATATAACGCCATAAAAAAGTCGAAAATTGAATATACGTAACCCGCGAAAATTCAAAATTCGTGATACTTTTTGAGCATACCTCGTAGATAAGAGTAAGTTTGAGAAGATCAAAATAAAATCTTTTGTATTGTAGTAATATGGCCAAAGAGAAAAGAAAAAAATCTGTACTTATTTTTTATTAGTATTTTTAATTTGGAAATTTTTAAAAAAAATTGAAAATTTTATCATCGAAATAAGGAAATTTTAAAAATCATTGAAAAATAATATAAGCCGTGACGCATAGTACAAGAATAATAAGAAAATTTCATGATTTTTGGACAATCTTGATGGACTGAATTGGTTTGACCTTAAATTTCATAAATGATTTAGATACCATATGCTCAAAAATTGTGAAGCATGAATTTTAAAAGTGATTTTCGTGGCTTAGGAATTATAAAAAAGAAGAAATCTTATTTTGATTGATAACAGTCAATAATAATAGTGTTGAGAAAATTGGTTAGAAAGAATTTATAATTTTTTTTTAAAATAAGATCATTTAGCTAATAAAAGTTTAGTGTATATGTTAAGTGAATATGTCATTTGTGGTTTCATTAAATAACAGATGATAGAAAGTTACCTTCATAAATTGATTAAGTTTCTTATTATGCAAAATATTTACATGTGTTTGAAATCAGTGCACAAAATGCTTATATAACCTCAAAGTAGGGCCTTGACCATATTAAATATGACCTTGATATTTTTAGGAGATATATTATTAAAATAAGATCTGATACTAAATAAACTAAATAGTCTTCAGAATAATCAGGATTTCCGATGTGCAATTATATATTCATCAAAATCATTTAAATTGTAGATGAAGAATGTGGTGATATTATGTGTTGCTTAAGAAGGCGGCAAATAATCTTTAACTGCACATAGCATAACATAAATGATGATGAATAAAAACATAAAACACGATTTGCCATATCATATAAAATGGTATAAGAAAATTTCGGCCCAAGCTAGACGAAAGAATACATCAGTAAAATTATATCCGGAAACAGTCTATTGTGAGGAAGATACAAAATCTTGACAAGTAAAGTTCAGATACGAATCCTAGAAGAAGATCATTATACTCATCAAACTTGTTACATCGAACATTTTAATATTTCAATCATGAAAATGGAACTTTCGAGATAATTTCTAAGTCATAACTTATTATCATCGATTAGAGTAATAAATATTAGTAATTTTTTCAGCATTTTCTCTCTTCATTTTGATACCTTTTGCTTAGGTCGGAGCAGATATGCCAACATAACCTTTATGTCATTTGATCTTTTCAAGGCACTCTTTCCATAATACAGAATTCAATTTATGTTATTAAGGACTGGTGGCAAAGAAACCGTACTATTATTCCCATTGAAAATATATCATAACTGTATAAATGTCGTTGTTACTCCTGCGGTTGCCTGTCCGACAAAAAGTGATGCTCTTAAGGCTACCAACGCCCTCTTGAAAGGAACGGTGCTCTATTACGTTATAATATATGCGTCATATTCCAGCAATAGAGCTTTAGCTTGAGTTGAGGCAGAGTGTAACCGGTGTATTAGACTGGCTAGCGGAGTATATCGAACTTCACCTGTAAACATGCTACTTATTAAATCCTAGCAAACGTTTTAATACAATGAGTACAAACTTATTGTATTAAAACGTTTGCTATCCTATTTTACAGTCTCTATAATATCTCAAAAACCAAACGTCTTAAACAACAAAATATTTTGAAAGATAATTAACTAAAGGGAAGTTTGTCCTAGCGCCATTGGACGGATTTATTGATTACTTGCTGTACTTCACGAATGACGCCATCGACGAAAACAGTAATTGACTAGGATGGCTCCCATAAATTTGAACTTCATTGTCGACTCTTCTCTTTTAAGGGAGCTCCATATTAGGGTGAACTGTATGCAATCAGGATGGCTGTTAAGTTTATCAAAACATGAATCACCATAATCAGCTTCTGTCACCAGGTATTAAGAGCAGTTCCTAACTTGTCATACTTGTTTATCAAATGAAAAATAATATTTTTATTCATTCGCAGAAATTACGAAAGGATTCTTTCAAAACAGAGACCTAATCAGTCTACTCATCAAGATTATGA
Organism: Atherix ibis; assembly: GCA_958298945.1. Taxonomy (NCBI): domain Eukaryota; kingdom Metazoa; phylum Arthropoda; class Insecta; order Diptera; family Athericidae; genus Atherix; species Atherix ibis. The sequence continues at coordinate 56,429,898 of OY282610.1, read as the reverse complement.
AAATTTTAGGCACGTCAGCATTCAGGGGAAAAGTTACATATTTGTGAGGTCGAAGGTCACCCTCACTCTATCTGCCCAACTAGCGACGTTTGACTCACTATCGGTCATCTTCTTAAAATAAACTAACATGCTCCACAAAATCAAATCACCTCTAAATGGTCTTATAAATACAATTTGCCAAATAGCCTCGTGGCCTTGCCAGGTGCATCATAATCCTGGCTCATATGCTTGGGACCTTCCATACAAAGAAACTTCCGTTAGAATGGGTCATCAATGATGTTTCAGAGGGTTTTGGATTGGAGAAATTGGATTTGAGTAGAGTTAGAATTCTAAGTGGAACTCCAAAGTTAAATTCCGTATGTCCAGAATGGTTTTCAGATTGCGTTGTAGATTAAAAGTTAAGTCTTTAGTGGCACTTTTGAGCGGTTTTTTGTTTGTTATAGTAAGCTGGAAATTTTTGCGTGACATTTTAATCTACTAAAACTACCTTATTTGGATTTATTTCTAGATTCTGACATGAGACCATTGTTAGGCATTATTTCGTGGAGCAGAGATGGATTGAAATCACTACTCTGATGGAGTACCATTGACATCTTCATTCCCGCTCATCCTGACGGATTCTTTTTAAACGTATTGTCCCGAAGATATCGACAGCCTCCCAAACCGTCCTCCAGTCCAACAGCAAGGTCACGTGAATGGTATTATTATTCCAATAGTATCTCAACCAATTCTGCGTAATTTTACTTTCGTCGATTCCGTTTAGGTATTTTCGATGTTAAAGATACACCTCGTAAAGATAGGTCCATCGTAAAAAAATGTCGATAAAATCATGCAAATGATCGAAGTAGACCGGCATATTAGCAGTTGTGGCGTCGCCTAGGAGCTAAAGATCGACTATAAAATAGTTTTAAGCCATCTGCATAAAGTTGGATTCAAAAAGAACACGATGTTTGTGTGCCAGACGAAGTGACGTAAAAGAGCATAATGGATCTAAAGTCCATCTGCGAAGCCTTAGCCAAACGGAACGAAATCGACCCATTTCTTAAACAGACGATGACTGAAGATGAGAAATGTTGTGTAAAAATGATCGTCGTCAAAGCGCGGTGAAGCAGCTCAAAAGGTGGTCAGACCAGTTTTGCTGTGCATTTGGTGGGACTGGAATGGGTCGTCTACTATTAGCAACTTCCACATGGCCAAACACTAATTTCGGAATTCTACTGTAAATAATTGGGCCGTTTGAAGTCACTATAGCAATTGACCAAAAGCGGCCAAAATTGGCCAACAGGATGGGTGTCGTGGTCCATCAGGAAAACGCCAGACTACAAACGTTTATAGTGACTAGTCAGAAACTCTGGGAGCTTCATTGGGAAGTTTTAATGCATCCACTTTATAATTTGAAACTGGCACCAAGTGACTACCATCTTTTTTTTATCGTTGAAAAACTTCCTTCGTGATAAGTAATCGGCATCAAGAGAAGATTGTGTAAGTCGCTTCCTTCGTGATAAGTAATCGGCATCAAGAGAAGATTGTGTTAGTCCGCCAATAGGGACCAGGACTTCTATAAGACAAACATTATATGAAGTTACCTTTAAAGTAGAAACAAATTATTTAAAAAAGTGGTGCATCTTTGATCCAAATCGGACAATCCGAACCATGTTAAATGAAGTTTTGAAGTAAACGTAAAAATAATGAACTTCAATTCCTCTTGCACTCAAAAGGATTATCCGATGTTTGCCTTAAGATTGCCTCACCTTTCTCTCTCTGTTGTGCTGCCATAAGTTTCTGAATCTTTCAAGAAACTACACACAATATTATGACTTTTATCTATTTATTGATCAATTTCACTATATTAAAGACTTTGGTGTTAAAATACTTTTATTATGCTTATTTCCTCACTATGTGATTTTTTTAAATTTCCATGCAAAAAGCTATTTAAATAAAAAAAATCCCTCAATTTTAATAACTACTGTACTCAAATAGTTGGCACACTACCGGTACATATTTTTAAACAAATGAACTTAAAAAAAACTATCTGAATTTTTCTAAATTTAATTGAAGCTGGGCTTACTCTTTTACTTTCTTAGTAAATTTCTCATAAACAAAACCCACAACAACAAAAATACTCATAAAAATGGGGAAGGTTCCAAAAAGTTGTATGGCAGAGTACACATATGACTTTATTTGATGAAAAATTGTATGTTAACCAAAAATCGAAGGCAAACAAAAATAAAACAAGCATAATGAGGTCCATTTAGTGTGAAAACGAGGCTCCTTTTCATCCTCTGATTCGGATATTGCTTATTCAAGAACGTAACTTGGATGGATCTGCAGTAAACTTTAGGCTTGTTATAATTCCAGTATTATAATCACATATTCTCCAAAAGACTGTCCTATCCTAACGACCTATAATATTTTAAAACGGTCCCTTTAGGCCTTTCGATGGCTACAGTGAATACTGTACTGCATTGGCACACTGCGATCACGTAGGCTTAGATTAAAATTGTTTTCTTTTCTTTATAATGATAAACTAAAAGTAATTTATTTGAACACTTGAGTTCAGCAGGCTAACATTGGCATTGTCATCAGAAAAGTTTTCTAAAATGTTATATCAGCTCAAAACAAGAACTCTCTTTTTAAGGCCTTTTAGAAAACTTTTCTGCTGACAATTCCAATGTTATCCTGCTGAGTTCAAGTGTTCAAATAAATTCTAAAATAATTTAAGTCTAAGCCCTACGTGATTGTAGTGTGTAAAAGCACTACAGTGTTCACTGCAGGCACGAGCACACTACACAGGCACTCTGTTCTGATAGAAAATCATACCCCGCAATAGTCTTCTTAACAAAAATAATATCCTGTTTAAACGCTGCTCATCTAAATTACCGTAAAGGTGGCGTTTATTTACTCTGTTAGTCAGATCTGCTCTCTTCAAGTTAATAAGCTACCTAGTCTACCTACAAGAAACTAAATTTTTGATACTCTAAATTTTTAGTCATTGCGTACCCTGCCAGCCGATGTATTCTCTAGAATTCTCTGGTTGAAATTTATATATATAAATCCAAACCATATTAAAAAAATACTTCACATTTCTTTTTCTCCAAACCAATATTAATAAATACAATATTTACAGAAAATGAAGTATTCAGTTAAAAATTGGAAATTCCGTTTTTCAGGTGAGTTGTCGGTTTTTACTAAAAATATATTTCGATAAATGTTATTTTTGCCTATTATTCAACTATTTTTAATAAGATTTCGAGTACTCTAAATGCTATAGAAACCAAAAAATTCTTGAAGATCATATAATGTAAATGGACGATTAGTTGTGATCAGCTTGACATGTCAATGACGTCCGCCCGATTACTTTCCGATGGGTGCTTTATCTGTGTTATATTTTCGCATAATAAAAAAATGTATCTATTTATGTAAAATTTTCATATACCATATGTAAAAATATAAATCTATTTATTTGGTGCCTAGAATCAATTCAATGTAAGTGTATTAAAAAAAATCATTTCATTTTGAATTTTTATACTTAAAAACCTTTCTAAATTATAGCTAAAGCTCCTTTCATTGAGAAACGATGTCAATGAATTCCTTATCATAAAAATTATTCAATGATATTATTTAATTTTTGAATCTATTTTCAGAATTTATTCAGAAAAGTAAGTATTGTAGAAATTTTGTTCTATGTTTTTAAATCCAAGCTTTTATATGCAAATAAATGAATTCACAGCAAAAAAAAATGTTGTATTTAATTTCTAATTCTAAATTTATTTAATTATTGTATATTAATTAATCTAAAGAACTTTGACAATTATTTTATAAATGTGCACCAAAACAATATGTACAAATATATAAAATTGCCCCCATCTGAAAGTAATGCCTTTGATCTGTATGCATGTGTGATTTTCGTTATTTGACTTCAACTTAACGCTCCAATTGTCTATCCTTATACCTTAGATTAAAGAATACCTGGATAGGCCCTGACCGTATATGTAACATATACGCAATTTTGTGTCGGAATTCCCGCTTTTGCTATCCCGTTGTTGCCATTTCTCGCCGCTTGACATAGCTTTGTTTAGATTTTTTTATGTAGACATGACACCCACTGCCATCTAGTTGTCGTAATATAAATTTATTGAATCGCAAAACCATAATTTATATTCATTTTAATTCAGTTATTGGAAACAAAAATACAATTTAAACACAACAATTGGAAATTTTTATTTTTTGTACAAACTTTTGATATGAAATGGAATTCTATTTTAGGTTTATTATTTATTTCGTAAATATCATTCAAATATAAAGCGCCTCAATTTTGTAGAGTTGTGGAGAGTTTTAAAACTTTAATTCTCCATGAAAGTAGAGACTTGGCGGTTAGCTTTGTCATTTGTGAATCCGATGTTGACAGTTCAATGTTTACCATAAAATAGTACAGTGCCGGTGTATATAAAGTGTGTGTAAGAAAGTTTAAGGGACTTAATTTTTCTGTCTATTTTCCATTGCTGTTTTCATTGTGTTATAATAAATAAAGTTTATTCTTCGGTAAGCTTATTATTTAAATAAATTTGTTTTGCTTGCTCTATTTGACCATATTATAATGCATTTACTAAATAATATTTTTTTAATTTTTTAAAAAGTTTTAAGTTATAAAGTTTTTAAATACATTAAATTTTTCATTTTGTAATTTAGTTTTAAAACATTTTCTTTTATATTGTATACGATTAACATCTTAATGTGCACATAATTGCTTTCATATAATCAAATAACTTACAATTCATATTTTTATATACTATTACCCACTTTAAAAATTCTGTTTTAATAAATAATATACAGTGAAATAAATAAAATGAAAATACATAATAAATAAATAAATATTTAAAAAAAAAATACTGTATTTTATTTCATATTTACAAAACTAATTCCATCAAACAACAAGACCCGCAATATTAAAAAATCTGCTTCTTTACGCATAAATGATATCACATATGAAAAATGATTTTAAACAAACCGCTTCAATCGCTTATTGAAGTTTAAAATTAGCCCCCAATGATTTACGCCGTTTCTGTTGTATTGCATGTGTGTGCGTTCTACGAATGTATTACCAAAAAATTCCGACAGAATTTTTTGTAGAGGCCTATCCAGTTCTTCTTTAATCTAAGCCTTATACTTTATTATTTAAGCTCTTAAATCATGATGACATTCGAGAATAAACAGCGCCATCTATGAATGTTGAAATATCTTTTAACATTGCAATATTAACGCCATCTCTTAATACCAAATTGTATCTACCAAACTGATATTTTTTATATGAAAAATAATTCGAATTTTCAAATAAATCTCTTAAACCATCTATATTTGCATAATTAAAACCGGGCAAAAGAAAAAAATCTAAAATAAAAATTAAACAAGAGTAAAATGAGAACATTAAAATGTTATACTTAAATGAAGGAAATTTTAGAAAATTCACGAAAATAGAAAAATCTGGAAAAAAACATAATCTCAAAGATACGAGTAGTAATAGCTTTATTATATTTCCTGTAAAAATACAATAAGAGCGAAAAAAATCATTGGTATTAAAATTACAAGTTTAGAAGCCGTAAAAGCATCTCTCGAGGTGTGAATTTCTATTTAGTAATATTATTAAAAAAGTGTTAAGTAAATTCTGAAAAATATGGAAATGTTGGTAGAAACGTTTGGTTGTTGCCAAAAGCAAATGCAGACAATAGTGATCGGTATGAACGAAAATACGTATGTGCAAACACGAGTATAATCTGATATCGAAAGCTCAAAAGGTCAACTTTAAAGTTTTGGACATTTCCCTATTCCTGTACGAAAGAGGGTATTGTTAAGTGATTTATCAAGTAACAACAAAAACTATAGACTGAAGGCCTCCTGACCGTCCCCACTCAGATGGAAAAGAGCATGTAAGTATTTTGCCTTCCCGTAAATGTGCTATATAAAAACAAAAACCATAAAATATATTTAAAATGTTTTGTTTATATTTTTTTATTATTTAAACGCTTCCATTTCTTTAATTTATTTTTTATTTCTTTAATAATTTGTTTAGTAAAATACTATTGAAAAAAAAAAAACTAAAAAGAAAACAAGAAGAAATACTCTAAACAGACAGACGCCGTCGCTACTCATCTTTTAAGTTTTTATACTATATTCCAGGTTCTGTACTTATAGTTTATCTTGAACAAATGCCATAGAGTATAAACAAATAACCTTATAACATTTGACCGAAACAAATTCTAATCTCTTCACCTAATTTGAATCGGCTTTACACCTTCCATTTACAATATTTCCGAAACCATTGCTATATGTGCTAGTCTAGTTTCACTTTACTTTTAGTTGTTTGGCTTTTGGTTTTTATATCTTAAATTCTCTTTAAGGTATAAAATAGAGTATAAATAGTAGGATCTAGAGGATACTGTTATGGTATGAAAAAAATTTTGACTGAAAGATATTCTTTGGGTGTTGGAAAGGAGATGCAGAAGATATCAAAATTTTGATAAAAAATAAAAAATGTCTGAACGTTAAGTTCCACATATTGAGTTGTTCGGAAAGTAATTTCGTTTTACTGCAAGGCCAGTTGAAGCTGATGAAGACACAATAAAGACAGTAAAAGCTGTTGAAGACACAACAAAGGCGAGTAATAACCCGTGAGATCGCTGAGCGATTAAATTTATCGAATTCGACCATTCGTGATCATTTGAAACGGCTAGGTTTTATCTCAAATCTCAACATATAGGTTCCTCATCTTCTTACGGTAAAAAATTTGTGCCGTCGCATTGACGTTTGTGATTTGCTTCTCAAACGCCAAGAAAATGATACATTTTTGCAGCGTATCATCACTGGGGATGAGAAATGGGTTGTCTACAAAAATGTTAAGTGCAAAAGATCTGGGAGTAGAAAAGATGAACCGGATCAAAGCACTTCGAAAGCCAATATTCATTAAAAAAAAAGGTTATGTTATCTGTTTGGTGGAATTTCAAATGAATCGATTATTTTGAGCTTCTACCGAGCAACACTGAAGTGTACTGTCATCAGATGTACAGATTCAATAATTCACTTAAAGGTAAAAAGCCAGAATTGGAAATAGGAAAGGTGTAGTGTTCCAACAGGATAATGTGAAACCACATACAAGTTTGATCACTCGGCAAAAGGTTTTAGAGCTTGGGTGGGATATACTACCACACCCACCATACTCTCCAGACAAAGCACCCTCCGATTATTATTTGTTTCAGTCTCTACAAAATTTTTTAGATGGTAAAATGTTTAATTCAAATGGGAAGGTTAAAAATCACTTGGATCAGTTTTTTGCCATCAAAGAACAAAAATTTTATGAGCGTGAAATCATGCTCCTACCAAATTAGATGGCAAAGGGTATTGTATGAAACTGGACAATATTTAATTGAATAAAATACTATATTGATTCACTATAAAAAAATCGTCTTTCATTTTTATAAAAAAAAAATCATTTCGGAACAACCTAATATTTCAGCTGGGAATGCTTGAAGCTAAATTTTCGTAAAGATTGTAAAGGCTCACACCCACTATAAGCAGAACAATTTTATGCCATTAATATAAAGGTGATAATGGAGACGCGCGAGGGTGTTAAGCTCTTCTTGGGAGGGGTAGGGAGAAGAAAAATAAAAAAAATAAAAGAAGTGAAAAGAAAACAAAATTATACCATTAAAAAAAGGAAAAGAAAAGAAATGGAAGAGAAAGTAAAAAGTCGCAAAGATGAAAATGGATAGACGAAAAAACAATCGAACAAAAAAATAAAAAGAAGAAAAAACAAGCCCCAAAGGAAACCCAAAAAAAATAAAAAAATAAAGAAAACAGATATGAGAACAAAATGGAATGAAGCTGACCTGGTTGGGAGTGGCCTTAGATGGAAATGCTGTCCCTAGCCTACCTCAACCGCCCTATGGCACTCCGCGGCCAAAAAATCGAAGTGCACCTTTTGAAAACGACGATGATCTGTTTTTTTTTAAATTTGAATGAATTTTCACGACTTCAGATCGCAATAATTAACCTTTGGACGGCTTAACACCGAATGCCAAGCGTATCGCGTTTTAGTCCACATGATGATGCCGTATCATGCTATCTATGACGTCGATAATCCGTAGATTAAAGAATACCTGGGATAGGCCCCCCCCTGTATGAAAAGCAATTTTCTAGCTTAATTATTGCAGAAGCGGCGAGAAGTCGTAACGCTTGCATACTTTTGTGTAGACTTTTTTATGTAGACATGACACACACTGACATCTAGTTTTTGTAATAGAAATTTATTGAATTCCAAAAGTATACTTTTTGTTTTATTTTTTTATTTATTTTTTTTATCTGCGACTTCAATTGTATGTGTATTGTAATAAGCAGATTTACATAACATTTTAATTTACAATATTGTGCATCATGAAGTGGGAGTAAACATTCTTCTAGAAAATCTCTAGGCTATTGTCTCTTAAGTCTTCGATGAGTATTTCCGGCAAGGACAGTACAGAACAATTCACTCACAAGTGGGTTATGATGATAGGATAAAAGGGAGTGAAATTTTTGATAGCTAAAAATGCAAAGATCCTGAACAAAGGGAACATTTAGATCACGATGTATTACATTGTTACGAATATAAAAGGGGGACACCAACAATTTTACGGAGGATCTTGGATTTTAAGGCCTGGACGCGATAATAATTGGAACGTTTCGTTGAACCAGAAAGTACAATTCCATATCTCCAAATTGGTTTTATAATTGCGTTGATTATTAAAAGTTTACTTTTGATTATTTGTTTCGGGCGTTTGTCCAGTAGTCTAAGAAGTTATCGGTAACCTCTGTTAGCTTCAACTATTTTTAGTCTAGTATGTGGGTTCCATGTTATTATCTTATCAAAGTAAAGTCGTAAATAATGCACTATATACGTATCATATTGTGGAATAATGTTACTATTAAGGTATAAAGGGGTAGGTTTTCCTTGATAAACTGTGAAAGTAATGTGGCACTCTTCTTTTCATTTACTCTCACTCTCCATTTCTAACACCAAGATTGTAGGTTGTGGATATGGAATTGTAAATTGTTGAAGACTATGTCAGAATTTGTACGGATAGCAAGTATGGCCGTATCGTCTGCATAAGTACGAGGGTCGTTCAATAAGTCCTTAGAAAATCCGAGAAATTGCGCTCGTAGTGTCGGTAAAGATTTTTTTTTGTAAGTAGCATTATCGACAGGAAAGCTGTCAAAATCGATCCATAGTGTAGGTCAATTTCTATCGTCGATTAAAGTTAACGACATTTATTTGTGCATAACAATGGAAAAAGCGAGTTTAGGGCTGTCATCAAACATCTCCATTTGAAAGGCTTAAGCCCGAAAGAAATCAAAGCCGAGTTGGATGCAGTTCATGGCACATCTGCACCTGTGCTTGCGATGGTTTACAATTGGGTGAATGAATTTAAACGTGGCCGTTCATCCACAAAAGATGAACATCTTTCAGGACGCCCAGTTGAGGTGTCTACTCCTGAAATCATCGACAAAATCCACGATCTGATTTTGAACGATCGACGAATTTAAGTGCGCGAATTAGTTGAGGCCACGGGCATATCACAAGGTACAGTCGCTTCAATTTTGCATGAAAAATTGTCTGTGAAAAAAATTTCGGCAAGATGGGTGCCGCGTTTGCTCTCAGAGGAGAATAAGCGCAATCGTCTAGTGGACTCTGAGGCTATGTTGGCACTCTTTCATCGCAATCCTGCCGAATTCCTTCGTCGATATGTCACTGTGGACAAAATCTGGATACACTACTACACTCCAGAAACGAAGAGACAGTCATCACAATTGATTTTCAAGGGTGAACGGGCTCCGACGAAGGCAAAAACTGTGCCATCGGCCGGCAAGGTGATGGCCACGGTCTTTTGGGATTCGCAGGGCATCATTTTTATCGACTACTTGGAAAAAGGAAAAACAATAACAGGAGCGTATTACGCGTCGTTATTGCAATGGTTGAGCGAGGAAATCAAAGAGAAACGCCCCCATCTGAAGAAGACAAAAATCCTCTTGCATCAGGACACCTGCGCTGTTTCCATGGCCAAAATTGTGGAATTGAGAATGGAATTGTTGCAGCATCCCGCTTATTCACCAGATTTGGCCCCGAGTGACTATTTTCTTCTCCCCAATCTGAAGAAATGGTTTGGCGGACGACGGTTCACTTCCAACGAGGACGTCATTGCTCAAACGGATGAGTATTTGCAGAACTTCCGAAATCCTATTTTTTGGACGGGATAAAAATTTTGGAAAAAAGGTTGGAAAAGCGTATAGAGCTAAAAGGAGGTTATGTTGAAAAATAATTTTTTTTTTTTTTAAAACAGTTTTTTTCCATCTTTTTCTAAGGACTTATTGAACGAACCTCGTAGCAATGATAGTATTAGGATCAAATGAGGTATCATGGGTATAAATATTATATAAAATGGAACCAATTATACTGCCTTCTGTTGCTCCGTCTAGAATAGGATATATTTCCGAGGATTCTGAGTTAATTGCAACTTGGAATTGATAAAAGCATAATTTAAATTCATTTTAATTCACTTATTAGAAACAAAAATACAATTTAAACATAACGACAGGCAATGTTTATTTTCTGTACAATCTTTTGATTTGAAATGGAATTAAATTGTAGGTTTATTATTTATTTCGTTAATATCAATCAAATATCAAGCGTATCAATTTTGGAGACTTTTGGAGAGTTTTAAAACACGCCATTCTCCATATTAGTGGTAGCATACCGAAATGCTTGCATACTTTTGTTGTTTTTCAAGTGGTTATTTTGACAATTATCGGAAAGTGCAAGTGAAAGTGTAGTTTTTATGTTTCTTTTTTTTTTAAATATTTACGAAAAAATAAGTATTTATAGAAATAGTTATATTGTCGATAACATTTAATAGGAAGTGTTGCTGGTAATTTAACGGAATGAGGAAGCCGGTAAGTTGTCATCTTCATTTTTATTAGAGAAATTAATAAAAATTTACTTTACAATGTGTTTAATTTGCTTTTAGTGATTAGTTTTATCCAAAAAGTAGTTAAAAAGTGAAAAGTTCATCATTCAATAAATGTTAACAAATGTGATGTTGAAAGTTCAATGTTTACCAGGAAATATTTTAGTGTATAAACTATGTGTAAAAAAATTTAAGGGATCAAACTTTTCAGTCTATTTTCCATTCCTATTTTAATTGTATTCAAATAAAAAAAGGATATTCTGTAGGCTTATTATTTAAATAAATTTGTGTACATTTATGCTTTCACTTGCTCGATTAGACCATTTTCTTATGTCTTTACTAAATAATAATGTTTTCAATTTTTTTTTAGAATATTATTTGTTAATTATTAAAGTACATTCGGTATTTTTTATCTTGTAATTTAGTTTTGAAGCGTTGGCTATAATGTTGTATACGATTAACTGGTTTATTTAATTCATTTTGCATTTTTGGAATGGATTTTTATTTATGCACATAATTGTTTTGATATAATCAAATAACATGCAATTTATATTCTTATATGCTCTTCCACTTTATAATTCTCTTTTAATAAATAATATGTAGTAAAATAAATAAAATGAAAATATACAATAAATAAATAAATAATACTTTAAAAAAGAATACTGTGTTTTATTGGAAATTTCTAAAACTAATTGCATCAAACAAAAAAATCCGCAATATTAAAAAAAATATATTTGCTTATGAATAAATGACATAAAATATGGAAATGATTTTAAACGAACCGCTTCAATTGCATACTAAAGTTTAAAATCGGCCCCTACTGATTTACGCCGTTTCTGTTATTTTGCCTGTGTGTGTGCGTTCTACGAATGTATTGCCAACAAAATTCGGCCAAAATTTTCGTGTAGAGGCTTCTAACAAACAAACAAAAAAGTAGAGGGGAAAAAATATTTTTAGAACACATACACACACATACCCACATATGAAAACTGAGGTGTATTTCCGACTCGATGGAAGCAACAAAGATTGGTTCTTATCCCAAAAGGGAAGAAACCACCGCACGAACCAGCATCCTATCATCCACTTTGCATGCTGGATTCGGACGGGAAGAACTTGGAGCGGATAGTAGCCGACAGATTGGAGCAATCTATCGATCCTCAACTTTCCGAATTCCAGCATGCAAAGGAAGGGGAGATCGACCATCGACGCGCTGGAACTCGTCACGAACATTGCAAAGGAAGCCATCTCAGGAAAGAGATGGAATGGCGGTTCCAAAACGTGTTGCCTCATTGTCACCCTGGACATCAAAAATGCGTCTTACTTGGCCCGCTGGGATAGAGTCTTGGAGGCTCTTGAGAACATGGGGATTCCCTACTACCTACGGAGGATGGTCAGATCATACTTCAGTGATCGACTACTGCACTACGAGACGGAGGATGGACCAGCAAAGTATGGGATCACGGGAAGGGTACCTAAGTTCTCTGTCCTGGTGCCACTCTTGTGGAACGTCATGGACGACGACCTACTCCATCTGGAATTACCGATGAACACAACACGCGTGGCTTTCGCGGACGACGTAGCGGTTGTCCTTGTAGCCAAACACCTAGAGGAACTAGAAGCCACATTCTCCACCACCATCCGGAGGATAAGGCAGTGCATGACATCGTCAGATCTGTCTTTGGCGGAACATAAGACCGAGGCACTCCTTGTGAGTAGCCGGAAGAAAATGGAGACCATCACCATAAGAGTAGGCGACCACGACATCCAGTAACGCCCTACATCCGGTATTTAGGAGTGGTCTTGGATGCCAGACTCAACTACAAGGAGCACATCTCCAGCGTCAGCAGGAAGGCATTAGCAGTACAGAGCGCGCTTTCGCGGATAATGCCCAATATTGGAGGCCCCAGGCAAATTCGAAGGCGACTACTGGCAACTGTAGTTACCTCCGTCCTGCTATATGGAGCACCAGTGTGGGCGAAATCGCTAGAGCTAACAACATACCGCAAGACAATGTCATCAGTCCAGCGGCTCTCAGCGATCAGAGTGGCGTCAGCATACCGAACGGTATGACACGATGCCGTCGTGGCATCATGCCCAACCATCGATACCCTGGCAGGAGAGGGGCGGAAGGTCTCTCTGTGAAGAGGAGAGACCCGAGAGTCTTCGCCTCTGGCAAGAGAGATGGGACAGCTCGACGAAGGGTCGGTGGACTCATCGGCTAATCCCAGATGTCACCAAATAGGTCACTCGCCTGCACGGGGAAGTCGGGTATTACATCACCCAACTCTTGATTGGGCATGGATGCTTTCGGGCATACTTGCACGGATTCAAGAGAACTGACTCCCCAACCTGTCATCATTGCCGCGATGTGATTGAAGATGCAGAACACGTGTTCTTCCAATGCTCCTTCTACGAGAGGGCACGGGCAGAACTGGAAAAAAATCTGGACCGTTCCATCAGTCCAGAAAACATAGTGGAGTGCATACTGAAGACCCAATCGGCTTGGAACAGTGTTGCAGAGTACGCGTCATAACATCGGGACAGTAGTAATATCAAATAAGAACGCCCCGGCGAAGTAGTATTTACAAAGAGTGCCGCCGGGAACCATCGTTCCGGGAGCAAAGGTAGAGGTACAGGTTAGGTTTTAGCGAGGTAAAAATCCCGCATAACTCGTCTGGCAGGTAGAAGGTCTCCCAGGCGAATACCTTTTGAAGGGTTCCCCCTGTACCTCATTAATCTAAACTTAAAAAAAAACATACGAAAACTGACACTGGCGCTTGAGGCTGAGGAGTTCTTCCATGGCAGTTGCGACCTGCCTTAAGCTGCTGGACAGAATTTCGGAAGTGCTTAATTCCTATCTGAGTGAGGGAATTTTTCCGCAACTTTGGAAAATGAAATGCCTCGTACTACTACCAAAGGGAAGAAGGCCACTTGGGGATGCACTCTATCCAATCGATTGGTGGAATTCACTGAATGGCATAGGGGAATACCTGCTACCCAATTTGCCTTCAGGAGGACATGCTCCATCTTGGCGATGGTACAGCGAGTAAAGCTATCGAAGTCAAAAGATGGAGAAGAGGCGCCATAAAGAACCTTGACGCCCTGTGCTCAATGGTTGTTTCGGAATACTTTACAAGGATAATAGAAGACTACCCCTAAGTAGTAGAATTCTGTTGTACCGGACGAACAATCAGAACCAAAAAGAGGGCTCGGTTCTGGGCTCTTTGTTTGCCACATTTGAAATGCCAAAAAATTAATAATTTCAGAAAAACCGTGTGCCCACATCTGAAATGCCAAAATCGTTTGTTGCCATTAGTTATATTTAGTAAGATTTGTAATTTATTTATTTTTTTTATCAAAATAATCGGTCGCTATTCGGCGAACTGTGAAAAGTTTTGAACGTAATCTTTATTTATACAATGTTCACGTGCCAGTAAGATAAAGATCTGGTCTAAGCGCTGAGAATATTGCTGCAGTTAAGGTAAGTGTTAATTGAGTCCCAAATTTATTAATTTGAAGGCGTTCTCAACATTTGGGACTGTGTGGCCACAACACCAAAGACGGACGCATAAATCAGCAAGGCTATCGAAGATTTCATGATCCAATGACGCTTCGTTGAATCAACGGTGACACCGGAAAATTACCGTATGAGTTTAAGATTTTATAATAAGTTTCATATTTTACATAAAAAAGAGAAAATTCGGAATATTTTACAATTTTGCTTCCATGAAGGCTGCTGAAATTGTGAATGGTCTTTATGGTCCTGACACTTTCACTGCCAATTATGCGCAATTTTGGTTTTGTCGATTCCGTTTCAGTATTTTTGATGTTAAAGATACACCTCGAAAAGTTGGGCCTATCATCAAAAATATCGATGTTAGCAGTCGTAGTATTGCCCAGAAGCTAAAGATCGATCACAAAACAGTTTGAAACCATCTGCATGAAACTGAATTCAAAAAGAAGCTCGATGGATCGAATTTCCATCTGCGAAGCCTTAGAAATCGACCCATTTCTTAACCGGATAGTGTGTTCGGGAATGATAAATGGGTGACATACCCCATGAATATTGTCCGAAAGGGCGGTGAAGCGACTCAAAAGGTGGCCATAAACCAGGACTAATGGCAAGGAAGGTTTTGCTGTGCATTTGGTGGAACTGGAAAGCAATTATCTTCCATATGGCCCAACAACTAAATTCGGAACTCTACTGTCAACAATTGGACCGTTTAAAGCTAGCAATTGATCAGAAACCGCCAAAACTGGCCAACAGAAGAGGTGTTGTATACTATCAGGACACCGCCAGTCCACACACGTTTATAGTGACTAGTCAGAAACTCTGGGAGCTTCATTGGGAAGTTTTAATGCATCCACTTTATAATTTGAAACTGGCACCAAGTGACTACCATCTTTTTTTTATCGTTGAAAAACTTCCTTCGTGATAAGTAATCGGCATCAAGAGAAGATTGTGTAAGTCGCTTAATGGGGTTTTCCGCCAATAGGGACCAGGACTTCTATAAGACAAACATTATATGAAGTTACCTTCAAAATGCAAACAAATTATTTAAAAAAGTGGTGCATCTTTGATCCAAATCGGACAATCCGAACCATGTTAAATAAAGTTTTGAAGTAAACGTAAAAATAATAAACTTCAATTCCTCTTGCACTCAAAAGGATTATTCGATGCTTGCCTTGAGATTGCCCCTCACCTTTCTCTCTCTGTTGTGGCTGCCGTAAGTTTCTGAATCTTTCAAGAAACTACACACAATATTATGGCTTTTATCTATTTATTGATCAATTTCACTATATTAAAGACTTTGGTGTTAAAATACTTTTATTATGCTTATTTCCTCACTACTTGATTTTTTTAAATTTCCATGCAAAAAGCTATTTAAATAAAAAAAATCCCTCAATTTTAATAACTACTGTACTCAAATAGTTGGCACACTACCAGTACATATTTTTAAACAAATAAACTTAAAAAAAACTATCTTAAAACAACAACAAAAATACTCATAAAAATGGGGAAGGTTCCAAAAAGTTGTCGGGCAGAGTACACATATGACTTTATTTGATGAAAAATTGTATGTTAACATAAAATCGAAGGCAAACAAAAATAAAACAAGCATAATGAGGTCCATTTAGTGTGAAAACGAGGCTCCTTTTCATCCTCTGATTCGGATATTGCTTATTCAAGAATGTAACTTGGATGGATCTGCAGTAAACTTTAGGCTTGTTATAATCCCAGTATTATAATCACATATTCTCCAAAAGACTGTCCCATCCTAACCACCAATAATATTTTAAAACGATCCCTTTAGGCCTTTCGATGTCTACAGTGAATACTGTACTGCATTGGCACACTGCGATCACGTAGGCTTAGATTAAAATTGTTTTCTTTTCTTTATAATGATAAACTAAAAGTAATTTATTTGAACACTTGAGTTCAGCAGGCTAACATTGGCATTGTCATCAGAAAAGTTTTCTAAAATGTTATATCAGCTCAAAACGAGAACCCTCTTTTTAAGGCCTTTTAGAAAACTTTTCTGCTGACAATTCCAATGTTATCCTGCTGAGTTCAAGTGTTCAAATAAATTCTAAAATAATTTAAGTCTAAGCCCTACGTGATTGTAGTGTGTAAAAGCACTACAGTGTTCACTGCAGGCACGAGCACACTACACAGGCACTCTGTTCTGATAGAAAATCATACCCCGCAATAGTCTTCTTAACAAAAACAATATCCTGTTTAAACGCTGCTCATCTAAATTACCGTAAAGGTGGCGTTATTTACTCTGTTAGTCAGATCTGCTCTCTTCAAGTTAATAAGCTACCTAGTCTATCTACAAGGACTAAATTTTTGATATCTTAAATTTTTAGTCTTTACGTACCCTGCCAGCTTCTGTAGAATTCTCTGCTTGAAACCTGGATAAATATTTAGAATAATATTCAGAATTATTACATGTAAAGTTAAGAGAACTCGTAATTTTTATTCGTGTTCTTTTTTTGCTATAAAATGCCAAATTCAATATCCGATTTCGTGCACCTGTTTGTGGAAGGTACGAGTATGAGTAAATGTTTAATATTTGATGTTGCACTTTCAAGAAGTGAACCACTTACTTTGCAAAAATATTAATCTTTATTTAGCAAAAGTAAATCGCAGCATTTTATAAAATTTCGAAACATTTGATTTCAAAGTACAAAGCGCAAGTAATCCAAGTTGTGTCAAAAATTTCTGGTTTAGGCAAAAATCGCTGTAAGAGAAATCGGAGACTTATATAATCTCAAATTTGTTCCAAATAAAATACCGGTCGTACCGAACCAGAAACTCGAATAACGGTGAGCAGACGATTTTGAGGTCCTGGTATTTTTGCGCACGTGGCAGTTAGAAAATCATTACTGCGCCCTAAAAATTAAAAAAAGTAAGAGTGAGGTTTGTTTGTTTTTATGTAAGGTCTCAGAGAAAAGTATTAGCGGCCATTTTGTAGCGTCACGGTCATGAGGTCATTTTGTGACCATATCGCGTTTAGGTTTGGGTTGCCAGCTTAATTAAAAAAAATGTATGATAGTTAATTGGAGGAAGAAGTTAGAAATTGTGGAATTTTTTGGAGCATATTAAAAATATGATTTGGGATAGGAGTTGTTGGATCTAAGAGCTTTTCAATGGATTAGACTTTATTATATTAAAACTGTACTGCTGGGGACTTTAAAAATATACTTGAGAAAGATGAGTCAAAATTCTAGATCTGTGGGTTCAAAAAAAGTTTAAAATTTACTTTTGGTAAAAGTACTACAATGTCAACCGTGAAGTAAAGCGATGGCTCGATTATAGTTTGGCTTTACTTCTCTTCAGATATAGTAAAAGACTTGGTGAGGATTGAAGAATTTTTTATCTAAATATTGCAGAGTCGAAAGAATTCGTTATGCAGCAGGATAACAATTCCAAACCTACCTCAAAACTATGAAGAGAATTTCCACAAACTAAAAGCAAGAAGGCATTTTGGAAAATATAGTATGACATGGCCACCACAATCACCTGATCTTAACTCTTTTGAAGCTTATTCGAATAAAGGAGAATAAATAGGAAAGACTTGTGGAGTATCTTCTTCCTGAGACCGTGTAAGCTGTCATCAAAAGCAAAGAAATATTTTTTGATGAAAAGTCAATTTTAGCATAATTTTAAATTTTTTTATTTATTATTTTATTTAATTGGTATCTACAATTACTTATAGCTAGAAACAAGTAGATTTTTATGAATGTATTGTAAATACAAGGAAACGCCCATCAATGTTGTTGTATAATAACATACGTACGCTTTCTAAAACTGTTTCTTCGACGTACGTGATTTTCTACGTACGTTTTTCAAAATTTTATTTTGAACGTACATGATTTTTCCACGTACATTTTCTAAAACTGTTTTTTTGACCACCATTTCCACGCTTTACCCCCCTCCACCACCTTCTTATCTTAACGATATGAGAAATGTTTTGAACGAATTTTTCGAAAATCTGTTCTTTGCTCTTGCCTTAAATCTAACATCTGCCATCACAAATGGGTTTTTGATATCAGTTTCGACCTACTGTTCTATGGGTCATAGTAATTGTTTGTATCGTCCATTAAGTTCACGTTTTTTAGTTTTCGTGTGAGGGTTCCAGGTTAACCGATTGTTGAACATGAGTTCAAGGCAACGCACGCTCGGTTTTTTTTGGAATACAGCGTCATTTTATATCATAATACGATCTCAGATTAAAGTACTTCTATATTGGAAATGGAGCTAAATAGCAATTTTTTATGTTAAATAAATTTGTTGGCAAAATTGCAAATATGTGCAGTTTTTGAGAATGTACATAGTTTTTGTACCTGAAAACACGTCGATTAAGAAAAAATTTCAAAAATTTTACACAAAAACCTTTGAATATAAAACTGTAGTATTTGTACGCAAAATAAATCTTTTTTAAACAGACAAAAATTGATTTTATATATGATTTGTAAAAAAAAAAAGCAATATGCAATCATTTATAAGGAATAGTAAAATCATAATTATATATAATTTAAAGATGGAAAATTAGTTTTGGATTAACGTATGAACGCTGTGTAATACTGAATTAGTGCCATCTATGAGATTTAGTAAACAACTTTTTAACTTTGGAGCTTTTTCACTATTTTCGTTTGTGCTTTTTCGGTTAGGAAATTCGATTTATAATAAAAAATATTCTCTTATAACAATTAAACATATAAATAATATTAGTTTAAAAAGATTACTTGCAAGATATTCGATTGTGAACTAATACTGGCATGGTAGAGAAAGAGAATATGTTTTTCAGTGGAGGAAAATAAATTTTCAATTAAACCTCACAAATGTTCCCCAAAGCCAGCGATCCATGACAGTCTCTATATCCTTTAAAATTATAGGACTAACAATAAAAATTGTAAAAACTTCGCTTTTTATTATAAAATTCTTTTGAAATGCTATATTTTTTTATTAATTTTCTTTATCTAGCGAAAAGCTTTTGAAAGAAAAAAAACTATTTTAATAAATACTGTTGTAGGTTTTCATGAATACAGGGTGGGCCAACTTGGCCTGACTGACTTAATTTAAAGTGCACATAAATTTTGTATTAAATAAAAGTGTAATTTTTTTTTAAAATTTAAGAGTGAAAAATATTAATTTTTAAATGACTTTCATTTTTTTGTTGCTAGTTAAATTGTTGTTTTCAAGGCATTTTGCATAACGGTGCGCAACGTTTCTGGATCAAAATTTGCCATTTCTGTTCGGATATTCTGCTTTATGGTTTGTTCATGTAAGCCCATCAGGGGCTATCAAATCTTTCTTTTGGAATTATTTGAAAATTAATTCTAAGAATTGCCATTGTCGCTCTTGTGACATGAGCTACAGCTCCATCTTACTGGAACCGTATGCCAGGGTTATTCAGAACTGCCGGACGTAAAAATGTTCTAACATGGTCCGATATACCGCCCTTTCGATGGTTTGTGTATGCTCACCCTCATCTTCGAAAAAAAATTGGACCGATAGCAATAATTCCACACCAAAAAATGCAACTAAGAGGGTGTAATAATTGCCTCTGATGCAACGGATTCTCCATACCCCAAATTCGGCATTTCTATTTATTTAAAAATCCATTTAAATGAAAATGCGCTAAATAATGAGATTTTTCAAAAAGTTGGCATTATCTATCGCAAGCTGAATGAATCTCTTGGTATAATGTAGCCGTTGTGCTGCTTTCCTCGATAATAATTTTGAACCAAACGAATTTTGTATGGAAATATTGTCAGATCAAGTTTTAAAATGCGTCATAGCGATGTGAAATAAATTTTTTGGTGCTCCCACTCTGGAACATGCTACGTATAATTGTCCGTGAAAAAAGCACGGTTCCTTGAAATTCACACCACACACTTGAATAGTTTGTCGTTGAGCTTTATTAACGGTTATAGCAAAGGATAAACGCACGGGAAATTGAAGACGTTTGAATTCAAATTGCATGTCTGTTAGTATTAATAGGATCCGCGGTATCATAATTACCTGGCAATTTTTGTTGAATTTGAAAATTTATTTCATTAACATTTGCATTTTTTGGTGCTAAAATTGTGCGTTCTCTTAACCAATCATGATTTTTGTAGTTTTGAACAATGTTTGGAAACGCGATCGTTAAGTTCTTCTTTCGATAGTAAAATTGTGCAAAAGCTATTTGATAACGTGATGAAGCCATTTAAATCACTTGCAGTTTTGCCATCGCCAATCTGCAGCAGTTGCTTTGAAAAGTCACGTGCTCTTGGTTCATTTTGAATACGCACACGCATATTTATGTTTAGCGATAATTTCTGTACATTTCCCCAAAGGAACGAACTTTTTCAAACATGCATTAATTTCATCAGCTG
This sequence comes from Atherix ibis, assembly GCA_958298945.1. NCBI lineage: Eukaryota > Metazoa > Arthropoda > Insecta > Diptera > Athericidae > Atherix > Atherix ibis. The sequence continues at coordinate 56,409,019 of OY282610.1, read as the reverse complement.
GAGTTGATTTGGGAATGACGGGCAACGTTTGTCGAAAATCATCAGATAGCAATATTAATGCACCGCCGAACAACTGTTGATTTCCACGTAGATCCTGTAATGTTCGATTCAATGCTTCCAAAGATTTTTTATTGGCCATCGGACATTCATCCCATAGAATAATTGCTGCTTGTTGCAAAACTTTGGCCATTCCAGAATTTCTTGAAATATTACACGTTGGAGGAGTTTCAACCGTTTGAATGTTGAATGGCAATTCAGAAAAATTCTGCTTTGAGAATGTGCAGTTCGCCCACCATCTAATAATGTAGCTGCAATACCAGAAGAAGCAAGTGCCAATGCAATTTTTCGTTCGGATCGAATTGTTGCTAATAATAATGAAATAAGAAATGTTTTTCCAGTGCCACCAGGAGCATCCAAAACATACAATCCACCAGTGTTGTTACCCAAGTAACGCACTCGGAACTCACTCAATAAGTGCCGTCAATGAGTTCCGTTTTTGTTACGTCGGACGGCTCTTAGTTCATGAAAGCAAACAAATTTTCTCTTAGTCCGGCTTTTAGCGACAAAGGAAGAACAGTTTCTTAACCGTTTCTGAACCCATCTTGAACAAATTCGTAATTAGATGACGGAACATAGTGCCGTCAGAGTGCCGTCAAATAGCTTAATTTTCGTAACTTGCGTTACTTGGGTAATGAAAGCTTGCATGATTCTATCATATGCATTCTGTTTGTTTGTTTGTAAGGTCCCTTAGACATGTGCCAGGGGCCACTTCATAGCGCCACGACCGTGAGGCCATTTGGCGACTTCGTAGTACGTGTGGGAATTTTTCTGAGAGAAACTGGTCTCTGGTTAGTGGTATAGAAAGTTGAGAATTTTGTTATATTTTGTGGAGCAGATTAGTATGTTGTAGAAGATTAAATAGGGGACTAGGGAATGGAGTTGTTGGATCGAGGAGCTCCATAATGGGAGGAATCCTGCTCGCAAAGTAGTTCTTGGTTATGTGGCATTCCTGTAGAATATGGTAGACAGTGAAATGGGTGCCACAGGATTGGCAGAAGGGACGGTTGGTGTTGCCAAAAAGGAAGTTATGGGTAAGAGCAGTATGTCCAATCCGGATTCTGAGGAGCTTTCGCGCCCAGAATTTCGGTATGGATGTTGAATACACTGGTTTGTTAGTGGTTCTCCAATGAGTCGACAAAAAAGTATCGCTATTGGTCCAGTCATCGTGTCTGCGGATGGCTAAAGGTGTTAGTTGCCATTCTGTTAGTAGGCGAGGCAGATTGGGAATGACTGTGATCACTGGCCGACGGAGTGTTTCTCCAGCCAACTTGTCAGTACTTTCATTACCCACAATTCCCACATGCCCTGGCACCCATTGCAACTCGACACTCCTATTGCTAAGTAGGCTATGACGAATTGCGCTAAGTACTGGGTCACTCGATGGGCCACAAATGGCTTTAAGGGCGGCAAGGCTGTCGCTAAAAATAATAACGTTTTGTTGGCTGGGAATATTGGTCGCAATTTCAATTGCCGTTTTGATGGCCCACAGCTCCCCGTAATATGGAGCTGCCCTATAAGGGAAGATTCCACAACATAGTGTGCGGGTGCTGCAGCCAAAAAGTTCGACGACCGCAAAAGATGTAATATCGGTGTCAGCGGCGGCATCAGTGAACAACAGTCGATGATGTTTTAATCCGTCCAACTGTTCAAGGAACAATTTCCTATATGTGGATGGATCAGTTCTAGCCTTCTTAAACCTGTCAAGAGAAGCAGTCACTTCCAACTTTGCTCCTAACCATAGTTTCCAATCTGGGTGTGGAAGGGAAGTTTGGAAATCGACGGGGAGGATGGATGAATTGCTTTCAAGGTGGGATATTAATAAGGATAGCGATGATGAATTCCTTTTTGAGCTGGGGGAGATGATAATGTTTTTTATTAAAGTGTGGAGGGGATAATTTGGAAGGCATAGGTTTTTGTAAATTAAACTTAGGCGGGCTTTGTGAAGATAGAGAAAAATAGGTTTTCGACCAGTCTCTATCAGTATGGATTCCACCGGAGATGTCCGATGTGCTCCACTGGCTAGTCTAATACAACGGTTTACCGCTGCCTCGACTAGTTTTTTCCCTACTATTGGCACACTGACACATATAGTGAGGAAATAGAGCAAGGTCCCGTCCAAAAGGGCGTTGGTTACTCTAATTCCCTCACTTTGTCTTACCTTACTTTTGCTGCCGACTAAAATTTTTACCATTCGGAGAATGATATTAATTTTGTTAACAGCATTTTTAATCTGAAGATTCCATTTTCCTCCACGGGCAATTGAGATACCCAGGATTTTCATGGAATCGTTTGGGCGGAGAGGGAAGGGGGCTAGTGACGAGTCCGATAAACTACAATTTTTTTTCCTGCAAACATGAAGGCAAGGTGGGTTCGATGTACAGATAACCGCACCGTTTATGCTGCTCCAAGTGTTGATGTTGCGGATGGCGTTATTTATTTGTTGCTGAAGATCAGCACCAGATACAAGTATAAAAATATTGTCGGCATATATGTAGTGGTTAAAGGATGATAGTTGGTGGGAAAGGGAGTGAATACACGTATATATATTGAATAGGATCGTTGATAAAGGGGATCCTTGTGGGATGCCGTTTTTCATTTCGCGTTTTGACGAAAAATGACCGTTGGCGCGTACCGTGAAGGTTCTACCAGTTAGGTAGGAAAGTAGTAATGCCAATATTGCAGAGTCTACTCCCCACTCTGCCAGCTGTAAGAGTACCCTATGTGGGCAAATTCGGTCATACGCCTTTTCTAGGACGAAGGACAACAGTAAACCGCAATGTCTACGTTTGTAGCAATTGTGGATTGAATGTTGGAGTTCAAGTAGCATACTCAGAGTTCCTCTGCCTGACCTGTAGGCATGTTGTTGGGGATTGAGTCTATTGGCAAGCGCCTGGTTAAGTCCTGTAGCTAAGATCTTTTCCAGGATCTTGAAAGTGCAAGGCAGTAATGAAATTGGTCTAAAATTGTTAGCCGAAGAATGGGAGAGATTTTTCTTGGGAACTGGAATGGCTGTTGCGACCTTCCAGCAATTTGGGAAAATAGATTTTTCCAGAGTTTTGTTAAAGAGGTTGACAATTCTAATATGAAAAGTCGAAGATGCCTCTTTAATCATTTTAAAAGAAACCTTGTCCTTACCAGGTGTGGTTCCCTTGAAGGAATTCAACGAAAAGTTGAACTCCGCAAGCGTTACTGGTTGGTTCAAGATTAGAGTGGAGGCTGACGGTATAGGCGAGAGATTTTCCGTAAAGTATTGTTTCTCTCTATGACATGTAATACTAAGGTGGTTGTTGGATGAAAACGAGGCCAAGGACTGTGCCAGTTCCTCAACGATAGCTGTCGAGTCGGATATAACTCCATTCTCAGATTCAATAGATGGGATAATACCATTTTTTTGGCGACCAAGAATGCAGTTAATACCTCTCCATGCTTCTTTCGGTGAAGTTCGGGAATCAATTGAAGCGGTGAAGTTATTCCAAGCTGTTCGCTTGGCCTGCTTCACCGCTCTTTTGACTCGAGCAGTCCTAAGTCTCAATTCGATGAGATTAGTCATACTGGAAAAACGAGAGTAGTCTTTCCAGGCCATATTTCTTTCACGTCGTAATGTTGCGATTTCATAGGAATACCATTTTGGTTGTTTTTTAGACATGCCAACTGAAGACGGAATTGTCCCAGCAGCTGCACGTCTAAAAACTTTTATCACGTTTTCTGCCTCAAGGTTAGGAGATTGGGCAACGGGTAGATCAGCAGAAGCTTTGAAAATCGAAGCTCTGTAATTTTCCCAATTTGCGCGCTCTTCTATAAACCGTGACAGTGGTTTTATTTTAACGTGCGCAACATTTGCCTCCAGAAGTATGGGCAAGTGGTCACTTCCTTCAAGGAAGCTATGAAATTTCCATGAATATAATTCAAAGTTCCGTGTAGGAACGAAGGTGAGGTCGAGAACAGAGGTAGTACCTCTGGTTGAAAAAAAGGTCGGTGAACCATCGTTTAGTAGAGTGAAGCTCGAATCGGTAGAGTTGAGCCATTCCTCGAAGATTTTCCCGCGCCAACAGGTTCTTGGGGAACTCCAAGCATGACTGTGGGCATTAAAATCTCCAAGGATGATGGTATTTTCAGGTAATTGGCTAATTAGACCTTTCCAATCTGCTGGAGAAAAACGCAGGCTGTGTTCAATATATATATTGGCAATGTGGACTTTGGGAGAGGTATTTACAGAAATAAGGATTGTCAAAAAATTTGTTGAAATGTGAATTTGTGAGTAGGATATGGAGGGGTGTATGAGGAAACATACACCACCTCTTTTATTGTTGTTAGTTTTGTTGTAAAACAAACATTGGTATTTTTGGTAAAATGGTTGGTTGTAGGAGTGAGGTAATTTGGTTTCTTGCAAAGCAACTATTTTTGGAGAGTACTGATTTAGCAGCAGGCTCAGACCTTCTAGGTTATTAAGGAACCCGTAGATGTTCCATTGCAAAATGGAACATCTGGCGTTGTTACTTATACCATTTCTATGGAAAATTACCATAGTTGAAGGTTAGGCAAGCTAAAAACTAGAACAGTAATCTGCCCAGAAGTAGTGCTGCATGAAGGGAGAAAAATATGGTGGAGAAGAACTGGACTGTAAGTCTGTGAACCATTAGAGGTTTGCCGAAAGGCATACCACTTCTTGTTCACCAGATTGCAGGCTCGTACTCTTAGAAAAAACATTAGCAATGTTATTTTTTGGAGCTTATTCCTGGTTTACCAGACTTCATTTTTTGTGCTAAGGTAAGAACCGTGTTGCGATCTTCTGGATCGAGGTCTTTTAACGTGCTAATTAGTATAGCAACTTGTTCACTGGTGGATCGGGGGTGGGTTGACGGTGTTTGGGAATTTGAGAGTGGGGATTTTGATGGGGTGGTGATTGATTTATCAGAAGAGGTGTTGATTCCTGTATTTATAGAAGGTTTTTTGACCATTGGCGTTAAAGAATTTAGCTTACGCTCAAAAGCTTTTCTGGAAGGAGAGGGTGAAATTTTTTTGGATGTGAGAGGGGATGGTGGCAGTGGTAAAGTGGACGCAGAAGGCGTTGGTGGCAATGATGAGGATGCTGATGTATTAACGGAATGAGATGACGCACGGACTGCTTGTGCAAAGGAGGTGTTCGATTTTAGTGTGGAGGCATCCATTTGAGATTTTTTGAATATTGTTGTTGCTGCAGCCATGGAACATTTGTTGTCCGTCATAACTTTAAGAATAGTTTTTCTCTCAGCGTACGAAGGGCAACAACGGTCTCCTGAGGTGTGTGAGTCTGTTTTGCAGTTAACGCAAAATACACGTGTACATGTCTTTTCAAGATGGGGCGCAAGTCCACAACTAGCACATACCGCCGAAGCCTTACAGTATTTAGCTGTATGGCCCAGTACTTGGCAGTTGCGACATCTCATGGGGTTCGGATAATATGTTTTCACATCAAATCTGTGAAAAAGGATGTTGAGGTTGGAAGGGAGTTCGTACGCGTCAAAGGTCAGAACAACAATACCCGTAAATGACTGGGTACCGTCGCGCGTAGAGATTATTTTTCTAGCCTCTACCACGTTGTAATCAATGAGGTTGCTGACAATTTCCTCTTCGGATGTATTTGCAAGCCACTTGCAAAAAATCGTCCCCTTTACTTGGTTGAGGGAGGGGTGAAGTGTGAAATTTAATTTAATGTCATTGACAAAAACCGGTTTGGCGTGAATAAATTTATCGGCCGAAAATCTTGTTTTGGTTGTTAGCAATAGATCACCGTTACGATAATCGTTTATTTTAAGAATATCATTGCTGATATTCTTGAGAGCCAGACTAGTTTTAAAAGGACAGAGTTGGTTCGCTCTGAATTTTGCCTTGGGTGAAGTAGAAATTACTAGAAAGCGCGGATGTTCGGAAATTTTAGTCGGAAGGGAGGGGAAGTTAACCAATTTGCTTAATACAGATAGGTTCGTGTTTGTTTGGTTGTGGTTGTAGTGATTGTTATTTACATTTTTTGTTGTGGTATTGATGGATTGGTTTAGTCTGGCTCTTTTCGTGGATTTTGTGGTAGAGGCGTCGAGAATTGTAAGGGATATACCTGTATCTGGTGGCGAGGGGGGGTCCGGTAGCCTGACGTCGACGTCCACGTCCATTGTTATGGGTTTAACAACACTTAATTTCACTCGATTTTCACTTCACACGTAAGGGAAAACAAAACAAATAAGTGAAACAATTAAAAAAGGTCAAACACTGATAGAATTTACGCGTGAAGAGAGAAAAATGAAACCGAATCTACGTAGCGATATAAGTACGTCCGCACTGGTACGCAGTGTGGACGGGAATGGATATCATATGCATTCTTTTGCTGAACATTCAATTGTGGAATGTGTGTTTGCACAAACGCACGCAATTCATCATATTCGAATTGCTTTTCGCGTTGCAATTCTCGCTCAAATAAATCATGCATTGAACGATTTGGTGCGATCATGCCTAATTGTCCTAATGCTTTATTTGCAATCATTTGGCCAATATATAGTTTTACTAAGAATTGTTTATATAAAATTTTCTATCATTTCAATAAGATTGAATAAGTTACCAACTGACAGTTTGAATGACAGTTAAAATTAGTTTGTATTTATTAATGGGAATTTTCACTTTCAATTTAACTACCTTAAAATTAAAAGCACGTTTTTATTGTTCGAACAAGAGTGCGCTTTTGCATATGGTAATACTGTTGTTAGAAGGAGGAATCATAACAATTTATAAAGCTTCAAACAACTGGTAGCAAAGACAATTAAGCAAAGACTCGGACCATTTTTTGGTGTATTTAATTTATCGTATCAATTGTAGGAAGCTTTTTACAACTTTCATGGTTGTTGTATTTGAATCTTCAATCCTCTGTGCTTTCAATGTAAATCTTTCTGTCTATGATAAATGAGCTTCTATATTTTGCTTTCTCTTTTAATTAAATGACCATCATTAGTCGTTGGAAAAGAATAATTTCACCAAATATTCTACAGGTAAATGAAAATAAACGTTTTGTTAAATATTGTTAAATTTTAAAACAATATGAAATATTACAGAGAATTCGGAATTGTGGATCGCAAGTTTAATAATTTTTATCGTAACCATTTCTTTGCGAAAGTTTTTATCGTAGATATTTAATATTTGCGTGCAGATGGCGCGCAAGGAACAGTAGCAAGCACATATTTGACTGGGCGATTAGTAAAAGTTCTCTAGTCGGTATAAAATAGAATCTTATGTCAACAGCGGAAATGAATAGTGTAGTAAATATGATAAATAATATAATAAATTGATTATGAATGGTGGGAAGTTATTTGAGTCGTTGATATATTCGCAGCTCATCAAGCAGTTTAGTTGCTTAAACTAACAGCATGGTTTTTATGCCTTCCAGATCCACCACTACTAACCTTCCACCGTACATTTATTTCTAATATAGTTTATAATTTTTCTAAAGGTTTGCATACTGACCTGCATCTACACTGACTTTAGGTGGGATTTGACAAAATTCCTCAGTCGAAATATCGGAAATAATTCTAATTATTCTTCAATTGGTTTAGTTCATACTTATCTGATAGGACCTTTAACGTATCTTTTCGCACATGTTTATCAAGAGATTTTGAAGCACTTACACTGGTGTTCCGCAGGGTAGCCATCTTGAACCATTACTTTTTATTCTTGCCATTTATGACAATGTTAAAGTAATTAAGAACTACAAAAATTTTAATCTTTGCTGATAATATAAATTGTTTTTCTTCAAAAATTTAAAATTTCAATGATGCAAATTTCAATCATTCAGGAGCATTTAAACTTATTTAATAATTTGGATAAATGTTAATTCATGACACGTCATTTTCGCACTTTCTCTTCCAACTTTTGGGGATCTGTGCACAAACTACAACTGACCTTAGGATATTACTGGATATGAAACTGAAATTTATTCCCCAAATTAACAACATTTATACTAAAGGTAAATGCAGTTCCCAGTTTGGGTTTTATAAAGCGTTGGTCGAGAGAAATTTCCTGTGTTAATACTTCGGTGTACTTATATGTTATAGTTGCTTAGTTGGACCTACTTTTGAGTATGCACCTGTAGTTTGGTCGCCCTTTTACAGTACTCATATTAAGCATGTCGAAACGGTTTGATGTGACTTTGTAAGGTTTGCTTTAAAGGATTTTAGACTTCCTCCGTACACAGTTCGGCTCAATTTGCTTCAAATGCCTACACTGGAGAAAAGATGCAAAGTTGCTGATTTAGTTTTCATTCACTAACTTTTCAACTCGAAAATTTACTTTTTCAGCATTATAACTTAAGAAAATTGCCTCTTCTACACGTTCAATCTTCTACTTCTAACCATGTTATGTGTGTTTCTGTTTGTACCTGCAAGCAATTCAACCTTACTACTACTAAAAGCTCTTTGTAGCTTGTTTTTTGTTATATGTTTAGGGGTACTTTGTTTAACGTTCTATGGATTTTACTATTTTCTTAGGACTTTGTATTTTTTTTTTATACTTGCATGTCTTGCATATTTGGGCCGAATCTAATCATATAGATCAGTGAATATTTTCCTACACTTGCTAGGATTGCTTCCTGCGAAGAAATTGAAAAATTCTATAGCGTTTCTATAGATACGAGGGTCGTTCAATAAGTCCTTAGAAAAAGATGAAAAAAAACTGTTTTTAAAAATAAAAAATTTTATTTTTCAACATAATCTCCTTTTCGCTCTATATACTTTTCCAACCGTTTTTCCAAAATTTTTATCCCGTCCAAAAAATAGGATTTCAAAAATTCTGCAAAATACTCATCCGTTTGAGCAATGACGTCCTCGTTGGAAGTGAACCGTCGTCCGCCAAGCCATTTCCTCAGATTGGGGAAAATAAAATAGTCACTCGGTGCCAAATATGGTGAATAAGCGGGATGCTGCAACAATTCCATTCTCAATTCCACAATTTTGGCCATGGAAACAGCGCAGGTGTGCACACGCGCATTGTCCTGATGCAAGAGGATTTTTTTCTTCTTCAGATGGGGGCGTTTCTCTTTGATTTCCTCGCTCAACCGTTTCAATAACGACGCGTAATACGCTCCTGTTATTGTTTTTCCTTTTTCCAAGTAGTCGATAAAAATGATGCCCTGCGAATCCCAAAAGACCGTGGCCATCACTTTGCCGGCCGATGGCACAGTTTTTGCCTTCGTCGGAGCCCGTTCACCCTTGAAAATCCATTGTGATGACTGTCTCTTCGTTTCTGGAGTGTAGTAGTGTATCCAGGTTTCGTCCACAGTGACATATCGACGAAGGAATTCGGCAGGATTGCGATGAAAGACTGCCAACATAGCCTCAGAGTCCACTACACGATTGCGCTTATTCTCCTCTGAGAGCAAACGCGGCACCCATCTTGCCGACATTTTTTTCACAGACAATTTTTCATGCAAAATTGAAGCGACTGTACCTTGTGATATGCCCGTGGCCTCAACTAAAATCAGATCGTGGATTTTGTCGATGATTTCAGGAGTAGACACCTCAACTGGGCGTCCTGAACGATGTTCATCTTTTGTGGATGAACGGCCACGTTTAAATTCATTCATCCAATTGTAAACCGTCGCAAACACAGGTGCAGATGTGCCATGAACTCCATTCAACTCGGCTTTGATTTCTTTCGGGCTTAATCCTTTCAAATGGAGATGTTTGATGACAGCCCTAAACTCGCTTTTTTCCATTGTTATGCACAAATAAATGTCGTTAACTTTAATCAACGATAGAAATTGACCTACGCTATGGATCGAGCTGAAATTTTGACAGCTTTCCTGTCAATACCGCTACTTACAAAAAAAAATCTTTACTGACACTACGAGCGCAATTTCTCGGATTTGCTAAGGACTTATTGAACGACCCTCGTAGCACGGATCAGCATATCGATGTACGAGATGCACGAATGAATAAAATAAACGAAGACGTTCCAAAATTGGTAGAATGGTTCAAAGATCATTATCCCTTTCCAATAATCAATCAAGTTTTTCACTATCTACAGGGGTAATCGGTGATGACGATATAAATTGCTTTAGTGCATATAATGTTGGTCTTGACTTGATCTAAAATATAATTGAATTAACTTTTGAAAAAATAAAATTTAAATGGTTCAACATAGTTGTTTTATTTCTGCGGCTATAAAAAGTTCAGTAAAGATTCATGATTGTAAAGAAAGTTATAGATTGTTATGGTAGCCCTATTCGGATGATGAGCAGAGGCGTAATTACCATTTACTGTCTCGTTGGCGGTGTAACATGCCATAATAAAGCAAAAGAAATGCAAAAATCCGCATTGATACCCTTCGATACTGATCTTCACCGAGGACCACGGGCATCGGGTGCCCTATGGTTTTAAAACACTGTACCCGACAATGGTGAATCACCTTAGGCAGCGACGTGGTGGCTGTGGTTAATACCAACATCGCGGGTACGGTATCTGCTAATGATAGCAGAGGTTAAGATAGGCCCTGCCACGAACAGTTGGTGCAGTCAGCTTGTAACTGATTGCTTACTGTTAATCGTTAATCAGGTTTGGGGGTGTGTTGATTGAGCGTATCTCAATCCCTATAGATGTAAGCGACCCGTAGTATTACGTCTAACGATAGGTATACCAAGTAAAACAACAGTACTTCGTGACTGCCAACGAGGATAGTCATTGTTGTGAATGATTTCGGGTTTAAGGATTTGTAAGACAACAACAGCATTAAAATTGAAATGGTTCGAAGAAATATATAGTATGAATGCAATATAGTCGGCAGAAGCCACCCCAGAATATTACGAAAAAAATTAAATTAAATCAAATACAATACAAATATATTCGTACAATTTACTGTTTAATTTGAAGCCCGATTTTCTACAAAAATGATTTCAATGCGTTATAATTTTGTAATTATTAATTCTGTAGTATTAAAACTATACCAAGATACGTAAGGAATAGTATTTATTTTAAATCTACTCCTGCTCGCTCCTACTTTAATTGTCTGGTATACGAAAGTGGAGCGAGCACATAATGTCGTGGTTCTAGGGAATTCCCAATCTACTTTACCCTTTCCTGTTAACATAAACCTTTAACATTACTTTTACATTTAGTTTTTCAATTAAGAATTGACAGAAATTAAAGTTTTTCTTGCACTATTCAAATATGTTCCTTTAAATTTTCTTACACACACTTTACGTACACCGACACTGAACTATTTTATGGTAAACATTGAACTGTCAACATCACATTTGTTTACATTTATTGAATGACGAACTTTTCACTTTTAAATCAATTTTTGGACTAAATAAATCGTTAAAAGCCATTTAAACATATTGTTAACTAAATTTTCATTAATTTCTCTAGTAAAAATGTAGATGTCAACTTACCGAAAGAAAGAAATTTCTGACTTCCTCATTCCCGGTAGAATGACCAGTAACACTTCATTTTCTGAAATAAAAACTTCCTATTAAATGTTATCAACAAGATACTTTGACTTGCATTTTCCGATAAGTGCCAAAATGACAACTTTACAATCAACAAAAGTAAACAAGCATTTCGGTATGCTACCATTTTCATGGAGAATGGTGTATTTTAAAACTCTCCGAAAGTCTACAAAATTGAGGAACTTGATATTTACGAAATAAATAATAAACCAAAAATACAATTGCATTTGGTACCACAAAATTATATTTTTCTTTGGAATAATTGAGTTAAAATTATATTTTTTGAAATCAATAAATTTCTATTATGAAAACTAGATGTCAGTGGTTGTCTCCGCTTTTTCAATAATTTAGACAGAAAATTGTGTATACAAGGTTTGTTTAAAAAGTATCGCGAATTTTGAATTTCCGCGGGTTACGCATATTCGATTTTCGATTTTTTTGTGGCGTTATGTTGGTACTTATGTGTCTCACTTATGCCGACAAGTTCGGCCATTTTGAATGTTCAGTTAATTTTTGACAGCTGCTTTGCTTGCACGTGTTTTGGCTGGTCTTCGATTTTTGCCCATTTCAAAAAATGGATCAAAGAATTTCTTTCGGGAACAAGAAAAAATCACAGGGGGCCAGATCTGGGTAATATGGTGGCTGCGGAATTATTAGTGTGTTGTTTTTGGCCAAAAATTCGTGCACAAGCAACGATGCGTAAGCAGGGGCGTTATCGTGATGCAAAAGCAAATTTTTGTTCTTCCACAAATCCTGGCGTTTCTGGCGGATTGCTTTGCGCAACTTGCGCATAACTAGCAGGTAATATTTCTAATTGACCGTTCTATCCTGTGTCAAGAACTCATGATATACCACGCCTCTGAAATCGAAGAAAACTGTAAGCAAAACCTTCACATGCGAACGAACTTGGCGCGCTTTTTTCGGTCTTGGCTCGTGCGGCAGATTTCATTGGCATGATTGAGCTTTGGTTTCCACGTCATAACCATAAACCCATGATTCGTCACCAGTTATGACCCTCTGGAGCAAATTTGGGTCGTCGTGGACAGAGTCCAACAGCTCCTTAGCAATGTTAATGCGATGCTGTATTTGGTCGAAATTGAGTAATTTTGGTACGAATTTCGCGGCGACCCGTCTCACGCACAAATCATTGGTAAAAATGGGATGGCACGAGCCAATCGATATGTTTAAGTCCTCAGCAACTTCTCTAACGGTGCTTCGACGATTGGCCAATACTATTTTCTTCACTTCATCAATGTTTTCGTCTCTTG